>VBSM01003204.1:49315211-49357764 GCA_008086735.1 Cheirogaleus medius | reverse complement strand
AATATATATTTGTAACATGAGAATTTCTCTCTAAAGTAGGGCTTAAAATTTTTGGAAAAGTTTGACAAAATATATCACGTAAATTCAGATTTACCTCAGTGCCAAGAATTATGTTTAGATAGGAAAAAAGAAACTTATTTTGATCTCAGGTAGAAAAATAGATTGCTTTGAGTTTTATGTGGCTTTAGATTTTTTAAAAATTAGAATTTATCCTGTCTTACTAAAAGGAATTTGGAAAATTGTGCCTTTGGTTTAATTATTGGTAATTACACTGTCATTCTCTTAACCTTGTGTATTGAACTATGTCCAGAATCAAGTTTATCTAGATCCTATGCAATGTTCTGAGACTCTGATTGGTATTTGTTACCTTTATTTAAAAATTAGCATCTGAACATTTCAAAGATATCAGTGTGGATCGGTTTGACCACTAACCATTGCTTGATCCTTTCAATTAAATTTTGTAACTAAAAAAAAAAAATTATGTATACTTATTGCATACAACATGATATTTGATGTATGTGTACACTGTGAAATGGTTTAAACAAGCTAATTAACATATCCATCACCTCAAATACTTTTTTTGTGTGTGGCAAGAACATTTAAAATCTTTTCTCTTAGCAATTTTTGAGTATGCAATATGTTATTATTAACTATAGCGACCTTGTTGTATGATAGATCTCCAGAACTTACTCATCGTAACTGAAACTTTGTAACTTTTAACCAACATCTCCCATTCTCAACCCTCACCCCACCACCCCTGGAAATCACCATTCTACTCTCTATTTCTATGATTTCAACTTTTTTAGATTCTCTTATGAGAGAGATCATGCAGTACTTGCCTTTCTGTGGCTGGCTTATTTTACTTAGCATAATATCCTTGAAGTTCATCCATGTTGTTGCAAATGACAGGGTTTCCTTCTTTTTTGAAGGCTTAATAGTATTCTGTTGTGTGTGTGTGTGTATATATATATGTATATATATATATATATATATACCACATTTGCTTTATTTATTCATCTTGTCAAGGGACACTTAGGTGGTTTCCTTATCTTGGTTAGTGTGAACAATACTACAATGAACATGTGAGTGCCAGTACTCTTTGACATACCAATTTTATTTCTTTGGAATATGTACCCAGTAGTGAGATTTCTGAATCATATGATAGAGTTTTATTTTTAATTTGTATTTGTGCAGGTTTTGAATATAGTCATAGCTTTGAAAATTTGTTAAAATGTATCAATATTTCTAATGTGGCTTTTTAAATAGAGTTCAATTTATTAGTATATGTACAATTGCAGTGAAATGGTAACAAACCACTCCCATTTTCCTTCCTATACATGTTATAAAAATAAAAACATTTGATCTATAATGTCTTTAAGTCTATGTTGTTTCCAATCATCCCCAGACACTTTTGTATTACGCTTGCTAAGCTGTTTCAAATCAGAGCCAGCGAAAATGTTCAGTGGAGCTGTATTTTCCTATTGGCAAAATGCACTTGGCTTCAACAATTTCGAAAGGTTGTCAGCTAAAGAGAATCCAACTAATATCTTTTAGGGAAGACATGAAATTCTTTACTATAGCAAAAATAATATCTGTTTTCTAGTACAGGGGATTTCAGATTGCAACAGAACTGTATGCAGCACATACCTTGTTGAATATTAGTAACTATCTGCTGAGTAAAAAGACAGAAAGCTATTGGATGCAATTTTAATTTAACCTGATATAGTAAATGTAGAGTCTAAAGACAACTATTTATTTTCCAAGTTCTTACCTACATCACCATTTCAGAGATGGTTTATATTAAAATTTTCGACCAGATAAATAACATGCAATACTATAATATCTCTAAGCCAAGGGTGTCCAAAATGGGATATGTAAGATATTCAGGAAGAATATATTAGAAAACATAAATACTTTGCATCTTTGTCAGTCAATTCCCACTTTATAATGTTTTATAATACTCATGATGTATTTATTTATCTATATAGATATTGAATGCATATTATATTATATAGAAATATATTTTAATAAATATCAATATATTCAGAGAGAGTATTTAAGGACATTCAAGTTTTGTAAACCATTGATCAAAGAAAATAAGATACCACAGAAGAGAAAAAAAGTCTAGCCACCTTGATCTAGTAGGCTTTAAGCAGGTATAAAAATTATTTGGGAAATAAAACAAATGAATCACCTAGACAAAAAGCTGTATCAATGGGAGACAGAGATTTTCCCAAAATAACTAAATGGAGGATATGGCAAATTGTAATACTAATAGAAGTTTTAAAATGCAGGCAGGAGAATCATTAAGCTAACTGATTGGCCTATTTTTCTATTTAGAGCAGTTCAAAATCCCTTACCTAAAGGGAATGAAATTGTAAGGAAAAGGTTACAGAATTTTTTAACAGTGAACTATATATTAATAATAATATACTTGACCAATTGTTTCACTTCACTGATTTCAATTGTGAGAAATCAGTATGGACATTAACATGACAACAACTTTAAAACTCTAGGCAGGACTTTGTAGATATTGGTATCACCTTGACTGAGTCTAATTGCCACCCCTCTTTTCTAAAACAGTAACTGTCTCTCAAAGAGGCAAATTCATATTGTTGAGAAAAATCAAGGAAGGAGCAGCATCCCGTGACAACTAGATTCACTAGGAACATCACTCTGGTCTTATTATAAGCCCAGGGAAGAAAAGAAGAGGAGAAGGGACATCATGAAGAAGGTCCTAGGCAGGAGGGGAGGGAGCTAAGGGTGGGCTTCCACCTCTAGTCACACGGTCCAGAAAATAGCAAACTCATAAGAGGCAGAAAGTTGGCTTGTGAAGTATAAAGTCCTCCAGGTGAAGAACCCAGCAAGGTAGAAGGGCCAATCAATTTGTTAGAAACATAGATGTAATATATTAACATTGGAAACCCAAGCAAACAGTTTTTGGAAAACTTTCTGATATGACAGGAATGCCCCAAACCCACTGCCTTTGGTAAAGCTGAAAAGTCAAATTCTACACCCACACGCTGGCAAGTATTTTCCCTTTAAGTCAACGTCTTGAGCTTTAACAGCTGAAACCAAGTCATTTTAAAAATACAATAAAAGCTGGAGCTATAAAGACTGTGGAAACTTACTTAACAGCATGAGCTAAAGATAACCAGGAATTTGCCACTGGGAACTATTTAATGCTTTTGATGGCGCTGCAGCATATAAGGCCTAAGGTAATTGATGTACAGAAAGAACAAGCTAATAAATACTAGTTCTAGAATTTCTATGATTTAAGGGAGATGGGAGTGTTAAGTAGATGAATAAGTCCCACAATGCTTTTCTTTTCTAAGGTCTGCTAAGCCTAGTTGGCAGTCATATTTCAAATCCATTCATAAGGTCCCAATAGAAGAATAAAAAACAAGTGTCATGTGTCTGTGCACTCAACAAAACATAGAACAAAGTTGTGTACATATGCTCAGCATTAGGAAATGTGCTAAAACTCTTACTTCTGGTGAATCCATTTAGCATTATTTTTTTAATACCTAAAAAATTAGACTGTTTCTAACCTGCAGCCTTAAAATAGCCTTTAATAAATTCTAACTGATAGAAACTGAACAACAGCAGGAAGGGCCATGGGCAGGAAACAGGGAGCAAAGAGTGAGAGTTCCAAATCTCTCTGGAGCATGGTTTTTCTTATTTTGCTTTTTGGTTTTTGAATTCTGTGTTTAGTTTTATTTTTTGTTTTGTTTTTTAATGAGGAAGTTGATTAAGAGAGTTTTGAACATGCTGGAACTCGGCAATCAAGGGCATGAACACACTAACAAAAACACCCCTAATTATATCAGCACTGTATTGGTTAGCTATTTCTGCATAACAAACCACCCCCAAACTTAGGGGCTGATCAGCAGGAGGCTGAGGATTCTAGGACACTCCTGGAAGGCATGACTATTCAGCATGGTTTTTCATCTTCCAACAGGCTGTCCCAGGCTGGGTCTCATACTTCAAACTTCGAACTTTGGCTGCAAAGTTCGAAGAGAAAACTAGAGTGGGAAGGCTCAGTGTCTCTGAAGCCTAGACTGAGAACTAGCTGACCGTCACTTCTGCAACCTTCTATTCATCAAAGCAAGTCATAGGGCCAGTCCAGTTTGCAGGAGGGAGGAGGAAAAGGACTCCTCATGAGAGTAGCTGCAAAGTCCTTAATAAGGAATGTTAATATAGGGAAGTGCAAAAAATTTAGATTATTTTTTACAATCTACAAAAAAAATGCAATGAAGACATATAAACCCAATCTATATACTCTTACTTGTATTAACATCTTTGTAACAAAAAGGACTAGACAATGATACTCTTGTCTCAAACATGTCTAAGCACAGTGAGGAGCTGATGATTAAAGGCAGATGCTGTGGACATAGATTGTTTTATTTGAATCCTGGCTCTAAAATTTAATATCTATGTGATCTTGTGAAAATGCCTTACCTTCCAATGCCTCAGTAATCTCATCTACAAAATGGCAATGGGGAACGATAGCAGTACCTTCATCAAAATGTTGGCAGGAGCATTAAATAATGTATGTAAAGCTTTTAAAACAGAGCCTGGCACACAGTCACTGATACATTTATGATATTTTATTATTATAAGCACTGATAGAAAAATATTAATAAAGATACAAATTATAAGAATGTGGAAGTCCAGTATATTTCCAGCTGGACTTGCAAGTGATCAGGCTAAGCTTTGATAATTTGTGAAGTAAAATATAATACCAAGCACATACCTCTTAGACAACCTGGGTTTTAACTACCTCTACATTATTTTTTTTTTTTGAAATCTTGCTGAATCTTTCTAACTAGTAAATGAGCAAAGTGTACAAATGCTCTATAATTACTTCACTTTTTGAAAAAATGGAATTTTGAATTCACTTCAGTGCATTTTAAAGAAAGGCTTTATCAAAGCAATCTATAATTACAGCAGCACTCTCCAGATAGGACCAGAGGGAAATATTCTAAATCAGGTCTTTCATGGAATTAGAAAGAAATGTTCTCATTTCTTCTTCCCACCAAACCTCACTTCCAATCTTGCCACCCATTACCCAGTGAAGCTATAAAGGAATGAGATCAAAAGTTATGCAATCTCAAGTTCATGTATCATAAAAAGAACATATTCTACCTATGGGTAGAAAAAGAAGGAAAAGTCAGCCTTCTAACCACAGGTTGCAGCTGGGAAGTATGTATCCAGCACCTATCATTTGAAAAAAAGGATGGCAGTGCTTCTGTTAGATGAGAATAAAGGAGAAATCTGGAAAAATAAGGATGCCAAGTCACCAGAAAAACCAATTATGCTTCCAAGTAACCAAAATATAAGCATATGCCTGGGTGCCCAGAACTTGAAAGAAATCAGAGAGTGTTGAAAGAAAATCAGTCTTCAGATTTAAAGGAAATCATCTCCTTTGTATATCCTGCCTGCAGTTTTGATTTTTTTTAATCTCAATAGAATTTGCATGAACCATTTCAATTCATTCTCCTTGCACAAATATAGCACATTTACCAGCATGCTGACATTCTAATGGAAGAAGTTGAATTTGATATATGCCTTTTGGTCTCCTTCAGTAGAATAGACCATTCTCACAAACTTTGCTTTTGAGCTTCAGGGAGGAAAAAGCTAGTATTTATTGAATACTTGATATGCTGCTCTAAGAATCTGCCAAATGTCTGTCACTTAATTCTCACCACAAGCCCACAAGGTATTTACCCTATTTAATCAATGAGCAGACAAGTTCAAGAGGTCACATGACTTGGTCAAGGCCACAAAGCAAGGATTCCATTGGTGTCAAAGCAGATTGAGTGGCTTGCCACTTTATAGGAAAGGGTAAACAGCAAGTATGCAGGTCGCTTCTTCCATCCCCACCACCTTTTATCTCCCTTTGTGATACTTCCTAAAAACAACTCTTTCACCTCTACTGCATCCATCTCTGTTCACACCACCTAATACGTCAGACAGGGAAAGATCAGCAAAATTTTTAGCCCAATTACCAAAATACCTCTTCCCACCACACACACATACACATACACATGCACAAACACCTACAGTAAAATTCAGGAGTTGAAGGGAAAATGGGAGTAAAAATGAAAGTCTATGAATGATGGCAATTTGAGCATAAATGAAACTTGGCTTGCATCTTCTATGCTATCGCTCTGTGTTTTTCAGAGACCTATTTTCAATTACTGGTTTACTGCCCTGTGCTAAGCAGTGCTCAGGAAAGGAAAACATGCTGGACCACAACAGCCCTGTTATTCCTTCAATTTCAGGAATAGACCAATTACAGGGAATTGCCAACATACAAATGTGAACACTTTGTAGATTTCAGTGGAGATTAGCCCATAAGTTTTAAATTTCCTTGAAGACACAAGTATCTTATAAATTGAGTTTGATGTACTTCTACCTTTTAAAGAAGTTCTAGTGGTTTAATTTTGGTAGTCAAATCTGCCCCTCTGGAAGTAAAGCCTTTATAGAAAGACTGAGAATTTTACAAGATTTTCCAGCCCTTAAGTAACTTAATAGATTATGAGATGGGCAAGTGTACCTACAGGTAGAAGGAAATGCAACTTTGCATCCACTGTTGGGGTCAAATGTGTTAATTCTCCAAGAAGTTCTGGGAAGCCTCTAAGCCTCTTGAGTAGGATTTATTCTCTCAGCATGGTGCTTGATGTTCCATGTTGGTCATCTCTCTAAATTAATCCTGTCCTTTCTGTTCAGTGTTCACAGTGAACTGCTGGCAAAGGTGGTTTGGAAAAGTGAGTATGCTGGAATTTGCGTATTTTACCTAAAACACCTGAGCTGGAGCAAAGCAAGTAGGGTTGTACTTACGGTGCCTGGGGAGAGTTCTGTGACGTTAATATCATGGTTTGAGTCAATATAAACACTTGAGAGAACAGACACCCTGTGGTCTTGACTCTTGGTGATTCTTTCTATATATGGAAAAAGACAAGAAGCATAGTCTGCAGAAGTGGAGGTTACTGATAGAGGCAGTGTTTCAGAGTGATCTGGGTTGAGGCTGAAGTCAAATAAAATGCTTATGATTCAGGCTTTTGATTTCTTCCTGCCCTGAGCAGGGGACAAAATGATACCTACATTTGTTGGTCTAAAAACTAATTGAAATTACTTACTGAAGTGAAGACTGAAAATTAGAGCAAACGCTTTTAAAGAAAGACACATCTAAGAGAGCCTTCTATGATTGATAGAAGGACCCTCAGTTCCTTGTGAGACAAAAACCTAGGCCAGCATAGGTCTCTAATCTTTTTAGTCCATAGCCACTTGATCGACTTTCTATCCTGCTACCCAGAAGATCAGATAGTTATGGTGGAGTTCATTCACCTGCAACCTGTATTGGGAGGAAATTCAGATTCACTGCCAAGGTGTACCCAGGAAGGCATTGTCACTGAACTCATTTCACCAAGCAAACAAAGCTATAGCTCAAATACCACTGTGACCCTTTCAGACCTCTTCCGTTATGGATAAAAGCCTCATAATCTAACTATTAGGTTTTTCCCAATCAGTCAACATTGGACTCATATTAGCAAAGACCTCTCACAGCTCAATGCCACGCTTGTTGATCAGGTAAAAAGTACCTGTATTTATTTAATGGCTGGTCTCTTCAGCTAGTGTTATTTCAAGAGGATTGCGTTTTTATATTGCATAAACTGCAAGCAGTGGCTATTTGACACATTTATTTTAAATCCTGTTCAGTGTTAGTGGAGGATATCAAATTGACAGGCTTGGAGAACAAGCAGAGTTATCAGAGCAAAGTTGCAAATATTCTTTCCATTTACGGCCCCGGAGCTGCCAGGTGACCCTAGTGTTACCATGGAGAGAAGAATGCACAGGCAAGTTAGTGGGGCTACAAGTTGAAGAAATTTTGTTATTTTGGAAGAGGACATTCTTAGGACTCACTGGATAGCCAAGGAATCCTTGGCTTCATCTCCATCCTTTGTTTTATAAACGGGTGCTATTAAAGATACTTGCTGCCTTAAATATCCGTATGTTTTCTTTCCTTTCCATTTCTCTAAATTCTGGCAATTTTTTTAAGGCCTAGATTCTATTTCGCCTCCTCTGTGAAGATTTGTCTAAGCGCTCCAAGCCACAGCAATTGCATCTTCCAAACTCCTACGGCTCTAGGAGGGAAAATAAATAAATAAATAAATAAATAAATAAAACGGCACAATGATTGAATCACAGCATGGGCCTGAGTTCCCGCTGCAACTCATACTGGCTGTGTGGTGTTGGAAAGGTTACCTCTCACCTCTGATTCCTAATTTCCTCACCTACAATTCTTGTCTAAAATACTTTACCTTGTAGAATGGTTGTAAGGATTAAATTTAAAATGTCATGGGTAAAAGACCTGACTCATACACTGTCTAGCAATGTATCATATCCTCTCTCAATTTGTTATTTACTATGTATTCAATATGTTCTTTATCCTTAAGGATGGTCTAAGCTCCATCAAGACCATGTGTCTTATTTACTTGTGTTTATACCTTCTACAACCTATTTTAGTGCTTTGCAAATCTTAGCTGCCCAGGCAGTATAGACTGATGATTGATGATTTAATCAATGTAAATGGCTTTGAAAGAAAGAACAGAACTACATCCTAGAGACAGATGCCGCCCGTACACATATGCACTCTCTTTTTGGTTAGCAAACGTGGCAATGACATAGCACAGAGTTGAGAGGGGAAAAAAAAACAAAAAACTCAGCAGTTTGAATGGCTTTTGCCAGAACTCTGGCAGAAGGGAGAAGGTTTATAAAGTGAAAAGAGGCAAATACCACAGATGAAGGGGTCTAGTATGCCTTGAAAGGGCAATGCCATATGCAAATTCAAGTCAATAAAGGTTAGATAAATAATCCCTCCCAGAATGCTCAGTGTAAATCCAGCATCCTTGGATCCGAGGGGTAGTAGAGACCAACAGGTTCTGCTAGATTCACATAGAGCCCAGAGGGGAGATAGTTCTAAAGAGTCTGTACGGTAAGTGGTAGGTACTGCCACAGTGCTTGCAAGACCAGCAAGTTGCACAGAGTGAGATACCTCACCCCTATAATCAGGTGCTAAGGTAGAATCTCTTCATCATATCTGGGGATGTGACTAGCAAAACTATAGTCAAGTGATTGTTTGGCCAAGCATCCTAGACTGGACACAGGCTCTTTACTTAACTGATGCTGAAACACAGCCAGCCCCATATTTGAGCATCTTGAGTCACTCGTTCTTATATTTGAATTCTTCGTGATTTCTCTATCACACCCTATCTGCTCACACTGAGCCAATACCTCTCCCTGCTGGATCACTCACAAAGAGAACCCTCTCCTATCTATTGGCTACATCACATTCACTTGTTTCACAAACAGTGCCTGCCGTGTTCACCTACTAAGAGCCAAGTATTAAATGAAATAATAGAATTACTTAGAAAAAACACATAGTCCCTGCTCTCAGGATATAGGCAGGAGTTCTAAGCAAGACAGAGAAGCAACGAGCCAATTACAAGCAGTGTGATAAATGCAATGACAGAGCTAGGCATAAAGCACTATGGGAGGAGAAATACCTAATGTACACAGCTGGAGGAAAGGGAGGTCAGAGAAGCCTCATCAAACAAGTTGCTCTGAACTGAGTTTTGTAAGATGAGAAGGTGTTGGCTGGAGGAAGGCAGAAGGAGAGAGCATTCCTCGTAGGGGGTGCATTACAGTCAGAAATTCATTGGATAGAAGTACAACACAGTGCGTAACAGGGCTAGAGAATAGCTGGAGAGGTGCACAACGGCCAGACCATGAACAGGCACGAGTCCTGTGCCACGGGAAATGGACTTAATGCTGATCTCAGAAATATTAAGGAGAACAAATGAAAAAAACTTGATTAGAGGTGAAGGTAAAAATCTGGAAAGAGGCTAAAAAGCTGGATAGAACTAATGGGGGAGAAGAGGACCTGGGAGAAAAAAATAAATAAATATTGTTTGATCATGATAAGATTGTGGTGCTTGGGAAAGGTCCAGGTGCAGATATCCAGTGAAGAGTTGGGTATAACTCAGAAGCCAAAGATGCAGATTGGGAAGTTATCGGTAATTAAAACTACAGAGGTGGATTATATCACTCAAGGAGAGTGTGTAAGGTGAGCAGAATAGACACCAAATTCCTGGGATGATCATTTAAGAAAGGAATACTTGATAGATACTTAAAATGGCCAGAGAGGCACAAAGAAAGTCATGAGAAATGTTGATGGAAGCCAAGGTGGGGAGAGTACTCCAAGAGAAATAAGTGATCAACACAAATAAATGTCACTTGCCTGGCAGTTGACTTTCAGATTGGCATTTTAACGCTCATCACACTTCTCTAGTAAAATACCCACTTCCTAATTTGATTATTGACAGTTGCCTTGCTCTCTCAGTAAGGGAGGCAGAATTGCCAGAGCATAAGCAGGTACTGGTGGAATTGCTGCCTCCATCCCATATGAGAGAGTCACCAACAACAAAATTACAGGGACAGTATATTAGAGACATGGTGCAATGTGAAATGGTCCCCAGCTTAGTGCACACCCGGAGGCTTGGGACAGCACTTCTCACTGCCGGTGGGGAGAGATATTCATAGCACTTTTTGTCACCCAGACGGCAGATTCCTCATCTCACCACTCAACTGTCCAACAGCTGCTCACAAAACTCTGTGTCATTCACATTGTGCACAATCCAGGAAGGGTTTATTTTAAGTGACCATGGATTATCACACTAGCAACGTCTCAAAGGGTCAGGGTTTTTTTGTTTTGTTTTATTTTTTAGAAAGACTTCCACCTTAGTCTGGGAAACCAGAGAAAACTGTTCTGTCTATGCCAGAGGAAAGTCACACGTCAGGTTCGAAAGTCTAAAAGAAGTAAAACAGTAGTGAGTCATTATTTTTCATGATTATATGGGTCAACTTGGTATTTTGTAAGTTAATTTCACCTGGACTTGCTCATGAGACTGCATTCAGCCACTGAGTTGGTTGAGATGGGAGGCGCAAGATGGCCTCACTTACGTGTCTGGCATTTGGCGCTGGCTGTGGCTGGGGTACCTTGATTCTCCTCCACATTCTCCAGTAGGGTGGACCGTTTTCCTTGCAAGGCCATCTCAGGGCAGCATTCCAGGAATGTGAAAGTGGAAGCTGCTAGGTCTCTCTTAAGGCCTAGCCTCAAAAGCCACACAGAATTCCTTCCACTGCATTTTACTCTCAAAGCAAGTCACAAGGCCACCTTGGCTTCCAGGGTAGAGAAATAGACACCAGCTCTTGATGGGAAAGACTGTGTAATGTTTTTATTCTCTACTGTATGTAGGTGTGTTTTGTATTATTTTTACGTAGTTGTTATTTTACTAAAGAGGCATTAAGCATAAAAATTGGAAGCAGGTTCTCTAAAATCTGAGTATTTGGGTTCAAATCCCAGCTCTTCCCAGCTCCACCAGCTCTACTCCTACCTATGCCAGTGGGTTATGCTTTTTATAGCACCCATCTTATAGTGTGCTTAGAAGAGTACCTGGTATATAAAAGGCAGTCAGTAATTATTAACTACTTTTATTTATTAGTATTTTCAATGTCCTATTTTTCTATTCTACATTACAATATAAACATCTTCCTTATTATTACAGATTCATCACATGTATAATTTAAATTTTTAGACTGAGCACGGTGGCCAATGCCTGCAATCCCAGCACTTTGGGAGGCCGAGGCAGGAGGATTGCTTGAGGCCAGGAGTTTGAGACCAGCCTGGGCAACACAGTGAAACCCCCATTTCTACAAAAAATAAAAAACTTAGCCAAGAGTGATGGCATGTAGCTGTAGTCCTAGCTACTCAGGAGGCTGAGCCAGGAGGATCGCTTGAGCTTGGCAGTTGGATGTTGCTGTGAGCTATGACCACACCACTGTACTCAAGTCTGGGTGACAGAGTGAGACCCAGTCTCACACACAAAAATAATAATAATAATTTAAATTTTTACCCAGGACTTTTTTATGTGGCTGTGCCACAGTTTTCTTAACCCTCTTCTCTATAGTATATTTAGCTTAGTTTCTGTCATTAGTTATCATAAATTGAATGCAATGGTCATTTTTAGGTAAAAAGTATTTTTTTTGGCTGTACTTGCACCTGGGTGTATTTGTCTGTTTTTATAGTTATTTCCATAGGATAAATTCACAGGATTGGAATTTCTGATAATGAATTACTTAAGGCTTCTGATACATATTGCCAAATTCCTTTACAGAAGAGCACACTGTTTACACCCCAACCAACAATGCATGAGAGGGCCTGCCTCACTCTGCCCTCAGTTGTGGTCTCCTAAATGTGGCATTATCTTTGAATGAAGCACATGAGAAATCTGGACTATTTTATTTTTTTCATCCCAGTGAAAGCAGATTGAAACTGAATGGAAAAGCAGCCCCTAGTTGCCATCCAAAAATGTTGGGAAAAATATGTGAGGGATAGAAGCAAACATGTCTAGTGAAAATAGAAAAATACAATATTCACATTAAAAAATAGTTGCCATCTGTCCTTTCAACAATAAACTAAAATATATGCACTTAAAGTAATAGTTAAAATTGCTATTTTCATTTGTTGGCTAGTTTGATTTTCTTTACTGTAATGTCTAAATAATGAGAAAACAGATAGAGATGCCAACATTAGAATTTCTACAGCAGCCAAAATGTCCAGTTAAGACGGTCTACAAAGCAAAATAGGATAATAGGTGGATTTGACATTTACAGAGGATTTTCATTCTCATCATTAGATGGATGACTCCAACACAATGACAATAAGTCCTTATCTTCCAATCATATTTTAATAGAACAAATTTGCTAGACTCATGAACATGAATAGATACTTGGCAGTACAGGTTATTTTAATGGACACATCACTTTAAGCTAAACCTTCTCCATCTGTTCTGCTCTCTAATTACCAATGAATAAAGTACATAATTCACAATTACATCGTAAAAATAAGATCTACATTATATCAAGTCATGTCAGAGCTTTTTAATCTACACGATTTGGCATCTGTTGCGGTATTAATATTTGTTCCTTTCCAACAAATCAGGGACAAACACACCACTTTCCCAATTAGAAAAATCTAAAATAATTACGTGTTCGCAAGGGAAAAGGGAATTCTCCATCATATTATTTTATTTTATAATCATATCTTATTGTTCAGTATCGCTTACCTTCTACTATAATTAGCCCTTCAGGGTTCAATCTTTCTCTGAGTTGGGCCTTCACAACTTTCATCAAAGAGAGTGGAAACTAATTAAAAGTCACAAAAAGTCAAATCTTGTACATGCTACAGTAATAAAGTCATTTTTCAGCTCACTTTAGGAATATAAATGATATAACTAAGAAAAGAAAAAAATGTACATGTATATAGATGTTTTCTCATTGTGAGGCTGCTTGGATTGGTCTGAGGATCTATTGGAAGAAAAACCATAAGAAGAGACTAAACAGAGAGGAGAGAAGACCAGGAAAACAATGGATAGGCTGACCCATCCACTGTTTCCCCCATCCTTCTCATATCTTAGGATATGGAGTTTGAGCAGTGTGGAGAATTCCCTAAAGACCAGGTCCCTAGCTGCCCTGCAGCTTTGCTCTGGGAGCCCATTTGCTCAGCTGATTCCTTTGCTTAGTCTTTGCTTGGATGCAATCCTTCAATTTTTATAATTACTAGGTATGTTTGTCTTTGCATATAGGGTTCATTCAAAGTGAGGGTACTCTGAGTTCCTGCTGTGCAGTGTCACCACAGTGACACACTCACACAGAGGCTTAATGAAAGACTTGTTTCTGGTGGCGACCACGTAAAACAAAGAGTTGGAGGGTGCTGAGTGCTTCAGTTGGCAGACAACAGAACTTCTGGTTCAAGGAAGCCAGAGGACTTTCCTTTTGCTATAGATTAGAGCGATAGCCCTCAAGCAAATAAGGCTAGAGAATATTGGCTAAGATGTTGGCTTTTACACCAGAATAACACTGTTAGAATTGTTTTCATCAATTCTCCTTAATGAATCACTCAGGAGAGAATAGCATCTTGTAGCTGTATCCAGTATCCTGTCAATCAGACATGCAGCAGGTTAGCTGTCCTTCATATGTCTTCCCATAAGGCTTTATATATGTGTCCTGTAGCACTTATCAACTCTTATTATAATTACTTTTTCACATGTTTGTCTTTCCAAATAGACTGGGAGAACCATTAGGTCAGTATTATGAGCCAAATTGTGTCATCTCCCCAAAATTTATGTGATGAAGTCCTGACTTTTGGTGCCTCTGGCAATGACTGTATTTGGAGACAGGGTTTTTAAAAAGGTAATTAGGGTTAAGCGAGGTCATTGGTGTCCTACTTCAATATGACTGGTGTCCTTATAAAAAGGTGAGGTCACAGACATACAGAGAGGAAAGACTATGTGAAAACACTGAGAGAACATGGTGGTCTGCAAGTTAAGGAAAGAGATCTTGGAAAAAACCAACCCTGCCAGCACCTTGGTCTCAGACTGCCAGCCTCCAGAACCATGAGAAAATAAATGTTTTTTTCTTAAGCTACCCAGTATGTGATACTTTGTCAAGGCTGAACTAGTAGACTAATACAACCAGGAGCTACACTGTATTCATGTTTGCATCTCTTCCCAGAGCCTAGCTTGGTGTCTGACATGTGGCCTCTTCTCAGTGTGTGTTGAAGGAGTTAACTTAAGTAATTACATTTTATTGATTAAAAATTATAAGCCTCCGTCCTTTTCCTCTCGTTTTTAGGTGGCTTACTACTTGCACACTTCCCAGGTTTCCTATAGGAGAGAAAGCAGCAAAATAGAGAGTCAATTAGAAGACAGAGCTCAGAAAATGTCAGCAGAGGAGCCAGTAGAGAAACATAGAAGAAAGATGTATTTATCAGTCAGGATAGACAGATTATACTGGGTAACAAAGAAACCCTAAATTTCTGTAGTTTGCAATATTTTTGGATTATTTATCACTCACTCCTCATGGGCATTCTAGGCCACCATGGGGTCTCGGCTGGTAGAGCCATCTGTATCTGCTTTTCCAGAGACAGAAGGAAAAAGGACATCACCCATGGCTGGTTCTCAAAGCTTTTTCACTGAGGTGACATAAATCATTTCCGCCTACATTTCATTGGCAGAAGCAAGTCACATGGCCACTCCTGAATTTATCATCAATGAGATGTATAATCTTCCCAGAGTAAGTGACATCACAGGGATGTTTAGAGACAAATAACATGATCTGTCACAAAGTATGATAGCAAGAGAAAACTGAAAGTTAAACATGGTTGAGAACACTTAAACACACACACACTGTATTTTTCCCTTGTACAAATAACGAGTATTAATTTACTTAAAATTGGGAGAATGCATAAAAGTATTAATTATTTAAATCTATTATTATCTCATTTTCTAGAGATAACTTCTGTTAACATATTGGGGTAAACACATTTATCTTTTCAGTTTTTTGTTTAACAAAAGAGTATGTTTACCCCCCACACAGTTCCTTTCCCATCTCCTTTCCTCCTAAGCTCTTTTAGCAGTGTGTATGACACCAACGGTGGATCCGCCTCTGTTCCTGCTCCCAGAAATTCTCCACATGGATTCAGATCCGTTCCACCTGAGATTATATCCTGCTTTCATCCAATCATAAGGTGTCCACTCTCAGAATCCTTTATTCTGAGAATGTTTTAGTGTCCAAATCTGTGAAAAGCAGCTGAGGACTTGGTGAGGGGAGGGAGAAAATTACCTTCTGGAAACAACTCTGAGACTTCTTCTGTGTCCCTCGATCCTCTGCAATTGCCCCACCAGCTCACTGCAGCCTTTCTCTCCCATTTTTGATTTGCTCTTCCCCCATTTCTTTTCTTCCTGCAGGTCTGTTCTATCTATTGTCTCAGAAGTGAGAAACTGATGCTTTAGGTATGACTCCAAAGAACGAATCTGTGTCTAACAGGTAGAGGTTGTTTTGTTGTTATTGCTGTTTTTTCAATTGTTTGTTTCTGCTTCCTCATGGGGAAGTAGAATTAGCTTTTGAGGGTGGGGAAAATGGCTCTGAGGGTACGACTAAGAGTGACCAGAAAGGGAATACACAGGAAAAAATAGAAAAAGAATACTTGGCAACGTGATCTTGCCATCCAGGCAAAAATGGGACTGTGCGGTATACGTTGTTTTATAACTTGCTCTATCACTTGCAGGTATATCCTTGGCTGTGGTCCACAGCACTTCCCATTCTGCCCTCCTTTTCTGTTGGACCATGTTGAACATCTTCTCCCACTTCCTGTGAGGAAGGCATTTTTCTACCAGCAATAAACAAGATGTGTCTCATGGAATAAGGTGCAGTCATTGCTTTCATTTGTTGATGTTTAATATGTAGAAAGAATAAGTGGGCAGTCAACCAAGAAAGAACAATGGCCATGGCTTCTTTTGGGGGTCAGCTAAGGCAAAACCTAATTGTATCTATCCTTCCTTTCCAGTTCTCTGACACCTTCCTTGCCTTTCCTTTGCTGTTATTATTTTAAGCAATGACCCAAGTAGGAAAAGGGAAATAGGAATGGTTTCCTAGTATGTTAGCCAGTAGGAACAATCATTTAGAAAAATCAATACCAATGTTATGGTAATTTATTTATTAGCCAATAGTTAAGAGAGAATGAGAACTGAGTCAACTTTCAACATTTCCTCATCTTCCACAGCATCATACTTTACAGGGTAAGGGAATTTTCTTTTAATATTGGTTTGTTATATTGAGTTCAGTTCAGTTAATTCCTATCATGTCTGTTCTGGGTACTTTTATTCTATTTTCTAGAAGGGGTATTGGAAAAACAAAAAACCCCAATCCTTTGCATGTATTTTCCATTTAACACAGCAACTGGAAAAGCTATAATTAGACACTAGGTTTCCCAAGTCCTTTCTTGGGTCCAAACTGCATTCCTGAGCAACTCAAGACAAAATGACCTCAGACTTTCTTCTCCCATGCTATAAAAGAAGCTCTCAGAATCTTCTTTCCTAAATCTCAGTTGCAGATACAATATGTTTTATCAACAATAATGTGGGACCTAACTACAAGAAGTTATATTTTAAGAAATTCCTGCTTATATATTTAATATAAATTACAAAATGCCCTCTTATCCTCTACGATGAATACTATGTTGACTCTCACCTTCCATAATTACTAGACACTATTTAATTCTTAGGTTATACCAGAAATGACAATCTGGGCTCCAGTTATTCTAAAAAAAAAAAGTAGATTTAGAATTATTTAGTAAATACTGTCCCAAATATTATACCTGCCTATGGAAGGATTAATCCAACCTTGTGTCAAAAACTCTTGTTTAAAAGTGATGGATTTGATTCCCTGCTTGAAAACTTTTGCTAGATACTCATTCTCTGTGGAAATTTAGTTCAGACTACTTTGGCTGACATTCTAGCTTCAGCAAGATGGCCACAACATGATTTCCCCTCTCACTCCCTACATCTCCAAGCATAGTCTATTTAAATGGAGCTACTTGCCATTCTCTAACTACATTCCAGTTAAATTTGCCTCTTTTTGCTCATATTGTTCCCTCTGAACATCTCCTTAGTCCTTTACTCCCCGCCTGTGACCCTAATATTCATCTCTTCAAATCCACCCATCCTTCCAAGCTCTGTTCAAATAGCATCTGTCCTTGAAAACTTACTCCCTATAGAGGTAATCTCTCACTTCATTGGTCCTTTGATGCTTTCTATAATGGAATAATTCTTTCATCCTCTCTATTACTTAGTAAGTCTCTTGACTATAGAGATAATACTACAACCACTTAAAATATTTTGCAGCTCCCAGCACAGGACCTGGCACATAATAAGAACTAGAAAAATCTTTACTGAATACAGTAAGCTCCTTGAAGGGGAGGATCACATTTTGGAGTTTTGCAGCCTCAGCATCTAGCATCTAGTGTTAACCCAGACATCTCAGCATCTAGCATTAGCCCAAAGTTGGTATTTAGAAACACTGGTTGAATGCATTGAATCACAGAAAACGATGCAGACATTCTACTTGCTCTTTTCACAAACACCAGAAGGAAAGAACTTAGATTCAAAAAAAAAATATTATGTGGTCTCTTTAAAAAGAATCCTCGTCATCTCAGAAGGTTAGCAATGTCACTCAGCACAGAACACAGAGTGATCGTATCAATATTAATAAGCTCAGTGAAGTGCCACTGGCTTCAGTGCAATTTTGACATTCTGCAACCTGACTAATAAAATAAAAACTAATTCTAAAAATAATTTACCTCCTGGAGACCTTAAAATGGATTTTACTAATGAAGGGAAAAAACTAGCATGGCTCTTTCCTTTTTGATAGGTGAATCAAATGTTACACCAGACCATAAACCTAAAGTGACATATTCTAAGCTGTCAACATCTCTTTTAAAAGGACATTTTGCACACTTTTTATTCAGGTTTACCATTTGAGCCATTCAGCAGCCAATTAATGATGGAAGGATGAGGGTTGGGGAAATAAGGAAAGCCAAATAAATTAGGCTTTGTTTTTATTTAGTCCACTTTAGCTTCATTCATAACTTTAGCTTCAAGTTATCTTCCAATTAGCAGATCACTGTATGGAAGATTATAGAATGGCATATGTATAACAAAAATATGGGACTGTTAACAGACATAAACATTAAATTTTTTGATTCACAAATTCCTTTACATTAAAATAAAATCCGAATAACTGCTGCCCAATGAACTAAGAGTGAGAGAAAAGAAGATGCTGTTCCTCAGGCCCGTTGGCTAGCAACCAGGCCAGAAAGCATCTCACAGGTGATGGGCTGCTTTCAATTCCTCTAGTGTTTGAAGGCTGGCCCTGGAGACTTTTCTGCTATTGTTGCTGTTGTTGTGGTTGTTGTCATGTGTGTGTGTGTCTGTGTGTGTGTATAAAAGGTATAAAAGAGAGAAAGACAGAAAGACTGATAGACGTGCAGAGAACAAAAGAGAGAGAGAGGATACCATTGGAGCTTTAAAATTCATATCAATCGGTTAAGCAATCCCAGATTAGCTTCTTGGTAAATAAATATGCATAAATGGAAATATTAAAGAAATAAAGGACCACCAATAATCCTGTATGTTTTAATTATTTGTCTTCCTTAGGGTATTGTGTTCAACTAGATATTTTAAAATATTTTCTTCCTGTTCTATTTTCTGAATGAAAATTATTCCTTATTTCTCACATGTTATGATTCTTTCATCTCAGGAAGTTACTAATAAGTCCCCTAACATGTTCTAAAAATATACCTTCTTAATGAAATGATAGCATATTGTCCCTGGAAAGGACTTTGAACATAATAGCACTCCCCCTGCCTGCCTTCCCAGCCTTTATACCGAGGACACTAAAATCAAGAGGGGTGAAATTCTCAAGGCCCCAGAAAGTTAGTGAACTTTCAGAAATAAAAATATAAATCTTTATCTGTCCAGGTCATTGTTTTCTGTTTTGCTTTGCTGCATTTTAATTAATTAATTTATTTATTTATTTCTGCACCACCCCGGCTCTAAATAAATGCATTCTAGTATACAAGAATGTATTAGTTATTGCAATCAAAGGAGGAAAACTGAATATTTAAGTAAAAAAATTAATGTGCCTTTTGTTTCTGGAAGACTCTAAGAGCTTTATTTGTTTATTTCATTCATTTATAATAGAAAAACAATAATTGAGTACCTGCTTGCTGAGTACTAGGAATAGAAGAGTGGATAAATCAGACTTCACATGCCTCACACAGAGTTTACTAACAAATACTTAGATTTGTTTACATACACATATAATCTGACCTCATAGTAAGTGGCAAACTAAGGAATATTTTTGCATGCTAAAAGGTTTTTAGATGTCTCTGCTATCTGCATCTGACTCTTGGGTGTGCATGCCCTGCCTTGGGTCAATCTCGTAGATAAAGAAAACCACCAATTCTCCAGTCCAACAGCGAACAGCCAATTAGAATTAAGAAGGCTGGAACACACCATATACATGCTTCCTCCTCACTGATACATGTCCTCCGTATGTCTTCTGTCTCTTTCACCATAATTGAACCTATTTCCCCACCCTCCTTGCAGCTCTATGCTGATCTGACATCAATGCAAGCAGACTTCTTTCAGCTCCAGGTTGAGGAGTTCACTAATGGAGGCACAAACACCTGGACAGACTTTGTTTTTCAGAGCCATGAAAAGACTGCCTTCAAATCCATGATTAATTTCCCCTGCAAGGAAACATGTTAGCCTCAGTGAGTGCCCCTGCTGCTAAATTAACTTCTGACCTTTCTGCGTCCTTCCCAATGACTCTTGGAAAGTTTCAGATTTCTTCAATGAAATCAATAGCTGGAGAATGAAATCACATCACCACAGGCCACCTTTGAAAACTCTATTGAGGGCAGTGTGCAGCTTGGACAATCTAGCCCCTGATGACTTTGCCATTTGAAACCTTGGTGCTGAGCTGGCCTTGGCAGCATTCTGCCTGAGTTCTTTATTGAATATGCTTCTCTTTTGATCTGCTTCTAATTTACCTTGTTCTTTGTGCTGCCTTCCACTCTGCTGGGGATCGATGGGTGTTTATTGTGCCACTGGTTGTATTACTAATTGCTTGACTGTGAGCCTCTTGAATGTGGCTGGTTTATTTCTTCTTCACAAAATGTCTTGTGCTTTCTCCATTTCATATATTAATTTCTCCAGAGCCTTCAGACCTGAGTGGAACTGCTTAAAGACAATTGGATACTTGGGGAAATTTGAGCTACAATCATGGCAAATATTGATGACTGGGTTTCCCACTAAAATAGTTTCTCAGAGAGGCATCTGATCCATTTCTAGGAAAAAGAGGGAGGGTTTGGCCCAATTCTCCTACAGGCTGTGGAATCGGATTCACTTTGATGTTCTTCCTCATGACTTGCAGAAAATCATGTGGCCTCCCCTTGCTGTCCTATCCTTATCAATAGCCTTTAATCACCTTTGCCCCAAAACTCTTCAAAACCTTCTGAAAGTGGCGTTTGTTTTGTAGCCTTTGTGCTGTTCCTCCGTACCCAGTGATCATCTCCATTAATAATGGTGTCAGTTCATTTGTGAATTAATCACATCAGATTGAGGAATATACTCAGATAAAATCTGATGGCTTCCATATTTCCCTGATGAAATATTCATGACATGATTGTTTCACCTTTATAAATCATGGTTACTCTATTGATTTTTTTCTTTCACATTTTCCAAATGAGCTCATAAATTTTTTAAAATGTGGATCAGAGAAAACAACATGAATGAATAGATGAATGTACTTTTCAATTACATGCATTTCTGATTTTATTGCTGCCTTCAGCTTATATTAGAAGAATGAGATACCAGATAGAAAGGGGATCTTCCAAACCTAATAAATGTGGAGGCTGATTTCTTAATGTAAAAATTATTGATCATGATGGTTTAATTTTAAACTGAAAGATTAATTTAAGTTGAAAAATTTTGGTTACTTAGGTCTTGACAATAAAAAGTATTACTTATGAATGTGTATGCATTCTTAATTGATTATTAGCATGCTTGCTTATTTGACTTTCCTCTTTTTAATCTTTGTTGAAAGTGACACATGTGAAATAAGTGGAGAAGGAAAATGTTTCAGTTACGTATTGCTGCATAACAAGCCACTCCAAAGCTTAATGGCTTAAAACCACAACAATTTACTATTGATTCTGTGAGTTGAATAGGTTGAGCTGAGTGGTTCTTCTGCCCAATGTGGGATTAACCAGCATGACTCACTTGTGTTCACTCACATGTATGGTCCCTGGTGCCCCTCCATCTGGTCTCTCCATGGGACCAGCTACTCACAGCATGATGGTCTCTTACATGGTGGCCTGGACTTTTTACTTGGTGGCTAGCTTCCAAAAGGGAAGAAGCATGGTCTGACAGTTTTCTTAAGGTCTGGCCTCATCATTCCCAAATATCACTTTCACCACACTCTGTTGGTCATAAGAAGTCATCCTTCCCATCTAAATTCAAGAGGAGGGGAAAATATACTCTGCTTCTTGACAGGTAGAGCAGAGTACATGAACAGGGAAGGAAAAATTGCTGTTGAGCATTTTTGGAGACTACTACAGAATGAATAGTATACTGTTCTTACAGGTAGGTATGCCCCAAATTATTTACATTTACTCTGCAAGCCATAAAAAATATTTTTGCCAGAAAACTATCTTCTTCCAAGAATAAAGGACCTTGACACATGATTGAAATAAAACTGAGGTGTGTGGTGATTAAAACACATTGTTATTTATGTGTATTCCTCTTCTATTACCATTAACAATCAACCCAAATGCTAGATTATGGACAGGTTACAGATAATGAGAGAGATTAAACTTGCCTCTATTTATAAAAGAGTCAAAAGGGTCTGTGGAGGGGTGTGTGTGTGTGTGTGTGTGTGTGTTTATGTGTATGCATGCACATTCCAGAAAGCCTCAAGTAAGGTTATATTATATCAAATGAGACTATGTGACTAGTTATGTGGTAAAAAATTCAAAAACATTTCCATGTAAAGTCAACTTCCAATTAATTATATATTTTTAAAAGCCTCTTAGCTTAGAGTAGAAAGTTTATTGAAAGAAATAATAACAAAGAATTTTCCAAACCTAGAGAAAGATATCAATATTCAGGTACAAAGAGGTCATAGAACACCAAGCAGATTTAACCCAAACAAGTCTACCTCAAGGCATTTAATAATCAAGCCCCCAAAGGTCACAGATAAAGAAAAGGTCCTAAGGAAAGTGAAAGAAGAAAGAAAGAGAAAAGAAAAGGAAGGAAGGAAGAAAAAGAAAGGAAAGAAAGGAAGGAAGGAAGGAAGGAAGGAAGGAAGGAAGGAAGGAAGGAAGGAAGGAAGAAAGAAAGAAGCTCCAATATGTCTGGCATAAAAACGGACACATAGACCAGTGGAACAGTATAGATAACCCAGAAATAAATCCATGCATCTATAGTGAACTTATCTTTGACAAAGTTGCCAAGAACATACAATGGGAAAAGGACAGTCTTTTCAATAAATGATGCTGGGAAAACTGCATATCAATATGCAGAAGAATGAAACTGGATACTTATCTTTCACCATATATAAAAATCAAATCAAAATGGATTAAAGACTTAAATATAAGACCTGAACCAATGAAACTACTAAAAGAAATATTGAGCAAATGCTTCAAGACATTGATCTGGCCAAACAACTTCTTGAGTAATAATAACCCTAAATCACAGGCAACCAAAGCAAAATTGGACAAATGGAATTACATCAAGCTAAAAAGTTTCTGCTCAGCAAAGGAAACAATCAACAAAGGGAAGAGACAACCCATAGAAAGAGAGAAAATATTTGTAAACTACCCATCTAACAAGGGATTAATAACTAGGATATATAATATAAGGAATGCCAAAACTGAATAGGAAAAAAAATCAAATACTCCAATTTAAAAATGGGCAAAGGATCTGAGTAGAAATTTCTCAAAAGAAGACAGACATCAGAGAAATGCAAATCAAAACTACAATGAGATATATTTTTAAAAAGCCAGTTAAAATGGCTTTTGTTGAAAAGGCAGGCAATAATGAATGCTGACAAAGATGTGGAGAAAGGGGAACTCTCTTACACTGTTGGTGGCAACCTCAATTAGTGCAACTACTATGCAGAGTGGTATGGAGGTTCCTCAAAAAACTAAAATATATCCAAAAGAAGGGAATTCAGTGTATTGAAAAGATATCTGCACTCCCATGTTTATTGCAGCACTATTCACAATAGGCAAGATTTGGTATCAGTCTAAGCATCCAGCAGTGGATGAATGGATAAAGAAAGTGTGGTACATGTACACAATGGAATGTTATATAGCCATAATAAAGAATTTGCAACAATGTGAGCAGAACTGGAGAACATTATGTTAAGTGAAATATGCCAACCACAGAAAGACAAATCTCACATATTCTCACTCATATATGGGAGCTAAATATTATAAATAATTTATCTCATGGAGACAAAAAGTAGAATGATAGTTACCAGTGACTGGGGAGGAGAGTGGGGAGGGGGCATAAAGTGGGGATGGTTAATGGGAATAAAGATATAGTTAGATAATTAGATAGAATGGACAATATTGGATAACACAACAAAGTGACTATAATTGACTAGGTTAGTATACACTTTAAAATAACTAAAAGAGTGGAATTGGAATGTTCCTAACACAAAGAAATAATAAATGCCTGAGATGATGAATATACCAATTACCTTGATTTGATTAATTTACATTGTATGCCTGGATCAAAATATCACATGTACACTATAAATATATATAACTATTATGTACCTATAATAATTAAAAATAAAAATATTTTTCAAAAGCCTCTTTATGACCCAAGGTTGAAAACATTGACAACTGTAAGTAGAGAAAGTTGGGATTTAGTAACCCCAGTGTCTTCTTTCTGTATCATTACAACCCTTAGAAACATACCTTCCTCACCCTCTGTAGTTGCCCAAAGCTCTTTTTGTCCAACCCAGGCCCATCAGTAATCATAAACTTGTTCTCACTATGTTGTAAATGACTGATAAGGATGAATATGTTCTCTCCAGATCATTTGCATTTTAACACAACACTAAGGCTTATAATATGAATGCATTTCTCTTTAGTGTTTGAGCATCATTAAACAAGTTGTAGAAGTAAAATCATGCATTGGGATTTATGACTTCTCGAGGATGCATCCAGTATATTTCAAGATCATTTTGCTACCTCTCATCAGCACTGTCCTTTGTTGAGTTCTTAGAGAATGCAAAGTAATGGCAATGACATAAGCAAAATATAATTAGAAAACCAATCTGTTGGAAAAAGAAATGATAATGCCTTCCAAAATGAAGCACTGTACCATGTAGAAAATTTGGGCACCATCCATTGTTTCACGATTAGCCCTGATATTGGGAGAAAGTAATTTTAATTTTTTTGACCTCCAAAATAACTGAACTCTTTACACTATCAAATAATGCTGCTTAGAGTTTTCAGGACTTAATAATGTAGTGCCTTGAAATGATTTACAAGGAAGGAGTTGCTTATATTATTCCAAGCATTCCTTATTTTTGTTTGTAAATGACATTCTTTGATATTTTAAATGAGGGAAAAAAGTAGAAAAAGTCAGGCATCTTGAATAAATCAGCAGTGAGAGATGATTGAACTGTGTGTACTGTCATCTCCGTCTTTCTGGCCTTGACAAGCACAGTGTGGGGTTGCCATTACCTTGTCATGGAACCAGCTATTCTGAGCACCAGTGAGTGGCAAAAGTAGAAGGATGGGAGGCTGGGATGATGGTATGTGCCCACAGTAGCCATACTGATCTGGGTGGCAAACAGGGAAGCACAGGACATGAATCATGGTTCTGGAAGAACTTGTGTGAATACTAGGGAAGACTGGAGGGATCACTGGCAGAGCAAAAGAGGCAGCAGTGGTCAATACGTTTCTGTTATTTGCAGAAACTTGTGGATGTGGATTTTCTCTTTGCTGAAAGTAAATCTACGTCGGGCACTGTGCTAGGCAATTCACATAGATGATTTCACTTAATCTTGATGACAACTCAGTGAAGAAATATTATTATGATACTTATAAATGATGACTCTAAAACAAGCTTGAATAAGCAATATAATTTGCCTAAGGTACACAAATAAGAAATGGCAGAGGCAGGATTTGACTTGAACCTAACAAATCAAATTCCAGAGCCCAATATCATTTCTTAGGTATAATTTATATACAGTCATCCTTTTTTGTGTGCAATTCTGAGCTTTGACACACATACACAATCATGTAACCACTACCACACTCAAGATATAGAAGAGTTTCATTACCTCCCCAAATTCTTTCATGCTCCTATGTAGTCAATTCCTCCCCCCATCTATAGCCTATAGAAACCACTGATCTGTCCCCTTTCTTTAGTTTTCACTTTTCCAAAATATGATATAAATGGAATCGTGCAGCAGTTAGCCTTTTGAGTCTGATTTCTTTCGTGTAGTGTATTTCACGGAGATGCATCCATGTTGTTGAGGAATTAGTGGTTCATGCCTCTTTATTGCCAAGTACCATTCCATTCTATCCATGTACCACAGCATGTTTATCTATTCACACTTAGAAGGGCATTTGGGTTGTTTGCAGTGTTTCATATCCCAATATCTTAACCATAATAAAATTCTGCCTTCGATCAGCCAGAATCTTTCCTGATTATCATAGCCAATGTTCCCAAGGATATCTTTGTCTTAGTGTTCTCTTTGGGGTTCCTTGAGAACTTTTGCCTAGAGCTAGAAAGAAACACCAAATCTCTGGCTCAAGCACAGTTCCACAGGGTCATATTTTCCCTCATGAGGAAATGCCATTAAATTTTCATTCTAACAATCATTCAGTACCCATTACATAGCAAGTGCTTAAAACTGTATGGAATGAATAAATGAATGCCAAACAAATTATCCAAATTAATCTTCTAGCACAGGAGGTAAAGGAAAGGGTAGTAAAATCAGGATTCATAATTCAGCCTTGGTGTAGAAATATTCAGTTTAATAAATGGTACATAAGGTGCTAAAAAACATTAATATAGAATTCTCAAAGTCCAGAGTTTATTTTCCTGCACTGTGCCAACACCATTATTTGAAAGGTGAAAGAAAAGAAAAAACGATGATTGTTGATCCGATCTCACAACATCAAATAACTACCTTGGCTGCATCTTTTCCCAGCCTTAAACTTTTTTTCTCATGTAATTAACTGGTAATTTAATTGAATTGGCCAAATCAGCCATTGCTTTGACATTGATGTTTTTCTAAAAATTTGTTTTCTTATGATAACATAGCTTCAGGATAGTCCTACTCAAACAAGTTGAATTCAAGTTTCAAAAGTCCTCTTCTTTGTAACAAGGCAGTTTACTTACTGAATTCAATCCACTGTAGTCAGAATAACACTTTTGATTAAATTCAGCTGTGTGATACAGTTTTCTTTGCTTTTTTTTCCCACTCTACAAAGGATGTACATCAACAGAATCAGTACATTGAGAAAACACAGATTTGGGAGCTAGAAAAATTTGATTATATTCTATGTTCTGTCATTTATGAGTGCTGTGACTTTTGACTAGTTTTAAAACCTTTCTGAGCTTCGTTTCTTTATCTATCAGATGAAGATAACAACTTCTGTGCCTTCTACTTTGGGATACTGTGGGGTTAAAGGAGAACATGCATAGGAGCACCCTTTGTATGCTGTACAGTAAGCGAATGTGGCACTAATGCTCAAGGCCACCCAGATACTAGTATAATATTTTCCTTGTTTACAACCTCTTCCTTGACCACCATGTCCACCCACACTCATTTTTTAGGGTTTATGAGTGTTCTGGGCTATTTAAAATGAACAATTTTCTCAAAGGGCAGTTGACATGGAGCTTGGTAAAGCCTTGGTCATGGATGAACTTCTTGCTCATGACCTGGAGGCAGGCCCTCACCTCAGTGAACACACAGCATGCTGCCCAGGTGATGAGTGGGACTCCCCAGCACGGAGATAGGCTCTGCAGACATGAGTTGCACTTGTATTTTTGGCTTAGTTTCCAGTCAGTTTTCTGCACTGGCCACACTGGGGACTGGACAATGTTGACTTTACTTCTTGCCAAATACTCCACCCTCACCCGTGTCAGGCCAGATCCTGCTGAGGTCACACCCCACCCCCTTACTCTCAAGCCCAGGTCACCCAGCTTTAGTCTCTAAATCCACAGGCGGGTGGCCTGTGGGTCTTTCTATAGTTAGGCCTTCACTTTTCATTTTTGAAAATTTGTTTTGAGACAACCTGGATATCTCTAACTGATGAGAAAAAAAGTCCCGTACTCACCAGCAAATTGGTATTAATGGATCAACACCTAAGTGGACATATAGGAATAACGTTTGTCGGGTGTCGGGCGGGTGGGAGGGGGGAGGAGGGGATGGGTATATACAAACATAATGAGTGAGATGTGCAACGTTTGGGGGATGGTCACACTTGAAGCTCTGCCTCAAGGGGGGAGGGGGGCAATGGGCAATATACATAACCATAATATTTGTACCCTCATAATATGCTGAAATAAAAAAAATAAAATAAAAAGATAAGGATAAAGCTGGGGATGTCAAGACCTTATCTTTCTAGAAGTGTAAACGTCTAGACTAATAAAAAGATTCTTATTCAATATGCCCTCTCTCACTTTGACAGCTAGGTTTCTGAAACCTTCCATGATAGGGTGATAAGTAAGTGAACTTTCGAGGAAAATAAGGAAAGGAGGACCAAGGGGGTGAGTGAACCCATGGAAACTCTTTAAAACTTTTAACCTTGACTAAAATCATATATATATATAAAATAGTGTCGTGACTTTTAATATATCTAAAATTAATACAAACTGCAACTCCAATTTGCTACTGTCATTTTTGTTCACTGGTAACTTTATGGGATCTTCCCTCCACAACGGTTTTTGTGAGATGCTCATAAATCTGTGTTGCTTAGTTGCAGATAACATGCATACTGTGGCATATGGTAGGTATTGATTCATTCAACTTTGTTCTAGTCCCCTTGTGTTATGCCTTATTGTATGGCTGCCCTATAGCTTGGATTCTGCAAGTGCTTGGTTCCCACCAAGCAGATGCACCGTGCAAGAACTGGCAAGCAAATGTGAGGTGGGAGACTTTTGCTAGTGGGCGTAGCCATGGAAGCAGTTGGCTTTTCAGCAAGAGCAGAAGCAGGGATCCTATTATCCAGTCCATTATTTTTGTATGTATTGGGGGTTTGGTGGGACATGTATTTCGCACTTTGTTGGGCCGGCTTGTAGCTGTAACGATGTGGTTCTGCAGCCGGTTTTTTGGGCATCAGCTTTGTGACCCTCAGATGGTGGCAGAAAGAGTGTGGTCCAAGGAGCTCCCAGTTAAGGCACTGGCTTCCTTGTCCCTTAACATCCTGGTCATCCCCCACCTTCTTTATTGTGGCTGAGGTAGCCACTTCTTTAGTTGATCAGTTCTGCAGTGTTGCTGTTCGATTTATTCCTGGAATTTCTGCCTCATGCCTACTCCTCAAGACACTCCACATTGTTTAAAGCAACCAATTCACTAGATTAAACCTTTTCTACTTGAACACTGATCTAAACACATACTAAAATATATTGGTGTAATTTTTCTCCAGTTTTGATACCTTTCTGATTTATGATTTGAAATCGTTGGCTTTCTCCTCCGGAATTCTATAACTCATCCCAAGAACACAGAGTAACTTGTGTACTTGAGTTGGAAAGATATTGATGGAATCTTTATTTAATAAGTTTACTTTTATTTCTCAAATGTTGTCCTTACAGACAGGGTTACTTAAAGTATCTTCTCTCTTCATCATGACTTCAAGCCAGAACATATTAAAATGTTGCAGAATTGGGTTAATTGTCCATCTGCCCTTTCTCCATAAGGTTCAATCCCCACTATATAAGCAGGCAGCTGGAATGAGTTGTAAAAGCAAAATTATATTCTCAAAGTTTTCATATCTTCCAAGTCTGCATTGCAGAAACTGCCCCTTCTATTTTGTCATGCTCTTTCCTTCTAATCATCCCAAATTGAGTGGTTTAAGCTTAGAGGGCATACAAAGCTAAATTGTTATAAATCTGAAAATCCACACACAATCAAATGGGTATGTATTAGAATGTGGTATAAGTAGCAATCTTGTATGGGGAAGAATTATTGTATATTATTATATATATATTATTATATATTATTTATAGATTTTTGACCAAGTGATCAGAATATATTTGCCTTCATCTTTTAAAATTTATTCTTTAATTGATAAACAAATAAAAATTGCATGTATTTGTAGTGTAAAGCATGATGTGTTGAAATATGTGTACATTGTGAAATGGCTAAATCAAGCTAATTATTTTAACCTATCACTACCTCACATATTTATTTATTGTGGTGAGCATTTGTCTTCATCTTATAGAGAAAATATCACAGAGGCACTTGTGGAGACCATTCTCCTAAGTGAAGTGTCTCAAGAATGGAAAAACAAACACCACATGTACTCACTACTAAATTGGAACTAATTGATGAGCACACACGTGCACAGAGGGAAGTAAAACTCAGTGGAAATCAATGGGGGTGGTGGGAAGGAGGGGAGGGGCAAAAACCTACCTAACTGGTACTATGAATAATACTTGGGTGATGGGCACACCTTTAGCCAGGACTCAAGCTTTATGAAAGTGATCCATGTAACTTAAAACATTTGTACCCCATTCATATTTTGAAATAAAAAAAAATACCAAAAGAATTTTTTAATTCATCTCACATCTATTAATTGATTTAACTCCTAAAAAATACTACAACAAATTCATTTTATTTTATATTTTTAAAAATGTATTTCCAATCATACTTGGACAAAATTTGAAGACGTATTTTCCTTTTATTTCTTCTATCAATCTTCTTTGATAAAGGAGATTGATAAAATACAATTGTTTTATTGATAAAAAATGGTCATAATATGTGTTTATGCTTTTACAAAATTTGTTTGCCTATATTGTCTCATTTTAAAAAGGTCCATTATGAACTAGGAAGAGGAGGAAGGGAAAAGGGAGAGAGAGGTGGAGGTAGAAGGGGAGAAAGAGAAGGAGGAAGAGGAGGAGGAGGAGAGGAAGAAGAGGGAGAAAAGGACAAGGAAGAAGACAACGATGTGATGTCAAAGATCTTTTATTTTTCCCCAGAGAGTAAATAATACTTGCAGACAGTGAAATCACAAGTTGTTGGCTAAAGACTAGTACAAACATTTCTCCTACAATCATTGCCCCTGTGAATGCACTTTACGTCGGGTGTTTTATAGTCTGGCATTTTAAGTGGTACATTGAAGCCTATAAAATATATTTGGCAGTTTGCTTTGGATTAACTTTGCTTTTTTCTCTATTTGGATTTGGAAAAAAGAAAAAAGGAGAAAGGGTTGGCTGGAAAAATGGTGTGAGTAAAAATTGAAACAAATACAGGCAAAGCAAATATTTCCTCAGGGGAACCTTGGTCTGGCTTCAGCCACTGGTTCCTATGGTCTGAGCCCATGGAGAATCACGTGTATGTGGTGATTGTACTAATTCGGGAGTTGTCTTCATTGCTGAAAGGCTCACCTATGATTCTCACTGATTGGTACATCAAATGATGCCAAGTTTGTGGTCTCAAATGACTAAGGTTAAGACATCATCTTACCCATACTACCTACATCCTTATCTCTTAGAATTGCTGTATGTACGTTTCGTTGGTTGCTAATTTAGAGGGTGATATTTGCAAAAGTATTTGAGGCTCTCTAGAAGAAAGTTCAAATCTTTCTAGTAATAAAAACATTGTTGTTATAAACCCCAGACTAGACAGAGGTATAAAAGTCTCAACTTCAGCCAGATTTTGGATTTCAGTGTATTTTAGATATACCAGATAAAGAAAATACTAGTCGTTCTATGAAGGGAGAATGCTGATATGTGATTATTTTCAGATATAAGCCAAAACCAAGGGGGCAAGGGGTGACAACTGAATCAAGACAAATGGGAAATATAACCAATAATAGGATAGCATTCGAAATAGGAACAAAATTTTTAAAGGTTTTAAGAATTAACAAAGAAAACACAAACTCTCTGTGGAAATGAAAATGTACTTCTATTTTTAAGAAAATGAAAGAACTAATTAAGAAAAGAAATTGCATACTCCTAAATAGGACAACTTGATGTTACACAGTTGAATGAATCTGTAAGTTACACGTAATTCCAAACAAATTTCAGCTTGATATTTTTTTGAGTAATCTAATAAAGTTATTCTAATTGTGTATGGAAGGGGAAAAAGTCAATTTTGAAAAGGTAAAGGCAAGAGGAAACTTGACTTACTAATTACTAAAATATGTTACAAAGCCAAAGTAGTGAAACTCATCCATGCATTGGTATAAAGACAGACAAATAGATTTCTGGAACAGAATAAGAGCTTAATGATAAAGTCACATGTATTAACAATATAATATATAATTGAATGGTACCACAAACCCATGGGGAAAGAAGGACTGTTCAGAATACTCTCTCTTCCAACCCTCTTATTTAGGATTAAGACCTAAATGTGAAAAATAATACTATAAATAGAAGATAATGTAGTATGATTTTTAAAGCAAAAGAAACTATTAATTTTATCTCATTAAAATGAAAGAGTTCTGCTCCGTGAAGGACATCAGGAGCAAAATTAATATGCAAGTAACAGATTTGGAGAAGTTATTTCTAATTTCAAAAATGTATAAGGAACTTACATTAAACCATTTACAAAAAAGTCCTGAAAATCAACAAGAAAAAGATAAGAACCAGATAGAAAAATGCACAAAATATATCAACAGGTCACAAAGGAGAAAACTCAAAAGGCCAGCAAACATATAAAGGGATAATCATATTCATCAGTAATTAGACATATTAAATTCACCATTCCAGAAAATACTAAGTATTGGTGGGACTGTGGGAACAGAGAAACCATCATCTATGGTCAGTGGGCTGCAGATTGGTGAAGTTCCGGAAACCACTCCAGCCAAAATAAACCAAATGCTATACAGTATGCCTTAGGAACTAGAAACCCACCTTCTGGATACGTATCAAAGAGGAAAAACAGAGGACATTTAAATGTGGGATTTTATGAGATAGTGGGGAGTTGGAGGCACTCGAGTTATCCACTTGAGGGACTGGAAAAGTAAAACATGGTGATTTCTCTCTTTGGAATACCATGGAACACTTAGAAGTAACCAACTAAATGTACATACAACAGCATAGATATATCTTAAAAACAGTAGTCAGTGAATCAAGGAAACAACAATAAGATTTAGGTCATAATTCCATTTGTATCCACTAAAATGCACATAATTCATATTTTATAAGAATATATAGAGATGAAAGAGTACATATCGAACATGCTTCAGTGGCTGCCTGTTTGTTGGTGAAGTGGGAGAAAAGATTAGTACAACAAGGAAGGAAAGAAGGAAAGAAGGAAGGAAGGAAGGAAGGAAGGAAGGAAGGAGTAGGGCCCCCCACACCAGTATGACAATGTGCCATGATTTCTTCAACTCTAAGAGTGTCCAAACAAATGAAACACAAAAAACAAAAACAACAAGAACAAATAACCCAACCCTCAAGAAATGGAAAGATCTTAGATATGAATGTTTGCTCCATCCCTCCAACTACACCCTTTAGGCATTTTCCCCTAAGTTTATCCCACATTCCAGAAGCTCCAATGGCTCAACCACCTTCAAAGGGAGTGACAGGGAGGAAGGGACCTTACTCTTCACAGACACCCTCCTTTAAACCTGCCTTTTCAAAAACCACTCCCCTCCAGGCCACTTTCCACCCACCGCCCTCCTTCAGTTAGGAGAGGGATGAATCAGAGGGAACAGAAATGTACAGCAAACTGGGTTTTTTAATTTGCTGAACTGTGTGTGTTTTCCCCTGGCAAAGTGGTCATGGAGCCAACCCTGGATGAGCCCAGAGGGAGCATGGTTCTAGGGGGAAGAAAGCACTTTGATGCCTCATCGTCTGTCATAATAAACACTTCACATCACCCACTTACACTGGTTATGATGAAAAACAGTATACCCTTGCAGAAACAAGGGAAGCGTTGCCACTTGGAGGGTCATCCAAAATGCTGTTTGGAAAGTAAACCTCACAAGCACATTCTCAGACTAAGTTTATTTACAGCTCTGCAGCTATCAATAACAAAGACAATTAAATTAGCTAGGTCAAAATCCCATGTGAACTGAAGAACTCTATTATAAAATTAAAGTTTTTGGAAAGCGTCCCTCACCAGCCCTTCTCACACGAAATTGATGGAGAGGCTTTTGGGGTTCGTTAAAATTCAAAAAGGATTAATAGCTTTTCACGTTGCAGAATATTACTCAGAAGGAGTGCACAGAGTTTAAAATACTTCACCCATGTAAATGAAGACTGGTTTCCTTGTTTTATTTTAGATACTGTGGTTTTTTTTACAGAATCAATAGAGAGGTACTCGGGAGGGGGGGAGGTAACTGTTCTCAGAGAGGCACATCTGACTGCTCCATGGTGGTATGTAATTTGCTCCATCAAAGCCAGAACAGCCAATAAGTCAAGATGTGGCTTTAGCTGTGTCTCAGAATAAACACTGGATTTCTTCATTAACTGATCAAATACAGAGTTCAAATGGAATAGCAGTGTTCTTTTGTGTGGGGAAAAATAATGGATTGCAACAAATATCTCAGGGTTTTGGAGGCTGCCCCAAGCACAGAGGTTAGCAAGACATTTTCTTTGTCAACCTCAGATCACACTGGCGTGCTCACAATGGAGCCTGCATTTCATTAGGCCTATTTTCTGACTGAAAAAAAAAAAAAAGAAAATGTGTCCTTTGGGTCCAGTAGTCCTCAATGTAGCTTGACAAGTGCATTCTAGCCAGGGGCTCTGCATCTCTGTGGTTGGTAGTCTGGCACATTTCCTATAGATTTTTTTTCTCCCTCCCTCCCTCCCTCCTTTCCTTCTTTCCTCATCTCTCTCAATCTCTCTCTCTTCCTTCCTTTTTTGTTCTTTCTCTCAATTAATGCAGCTGACTTTTTATGGGTATTTTCTTTCAGTAATAGTTTAAATGGCCAATTAATTAATTAACCCTTTATCTCTAATCCAGATCTCTCCCCTTCATGCTAAACTAGTATCTCCACTTGCCCCTTGTAATTGCTACTCAGGTATCTGATATTCAAAAATTTAAATACAGGTTATGTTATCTGTCTCCTCAAATACAACCCTCTTTTGATTTCTCTGTCATTCATTTTCTTTCCACCCACTGCCCCAATCTGGAACCACGGGAGGTCACCTGTACCCTTCCCAAGCAACCCATCTCCATGCCGAACCCATGAAATTAGGCAGCCTGGGTCCAGACTCTACCTCCACCAACCACCTCTGTCAAGGTGCGTTTGTTTTCCTTGTCTGTGAAATAGCCATCATGATGGTAGCTACCTCGTAGTGCTTATTAGGAATAAAAGAAGATACCCCATGGAAAGCACATCTCACAGTGCCTGGCATATAGTAATGATTTATAAACGTGAGCTAGTTATATTTTCTTCCAAATTGTCTTTTAAATGTTTCAGCTACTCTGATGTTTCCTGTGTCCTCTCTGATATTCCTTTCAGGTTTTTATCATCCTTTACCCAAAAGTGGCTTCCTGTCTTGTCTCTGCCCACCAGACAAACTCCCATCTCATCCTTCCACTGCCTTGTTGCCATTGTTATAACATCTTGCTAAAAGCCTAATATGACCATGTAATTCCATGGCTTTAAAACATTAGTTGTGTTACCATGATTTTAAGGTGCAGACTTTTAATAAAGGCATATAAAACACTTCACACTGGCCCCAATTATCATCTGGCTTATTTCCCATTTCTTTCCTAATTAACGCTATGCTCCAGATGGAGAATCTAGGGTAGTCCCATGGACATGTCATGCTCTTTGGTGTCTTCCTGTCATTACACTTCCTTTTCACTCTCCCTGTAATACTCTCCTCCTCCTTCCCCATAAAACATTTCTCATAATCCAGCTTTATCATCACCCACCTTAGGAAGCCTTCATCAACTTGTGGCAGGGTTAGCCCCATCCTTTTCTGTGATCTGAAAGCCCTTTGCACTTGCCATGATAGCACTAAGCATACTGCATTCTGATGATTTGTTTGCAAAGTGGTTGTAAAGACATGTTTGTATAAGACAGAAAAGAAGGCATTAGTTCTCTAATTTAGTGATCCTCTTTTCCTGACATCCTGTCTCACACAGGCATATTCTGCCTCTGAGGATCTTCTATGCCTGTTTTTCTCAATAGTGGTAAAGTTTCCCCCACGAGTCTACCAGAAATTACAATGAGAATATTGGGTATGGTGATGCTTCTTCGATCATTTGTCACATGGTTTCCATTCTCTAATTTATCACCAATCATATTAGAACTAAGTAAATTCTAGCCTTCACTTAAAGCACTTAGAGATAAAACTATTCACTAATGGTCAAGGCAATTTAGAAAAGTAATCAAAGTTAAGGAATGTGTAACTTAGAAATTCATATATTATTCTCAGAGACTGAAATAGTTAACTATGACTCTTTAATAAGAATAGGATTTATTGTATGTTACTTTAAACTTTCCAAAGCATTTCTGTACACATTTCATCTTCTCAACAATTCTCAGTGGTATACAGGGCAAATATTATTATCTCTACTTTACTGATGAAGAAATTGAGGCTTAGAGAGGTTAAATGATTTTTCAAGGTTACAGAGCTAGTGAATAGCAAATCCAAGAAACCACATCATCTGCTTCATAATGTACTATTCTCTCCATATATTTTTTCTCTATACTTCCACGAATATATTTCTTCTGCTGTATTTTGTGCCATCATTAGGGCATCACAAGAATTGCCTATATTAACAAAGATTTTGTTAAAAATTTCAGAGATCCTTTTAAAAAATATTTACATATTTTAAAATTGGGGTTCTATTTCATGATAATGAAAATACATGCTTATTATAAGAAATTTGAGAAAGAAGAATCCTTAAAAGAAATAAAGAACAAAGCATAATTTTACCACTGAATGACAAAATCTATTAATATTTTGATTAATTTCCTCTCAGTCTTCTTTCTGTGCTTGATTTATTTTGTTTCTTTGTTTTACATTATTATGGTCATACTTGCGTTCAATATTTTATTCTGCTCTTTTCATGTGTTTTATTATTAATACTCATGTTTTGAGAAACACAGGATTACTAATGTTATTAATGTGTAAGAATATTCTATTTTAGGACTGAATCAGAATGCATTTAATTTTGGTCATTTTCCATAATTTTTAGTTATCCTTAGTTACTTTATTCCTGTTAAAACTGGATACCACATCCCCAGATGAAGACTGAAAATTAAATATACTTTTCTTTATTTATAACCTATGTGTCTGGGTAATAAAAATTCAAACTTGAAGTCACTGGAAATGACTGGCAATCTCTAGAGGTCAGAGTATTTTGAAGAGGGGGTATCTCACCATCCCAGACAGGGTAAGTCAAAGTGACATCGAACCTTTGTTTGACCAATTTTGAGAAACCAGTAGTACATATCAATAAGCCATGCTGTAACCATTGGGGTTCTTAGAGGACCTGGAAGATATAGCTCATATTTCAGTTCAAGTTCCCCAGACTCATCTTCCAAAATGGCATGTGTCCCATGCATGAATCCCTGGATACTTCATTTTGGCTTTCTGAATGTTAATTAAAACAGTTAAAGTTAAAAGTCTTGTTTCCCTCTTGGATGTCCTCCAAGGGTGGAAACATGGTATTCTGATGTCTCTAATAGCACTGTGGAAAAGAAATAGACAGTTGATTAAAAGATGTCAAGCTAGAAGAGACTTTAGAGAACATCTAGTTAGATGAATTAAAAGTTTGTGGCTCTGGAGTTAGACTGCTTGGATTCGAATCCTAGGCTTTTCGATTATTAGCTGTTTGACCTGAGACAAATTCCTTAATTTCCATGTGCCACTGTCTAAATCTGTAAAATGTTGATAATACTAGTACTTACTCTATAGGACTGTTGTGAGAATTAAATGTGATAATCTATATAAATCACCTAGAACAGTGCCTGACCCATATAAGTCCTGAATAAATATTAGCTATTAGTTTTATCACTTCATTTTATAAAAGCAAGGACTGCTGCCCAGGGTTAATAAACCAGGTTCAACTATTTTTATATTAAAACCCAAACTTAAAAGAAATGTATTGACCATTCATTTCATAGACATTCCTAGCTGAGACTGGGAGAAAATCATTATACTATGGTTTGGCAAAGTTTTGCTTTCTACTTTTTAAACTTGATATCTTCAAATTGAGCTCTTCCCTGAATTTTTAAACCCTTGTGTATTACAGAGGAAATTGAATCAATAAATTTCTGATTCACTTACCCTTAACTCATCAAACCTTCATTAGAGTTATTCGATGTCTAGGGAAGCCTTACGTGCCTCTGTGTGCAAAGGTGTGCATGTCTTCTGCTTCTAAACCAATACATCTTTTCCAGCCAGCCATAAATAGCAATCAAGTGCCAAAAGACAGAAGAAGCAACTCTAAGCGCAGAGTGGTTGAAAATCAAGGGAACCTATTCTGGTCAATCCACATTCCCTTAGTCTGATTTAACAACCCTTGATCTTAATCAATTTCCAACCCAGAATGCATGCACTTTCTTCCAACTAGTATTTATTGAGGTCTACTATGTAGCAGAAACTACTCTATCAAAAAGGGAAACATAAAGAGCTTTTTTTCTGTTTTAAATTGGCTGTCTGTGAACATCCCCTGAGTTGACACTGAGGCTCTTCTGGATGAAAGATGAGGACTTTCCAAGGGCATTTGAGATAAAGGACTTTTCCAGTGACCTAGCTTTGATATCATGGTCTTTCACTCTGTTTCCTCCAGCTAATTTCTCCATGCTTTTGGTCTTGCCAATCACACATGCACCAATTTGGATCCATCTTTTAGTCTTCCACGAGATCTTCCACCTGGGGTTGACCCACTTTACACCACTGGTTTCAAAACTGGCAGTGCTCAGGGCCCTGACTTCTCAGTTCTACGGTTCTAACATGGACTACTGCTAGCAGAATGGATACTCGTTCAGTATCCACATCTCTGGAATAGAGACTAGAGAGAAACAGCAGCAAGCATGTTAGCCCCAGGAGCACCAGAAGTAGTAGGAGAGGAATGAAATGAAAGGACAATGAGCACAGGAGAACTGTGCTTTTCTAGACTCTAAAGCAACACAATTCTAAGAATATAGTCAAAGCAAGAGATGTATAGTTTTTCTAAAACTGTGAGCAAACAGCTTTACACCCAGAGTGATATGGCCTGAGAAATATCAGTGTTGTTCCTAGACATGCACCTGGGAATCCTTTATATTCACTTGAAACTTTATTTAGCTTTCTTAAACCTCAGTTTCTTCAACTGTGAAATTAGAATCTAACTCATAGGACTTTTGTGAGAATTAAATGATTTTTTTTTGCATGTGATTCATTTAGAACTTATTAAATATTCAATTAATGTTAGCTACTAATATTATATTTTATTTGCCTTAGCGTAATAGGATGCCTAAATGAATCCCAAACAACAAAGCAGACTCTGGAGGAGGAATGTAGTTAAAAGAGTTGTCTATTCTGTGTGTACAGAGAGACATCAGTTGTTTGAATTTTTACTTCCTAAGCTGTGTATTTAGGTAGACATAGCCCTAGTTAACTTCTAAGCAGGGGAAAACATAAACAAACATATAAATAAATAAATGACATAAATTAAAATGCTGGACCAAACCAGGGAGTCTGATTAGTAGCCGCATCCAGGCTGAGGTCGGCCTTTCAACCTGCATGCTGCTAGGAAACGCGTCTCTGCGCGCAGTGAATTAAAACATCAAGAAAGAGGCTGAACTCAAACAGGCAGCGCCTGGTGGAGCTGTGCTGAAACCCTAACATAAATAAATAAGAACATCTTCCTTTAAAGACTTTGAAATAGCTAGCACAATGTGCCAAGAAAGATAGAAATTCACCCTCTGCTTACTCTGGATGCAAATAACAAGGCACGGTGGCCATGAGGACTCCTGTTTAATTTGGGAGGGGGACAGGGACTCTCACCTGGGGTTTTGGTTTCTATTCATTTTGAGAGGGTAAGAATTCATAATCAGCACTTTGATAGCATGTGGGAGATAACAGGCCACCCACTGACTCAATGAATTATGGATTTGAAATAACCAGAGCTATGGTATAGGGTTGTAGCAGAGATCAAAAAGACAAGCTGTAATTTTGGTGCAACATGTGGTGAGAGAAACCCAGGCATCTGGCCTTCTTTATTGTGAGGATTTTTAGGTTCTTCTGCAGAAACATTTATTTTGTTTCTGAATATACCTATGCATATATATATATATATATATATACCAGGGCTGTCCGGAAAGTATCCAGCCATCGTTAATATAACAAGAATGGTTACATGGCTAGATACTTCCTGGACAGCCCTCATAATCACCCATATATTTATATTTACCCATGTCAGTGTGTAAATATTTACAAACAGTACATGCAAAAAAGTTTCTTATTTATCAAAGTAAAAAATATTAATTATAAAAAGTTCAGAAAAGTGGGACAAAAATCAAACTGGGGACAGTGTTTAGAAGCAAAACCTTTTTTAGTCAGTGTTTAGTGTCAGATGAGCAAAGTGCTCTCCCTGGTTTAAGCAGAAAGTCATTTAATACAAGGAATTAGGTGTTCACAGAAACCTTGCAGAGCCTGGAAGATCAGGTTCAAGGCTGAGTTTCCGGGATCAACTTCCAGAGCAATACCATGGAACTGGCTCACAGAAAAGTGAATACCTCTGTCACCATTAAGAATCTAGAGAATGATCCGGAAGTCAGAGAGTTTGAAATCTCTCACTATTTCTTGCTTCTGGGACCGTTCCATCTTTGCTATGATAAACCTGCCTCAAATGCCTGAATTCTGCCATGCATGGCAACACCTTACTACACCTTGGGCCATCTGCTTCCTTAGAAAACCAAACCTCTTCATGACTGTGCTTGCTACAGAAGATCAGCCTCACAGGAGTCATTTCTGACTTCTGAAGCTCATGCTTGTATTTCTGATTGGCTGATCCTAAATCACATCCAGACCTCCAGCTGCAAGGGAGCATGGGAAATCCTCTAGACTGGCCACACAGGAAGCCACATTAGAAAATGTTGGAATGATATGGAGAGAGGCAATCCGCTAGATGTGCCACAGTACTATTCCAGGCAGAGGAAACAAGAGAAAAGGAAATCTGGAAATTATGTACCATATTCAGTAACAGAAGTTCTTGTGTGGCTTGAATGTAAAGTGGATGTTGGAAAATTGTGGGAGAAGTCACTATACTAAGTTTTAACCTGATTATGAGAGCAACTTTATGATCTACTAAAGACTTTGGATGTTATGTAGTAAGTAGGCTCACAGTCAGCAAACTTCAGATATCTATATACCATTGGCACAAATTTTATCACCACCATTTTATTATATATTTGATATTCTTTTTGTAAAGTGATTTTAATTAGATTCAATGTTTTTACTTGAACAATGACATATTGCACATTCTCAGCAATATGTAAGTGAAATCACAGATTTGATGTTTTAGCTATAGTTTTCCTAATACAAATCATAATAAAACCAAAACTTTTTAAATTAAAAAACATGTACATATCACCAAAATCATCTTCTGTGTCACCAAAAGTTATTAGTATCACAGCTTGGAAAATACAAGGTGAACCACCAAAAGCTTAATAAATAAACATGAAAGTGGCAAAATCAGATGTGTAGTTTAGAAAAATAACCGACAATGACTAGGGTAGATTAGAGACAAGTTTACAGGCATGAGTCCAAGTAAAAGTGGAATATTATTTGAAGTTGGGCAGTGACCATAAAATGAAAAGGAAAGAACAGTTAAAGAGATTTCAGAGCTACAATACAAAGGCACTGACAAATTTCAGAATTCAGAATGGAAAGAGGAATTTATATTGACTATAAAATGTTAGCTGACTGGTGGATGGTGTTTTAATAAACTGAAATAGTGAAAAATGAAAATATTTGATATGCATTAGAAGTCCAGTTGGACATGCATTTTGAGGTACATTTGAGGTATCCACTAGAGACAAGATTCGTGATAACTATAAATGTGTGTCTGGAATCCAGGAAAGCAGTCTTGGATAGAAGTAAGTTTGTGGAGTCATTGACCTATATGCAGTTGATTAGTTAGGGTCATGGAAGAAGATCTAAGCCTTCAAGGAGAGATGCACATATGGAATTTAGAAGTAGGGTAGAAGAAGGGGAACCAACAGGAGAGGCTGAAGAAGGGCTTGGAGCATGGTCCATATAAGCCATTGAGTTTCAGTAAGAAGAAATTGCTGACAAAGTTAAATGTCAAAAAGGTGAGACTGAAAATAAGCCATTGGATTTAGCCATTAGAATACTGATGTTCTGTAATGAAGCAGTTTGCATAGAGTTGTCCAGAGCAGAAGCTGTATTGCACTGAACTGAATAGCAATTAGTATACAAACAAGTAGAGATGGTAACTTTAGAAAAATGGTTCTCAACCAGGAATGCTTTTCCCTCCAGGGGATATTTGGCAATATCTGGAGGCATTTTTGGTTGTCATAACTGAGGAAGTGCTGCTAACATCTAGTAAGTAGAAGCTAGGGATGCTGCTAAAAATAATACAATGGGCAAGAGAGCTCCCACAGCAAAATATTATCTGTTCCAAAATGTCGATACTGCCAAGGTTGAGAAATCCTGCTTTAGACAAAAACTTCAAAGTCTGGCTGTGAAGAGAAGAAGAGAAAGAGGATAATGGCTTGTTATGGAGGAAACATCAAATGTTTTTGTAGACAGGAGGTTTGAGCATAAGAAAAAGAAGAAGAAGAAGGTGAAGGAGAAAGAAAAAAAATAATAAGGAAAGGGTGGTTGGTCAAGTAATGTTTGATGGAGACAGAAGAGAATACTCTATTCCAGAGCATATTTGAGAGAGAAACCTTGGACAG
>VBSM01003204.1:49267930-49315111 GCA_008086735.1 Cheirogaleus medius | reverse complement strand
CTCAAATATCTAGGCTCTTAATAAATGATTGTTAATGAACTTAAAATAATTCTGTAGGATCCAGAATACTATCTTCTGCTAATTATTCTGTAACAAGAGACTTCAATCCCTTTTTCTTTTTGTGTCTGTATAGATGCTAAATAAATCAGAGATAATTAGATAATGAAACTGATGATCCAAACTGAATTTAGAGTTAGATGGTCCTTTCACTCATTACTCATCTTTGTTTCCGCCTTTATTTTATTGTATTTTAGTTTTGCAAAGTCAGAGCCTCAAATTTTCTTTTCATTTCTACTCTTTTCAATGTGTTGTAATTCTATGTGCCTGATTTGCTCATTTTATTCTCAGTGCTTTGTTTGCTCTTTGTCCAGAGTCTCTAAGCTCTGAGGTTTACATTGCATGACCTATTAACGATACCAGCTCATTTTGTGGGGAGCGCTGCATCCTTAAGATATTTACAAAAACAGCCAGCAAATCCTCTGTTGTAATTAGGTCAAATAATTCTAGAAAATTTCTTTTGTTGACTGATTCTATAGACTCATCATGGCCTTTTAGTGCTATTTTTTTTTTCCCTAGCACAAAGATAATTACTTCTATTACCATCCTCAAATAACAATGCTTTTCTTCTCCAGTCTTTGTCTGGAGCTGTCCATTAGCTCATTGACACCGGAGTTTCTAAAATGTTGTTTTTGTCCATAATTTATTTACCCCAGAAATTTCAGCTGAGTTGCAAGCATCTGGTTTTCAGCTCAGATCAGCTATTTTCTAATCCAGATCCCTTATCTTTTCAGTTAAGCATTTTGGATTATCGGCTACATTCTAGATTGTGTGCAAAGGAGACAATTTACAGGCATAAACTGGTTGAGAGATCATCTTGTTTTTTAAAAACTGCTGATTTATGTTGATTTAGTTACTCAATGATCTGCTCCTCTTTAGATTTCTCAAACTACAACTAGTTGCCAGCTGGTTTTATTCTAATGTTTACCCATTACATTATTACAGACCAAAGCTTAGTAAATATGCTCCTTGAATTTTCTTAAACCAGGACCAGCTGTTTTTACAAACTCAACTATAGGACAATTCTAACTGTAATGTTTAATCAAATATGTCTCCTGGTCCACATAGCCAATATAATTGATTAATTTTGACTGCCATATAATAGAGATATCTCTGATCGGGGTTATGAAATTACTCAAAAGCTGTTGCACACAAACTAAAATTCCTATTTCTCAATGGACTTATGTAGGATTCCATATATTCTTTGAAGACACAGAAACTTTGATATCTAACTCTTCTTAAAATGCCTTTTGGGGTTTACTAGTCACAGCTGCCACTGGCCTTTGTTTGTCCACCCAATATATCCTCACTCATACCCATGATAATAGTATCAGGGAATTTTCTTGGATATGTACCTCATATTATTCAGACCATAACATTTCACACCACTCAGCTTCAGAATTTTGTCCTAATTAAAAACAAACAAACAAAAAAAACAATTTGGTCCTAATAGACTTAAGTCAGTCTTCACATTGCTATCATTGGCCACAGGTGATTGGAATGGGCACTTAATCCAATCAGGCCAATGAAGTACAAAGAGATATTTTCTTGGTTCTTCTGGGGAGGATGTTTCTGCTTAATTCCTTAGGATCTAATCAAAAAGAAGCTTTGTTTCTGTTGTACTGAATAAGAAAGTATGGTGGTTAGGAGCAGGAATAATGGAGACACATGACCTGGGTTTAAATCATGGCTACTTCACTTTGCATGACCTTTGGCAAGTTATTTAATCTCTCTGTCCCTCAGCGCTTTCGTATGTAAAAGAGGGAAATTAATAATTCCTATCCATGGGATTGTTTTGGGTATTACATGAGCTTTTAAAGCATTTGAAAACAGTGCCTGGCACATAGTAAGCACTACTAAAAAGATAAATAAATATAGTTCCTGAAAACTCCTGGCAGTCATCTTAGAAGCAGACACTCCTAGGAAGGAGCAAAAATTATGGAAGATACAGAGAAAAAATAGAAAGTTGGTTAATGATAGCATTAACTCTTCTGAAGTCAATCCTAGTCTTTTCAGTTATGTGAATCATAAGTCTCCATCTCATTGATTAAGCCAGTTTGAGTTAAACTTTCTGTTATTTATAGCCTACATAGCCCTGAAAAACAAGTGAAATGTCACCAACTGTAATTTAATAAACATTATAAAGCATCTATTGCCTTTGGACATAAAGATAATTAAAGCACAGACACTGTCTCACATTCAGCACATATTTATTGAAGTCCTATTATACATAAGGTGATATGCAATCATTCAGAGCATCTTTCAGAATCCTAGGTAGGGTGATAAGTATTTACATAAATAATTATAATGAAAGATAGAATGGTATAAGCTCTCTAAAAGAGACAACATAGACAAGTTGTCTTGTAAATTTAGAGAAGTCATGTGAAGATTGGATTATTCAATAAGTCTTCAGGGACTGCCATTTCTAAGACTCATACAATAATAGAATATTTTCTAAACATTGTTCATCTATTCCGTTATTCAGTAAGTATTCATTGACTACCTATTTTTTGCCAGAAGCTTGTGCAAGGAGCTAGAGATGAAATGTTGAGCAAGATTAGACATGAGCTATTGTACACATGGAGTTACCAACGCAGAAGAAAGTCACTAATCAAAGAATCACACAATAATAGTACAAATACAGCTATGAGCAGTGCTATAAAGAAAAAGTTTAAAAAGCTGCAAGAGTATGAGATAAAGGAAATGTGAAGTTGCAAATAGAACATCTGTACTGTATAGATGATGAAATATCGTATCAAAGCAACTGACTTGCCCAAGATCACTCAGCTGGTTGGTATCAGAGCAAAACTGCCATCCAGTACCCTCAAACTCTTGCCTACTGCTTTCTCCATTATAACAAATACAGTGCTCTTAAATGAAGTTATTCATTTTAGTTTGGAATGATCCTAGGCTAATCATAGTTCCTAGTAAAGATTTTATTTTCAGAAAATAATCTCTCAAAAATCTCTCACAACTAATTAAAGCAAATGCTTTAAAAATTATTGTGGTAACAGTCTTCTTACAGTAAGGTGAGAATGCCATCCAGCTAGAATAAGGGGTAGAAAAACATCTGTAATACATCGTTGGTACTAAATTAATGTTATTTTCAGTTGTGCTGGCCAGATTCTTTGCCTTTCCTTGACAGACTGACAAAGAATGGAAACAGACCCAAATTATTTCTACTGGAGGTCACATGTGGCATAACTGGACTCTTTGGTTGAAGTGTTGACATGCGGTAATTTTGTAGAAACAAATGATCATTATAGAGGACATGGTAGTCAACACAAATAGGAGGCAATTAGCATGTGTCACCACTGACTTCTGGTAGAAACATCTTAATAGACAACAAATAATAAAGGTTGGTGTATTGAGACTGTCTCAGTTAATTAGTTCCTCATTGTTTCTCAGGGCCCAAAGTAAACTATTTTAATCTTGTCTTTTTTCTCTTCTTTTTGACAGATATCACTGTTCCCCATGGGCAGAGTCAGGGTCTCTTATATTCTCTTTGGCTCCTCATGTCCATGAAGAGGGCTCTAAAAATGTCCTTATAGTTTTGCTACCTTCTTTGCAAAATAAATTTTGTTTTTTATTGCATTTTTCATGCTCAAGGTATCCCAAAGCAATTTACAGTAATGAGTTTCAAATCTGGATTGACGGTGACTCGGTAGGCAATCATGTTAGCCGTTATGTATTCAAGGCTAGCTTACACCCAGTCCTGAAATTAAAATCTATCTTGTCACAAGAGGCAATGTCTCCTGGGAGACTTAGGTAATTCAGCTCTGTCTCTCTCTTATTCTCATTATCTCTCTCACTCTCTCTCTCTCTCCCCACCTCCCACCTTCCAACTCACTTGTGGAGCACTGACTGTGGTCAGATGGCCATAAAAGTATACCATATGTATCTCTCTCACAGCAACATTCGATGATTGAAAAATGAATGTGAAAGTGCTGCAAGCAACTTGGGAAAAAGTCAATACAAAGAGCCAGGTAAATGTGGCTTACACTGGGTCTGCTATGTCAATGCTAACAATGACTCCGGTGTTGAGCTTGCTCCAAGAGACCTACAGGACTCAATGTCACTTTCCCTAAGCACTCTATGCCTGTGTTAATAAGAATTCTCTAAATCCCCTACCATAGCCTTCTAAAATGTGTTTTGTATTTACCTATTTTCTTGTCTATATCTTTCAGTAGATGGTATACTCTATAAGAGCAGCAACCTTGCATATCTTGTTCATTGTTGAACTCACAGTGCTTACTTCATCACCTGACCTATAGTAAGTAGTTACTAGGTGGATATTAGTGAGAAGGAAGAAGAAAGAAAAATGGAAGCAAGAAAAGAGCAAAAGTGGAAGAGAAGGAAGAAGAAGAAGTAAGGAGAGGCAGGAAGAAAGGACAGTTACACGCATGTATTGGAGTAAGATATGATTAGTCTGATTGACGGCAGGCAATCTAAGATATTCAGGTTGTAAAGGGCAATAACTTTATCTGGCGTACTGTCTTAGTCTGTTTGGGCTGCTATAACAGCTTATTTATTATGGCTTAGAAACAATAAAAAAAATGTATTTTTCACAGTCCTGGAGGCCAGAAATTCCCAGATCAAGGCACCAGCAGATTCAGTGTCTGGTGAAGGACTGCTTACTTATCCACAAATGGATCTCTTCTCACTGTGGTCTCGCTTAGGGGAAGGGGAAGGAAGCTATCTAAGGTCTCTTTTATTAAGGGTACTAATTTGATTGATAAGGACTCCACTCTTATTAGCTAAACACCTCCCAGAGACCCTATCCCCCAATACAATAATATTGGGGATTAGGTTTCAACATATGAATTTGAGAAGGGGGGGAACATTCACTCTATAGCATTTACCTTCCTCCTAATGCAGGAATCTCTTCTATCACAACTTGCTGAAATGTCATTCAGCCTTTTTCCAAACTCCACAACCTGCCCAAGGTAGCTCTTGATATTTTTGAAAAATCTTAATTATTGGAACATATTTCTCTAAAACTGCACAAAATATCTTCTGCAACTTTTATGTGTTTGTCCCAGTTTGTATCTCTCACATTCAATAGGATAATTAAACTTCTTTTTCAAGCCCTTGGATATTTGAAAGTTCTTCCTAGATCTGTTTTGATCACTGTCCTGGTCATTGTCATTCTGGCATCCTTCAGTTTCTCCTGAGTATTTGTCATTGTAAAGAATAATGTAGAGGTGTCCTTACCATAGAAAGCATATGGTACTGTCTTCTGCACTGATCAGGACCTTCTACTTGTATTTACACGACATCTCTTCTTGGATTCCTTTGGAACTTGTGGTCCTCTAAAACTCCAGATCATTTTCACATTAATTTTTGAAAAGCCATGAAGCCTGCATTCTTAATTTGCAGTAGAGGGTATTTTTTGTTTGTTTTGTTTTGCTTGCATTTATTTTTTAAAAGCTTGACTTTTTGCCCTGATATCACTTTTATTTTATATTGGTTATTTGAGTTTATAATTTGTGATTATTGATTTTTTTTAAATGTACTAATTTGGCCTTTCATTCATTCAGAGTATCGATCAACATAAATTAGTCATGAAACAGGACAGGATATAAATAAAACAATCAAAGTGCTAGGCTCTGTACTAGACTTTGAATACACAGCATTGAATAAGATAAATTAAGATTTACAGACTACCAGACAAAGAAACATAAATAAAATCAAATTATGGGGATAGGATGAAGCTGTGCTCAGACATTAAGAAAGTACAGATAAAAGATATATAAATCAACTATGAGTGGAGGACAGAGGCTTCCTGGAGGAGATAAGAATTGAGATTAACTTTGAAAGATGTGTAGGAGTTAATTAGATGAAAAAGAAAGGACAAGAGAATTTCAGGCCAAATAAATGACATAGGAAATAGTTTGGAAGCATGAAAGCAAAAGATATATTCTCTCATCTATCGTAATACCTGTCTACCCCTTTCATCTTTGTCTCTATGACAAGTTTGAAAAACAGGTACCTTGTGATGGTTAATTTTAGTTGTTGACTGGGTTATGTCATATCCAGATACCTGGGAAAACCTTATTTCTGAGTATGTCTATGAAGGTATTTCCAGAAGGGATTAGTATTTGAATCAGTAGACTAAATAAAGAAGATCACCCTCACTAATGTGGGGGGCATCATTCAATCCATTGAGGATCTGAATAGAACAAAAAGGCAAAAGGACGATTTTGCTCTCTTTTCTGAAGCTATGCAATTTCTCCTGCCTGGGACATCAGAATTCTAGGTTCTCAGGCCTTCAGACTCCAGGACTTACACCCACAGTCCCTCCTCTCCCCCAGCCTCTGGTTCTCAGGCCTTTGGCCTCAGACTGAGAGTCACACCATTGCCTCACCCTGGTTCTCAGGCCTTCATGCTCAGACTTAATTACATCACTGGCCTTTTTGGTTTTCCAGTTTGCGAACAGCATATTGTTGGAGGTTTTGGCCCACATAATCACATGAGCCAATTCCCATAATAAAGCCACTCTTATATATCTCTATATGTCCTATTGGTTCTGATTCTCTGGAGAACTCTGACTAATAGACACTCTACATCATGCAAGTAATTGACGAAATATTTTATAGATGCCTATGCAGTTTTAAGGTCCTTACATGCCATAGTATGGTAGGAAAATTATTCACACGGCACAAATTGACATTCAAACACTTAATAACCTATATTTCAAGAACTTACTCTCTAAGTCAGTGTTGTACAACACAAACCATGAAATGTATTTACTGTCTCAATATTCTTGTAGCTGATAAAGTTAAAGAAGAAAGAACAGTTGTCCCAACAACCTTGACCTTCCAGATACTAGGTCATCTATTTTCTAGTGGGTGAGAGAAGAACTGCAACCAGCCAGAGCTTATCACCAAGATACCACCGGTCTAGAACTCAAGGTGCTGTCAGATGGACCCATTTTCAGAGCTTTGACTTATATAATATGACTTAGAGTTACACCAGCTCTGATAAAAACCAAAGTAAAAGTTCAGTGTCTCAACACAACGGAAGTTTATCACTCGTACAACAATCTCATAACAGTTCCAGGCCAATGGGCAGTTCTTTACCTAGTGATTCAGAGACTCAGGTCCCATTCATACTCCAGTTCTATTCATCATAATAATGCAGTTTCCAAGTTATCCATACTCTTGTTCATCAAACTGGTGGAAGTTGAAAGAAAACACGGAGACAGAGCATTCATTTTTTTTAAATTTATTTTATTTTTTTTAATTTCAGCATATTATGGGGGTACAAATGTTTAGGTTACGTATGTTGCCTTGCTCCTCCTCCCCAGTCAGAGCTTCAAGCGTGTCCATCCCCCAGATGGTGCGCATCACACTCATTATGTATGTATATACTCATCCCCTCTTCCCCCTCCCATCTGCCCGACGCTTGATGAATGTTATTCCTATATGTCCACTTAGGTGTTGATCAGTGAAGCCAATTTTCTGGTGAGTACATGTGATGTTTGTTTTTCCATTCTTGAGATACTTTATCCAGAAAGTGAAACATATTTCTTCTTCTTTCATCTCTTTGGATAAAATTAATCATGTGACCATGCTATACTCCCTTACTGGCCATCTGTTTCTGCTCTGTGGAAGGGAAATCCCAAGGTTTAGTGCCTTATGTCAGCCACAAGCCTTACCAGTGGGGCCACGAGGCACATGGGGATCTAGTCATTTTTATATATGGTAACACACTCTCTAGCAACCAATTCAAATACTTTAAATAGCTTAAAATCTTCAACTGAGAAGTACATCTATGCAGCACCCACCAACTATTTCATGACCTCAAAAAAAAACCCTTTCTTATAATTATTAACCTATTATCATTAATTAGTCAGTTCTCACCAATGCATAACTTAAAATAGTACTTCAAAATAATTTGGTAATATTATCAATCTGATGAAAATGACTTCCTAAAAATCTAATTACCAGGGAGGTATTTGTTTCTTAACAGGAATAAAAAGGCTTTATTAAAGAATAAAAAAAGGATATTCTAATATGTTCCAGAGATATATAACATACCCTAAGCTTTCCTCCAACATTATAATCAACATATTTGATAAAATAATTTAAAAAGCTATACATACATTAACTATAGTATCATCCAATTGATAGTTTTTTTGTTTGTTTGTTTGTTCTAAAGACACCAAGAATATCCACTTAGCCAAATGTTTTGCTGAAGGGAAGAAACTGTATGTATAACCTTATCTTGATCTGCTTGCCTCTTAATCTCATTTTACTACAAAAAAATAACTATGCCAGACCTTTGTGGGTTTGTGAGTGGGTTTGTTCCTATGCTGTTTTCTAGTGAGAATCAAGTTTTTGCCAAAGTGTTCAGGAATTATTTATTGCTTTTCAAAGATGACTATAGAAAGCAAGGTGCTTTCTTTACTAGTCTGAGAGATACTGGAATCCATCGGCTACACAGTTGAAGACCTTTGGGAACGTCATGAAACTATCTTTAAAAATCCCAGTAAATTGGAGCAGCCATGGTGTTCAGATTTTCCATTTCTCAGCGTTATTAAGACATACCAAGAGAAAAAAAGAAGTTATAGGGAAGGAGAGAAAAAGGATTTCATACTAAGTATTCTAGGGGCAAGGATATGATAGCACAAGATCATAATTCCTCAGGTTTTTGTCTACATAGTAGCATATTCAGAAGGTCTATCCCTTGAGGAGAAAATAGCTTTGTTCACTTTTTACAACACCATCAGAAGAAATGCTTGATTATCTATTTACAAAGCTGTATTATAAACAGAGATAACCTGGCCCTTTCCTTCTGGGAAACTACCAATGGAACTAATGCGATAAGAATTGAACAGGCAGTATTTCTGTGGGAGCAACAAAATGGACAAATATATAGTTCTTGATACTTTGTCAAGGTGCTTCTGTGGCAGCTTGTGTGAAGCTCAAGTTGGCTTCCATTTCCTGGGCTCATTTTAAGACAACAAAAGTATAGGACCAATAATGGGAAAATGGAAAGCCCTTGGGAAAAGTTATCTTCTTTTAACTCTTTTACAGCTATTCTTTTCTACAGCTCTCTGAAGTATTTGGCACTTGGATTCTTGAATTATTTGATGCAGAGTTCTCCTGTCATGAACTCTCCATTGGAAAGTCCCGAGGGCAGAATACCTTGGTTTGAGCCTTCCCAACTCTTTCATTGATTCCCAGTGGGACCTCAGATTTTTCAGCTGCACAATAGAGATGAGGATATCAATCTACCTTATAGGGCTTGTACAAAACTTAAATAAGATAAGCTATTAGAAAGTACATGAGGAATAGGAAAATCTTACTTTTTCCATGCAAGCAGTAGGTAAGCAAAGAGCCTTTCCTGTGTACACAAAGGCCAGTATTCCATTATAATCATGATAATCACTCTGGTACATACCTAATTTCTTTAGAAAGGATACTTACTTATGTCTCTATTGTTACTGTTGTTGATCCTCCAAAAACAGAGGCAAATTAGATCAATGACTAGAGCGTGGAGCCCGGTGGTATGGAAGAGTATAAATGATACAATGATAGGTGTCCAGCAGCTGTCATTTCTGAACTGATGCATCATATCAGGGCTGGGGAAAATCATGACATCTACTGATACTGATTAAAGCTGATTTTTCCCTGAAATGCTCTCTCACATCTATTGCACGGTAATGAGTCATGCCCAATGTCAGCCTTTCCCTTTCTGACAGTTTAAGTACACAGCCTTGGATGGGCTCCAGCCGGGCTGACATCTGAAATATAATGAACAATGCCATTCTAAATTGCCGATGAACGTAGAAGTAAATGGTGAGGAGCCATATGGAACCTGCTATTGCACTGGATGCTACAGTACATTGTTGAGCATTACTTAGCAGTGGGAAAAGTGTACAGTAAAGGAGGGATGACAACTCTCTGTCATGGCAGCTTAGGCAGAAAAGGCAACTTTTGAAATAGTCATCATCTAAAACTGTCTACATGTACTTCCAGATCATAGTAGCACCCTGTCGGTTTCTCTCATCTAGAGCCTATGCTAAATGAAAAGAGTATCTCTAGGTAGCTGCCCTTTGAGTCAGGTGGGTTAGAGTCACCTGATCACCTGACATCTAGGCAGCAGCTTCTCTGGGCTGGACACTGGCTAAACATTCACAATGCAGTAACTGTCCTTGACAATCCTATTCCGTAGAGAAGAAGCCAGACTTTAAACATTGTTGCAATAGGATACAAAGACTATTTCCTCTTGGGTGGGATGAGATGAGAAAGAGGAAGAGATTTACAGAGGAAGCAATAACCAGAGGTTTTGAACATGCACTGTTTCACTAGAGAGACATGGGGAAGGCAGGATTCGCTGCACCGAGCACACCACATGTAGAGGTAAAGAGAGGTAGAATATCCGTTCTCCGTGCTTAGCGGCCAGCAGTTTGGATGACTGCAGCTTGGATAGCATGTGGGGAAGGAGTGACTACTGAGCCTGGACAAGAGCCAGATCATGAACCACAACATTGAAAGAGCTAAAGATAATATATAGTAAATCTAACAGAATTTTGAGGTGTTTCCAAAAATTATCAAGCACACAGAAATACTGGTTAGCCCACAAAAATGCATCATCGCTAAAATCACAGGGCCCAATGAGACCTTTCCCATTAACCATTTAACCACTGAGAAATATGGTTCTAGTATCACTAGGGCCTCCCAGTTCTCAAGGACCCTAAGATAGAGGGTAGAAATATTCCAACTTTCCGTCTGACACAGAAACCTGTGAAATAAATGATTCCATGGGATTTCATCAAAGAAGAGCAGGAAAATGTCCATCAATCAGGAGAATGAGTCAATACATTAGGGTACATTTAAAAATGTCACACTAGCTGCAGTCAAAATGAGGAGTTCTTTACATACTCTTTCGGAAAGATGATCAAATATGTTACTAAGTGAAAGAGTAGATTGAAGTATGTGCAAAGTCCTTTAGGACTGTTGGAGCCAAAATCCACAGGACCATGGGACAGAGAGACAGAGTCACCGAGGCTGTAATCACCAAAAGGAGTTTTATTATCTAGCTAGCTAGGGTCCAAGCCCAAGAGCACCATCACAGTGGTCTCTTGTGTGGGCAGGGACCCCGAATGGGGTGGGTATAAGCTTTTTATACTTAGTGCACATAAGCTGTTGATGCACTGATCATGCATCTGCCCTTTACAGTGATTTGTTCTATATTCTGATCACGCAGCTGCCCGTTACAGTGATTGGTAAGCTCCTTATCTGCCGTTTTTTTCAGCCTTTTACTTCACTCTGTCCTTGATTGGTCCTAATCTGTTCCGGGTGGGCTCCAGAATCAGCACTTTCTCCTGCATTTTGTTTCAGCCCATAATGCCCTGCGGTGAGCTGCAGTCAGCAAGCAAGCAGTAAACAGAAGCTAGAAGACAGCCGTTAGCCTAATTGCCCAGTATTCTACAGGACTTTACTATTATTATTATTATATTATTATTTTAATGGCTTTCTCTAAGGATTATGATAGAGTAAGATAGAGGAGATTTCATTTTTCACTTTGTATATTTTTATTTCATTCATTTGGTTTAAAGTGAGCTTATATTATTTTATAATTTCCAAAGCCCCTTAAAAAACACAACAAACAGCATAGAAAGGAGAAGCAGGAAAAATAAAGGTGAGGTATTCACAGACAAACCTTTGCTTGAAATTCCTTTGATGGCATCACCTCAACCAATCATTCAAAAAGTTTTTTGGCTAATGATTTTTTTTTATTAACTTGATTTAATGCTTGGCTAAATTAATCCAATTGCCTGGTTGTTTTGAATCTAGGGAGACAGAGCTCCCCCCTTTTTTAAATTTTACTTTTTTGCCCCACAGCTTTCTTTTCTTTTCTTTTTTTGGTTTCTCTTAGTCATTTTTCCTGTAATAGGATTTCACTGACAGAAGGAAGACTGACTGTTCAGTTTTTTAATTTATATTTCAAAGAATTATGGAAATGGGGTGAAGATATGGGGTTAGATTCTGATGCCCCGTGAATCTGTGCAGTGTTAAAGGATAGGATGCGGAAGGACAAAGATTTCAGGAGTGTTTGGTGTTAGTTAAATCACTTTACAAATATTCTCCAAATTAACCCTCCTAGCAAACTTTGAGAGACATATTTTTGCTTCTGTTTTAAAAATAAAGAGGAATTAAGTAATTAACTTAAATGACACCTAGTAAATGTCAGGTTTTAAGATTTTAAAATAGGTCTGTCTAGATGGAAACATATAGGCACACAATTCCACCAATGTGAAAACTGATTCTAAAGAAATTCATAATAATACATATTAGTCTAAGACAGCTCAATGGTTGAAACAACTTAGGATGGAAAAGGATGTCCTTGAAAATAAAATATACAGGCTGCAAAGAATGTGTCCAGCCACCTACTCCAGGTCTGCTCCACCTTTACTTTTTTGACTCTTAGGTACAATATGAAATAACATCTAAAACTATATTAGAATGGATTATTTATGAACAGATATTAATATTTTGGTCTTGGATTTTCAGAAATAGCCTCTCTACCTCCCAGAAGCCTCTCAGGCTTCTGCAGGCTACAATCTTAGGGGCCTACAGTAGATGACCAAAAGTCTTTGCTTCTCTGATTCTCTTATTTCATTTGTCTCCTTTTAATCGTTGCAGCCAATTTGGGTCTGAAATGGTTCGGTTCACTGCAGAGATTAAAGAATAATTTTGTTTACTCTTAATTCAAATGAACCCTCTGTAGCAGAGTTAGTTGTCTCAGGCCTGAGGCCTTGCTCCAGGAAAGAAAGAGGAGATTGTTTCCAGGCTTTGAAAACCATAAAGCCACAGTTCTGGCAAAGGCTCACCCTTTCATTTCTCTTTATATCCAACCATCAGTAACTGAAAAAAGCTCAAAAGTGTTGTCAGTGGTTAAAATTCTTCAAACAGAGTGGGGGTAGTTTCTTGGAAGGAAGGGATTTGAATCTACATGGAGTAAAAGAGGCTGGAAATCCCTCAGGACTCTGTGAACAATAACTATTCTATGAGTGTATTTGTCATAGTCTTAAGTCTGATAAGACCAGGTCATACCAATTTTAGTAATATCTATAGGGTTTGTATACTTATATAATTCTTCAAAGCTGGAGAGAGGGAAGAATCCAGGCTGAATTCACCTAGATGCTAAGAAGATAAAAAGAAGCATATACAAAGGGATCTCCCAAGAAAATCACCTGTAAGTAAAGTGGAAAACCACAGTGGCAGGCAGGCTGCTTTCTCCTCTCTCCTTATGATACAGTATTTACTCCATTCTCTGTCACTAAAAGGAAATGGAAAGGAGAGTTTTATTTTTCTTCTTTCTATATATAAGCCTAATTCATAATATCCATTTGGAGCTAAACTAGAGATGCCCATGTCCTGTTCTTTCTATGTTTAGATGGACAGTTGTCTATGACCCAGATGAGTCTTTTCCCTTTTTCAAGTCATCCTAGCCCTCTCATTAACCCAAAGCTACTGAAAAAACAAATAGTTCAAGTAGCTGGTAACATATGTTAGAGAAAATATTTTAGAAAACATTGGCAGCACAGGGCTGGAAATTGAGAACTCTTTCAACCTTCTACTATTTTCTATTTTGAATAGTCAGTGAGCTTTCCTCTTGCTTTGTCAGGATGCATTTCTGCCCTTTAGAAATTGGATTCCATTCATCTTCATGCTGTACTTTTGTAATTGGGATCTGGGATTTTTCTAAACAGTTTTAAATGTGTGTTTTTATTAGATTGAAGTTCTGTTTTGAATGGTTTTAACTATATTCCCTAGGCAGACAGAGACAGGGTAGGAATTTTTTACCAGGGTACGAAGATTATCATTTCAAACTGATGGCTCTAAGTGAGTAGAAAAAAATAATAATAATCACGAAGAAGGGAAATGCACCAAGTACTCATAGGCAATGCATCTGAAAAACATAACCACTTCAGCATTGCTCAATCTGTAACTTGGCGCAGAATGTCTATACAGATCAATATTGTTGGACTTACAACTCATGGAGAACAGGGATATCCCCACTCAATCAGCCATGTGTTCTTTTTATGCAGAAAAAAAAATGGTCCCTATAACTGGCTGCCCGATGCCTTGATCATTTACTGAAATGGAGCAGAAACAGGCAGGCTCAGGGCCCCTGGAGCAGTTGAATCAGAATGGGAAAATCTTCTGCAGCCTGATACAATGTAGGTAGCCATCAAGAGAGCAAGGTTTGAATGGAACAAGGCACATCATTTTCAGGAAGAAAATAAAAAAACATAGAGCATGCAACCCTAATATGTGTACATTTATTTATCTCTAAGCCTTAAATGTACCCTACTATGCCAATAAATTATGCACTAACAAATAAGTATGAAAAGATAACATAAATAAAAATATAAATGAAAATTCCTACCTTTTCTTCCCAGTGGAGCGTTTTGAGCAACCCCCTAGATGAATGTTTAATTTAACTTGTTCCCTGGTGTGAAGAATCTCTTTCTACTCAAATGCAGCACTCCCTCTGGCTTTCTAGACAGTTCTACCATGAATCACATCATTGGGTTAAGAAGGTATTGAAGTCTGTGGCTCAACATAAATTTCACTCTTGTGATAGGTAAAAGATTAAGCTATTATAATATCTTCATGAATTTGTTTTGCCAGCGAAAAGTAGTTCCCTGAATGAAGTAGAACCATCTCAGATATATGGATTCAAAATGGCCACAGCCAACGAGGACAGGTTCGAGGACGTGGTTATTGTGTCAGAGGACCCTGGGTGGCTTTTGCCCCTTGGCTCTCAGACAAGAGGGTATAAAGGAGCATGAAAAGCTTACATATTGAAGAACACCAAACATCTATGTCTTGCATGGGCTCAATCCTTCCCATTCAGTGCAGCTACCATCATTTCCATACATACAATGGGTATCTTTTCTAGAAAATGGCCGACATTGCTTCAAGGAGATCTTGACTTCTCACATCAAAGTCTTTGCCCTCACCTTTCTAAAACCACCACAATAGCTCCTAATGGCTCCATGTTCTGCCTTCTAATCAGGCATGAGTGGAAGAGACTAATTGACAAGGGAGAGTTAGAGTATCTCATGCTTTCCACTCTTTAAGGAGAAGGATGCATTTTGAGTTTCCTTCTTTCAAAACAAAAAAACCTTCATATGTTTGAGTTTGAAATATCATAATAGATGAAGTAATTTTAGTTTGCTTCTTTTTTCGATCAGGTTAAAAATATCTTTCAAATAATTTTCTTCTCATTGGATTTTCTTAGTCTCAGATTCACTCAAACTCACATTTGGGACTCTTTATTAGTTGATAGTGTCTTCTTACTATTAATCATGGTCTTTGGCATATATTAAATTTGACTTGATTTATTGAGAGAGTGGTACTGGTGGCCTTAAAATGAATAAAAATCATAATTATATTTAATACCAAAGCCTGATCATCATGCTACCTGCATATTAATAGCCTGAAAGATTTGACAGTGCATTTTGAACTGAAACATTAGAAATTTTTCTTTTCATTTTTCTGTACTCTTACAGAAAAGCTCCATACAAATATTTATGGCAGACCACTAAAACATGTCATCAAAACACCTTGATTGATATTCCTTGTAAAGAGGAATAGAGCAAGGGTATAGGTTGGAAGGGCACTGTGGACATTCCTGGGAAAGTGAAGCCACTTCATTTCATTGCTTTAGCAATCTCTGTTCAATTACACCAAACATTATTTGGGCACTTATTATGTGTCGAGCACTCTGTTAGGAGCTGGATGCATAGATGAATAAGAAACGTTGCTTGCTCTGGAAAAGTTCACATTCTGGCATGAGAGAGACATGCAAATACTAGATAAATTCTGAACAAGGTCATACGAACCCTGTCAAAGGTGCAAGAAGACTGTTATGAGATCCCAGAAAAACATCACCCAACCTAGCACAGCAGGGAGTGAGGAGTTTATCTGGGCAAAGATGGCAGGTGAGGGGAGTGGGACTTATTGGAGAATGAGGCAGAGGGAAGAGTATTAAGGACACAGAATCTGAAACACCACCACAGGTCTCCAAATTATTAGTTCCTTTTCCCCTGGCTTTCCTATTGGCCATCTGTGGTGAAACGTAAATGAAGCAAAAGCTTACCTAGACATGTGAGGGGTTCCCAGTTGCAGGATCAGCTTGTTGGAATAGGTACTATATTGTCATCTCCCACAACCACCAAGAGACAAGGCCAAAGCCATGTGTAATAGCTTGGACTCAGCATTACTAAAAAGACCCAGATAAAAGACAGTGCAACTCCTTCTCCAAAGTTCACCCTCTACGCCCACTGCAAGCAACATAGGGTCTTCGTCTCAGCTACAGGTGCATCCATACCCCACTTCAGATGAAGCTCCAAAAGGTTTTTATGCTCCTTTACTCAGACCCACACAGGATGCCTTCACAGAGTGCATGCTCTGCCTTTCAATTTGCCCATTCTACTTTCTCTGTGTTTCTCTAATCTATTCCTGAGAACGGATCTTTCATTTTTCTTCTTTATTGAAGTGTTCAGATAGTATGCACAGCTCACCATATTTCTCACTCATTTTCAAATTTTTCTTTCTGAGGAAGGAGTTCGTGAGTCTTTCACAAAGTCTTGGCCTTCATTCTAAAACTTAAAATTTCAAATGATTTGGAGTCATACACTCCAGGTTTGTCTGTTAGATTCGGGTACTTCTTCTTACCCTTAGTAGTGGCTGAGATATTTGGTATCATTAAAGTACAGTAAGATCCCCTCACTTTGCAAAATTTTTTGACATGTCGTAAGAAAATTGTAGATACTCCAAGGTGTTTAAAACCTGAGAATTCCAACCCAACATTGCCTGATAAATCTTAGAGTTGAACTGGCAGATTTGGGCAGCTTCTCTGTCAGCAAGATTTGTCTGTCAGTGAGAACAATAAGAGAGGCCTGGCATCATTTTCAGAAAAGTCAGCTTGCTTTCAGAGCATGGCATTCACCTTTTGAACACCTCTATAAGGCCACCAGCAGGGTCACACTGTAATTCTCATCTAGAAGCTTGGAATTTAAAGGCTAAAACATTTGCCCAAATTTAAACAAATCTAATGCAATGGGGAAAAAATGGAAATATTTTTTATTTGAAATACCCCATATTTGTCTGCTTAATTTTTATTATTTTTACCTTCATAAAGGTATTGTTATATTGTATTTCTAATAGAAAGTGATTGGCAGAAATAGAAAGTGAGATGGCACCTACTGGGTCTTTGAAGTTGTATCTACAATATCCATTCTACCCTCAAAGTTTAGTCCAAGCCAATCATGAGAATCAGAGTCCCATTGTCAATGACTGTTTTAGAAACAGGAATATGAACTAGTCTTGGCCAAGAAGACATGAAGGAAAGCTTTATGGGAGGTTCCAAGAAGCATTTCCTTGCTTCTAAGTAGTAAACATGGGGACAGCCACTCCTCTTTTACTTCTTTTACTTTCCCTGGATAATGTAGTATCTGCACGAGATGGCCAGAATCACTGGAGGCTTTGACTATCAGCCTGAGTCTGAAGCACATACAGGAAAGAGGAAAGAGCCCAGAGTGTTGGAGAAATAGGACCAAAGCTTTTTCATCTCTCTTCTGAAGTGGCTGTATCCCTGGACTTGTTATATGAGCTACTCATTTTCCAATCTGTTTAAGCCAGAGTAAATTTTCTATGTTTTGTCATTTTGAGAGAATCTTCTCTGATAAAAGCAGACTCAGGATCTTGCATTAGAACCTCAGTGAGCTGAAGATAATCCTCAATTTCTATCACCTGGAAGTATCAAAGGAGCAATGCAAAGAGAGAACAAGGCCAGGCAGACATATGCTGGATGACCTAAGGTGGAGTGTGGGGCAAGGAGCACACGTAAACAGCCTCTTTTCCTTTTTTCTCCACACCAGAGATTCTTTTGCGTGTTCTATGGACCCTTGGCAGTTTGGTGATACCAAAAGACCACTTCTCAGATAAATATTTTTAAATTAATAAAAGAAAATATATGATTACAAAAATTATATTGCAATAGCTATGGAAATGCTTAGAAAACTAAATGTGTGGTGTATATTACATGTGTTTCTTCATTAACGGTTTACATAAAAGACTTATCCTATGTCTAAGAGCTACTATGATTTCAAAGTAGTTAACGAAAATATTTTAAGATATCTGCAAATATGAAATGATGTAAAAAATAAGAAGTTTCTATTGGTCATGGTCACAATTTTTGCTGATACTTTTCTGGATTATTAATTGAAGAAAACACTTAATTTCATGTATAGTTAGTGAAATAATAATATAATGTATTTTTATCCAATTTCATGAGCCCTCCAAATTCCATCTGAGGAACACTTGCTTAGGAAGTCCTGTTCTTACCTTTTGAAAAACAAATACTCTAATCCACCTTGAAGGCAGCCTTTTGTGCTTTGCTGATGGGGCCTACATATAAAACACTAGAGCCCCAACTGTGTACTTGTATCAGATGTAAATCAGGACTGCTGCCATCTCAAATCTTGATCATTTATGTTCAAATCCCTTCTAGTTACTTTTATTTAGCTAATTATGATGTTGGCTGGGAATTTTCTAGACAGCCACTAAGAAAGAGCTTTTTGTTGTTAGGGAGAGTAATTCTGATTTTTCAAAATTGTTTTCTTTTTCTGTATCACCTAGCAATTGAAAGGTTGCATGACTCTTGCTTAGGAATAAGCTCTCTGACTAGGGGGTATTACTAATCTTAGCTAGGGAAAAATTAGGAAGGTAAAATTTGTTATCTGCTAAAATGCCTATCCTAACGATCCTAATTCCTATTTTGTTAGCCCAAACCTCAAATGTAATTCTCTAAAAATCGCTTAAGGCTTCAGTTCATTCTTAATTAACAATCCAGAGAACAAGAAAACATATTATTTTATGACTTAGTAGAGCATTCTCACAAAACTCTAAATTAAGTTTAAGAAGAAGAAAAATGCTTATGTTAAGAAGATAGCTGTCCCTTGCCCTCCTCTCAAATTCCTATGGCCAAAATGTTGCATTTGGGACCTTTCTTTGGACTAATCTAAACAAACCTTGCATAATATTTACATCTTCTCATTTCAAATAGGATTTGATGGACAAAAAATGGTGGCTTCTCTTTATTGAATAGTAAGCCAGCTAAATGAGCAGAAATATGTAAAGGATTAAAGAAGGAGAATATATATTTTACATATATTAGATATATACATTCATATATAGATTACCCAATTGACCTCGGGCAATCTTGTTGATACAGCAGTTCTCCCAGCTTTATTCTTTATAAGAGTATTAATAGGTATATTTTTGCCATAAGTTTCATTTAAAATTAGCTTTCTGATGTTTTAATGTTATCCATAGGTGTAACTTTTCTATTAATTGAATTCTTATTGTTAGCAGAGGCTGTAAGAAACTACTGGAAGATAGTCTCCTTCGGGTTTCCATTTGAGGAGGAGTTTTCAACATTTCAAGTTTTCAACATTTCCTGAAACAGCTAAGCCTCATTAATGGCTACTACTTCAACTTTCTAAAGATACTGCCCCAAATCTTCACCTGGAGCTTATCAGACTTCGATAATGAAAAATGTGAAAGAAACTGCTAGACTTTAGCGTTAGAGCCATCACAAGAGACAGGAATTATATCATTAAAAGTTACTATGGCCATAATGAAGATCAGGATAACAGACGAATAAAAGAGGTAGCGGGTTGGTTAGAAGGAATCACACAAAATTGGGTAAAATAGAAGCCTTAAATTTTTCAACTTCCTTTCTCAAAAGAATCTAAATTCAATTGATTTCTTTTTTTGAGGTTAAGGGTGGCATCAGAGCTGTTTCAAGAGGGAAACCATGAAATCCAAGTCAATTAATGAAATATTTATTGGTGTATTTATTTTTAAAATAATGTTTTCTTATAAAAATAATATGTGATAGGACCTTCTCAGCCTAATAAAGGACATCTATGAAAAACCCACAGCTTAGATCACACTTAATGATAAAAGACTGAATGCTTTCCTCCTAAGAACAGGAATAAGACACTCTGTTGCAACTTCCACTAAACTTTGTAGTACAGGTTCTAGCCAGGGCAATAAAGCATGAAAAAGATATAAAAGGCCTTTCATGTTGGAAATAAAGGAGTAAAACTATTCCTATTAATAGATAACATGATCTTATATATGGATAATTCTAAGGAATCCACTAAAAAACTATTAGAATTTATAAACAAGCTTAGCAAGATTGCAAGATACAAGATATACAAAAATCAATTGTATTTCTATATACTAGAAATAAATATCTGAAAGTGAAACTAAGAAAACAATCCCATGGCCAGGCACAGTGGCTCACACTTGTAATCCAGCACTCTGGGAGGCTGAGACGGGAGGATTGCTCAAGGCCAAGAGTTTGAGACCAGCCTGAGCAAGAGCGAGACCCCGTCTCTACTAAAAAATAGAAAGAAATTATCTGGACAACTAATAATGTATTTTAAAAAAATTAGCCAGGCATGGTGGCGCATGCCTGTAGTTCCAGCTACTTGGGAGGCTGAGGCAGAAGGATTGCTTGAGCCCAGGAGTTTGAGGTTGAGGTGAGCTAGGCTGACGCCACAGCACTCTAGCCGGGGCAATAGAGTGAGACTCTTTCTAGAAAGAAAGAAAGAAAGAAAGAAAGAAAGAAAGAAAGAAAGAAAGAAAGAAAGAAAACAATCCCATTTACAATAGTATTAAAAAGAGCAAAATACTTAGATATAAATTTAATAAAAGAAGTATAAAACGGGAACTCTGGAAACTATAACACATTATTGAAAGAAATTAAAAGAGGCCAAATAAATGAAAGACATCTCATGTTAGTGAATTAGAAGACTTAATATTAAGGTCACAGTACTCCCCAATGTCATGTATAAATTCGATGCAATCCCTATCAAAATTCCAGCTGGACTTTTTAGAGAAATTAACAAGCCAATCCTAAATTTATATGGAAATACAAGGGACCAAGAAAAGCCAAGCAATTTTGAAAAAGAAGAACAAAGTAGGAGGACTCACACTTTTCAATTTCAAAACTTATTACACAGCTGTAGCCACCTAGACACTGTGGCTCCAGCATAAGGATAAACATATAGATCAAAGGAACAGAATTCAGAGTCCAGATATAAAGCTATTTGTGCTCACATGATTTCAATGGGACTGCCAAGGTTATTCAATGAGGAAAAAACACAACTTTTCAACAAATGATGCTAGAACAACTGGATATCTACATGCAAAAGAATAAAGTTGGACCTGACCAAACATAAAAATTAATTCAAAATGAATTATGGACCTTACTATAAGAAATTAAAGTATAAAACTCTTAGAAGACAACATAAGGGTAAATCTTCATGAACTTGGGTTAGTCAAAGTCTTTTTAGACACAACACCAAAAACACAAGAGAAAAAAGAAAAAAAAATTTATACATTGTAGTTCCTCAAAATTAAAATATGTGTGGTCGAAATGGAACCATCAAGAAAAAAAAGTGGAAAGATAACCCACAGCAAGGGAGAAAATATTTACAAATCATGTATCTGATAAGGGACTTGCATCTAGAATATATAAAGTACTCTTAAAACTCAACAATAAAAAGACAAACAAGCCAATTGAAAAGTAGACAAAGGATCAAAGTAGACATTTTCCAAGGAAGATATAAAGATAGCCAATAAGCTCATGAATAGATGCTCATCTTTAGTCATTAGGGAAATGCAAATTACAACTACAGAGAGATTCCAATTCACATTCACTAGAATTGTTATAATAAAAAAATAGGGAAAACAACAAATGGCAAGAATGTAGAAAAAGTGGAATCTTCAGACTCTGATGGTGGGAATGCAGATTGGAGCACCTGCTTTGGAAAATAGTCTGGCAGCTTCTCAAAGTTTAAACATAGATTTACCATGTGACCTAGCAATTCTACTCCTAGGAATGAAAATTTAGACCCACACAAAAACTTGCACATGAATATTCACAGCGGTATTGTTTATAATAGCCAACACGTGGAAAAAGCTCAAATACCCTCAACTGATGAATAACAAATAAAATGCGGTATATCTATTAAATGGAATATTATTTGGTTAATAAAGGAATAAAGTACTGACAAATTCTACATGATGAACCTTGAAAACACTATGCTAAGTAAAAGAAGCCAGTCACAAAAGACCACATATTTTGTAATTTCGTTTATATAAAGTATTCAGAATAGGCAAATATACAGAGACAGAAAGATTAATGGTTGCCTAGGGCTAGAGGAGCAAGGGGGAAATAGGATTGACTACTAATGAGAACAGAGTTTCTTTGTGGGGTGATGAACAATTCTAAAATTGACTGTGGGGATAGATGCACAATTCTGTGACTAAACTAAAAACCATTGAATTCACTTTGGTATGTGAATTAGATCTAGTTTCTCTCTCTTGCTTTCTCCCTCTCTCCATCCCTTCCTCCCTTCCTCCCATGGGGAAAGAATTAAATTAAGGTAAGTATCTAAAACAGTTACTGCTGTCTTAGAGCTTAGAGTAGAGGAGGCAATATTTACATACATAAAACAATTAGAGAATGAGGTCTGTCCAGAAAGTATCCAGCCATGTAATACGAAAAATAGAGACATTTACTGAAGAAGATAGATACAAGAAACACTGTACATAGGACAATGATGCCTCAGTCCCCTTCAAAATAGGCACCTTGGGACCTCCCACAGTTCTCCCTGCATCTCTTAACCTAACCCATACATGTTCAACATTCTCAGCCGTTCTGCTTGTTGCAGGCCTTCCAGAACGTGGATCACTTTCAACAGATTCTCCACCATCTTCGAAGCGTTTGTACCACACTTTTATTTGTGCTGCATTCATTGCATCATCCTCGAAAGCCTTCGGAATCATCCAAATAGTTTCCACGGAGGAATGTTCAAGCTTAACACAAAATTTGATGCAGATTCGTTGCTCTACTGGCTCAGTCATTTTGAACGAGGCAGTCACACAGCACACATGCTTACTCAGCGGCATCTAGCGACTGAGTAAGATGCTAGATGAAGGTACAGTGAAGATGTCACTGTTCACGCATGCGCATTCCAGTCCACTCTCCTTGGCTGCCAGGTTACATCACACAAACCATTCTGGTTAGATTAACAGTGGCTGGATACTTTCTGGACAGACCTCCTAATGCTAGACACAATATAACAGAACTGTATATTTTCTAGCACTTAACTGAGCCCTTTAAAAGCTTTCACAATTGTGTGAGGATGAGGAACCTGAGGCACGGAGAAGTGTTATAACTCTTCTAAATTCACAAAGCTTCTAAGTGATGGACCTAAGACCTCGGAGCACAAGCCCTAAGCTGTGCTGCAAATCGTGCTAGAGGGATATAGCAAAAGAGTGAAGGCAGAATCAAAGGCACTAGACTAGGAATTAGGAAGCCTGTTTTCAATTCCTGGCTCTACCATTCTCTACCTTCTGAAACCCTGAGCCATCCCAGCGTTTCTGAACTGATGTCTTTTCAGCATTAAATTCAGGAAGTTACACTACGCTGGTGATCTACAAAGTGTATTTTGAGGAAAATGAGATTCCTGGAGCACTATAGGTCTTATTAGCAGAAGTAAATTTCATAGTCAAGTAAGCTTAGGGATAGTGGTAAGACAAAGTTAAACAGGTTTATTTCCAAGAGGACATCTCCAAATCCTTACTAGGCCTTGCCCCAGCCCAAGAGGCAGATAGAGCCTGCAGCACCCTTACTTGGCAGAGGAGTTTGAAGGATAATGTCTTAACACACTTTAGAGAACTTTATACTAGACATTTTCTATGGCCCTTTCTAGCCTTAAACTTCTAATATTCTATAATCAGATTTCAAAATGTATAATAGAGAGAAATACCATGCATAACTTGAAAATGGTATAACATGGATATCAGTAGTCACTTGTCTGTTAAGGTTTAACATTTATGTCCCAGATTTTGAGAGCGTCTGACAACCTCCTCAAGATCCTCACAACCAATTTTGGGGGTGCTCACATTCTCATGGCTACCTCAGACTCCCAGATACTGCTTCTCCGAAATTATTTCTGTCCAGGGGCTCCCTCTTCTCCACCATGCTGACCGTAGTTGCAATTCATATCTTTTCCTTAATCTCCACCAAGCAGGTCATTTATACAGGTATTTGTGTGGTTTTCCACACAAACTACCTAAAATTCAGGTCAGTGACTTTTGATGTTAAAAGTCCCTCGGTTATTCCCACAGTTTTGCCTTCAGGTTCTCTTACTGGTTAAATTGTGCTCCCAGAAAATTCATATGTTAAATTCCTAACCTGGAGTACCTTGGGATGTGACTGAATTTGGACATAGTGTCATTGCAGATGTCATTAGTTAAGATGACACCATACTGGAGTAGGGTGGGCCCCTGATCCATTTTGACTGGTGTCCTCATAAATAGAGGAAATTTGGACACAGATACATACAGAGAGAATGCAATTGACAATAAACGCAGAGATCAGGGTGATGCAGCAAAAGCCAAGGAATGCCGAACATTCTAGCAAACCACCAGCAGCTGAGAGAGGTATGAAAAAAAATTTTCCCTCTTTCTCTCACAGATAGCCCTCAGAAGGAACCAACCTTGCCAACACTTTGATCTTAGACTTCTAGCCTCCAGAACTGTTAGACAATAAATTTCTATTGTTGAAGGTACTTTGTAATGGGAGCCCTAGCAAACTAATACAAGCTCCCATCATTTTTCTAGATTCTACTAGCTTCTAATCTTGGCTCCCTTTCCCCCTCTCCTGTGGTTTTATTTTTCAATGTATAAGAGTTTTGATCTCCCTTTGAGGCTTTGACACCTGGGATCCATGACTGCAGGGTCTCACCTTGTATTCCTAGGTTGTTTGTCAAGATATTCTCTTAAGTAAACACAACTTCTCCAAAAGTAATTCTGGTGCCAACAGTCAAATTAATAAATCTTTCACTGCCTTACATTTGGCTGAAATTCCTGGACACTTAACAGTTTGCAAAAGTTGTCAGAATCAAAATGCAGTCACTTGTGTTAAAAGAAATAATAACTAAAACCTTGACAAATAGAGCCAGGGAAGGCCGTGAAGAGAGGGTTATCATGCATAAATGCCTGATAACAAAACTATCACAAAAACCACAACCTTGCACAAAGGCCATCACAACCTTACATACAAACCTTACATACAAAAAATACTTTAGCAAGAACATCTGCCCAGCAACTGCCTATTCAACCTTGGACTGGAGTCATCCTTGTTATTGATCCTTGTAGCCATGAATAATTATCTCAAAAAATTATACAATCCTCCTTTTTCCTTCAAAAACATTTGTCTTTCTTTATATACACATAGTTTACTAAGACATGTATTTCCCCATTCCAATGCCCTCTTCTCAAATAAATACCATTTTATTTTAGACAGCCTCTCTCTTGTTATTTAGTTTGACAAGTTGAAAGAAGGTTAAAAATAGGTAAGGTTATACCTCTATGTTTGTTTGTTTATTTGCTTGTTTTAACAGAAGAAACATATATCTAAAGAAGGGGTTTACCCAATCTTACTCAATAACTAGTATCTTACGAATATTAGGCCAGACACAATACATTGTGTTTGTTTTAGTTTGTTTATTTTGGTTTTGGTCTTGGTTGAGGCATTTTATTATTGTTGTTAATTTTTATTTATTTCTTTTTCCCACAACATGACTGTCTCCAGGAAACATTGCCTTATTATGGAGAAGTTGTAATACAAAGCATATCTTGAAAACTTTTGAGCCAAGTTCTATCTTAATGATTTAAAGATTATTTTTTTTAACAGAAAAACACAGAAGCATAAACATTTATTTAAATTGGGAAAATATATGGCTGTTACAGAGTGACCACAATGGGCAACATATAAAGAATTTTTTTTCTGATAAGGTTTAGGATGGAGTGGAGGAGTCAAGTACTCAAATGAGAATGTACCCATGATGCAGATGTGCATTCCCGGAAAGTTAGAAACAACTCTTACAACTGAAACCCTGGGAAAGTTGAGAGAGCCAGGAGTGTCATGGGAAAGAGGTAGTGCCTTGTTGGGCCAGAGGGGACGGGAAGCCAAGACGTTGCCTGCTTCTCTCCATTTTGCCTGAGCTGAGAGACATTTCAAAGATGGAGAATTTTAAATGACACAGCAAAGTTAGTTTCTATATGCCATTTACTGATTTAATGTTTGCTATTTTTAATTTTAATGTTAATGAATATTTACTTCTATAATCTTGTAAAACATTTAAATAGAATGTGTTCTATGTGTTTTAGTTATTATAATTTCTAGGTGAGGCAGGATTTAAAGATTATTAATGCCATCTTTATGTTGCAGTATCTTCCTCCAAAGAAATTTTAATTAATATATTTTTAATTGACAAATAAAAATCATACATAATTATAGTGTACATGATGTTTTGAAATATGTATACATTGTGGAATGGTTACACTGAGCTAATTAACATACATATTATCTCACATACTTATTTTCTTTTTTTTTTGTAGTGAGAACACTGAAAATCTACTCTTCCAGCAATTTTCAAGACAATAATACATGGTTACTGACTATAGCCACCATGCATACAATAGATCTCTTAAACTTATTTCTCCTAGCTAACTGAAATTTTATGTCCTTTGAACATCTCCTCAACATCTCCCCAATGCCCCCACCCCTCCCAGATCCTGGTAACTGCCATTCTACTCTTTGTTTCTATGAGTTTGAATTTTTTTAGATTCTGCATGCAGACGGTTCCCAACTTAACAGTGGTTCAGCTTATAATTTTTTTTACTTTATGATGGGTTCGTTGAGATATAACCCCATTGTAAGGTGAGGAGTATCTATATAAGTAAAATATGTGTTATTTGTCTTTCTGTGGCTGGCTTAGTTCACTTAACATAATGTCCTCCAGGTTCATCCATGTTGTCACAAATGACAGGATTTCCTTCTTTTTAAAGGCTGAATAGTAGTCCATTGTGTGTATATACCACATTTTCTTTATCCATTCATCTGCAAATTAACACTTAGATTGATGGGTATATACACACCTAATGGGTGCCACGTGCACCATCTGGGGGATGGACGCGCTTGAAGCTCTGACTCAGGTGGGGCAAGGGCAATATACATAACCTAAACATTTGTACCCCCATAATATGCTGAAATTAAAACAAATTTTAAAAAAACCACTTAGATTGCTTCCATATCTTGGCTAGTATGAATAATGCTGCAAAAAACATGAGAGTGCAGATATCTCTTCAACATACTGATTTCATTTCCTCTGGACATATATGCCTAATAGTGGGGTTACTGAATCTTATGGTAATTCTAGTCATAACTTTTGGAGGAAGCCCCATAATGTTTTCCATAATGGCTATGTTAATTTACATACCTACCAACCGTGCATAAGGGTTTCCTTTTCTTCATCCCTCGCTAACACGTTATCTCTTGTCTTTTTAATGGTATTAGTTCTAACATGTTTGTTGGATGTGATATCTCCTTGTGGTTCTAATTTGCATTTTTCTGATGATTAGTGCTGTTTATCATATTTTCATATACCTGTTGTTCATTGTTATGTCTTTGTTTGAGAAATGTCGATTTAGATCCTCTGCCCACTTTTTAATTGGGCTATTTGTTTTCTTGCTACTGCATTGTTTGAATTCTTTATGTATTTTGAATATTAATCCCTTATCAGATGAATGGTTTGCAAATATTTTCTCCAATTTCATAGGTTGTCTCTTTACTCTGCTAATCGTTTCTTTTGATGAGCAGACAATTTTTAGTTTGATGTAACTCCATTTGTCTATTTTTGCTTTTGTTACCTGTGCTTTTGAGATCGTATCCAAAAAAATTATTTCCCAGACAAATGTCATGGAGCTCTTTACTTATGTTTTCCTCAAGTAGTTTTACAGTTTCACATCTTACTTTTAAGTCTTTAATCCATTTTGAGTTTTGTAAATGGTATAATATAAGAGTCTAATTTCATTCTTCTACATGTGAATATCCAGTTTTCCCAACACCACTTATTAGAGAGACTGCACTATTTCCAGTGTGTGTTATTGGCATCTTTGTCAAAAATCACTTGACTGTAAATGTATAAATTTATTTCTGGCCTCTTTATGCTGTTTCATTGGTCTATGTGTCTGTTTTTAAGCCAGTACCATGCTATTTGGATTACTATAGCTTTATAGTAGGTTTTGAAGTAAGTTACTGTTATGCCTCCAGCTTTGTTCTTTTTGCTCAAGATTGCTTTGGCAATTTGGGGTCTTTTTTTTATTTTATGCAAATGAGATTTTAGAAGTTAGAAGAAGATATTGTTGTTCCTGTTTTAAGATGGAAAAACTGAAATTTTAGTGGTTAAATGCCCAAGATTTCCCAATGAATAACTAAATTCAGAAATGTCTCTGTATCTTATTCTAGATATTTCTGAGGCATAAATTTCAATTAAACTCTCTGAAAAATATCAAGATATATTAAAGAAGGTCTTTATGTCAGTTCTTATCTCCACCCCACTTATACTGCTGCCAGATGAATCTTCCTAAAATAAGTCCTAATTATATTACTTATCTGTACTCAAATTTTTCTCAATGACTCTCTTTTGCAACGAGAGTTCTTAATCTGCTATTCACATTCCTCAGTAATCGGACTACAATTTACTTTCCCAAAAGTATACTCTAAGTCAGCTACTTCTTCTGGCCACATTCTCTAAGGCAAGAAACAAAAACGAAATGAAGAAACTATTACTATTTACTATTTTTTGCACATACTCTCCCCTTTCTTCATTTCATGCCTGTGATTATGTTCTCTTGGCTTGAAGCACTTTTCCCATCTTTGACTCCATACAGCTAAGTCTTATCTATACCTCAGGGTTCATCTTAAATTACACCTTTGTCAGGAAGCATCCAAGAAGAGTGGGGTTTGAGATGTGGTTGGGGGGGTGTTCTCATCTCTGAACTCCTCCAGTACTTTACTGCTATCTTTTCATGGCATTTGCTTCCTTTGTATTATAGTTACTTGTAGCCTATTTTTATCCCATTTCTTACTCCTGGTTCCCCAAAATTGAAATAATAGCTAAGGGGCTTTGTTTTGACTAAGATTGGCCTGTCACTTCTAATGTTCTCCTGTTGACGATTCATTTGTGTTTATTCTATGAAGGGATATCTTGTGAAATTTTATGTATTTATTCATATTTTCTGTCAGTTATTCTGCCGTACCTTTTATTAATTATGCAGTAGTATGTAAATGAGTCTCATGTTTTAACCTATCAAATGTGAGATGGAACCAGTTTAATTTTCTTTGGGAAGCTGCAATTTTTGTCTCAAGGAATCCTGTTGAGGTTTTCTTGAGGTGAGTGATGAAATATCAAAGAGGAATGTAGGATCAGGAGGGAAAAACAGTCCCTCTTATCCATTGCTGAGACTAGAGTAAGGAATCAAAGGGATGGTTTCTATTTGCTGCCTTCTGAACTTAGGAATAAGTTTAAAGTACTTGCATACATTAGATAGAAGCAGGAGAGCTCCATCTTCTAGCAGTGTTTCTTCCCAACTAAAATGCATTCACAGAAAATCAGCCTGTCTCATGGTAACATTTGCATTTCAGATTCACTAGCAGACCAATAGAAACTCCTTCAGTTGGTCACTATTGCTGACCATTTAGTACATCAATACATTGTCAAGGAGGACTTATTGCAATTAAACTCCCACCCCACTGCACCTATATTCATGGTCATGTTCTGGACTTATAGGTGCAGTTTTAGAACTGAGAATAATATGGCTTCAAACAAAATGTCTAGCTAACTTAAGAAAAATCTTTATTTCTTTCCATTTTACAGTAATATAAAGTTTTCATCCAGCCACATAAAACTCAAATCCTTGTACTTCTGTGCCAATCCATAGTTCAGAAAACTTGAGTTTTAAAGATTGGAAACATATCAAGTTAGTTTCCCTGACACTGCAATTGGCTATTCCTACGCCCATTAGGTTTACTTCTCAAATGTACTGTGAGTTGAAAATCACTTGTGCTCTGTAAATATAATCAGCAAATGCCACTGGGGCATGAAAGAGTCCAGGACAACAAAAACTATCCTGCTGTAGGCTAGAGAATTTTATTTTCCATTTGTATTCCCTCCCAAAGGGGAATAAACTCTCAGTTAGAAAAGAAAAACTAGCATGAGAATTTTGTCTTATTTCCTCACAGGATGTTTAAATCCATTAGATGCATTTATTCATGGCAATTGTTTCTGGCACATCTCTGAATATAATCAAATGAACCTGTGTTCCGAGTTAGTAGGTACCGACCAAAGACACACTTGACCTAAGGGGTCAGTTTTCTGTGGTAGACAGCTCAGTCGTGAGAAGCTGTAGTTTTAGTTTATTTGCTTCTAAAGTTATTCTTTAAAAAAACAAATGTTCACAAGATAGAGATAATCAAGGATTTCATTTTGTCTCCATGGATCTAATATAATCTAGGGATTCCTTGTAGCTCTGAATTCAAGGTTTAGTACGTGGCCATAGGAGAAAAAAAAATTAAAGTTCCAGATCAACAATGTCTGAGCTCAAACCCAAAGTAACCTATTTAGCCAGTTTATTCAAATACCTTGTTAGTCTTATAAAAACGTATAGTATGGGCACATTACTTGTCCAGTGGTTTCTAGGTGAGGCTGACCATCAGAAATGCTTTGGTGAGGTTTTCTAAAACATTCAGATTCCTGGGCTCCATTACAGCCTTAGAGAGTCAGCATCTCCAGGGATGGAGCTGATGCATCGATCCGCATGTGCAAAGATCACCCTCCAAAGGTTCTGACTTGCAGCTGGGTCTGAGCACCGATGAAGGAAACCACACTTCTCCAGCTCCTGGTCCAAGGATATTGAGGAGTTACTTCAATGTCTTCATATTTCCTTAAATTTTGATTAGTTTATTCCTTTCAAGTGCCCATACAGGAAGTAGAGTGTGGTGAGTAGCTCAGTAAACTAACTTCTGCTGCCTACTCTCTCATAATCCACAACACCACCTTCACTTTCTGCCGTCTCAAACATATACTTTTCCTCCGGCTGTAGTGGCATATCTGAGCATAATTAAAATATTGAAACTGTTTTCTTCCCCATTAGTGAGTTGCTCAGGATTGGATTATTTTATGCTCCTAGCACATATTTAATAGTTGAAGAATTTACATTCTATTCAAGAAAAAAAGAACAGGTTAAAAAGACAGATGATGTAATGATGTAATTGTATGCAGTAATAAGTACAATAATAATTTTTTTTTTTTGAGACAGAGTCTCACTCTGTTGCTCAGGCTAGAGTGCCATGGCATCAGCCTAACTCATAGCAACCTCAAACTCCTGGGCTCAAGCAATCCTTCTGCCTCAGCCTCCTGAGTAGCTGGGACTATAGGCATGCCCGGCTAATTTTTCTATATATTTTTAGTTGGCCAATTAATTTCCTTCTATTTTTAGTAGAGACGGGGTCTCACTCTTGCTCAGGCTGGTTTCGAACTCCTGACCTTGAGCGATCTGCCCGCCTCAGCCTCCCAGAGTGCTAGGATTACAGGCTTGAGTCACCGCGCCCGGCGCAATTAATAATTTTTTAAAAACAAGACAAGGGCATAAAAAGTGATGGAAAAATGGCAAGCTTCAGGAAAGACCTTTCCTGAGGGGGACACATTCCAGGTGAGAATCCTCAGTGCTGAAGAGAGTGACTGTTATGTTTTTCAAACCTGAATAAACATGAGTTGAATGAATGAATGAATGACATGAAGAGTAAGGTGTCCTGAGAATCTAGGGAATGAGCCTATACAACAACAGTGGGATCTCAGAATGTTCTAGAAACAACGAGAAGGTCAAAGTGGCTGTGGACGCACGAGCAGAGTGAATCAGGAGGCCAGAACAAGGCAGCAGCTGGGAGAGCTGGGCTGGGCCCCACAAAGGGGGCCTGGAGGTCTGTGTACAGAGTTTGGGACTTATCAGAAAGTTTCAGTCAGAGTGGTGATATGATTTAATTTATGTTCTGTGAAGATCACTCAAGCTGCTGTGAAGAAAACGGATTGTGGAATCTAAAAGTGAAAGCAGAGAGACCAGAGAAGAGGCCAAGGCAGGGCTTCAGAAGAGGGTGGGGGTTGCAGACCCATGGAGGGGAGGAGTTCGGATTCTGGTTATAATCGAAGGTGCACCAACGGGCCTTGTTAATGGATTAGCTATGGGGTGCAAGGGAACAAGAAGAGTCCATGATTAACACCTATATATTTGGTTTGAGAAACTGAGTAGATGGTGCAGTGTCCTGAGGTCAGGAAGACCAAGAAGAAACAGGGTAGGAGAGAGTGGAGGATAAGAGTTCTTTATTAGACGTAAAAGACTAGATGCCCGGCAGATGTCAAGTAAAGATGTCAAGTGGGCAGTTGGATTCCCAAGTGTGAAGCTCAGGGCTCTGGTAGGACAAAGAGATTTGGGGGTCCTTGGAATCATGCACATCCGGATTGGCCTTGCTGCCCCCCACTTTCCTTCTGTGCTTTCTTTGCCCTCATCTCCATGACTACTCCCACCTCCCCTCTTCCCTTGCCTTCCTCCTCTCCTCCTCTCCCCCTTCCTCTGTGATGTAGAGTACTTTTACAATCTACTGCCTTCTTATTTTTTTCTCCCTACATTTTTTCACCATGGGTTGTGTTATTTCTGGCTTAGAAATATACAGTCACACCAGAAGATTTGAGCTCTGTTGTACAGCTCATTAAGTCACTCACCCCTCTGTGAGCCTCAGTTTTCTCATTTGTGAGACATGCAGTGAAGTTATGTCGGGGGACGGGGGGAGAGAACGTGATGCCTGGACACTTATCCTGCTTTAAGCCCACTAGATCTGATTTCGTTGATACCATCATTGTGGTTGTAAATGATGATATTTAGGTAAAATTCCATTAAATAAAAGTGTCCATGAGCAGAAGTGGAAGTTTAGAAACCACTGGCTTAAAATGATAAATGATCTTTAAGTTACTTTCTGTCACTGAATTCAATTTTCCATGTAACTTATGTGGGCTAAAGAAATGCAAGCAGAAGTTATTGAGGTTTAGGGTCTAAAATTAATATTATGTATTGTCAATAATATATACTGTCTTGACATCTGGCAAAATCAACAGGGCTTTGAAAGGCTTAATCCCAAGCTCCCCTCCCTACTCTGTTCCCACAGATAAGGTATCCTCACCAAACAAACCTCCTTATCAAAGGGACCAAGGGCAGTCTCGCTTCCCCAGGTTTCAATTCCTTCCCAGCCTGTGGAATTATTCAAATAAGCCAATCGCATCCTCCTGCGTGACTCAGGGGCCACCCATGCCCTGGACACTACACTGTCTGTCTCCCACAGCCCCTGCTTCTTCACTCTATTCCTGAGTGCATTCTGGTGTGGCCATCCATCACATGCAGTGTCATCCTCCCTGAGCTGTCACTATATGTGACTAATTGCTGTCCATCTCATCTGCCCAGTGTCAGGTGTCATGGGTTCGGTCATCTCCATAAAACCAAGAAGGTTTCACCAATGAGGCAATGAAGCAATTAAAACAGTGATATTGGATACATTTGTGTAGAAGTTTTAAAAAACAGCCAGTAATTTTGCCTATTTCTTCATCAGGCAGCACAATATCCGAGAAAGAGGCTACTCCTTCAGCCTGGAGCTGATTGAAGAGCTGGAGCCAACCCCAACAGACATTTACACAAGTGAGAAGCCAACATGAGTAGGTGTAAGTCCCTGAGATTTTGGAGTTGTTTGTTGCTCCAGAATAATAGAGAATAACTCAAGATAACTTAACCTAAACAAAGTTGAAAACAGATTTGTACCAGGGAGCAGAGGGTGAGAGCAAGTAGAGAGCACGTGGGATCTGAGATGCCAAATGGAAGGTGAAGGGAATTCTCGTGGTTCTGTACCTAGTACAGATGTTTTATACTCACTTTTTTACTTTTAAGCTTTATCACAATCCTATAGGATTAGTAATTATCTCTTACCTTAGAAGAGGTTAAGAAACTTGTTTAGTATCAACCAGTAAGGTGGGGTTTCTCAACCTCAGCACTACTGGCATTCTGAGCTGGATGATTCTTTGTTGCAGAGAGAAAAGGGCCCTCTTGTGCATTGTAGGATGCTTTGGCCTCTTGCCAGTAGTACCTCCCAGTCACGACAATCACGAATGTCTCCCAACATTGCCAAAGTCTTCTGGGAGACCAAATAGGCCCTAGTTGAGAACTACTGCAATAGAGTCCTGAAATCAAATACAAGTCTACCTGGCTCGAGTTGTCTGTGCCATTTCTACAAGGCCTCCAGACAGCACGGAAGGTATGCAAAGAAAGAAGACCTCAGCCCTCCCTGACCTAGCCTGGGACCTGCCTGGCCTGTTCAATGGACTAGGAGGAAGACAGATTCTCACTTTCCTCACTGACTTACCAGAACTGTCATCTGGCCCTAAGAAGCACAGCTCACAGTGTGTGAAAGCTCCATATCCTATTACCAAATAGCTGAGACATTCTTCCCTACAGAGGATGTTCCTAATAAATTATAGGTCTGAGCAAGTGATGAGCCTGAAAAAGGGTAGTGATGGGTCTCTCTTTACTGCTATTAAGAAAAAGAAAAAAAAACTGTGGTTAACCACATGGACCATATGGGGAATAAATCAAGAAAACTTAAATATGTTCCTTTAGAGAAGGAATTTCTAAGGCTAGAAAACACAGCACCAGCTTGCTCTTCTGCCAACCTGTGAAAAGAGTCATGCTTGACTCATGGTGAATGGTGTCCTGTGGCTGGGAACATGTGTCCACTGGGCCGATTCCTGCCTCCTCATTAAGGCGCAGAAATAGCACGCTAGCTCCCTGGGTCTTAGAAATGTGGGCTAAGGCTCTGAGAACTTCCATTTCTACAAAATCGAATGGTCATCTTCCCCACTCTCTGAGAAGGAGAAGCAATGGGAAGTCACCAATCCTTGGAGCCCCAGGGTGGTGTCCTGTTCTGTACGTAAAAGGAGAGTCCCCTTTCCCATGGCTGTCTTCCTTGGTGCCAGTGTGCCCTTCTCCTTCATGAAGATGGCATCGAAAGCCGAAGACCCTGCTCCCCTCGGGGCAGATGCCTACATAAAAGGAAAACTCCTCAGTCTATGAGGACTGAGAGAAAAGATGCCACCATTTCTCCTGTGAGCCTCTGCCTCTTCTGTCACTCCAAATGTCTCAGCCCCATTCCACCTTCCTCTTCAGACAACCAACAAACATCCTCAAGTAAAACACCCCAGGTACACAGACCACAAGGGCCAACAGTGCTCAACGCCTCACCAGCACAGTCACTTAAACTTGAATCTCCTTTAGGTCTAGCAAGAATTACCCTAGCTATAATTATTAACCTGCAGATTAAGAAAATGGGCTGGAACTGCCCTTCACTATTTTTCAGACTCCTCCCTTGAAGTTCCTTGAAAGATTTTCCTTTTCTTGTCCCCACTGTTACTCATTTCACTTTAATTCACTTAGTTTAAAAGTTAGTGAAAAGAACATTGCATAGAGTAGGAAATGCTTAGCTATGTACTTAGAAGAGTAACTCAAATTCATTATGACATGCATGTGGGGAGGCTTCTCAAAAATCGAAGTCTAACGTATAATCGTGCATCATGACTTTATTTTTTCCAGGAGAAAACAGCTAACATTCTCCTGGGGAATTGTTCACTGCTTGGTGAAGGCCTTTGAATGAGCAGAGTTAAGACAGGGTGACATAACGTGAGGTTCCCACTGCAGCATCGTAGGTGACGGCGAAATTCCTAGGTTGCTCAGCGATGTGTTTCTGATAGTTTGCATTTTGGTTTACTGTTATTGCTTAAATGTGTACATGCAAATGTACAGAATTTCAGCTCTCTCAAATTCTCTGTTTTGAGGATATGTTTGATCCTCTTCAAGGATAAGCAATTTTTATTATTTTAGAGTTGGTCTTCCATAATGTAATAGCTCCCATTCATTTGTGAGGCATTTGCTATGGGTGAGCTGGATGGGCTCCGGGCCACTCCTGGTTAGAAGGGGGTTTTTGAAGAGGGTCTTATTGCTTCAGCAGCCTCCTTCCTGGGATCAAACAAGTGAAACATTCTCATGCTTTGGAAATATATCTTTGTTTGGTGCAATTGCACCAAACATATGGGTCTTTAAAGGATGCCTGAGGATCTAGTGTGTTTATCTGAATGTTGAATATGGATGTGGTGTATTTCTATGAGCCCTAGTGTTTAGAGGGTTCATAGCATTTCTTTTTCCAATCGTTTCAAAACTCGACTGAATGCTGCTTCTACTTTTTTTGTTTTTTTGATTTTTGTTTTGTTTTTCCTTTTTTTGTTTTCGAGTGACCACCTCACCTCCCTTTGACTGTGTATCATCTCTTTGAATTTCCTGCCACAACAACTGTTTCAGTAAAAGAAATGAAAAGCAAGAAGGACCTTGGATTTATTTTCTTGGATTGGATTCAGTGCTGGCAAATGGCAGCACTTAAATCTATTGATCTATTGCATCACATTTTCCCATGTCTACATGGCAAAAGTCACTTAATAAAGAGAAGCCAATCCATTGTTTTTGTTTTTTTTTGTTTTCTTTTGTTTGTGTTTTAGCAATCTTAATGTTAATCCCAGATTGTCTATGTACATAAAAATCAATGATATAGAAACCAATCATTAAGAAGACTTATAATGCATGTTTTGCATATATAATGACCTGGTTTTTCAATACATCCCAATTTATTTTATTCAAGAACATTTTGTTGTATTAAATGGTAGCAAAATTTATTTAGAGCAAAATGTTTTCCCTAAATTACTTCCTTTCTGCCTTCCAGTTTCTGGAACAAATAAAAGTGTGACTTTAAGAAAATTACTTATTAACTATGAATTCTCTTTATCCTTGAATGATTCTTTGAGGTAATATTCAATGCAATAATGATTTTCCTAACAAGTCAAAATCGACTTCACAATGCAAGTATTGTTATGTATGTTTTTCAGGAGCAGGACTTGGAACAAAAGTTCACAATGCCATGCTATATATTGAACACTCTTAGTATGAGTTAATTAAAGGGTAATTTTATCCATTGAAAACCAATAGAAGGGATCAATTTTGCTTTAAGAGATAAGAGAATATTATTTTAAATAACATAGATTCTGACTATTAGGTGCATGAATTCATTCAACAAACATGTATTGAGTGCCTACTTTGAGCCACTGACTTTGCTATGCACTGCAGATATGGCAGAGAACATACCAAAGCAAAGAACCTGTTGTCATGGAGCAGATTGTGTAGGACTTTGTAAGTCATCATAGGGATTTTTACCATAAATGAGATGGATAACCATTGGAGAGTTTGCGAGAGGAGTGACATGACTTGATTTATGTTTTCAAAAGAATACTCTGCTAAGTAGAAAATAAATATAGTGAAGTAAAGGCACAAGAAGGGAGACCGGTTAGGAGGCCATTGCACTAATCCAACCAAAGAGGATGGTGGATTAGACTAGAAGATGAACAGTGGACATAGCACAGTGTGGTTGAATTCTGCATAAGCAGAATTTTGAAGGTAGAGCCAATTCGTTTTGCTGCTGACATGGACATGCAGTATGAGAGAAAGGGAGGAGCCAAAGATGACACAAAGGATTTGGGGCTAAGGAACAGGAAACACTAAGTTGCCATTTATCAAAACGGACAAGACTACAGGAGAAGAAAGTTTGAAAGGGAAGACTGAGAACTCAGTTGTGGATTTGTTATGCTTAGGATGCTTGTTACACAGCAAATGTTATACACAGGAAAACTTTTCCAGTTTATTCATTTATTAAACAAATATTGGTTGAGCACCTATTATGTGCTAGACACTGAGCATACAGTAGGGAACAAAATATAGACATGCACTCTGCCTCCTCTTTGAGCTTGGGGCTAGTCGCAAAGTCTACCATTAAACAAAGAGTCATAAAAACAAATGTAATGTTACAGCTGTGACAAGTGATAAGAAAGAAAGGTACATAATACAGATAATGGGGCTTTGGCATAGATCAGGAAGTTAGGAAAGGCTTTTCTGAAGAAGTGAAGACTGAGATGAGATCTTAAGAACAACAAGGAAAACATATCATGTTCTAAATGAAAACATGTTTATGTGATGAATAACCAGCATTAATTAAAGCCAATGTCCAGGATGTGGTGAAAATTCAGGAATTTAGGACAATAGAAATGCTTAGTAAAGAAAATGGAAACAAAAAAAAAAAAAAGGAATACTAGGAAAGAAAACCCAGAGGATCAGAAATATGAGGAAGAGGTACTTCAGAGTGAAATTTCAGACATTTTTCCACTTCCATTTTGTAGAAGGGAAATGGTCACCCTTAACATGCTGCAGCAAAAAGAACTAATTAGATCATCTTTCAGCAACTGAAAGCAGAGTGTTTGCATGAGTGGAATTATAAAGTCACTAAGTCTTAAATTTTGCACACCATATTTATTGACAGTTTGTCTTAAATTTCCTTCCCTGTCATCTTTTATTACAAAAGATCACATTTACATTTTATTCGACACCCTGCAAATATAAGACAGCTCTTCCCAAGATTTTGTTTTTTAAAAAATGCCAAAGTCAGCTTGTTTAGTGATTATTATTTTATTGCAGCCACATTTCACTGTCATTTATTGTCTTTGCAAAATTGAATTCTGACAAAAAATGGGAAAGGGGGGTCTTGGAGGATAACACCTTTCCTATCTATAAATGTATCTAGTAATGAGGAGAGTAATAGATCTTGAAGAACCCCAGGCTGAGTCAGAAATTCTGTCAGCCTCCCTATCATTTTGGGGTTTCAGTAAAACATTAAAAAAGAGATTGAAACAGTGTTGGATTGAGTAAAAACATTTACATTGTTCTCATGATTTCTTGTCAACTGCCAACACTGATTCCAGATAACTCTAGCGTGTAAGGAAGAAATAACGGAGTCTGCAGTCACTGTTTATCATCGTGAATCCCATTGATTTCCTGAAGCCTGAGCTTCTACATGTAAGCAGTGGTTTGGACTTTGGCTGAAGGAGAAACGGATGCCATGGTGACAACTAGAACTTTCTGTCGTCCTGGGCCTGTTTGACCACATGTCTATTCTCTGCCCTTCATCTCTTGTGCTTTGAGCCACTGGGAGGTTGACCATGGCCTGCTACCAAAGAGAGGGTCTCAGGTTTCCTGGGCATGGAACTTTTTATGGTGCGATCAGTCTGCAGGTATCTCCACCTGCCTCCTTCATCCCACCCTTGAATCAAATTTAAATAATCATAAATACTAAAATGTGTACAAACAGCATCAAAAAGTGTTAGGCTTATGCAATTGTTCTGCATATTTTCTGCTTTACTTTTGTTGGTTCACAAAACTTTTAAATGAGCCACAGGCCATCTCTTGATCTTAACCTCAGGGCACCAAGAATAAAAGGAGCTAAACGTTTGCATACCTGAGCACCAGGAGAAGCCCAGAGTCAGTTGACTTACCAAGGCTCTTGAAAAGAATATCCTGCGGATTTATTTAGATCAAGTTGAAAATTAATTTGAAGTTTTTCTTCTTTTATTTGATTCTGAAAACACACAAACAAAAATATATTACTGTAACGACCATTTGATTGTCTTCCATCTTTCCTTAATTTGCTATTTTCAAAGTACAAATCCATAATATTTGCATAGAGTTGAAAGTAACTTCATACATTGCTATCAATCCTGAAATCAAAGCTCTGATACAACCACAAAGTGTCTTAACTTCAGGGTTTTTTTTAACTAATGGAGAATTTTGTTGTTGTTTTTATTTTTTAAGAAGAATTTAGAAGGCCTCCATTGAAGCACTTGTATAGCTGTGTAGCCATGGCTAAAGACTATTTTGGACATGGCAAGCTTTGTTATTCCAACTTCCTCAATCACTTATCTACTCCATTGGTATTACTGGTAAAGTCTTATTCTTACAGCCTTATATATGCCGAGCACTCTCAGAATTGCAGGAAAATGGCTACGGAACAGAAGGCAACATAGTGGAGGGCGGTCTGGGCTGCAAAACAGACATAGAAGACTTTCAGAAAGCCATATTTCAAGAAACAATGCTTCCAGAAGTGAGTTAGTGATTTTCTCCAAAGGGTTGAATACTTGTGATAGATTTGAGTTCAGATAGATAGTTATCAAAATTATGATTCTTCAAGATCCCACGGGCATTTGGGGATAGCTTTATCAGATTTTTCTATGGTGTGGGTCTCATGTCTGCTCATTATCCAGTTATTATTGAATAATTTGAATTATTTGAATTTGAGTCTGATACTCAATTTTACACAGGTCATTTCAAAATAAACCCCAAAATCCCAGAGTTGATACCAGAAGAAAGAGATCATGTGTGGGGTGGTTCCACAGAGGAAAGTCTCATATCTTCAGTGATAAATTACAAGCCAAAATTAGAATTAAAAAATAGCCTCTGAAAGTCTCCTTTAATTTATCAAGTGGTCAATTTCTAGAAATAGAAATACTCATCATAGTATGTGGCAAGCATGAAGAAGATCATTCCAGTTTAAAAGAAAAAAGATTCTAAAAGTTCGATTCTGAATTTCTATGTTTCTATGGTATTCGCCTCCTGGCTGTTTTTGTTCCCCTTTAAGTTATTAAATTACAGTGTCTTCTCTTAATTCTCCCTCATGGCCATCACTGAAAAAAAAAAATCTGAATGTAATTACCCTAAGAGTTAATGTGTATCTGAGGTCACAGTGTTTATTCTGAGATCTGGATTGGAAAGTTGTGCCTGTCTCTGTTCCACCTTTGGGCATAGACCATACATAAGATGATATGATGTCATCCAGAGGCTGATGGAATATCAAAACCTGATTCGTTAGCATGTAAAGATATTGAAAATATTGTTTAATTTACGTCCAACTTGAAAACAAATAGTCTGGATGACCCTGATAAATGATGGATTTTTCTTTCTGTCACCTGCATTTTGCTTTTCAGATGGACCCCTCATTTGACACATCTACCAGCCTGTTGGGTATTCTTTATCTGTATCCATTACTTTTCCAGCTATAAAATAAGTTCCCCCAAGGCCAGAACTGTATCTTACCCAACTCAGTCCAATGTTGGGTTTTTAATAGGCACAACTCTTATTTCACAGCTTACATGTTTTACTTAGGGCAAGTTACCCAGGTTACATCTCTGAATTTGATTTTTGTCCAGGTAAAAAGGAAATTTAATAGCTAGCTCACCGAGTGGCTCCAGGGATTAAATGAGATAATGTAAAAGGAAAAACACTTTACAAACAAACATACAGAGGATAGTTGTTAATATTACCAACAATAATATTCATTAGTCAAAAGGCTTGAAGGGGATAAACAATTGCAAAGGAGGGGGGTTGTGACACCGGGAGCAAAGCTCTGGGCAGGAGATTGTCAATGTGACATGTAGCGTCTGCACTGAATGCTGTCCCTGCCCTTCGACTGACCAGCATTTCAACTCTAAACCATGATGGAGTTTTTTCGTTGGCAAGAGTACCTACTCCTGCTGCTACAGCTGGGTTGGAAAGAAGTCAATTTCCATTACGCTCATTATTGGCATCAAAGAGCTCAGGCTGTGATTCCTTCTGATTCCTTTTGCCAAAATGACACCAGAACTCAGTGTGGGCAACCAAACCATTAAAGGCATTTCATAATTTTGAGAGACATTTTGGGCCTGGATGGTTCTCTAGTGGTAAATTTATTCTGTTTCTTATGGGTTAAATCATACTATTGGCCAGAGTTGTTTGGGAGAATCCCAGCTGTCCTGCTTTTTCCTAAGTCTCCCTGGGCTACTCCAGTCTCCCCACAGAGCTCCTCAGAGGTCAAGAGAGGCTAGGCTTCCTCTGCTTTTTGAGTATACAATGTTGCAATATTAATGTATGACAATAAAACAAATGAAAAAGTGCAAAACAGAATTACAAAAAGCTATAGCATATTTTCAGTTTATATATAATAAATCAATCTTTTTAACCACTAAATAATATGGTACTATACAGTTGCTAGCCATTAGACAATTATAAGGTTCATTTTTAACCCTTGACAATAATTGGTTTAAGAAAGTTTATGTTACATTTTCTAGCCAATAACATGGGAGAACAAGTCAGTTGGGAGTTTACTTCACTGTTTAAAAGGAACAAAAGAAAGGAACATTTCCATTTTCCACCTTTGAATATTGTCTTCAACATTCAGCTATCTTGAAGTGTTCAAAATATTTCACCTAAGGGGAAAAGCCACCCATCCCTGAGAAAGGCAGAGAGGAAAGACAAAAGGACATTTACCCTTGGTGATGTTATCGAACTGCTGAGTTATCCAACTTCACCAGATATTCTCTGTTGGTACTTAGCCCTGTTTCAATCTTTCTGTGTTCTTCCCTTATAGGGGCAGAAACAGGTGTGGAGGTGTAAAACAAGAAACATGGGGCCAGAAAGATGAGAATGAAAGCAAGTTCAAGAGGAAATTTTAAAGGACCAAACAAATTCTAACCACATCTAGAAATTCTGCGATTTTTAAAAAAATTTGCTTTATTTTGCTTAACTCAGTGTTTCATAAACATATTTAAGTACAAGATTTAAATGAATTTCTTAAATAACACCAGTTAATATTCCATAAAACTAGTATTTCATAGAACAAATTTGGGGAATTAGTGGTTTTGACTTATGAACTAGCTAAAGCAATTTAATGGTTAAGGAAGCAAGCTCTGGAATCGGAATGACTGAATATGAGCCTGCTCTCAAACCTAATGGCGGGCGGGGGTTGGGGGATCTCCACAGTTATGCTGTAACCTTCTTGAGGACTTATATCATTCACCATTCCTTGCACAGTCACCTGCCCAGAGCAGTTACAATTTATTCATGGATATTCTGAAACCAAACCAAAGGTGTGATGCCCACTTTCCTTTCTCCACTATTTTGAAGGACTTGATGTTTCTTTTCACATTTTTCAGATTCGCCAGTAGTCAAAACAAATTAGCCACTACAACCCTGCCTAAGCCCATGTGAAATAAATGTCAGCAAAGTCTTATATCTGTAGGTTATTTTGACGTAAGCAATGGCGATGCCTATTTTTGAGTTAAAGAACTGAAACTCTGCTTATCAAATTCTGGAATGCTGAACCAGGCTTACCACAACTGATGGCTCTTTAAACCATTCAGCTTCCCCTGTAATGGGTCCTCATTAAGCACTCTCCATGCTTTCCAGAGTGTTCCCAGTGAATGAAGTAAAACCAAACTAGTGCAGTGGTCAATTTGTTTTTGGACAGTCCTGCATCCCCACCCTCCCCACACTTGCCAAATCCCACCACGCAGCCTGCTGTGGTAGAAGCCTGCCTACCAGGGAGGTGTGGGTGATGAGTTTGAAACAGTTCTAAGTCAGCAGAGGGGAAGTGTTAATGCTTCAGAAAATCAGCCATCTGGCCTTGGAATGAGAATGCCAGGAAGATTCAGAAGGGAAATCAAGAAAGGAGAGAAGAAAGGCGCTGCCGGGGCCCTGGGGAGCAGGGCGCAGGCTCAGAGAGAAGGGATTCTAATGTGATTCCAGATCGGAGATGAAAGCAGGCAGACCCTGCGGAGCAGTAAGGCTGGGGGTGGGAGGGGAGCTCTCAGAGCCAGCTTTCGGGCTAAGCAGCTTATGGAGGGTGTTAGTGAGGATACGGACTCTGAGGAGGAGCTGGTGCAGAGGGGCTTGAGCTTTTAAAGTGACCTTTTTTTACCACCTGAGAACTGTTGGGATTCAAATAAAAATCTAAATGGAATGTTTACATTTTTCAACTGAATCACTAAATGAATGCTTGTTATAAAAAATGGGGGAAATACAGAAAATTAGAAGCACAAAAACAGTAGTCTCACCACCTAATCCTCCGTCATCCCACCTCCTGAACATGGCAACTGCCAACATTAGGGGACTTGGCCTCGGATTGCTTTTCTATGCCAGGGTTTGCATTACACAAGGGGGATGATGCTATTTGTGCAAACTTGCAATTCTATTGTTTTAACCTAATGCTACTTTGTAAGCATTTCCACATTATTTCATATTTTGACTTATATTGTTATAATTATGCATAATATTAAATCCATGCAATCCCTAACACATCCATTTACTATAGTTATGCTGTTTCTAGCCTTTCACTATCATAAATAATGCTACCATGAACACCTAAATGTAAAGTTTATTTGTGTTTCGGATTAGGAATGATTCATACAAGTAGATTGATGGAGTGAATAGGCATACATATTTTAAGTCTATTAATACATTAAATGGATATTTAATTCTGAAAAACTTTCACATGCCTATACAAATGAAATACTTCATTAATTATCATTCAATAATACATCACCCCTCTTCTTCCCTTTTCTCCTGGCATAGTGTAGAATACCATCACTTGAGTTTACAAAGTTCTAGGTCCCTTTGCCCCCAGAAAAGTAAAATAGGGATGTAGATTGTAATCGGTATCACTTGATTATACACCTAAAACTACTAGGCTTCATAGTGAAAATGGTATTTCTGCTCCCAGTGCTAACAAATTATTCTATAGGACTGCAGTTCATTATTGTGGGACTGGACAGTTGATGTTGAATGTGCCAGAAGAAAGCACATAAGAGATCTTTAAAAATACCAGTGCCACACCTGCAGCTAGCTGCCACCAGGCGAACAGTAGTGCTTTGCAGGCATGTGCATTACACAGATAACAGAGAAGCAGCATTAATAGGACATTTTGATACAGTTATAACTCTTAAAACTTCCTTAACTGTCCAATGATTTTATTCGCTTCCAAGTGTAACACTAATTTTCACAAGTCAAATCACAATAAGCAACGTTTTCAAAACAAATGCAAATAGGCTTCTTCCACCTTTTACTAAATCCAAGTTAGTTCACATCACTTCCCACTAGTCAGTAGTTTAAGCAGATCCTTCAAAGTCAGTGGCCAGTAATGATTTGACTTATATGCCATCAGAGAGAAGTAAAACATGAAAATTTCCTCTTTTCTCTCTCCTATTTCTGTACTTTTGTCATTCTGGGGGTCTTGCTTTTCTAAAGTGTGTCATAGAGCTGGGGAGGTTTTCATATCAACCAGGCTTAATCTCTCATTTTACACACAGGAAGATTGTGGTCTGGCTAAAGGAAGGGACTTAATGAATTCAGGGTTAGAAATGAAAAACTCACATCTAATTTCCCAGCCCACTCCCCTCTTCTCTATCCTTCAAGAAACATAGTACTTATATCAACTATGTTTCCTGCTCTTCATTCCATTTTTTGCCTATTGAATGCTTATGGAAAAAAATGTATTTTCTTAATGAGGAAGTTGCTAATCCCCAAAAAAGCTATCCCAGATAACTCATGTTCCTTACAAAACTATACTTGAAATAGTTGACTTACTGCTAATAGCGTATATTAATATAAACAGAAAATGACAACCTTAAGTCTATCAATCTTAAGTTGAATATAGTTCTAAATTACTGGACACAAGTCTCACTGAGGCCAGCATTATATGTACATAAAAAGCCAAAATTTGCTTCATACAAAACAATCATTTTAATCAATAAATGCATTAATGATGAGATATTTTCAACCACCACAAAAATTATACAATAGGCCAAGTATTTTTAACAATAAAATAATTTTAATTATTACATCTCATTTCTATGAACAGTTTCATGTAAAGAGGAGAATATCCTTGTAAAGTCTCTTATTAACCCAGTTTTAACAAGAAGTGCAAAATGGAAGGCAATCAGTCTTTGTACGTAGTGTTATGATGATAGTAATCGAAACCATGCAATCACATAGATATTTTGCTCTCTATAACTAGCTCTGAATAATCAGTGATTTTCAATGGCAGAAAAGGGGCTATTCCAAATTGCAACACTAGCAAAGCATTGTGATGTTTACATTCAACCCAGATGTATTCTCTTTTGATGGCATTTATAAGGAACAAGATTTCAGTGGGAGGGAAGAAAACCAAGGTTGTTTTTAACATTTCATATTAGTTGAGTGCTTGGTTCAGAATTAAAAAAATAAGTCACTACTTGCATGGTTCTGCCAAATTCCTTTTTAAAAATTCTACATTAAGAATAAGATAACCCTCAAACTTTGACTTAGCTGTTACATACTGCCCAGCACGGCTGCAGACATGTTGATTGCCAGAAACAGATTGGAAGGAGCACAAGATCTTCAATCCCCTTAGTATAGAGTGCCGTACCCTAGCCTCAGTTCACCATTTCAGGGGACAATATGCTAATGATGTTCACATTCATTTATTGCACAATTTACATTATTCCTTCCTCCTTTATCAGGCATTGTTCGACCAAGGGACCAGAGAAAGGAACACAGGGATCTGAGAGGAGCAACATTTGATATGGGTGGATATAAGAGTAGATTTATAGAGAAAGATTTGATGACATTCATGAAATTCTCAAAGTTATATAAAAACTTGAATTGTCCTATAGATTGCTGACTTTGCTAAGGTTTTTCTTCAGTCATATTCCTTCTAGGTCTCTGAGTCCTACCTACAAGACCTTTAAAAGTTATGTCTCCCTACTGGACTATTCCAAAGTCCCTTAATATATCAATATGTATAATAGTTTTCTTTCTCGAGACTATTGACTTTCTAAAGACTAAACAACAGTAAAAGTGAGAACCAAATCAAAGACTCAATTCCCTTCAAAATAGTAACAAAGAAAATTAAGTACCTAGGAATATATTTAACTAAGGAGGTAAAAGACCTCTACAAGGAGAACTATGAAACACTGAAGAAGGAAATAGCAGAGGATGTAAACAGGTAGAAGAATATACCATGCTCATGGGTCGGTAGATTCAACATTGTTAAAATGTCTATACTACCCAAAGTGACCTACAGAGTCAATGCAATCCCTATCAAAATGCCATCATCATTTTTCACAGGTAAAGAAAAAATAATTTTACACTTCATATGGAACCAGAGAAGACCCCGTATAGCAAAATCAATCCTAGGCAATAAAAACAAAATAGGAGGTATCAATTTATCAGACTTCAAACTATACTACAAGGCTATAGTAATTAAAACAGCTTATCACTGGCACAGGAACAAGGACATTGACCAGTGGAACAGAAGCGAGAACCCAGATATAAAACCATCCTCATAAAGCCAACTAATCTT
>VBSM01003204.1:49234126-49267830 GCA_008086735.1 Cheirogaleus medius | reverse complement strand
AAAAAAAAAATGAAGACTAAACAAAGTGTTAGTCTTTTTTACTGAAAAATTACTGAAAGACTCCAGGCTATATAAAGTTCATTTCTAAAATTCCCACTACTCCCATCACATTTTGTAAACACCTGTAACTTGTGAAAATAGGGACAGTAGTGCTTTGCAGGTACCTGTAAGTAACCATTACATAGATGACAGAGAAGTGGAATTAACAGATCATATTGTTACAGTTATAGTATAATTCAAGTTTCTAATATCACTTTGAGAATTTGATGAATGTTATCAAATCTTTCTCCATAAAACTACCCTTATATCCATCCATATAAAATGTTGCTCCTTTCAGACCTCTGAGGTCCTTTCTCTGATCTCTTAGGTCTGTGGTCCCCAAACCCCAAGCCACGGACTTGTCCTGGTCCTTGGCCTGTTAGGAATTGGGTCCACAGCAGGAGATGAGTGGCAGGCAAGCGAGTGAAGCTTCATCTGTATTTACAGCTGCCTCCCCATCTCTCCATTGCACACATCACTGCCTGAGCATCACCCCCAGATAGGACCATCTAGTTGCAGGAAAGCAAGCTTGGAGTTCCCACTGACTCTGCATTATGGTGAGTTGTAGAATTAATTCATTATATATTACAATGTAGTAATAATAGAAATAAAGTGCACAATAAATGTAATGTGCTTGAATCATCCCAAAACTCTACCCCACCCCACCCCACCCTGGTCCATGGAAAAATTGTTTCCATGAAACTGATCCATGGTGCCAAAAAGTTTGGGGACAGCTGCCTTAGGTGAACCATGGCTGAAAACTGAGGAAGCGATAATGTAAACTGGTTTAGAGGGTTTCAAATGGAATATGGAGAAGGAAGTGATGAAAACTTGGAACCTGTGAATGATCTCAATTAGGCTATGGAAAGAACAGCAATGAAAAAAGCTTCTGAGAATATATGAGGGAAAACAATTAGGAAGTGGATCAGGAAAAATTCTCACTGCGTTAGCTATCTATCTATACCCCAGTGGGTGGGGCAGGGTGATAGACAAAGAGACCTATAAATTGTGAAGCAAAAGAGTGGCCTGGAGAATTCTCACTCAAAACAGAGGCGATATGGAGGTCCAAAGAGCCAGCAAAATAGAAAATCCTACAGAAATGTTGAGGTTAAAATCAACAACACGGGAATGGAAAAGATTACTACTTATAGGGACAGAAACAGATGCATAGATGTGCAACAAGAAATCTGAGGTCAGAAATGAGAATGTGAGAAAGTTCAAGTAGAAATTTTAAAGGATGTATTTCCAGTCCTAAAGACATCTAGAATTTCTGAGATGTTTTAAACTTTGCTTTATTTTGCATAATTCAGTGTTTCATAAACATATTTAAGTACAAGATTTCTCAAGTAATGCCCATTCATATTCCATAAAACTAGTATTTTATAGAATATACTTTGGGGATTTGTGTTTTTGACTTATGAACTAGCTGAAGCAATTCAATGATTCAGAAGGCAAGCTCTGGAATCTGAATGCCTGAATATGAGCCTGCTCTCAAACTTAATTCTGATATGACCTTGGACTTTTAAACATTCTATCCCTCAGTTTTATTATCTATAAAACAAGGCTTACAATACCATTTATCTTACAATGTTATTATAAGAGTTAAATGGAATAAAACCCATAAAGCACATAGCACAGCTCCTGGAACATAGCAAACTCTTGATAAGTGTTCGTTGTTGTTATCATCACCATCATCATTAGTGAATGGACCCAGCTTAAAGAACCAGGGAAGAGCGGTGTATTGGTCAGGATAGGCCAGAATTTTCATATGGTAACAACTTCCCAATTTCAGTGTCTCAAGCATGCATGGGCCAGGGAAGACTTCTCATGCTAGTCACTCAGGGGCGTAGGCTGATGGAGGCTCCATTTCATCACATGCTTCTGTGCTTGCTGGACCAGAAAAAGAGCACAAGGAAGGAGAATCACCCACGGTACTTAAAGCTCCTAATCAAAAGTGACATAAGTTCCTACTGTTTGCATTTCATTGGTCAAAGCAAGTCATATTTTTATATTTAACTTCAATTTTTTTTCCTTATTCCTTCCTATCTTCTTAGTACCTATTGACAACTTAGTGCCTACATTTCTCTTCAGGTGTCTACCCACCATATTGAGACCATATATCTCTGTTGACCAACTTTTCTAAAATGAGAAAATTTGATGAATAATATCCCTTCTGGCTCTAAAAATCTAAGACCATATGATCTCTAAAAGCTTTCCAGTCCTAAAATGGTGTGATGCCAAATCTTTCCATTGTGTGTTTTAAGCTATAAGTTTCCCTCTCGTTTATCTGCAGAATGACCACTGACATCAAGTCCCGTTTTTTAATTGTGGTAAATAAGAAAGAAGGAATACTGAAAAAACCATGCTGGAGTATAAAGCTAGAGAGTTTTAAAATCCAAAAAGTAAAATAGTTTCTTATTAGAATGAAACAACTAAGCCAGAACAATATAAACAATGCAATAAAAAACCTACAATTTCTTGTCCCCCACCAAATAGACAAAATCATGGATTTCAGAGTTTTGTTTTCCTGCAGTACATAGCAGTCTTTCTAGAAGAGTGATTCACACTGGGGTACTTGCTAAAAATGCAGATTCCTAGTCCCTACATCAGATCTGCTGAATTGGTTTCTATGCTGAGTTAGCAAAGTGTCTGGGACTTATTAAGTAGATCTGCTGAATTGGTTTCTATGCTGAGTTAGCAAAGTATCTGGGACTTATTAAGTGCTCAATAAATAGGAGCCATTTTTATTACTAGCAAGTAAAACTATTAAACATATTATGCCTTTTTCTAAAATAAATAAATAAAGGAATAAAAGGAAACCATGGCAGGATTTTTCGTATTTGTCAAAGGCTATATCAAGGCAGCTATATGGGAAACACAGGTGTGAAGGCTCCAATGAGGGTGGTGCTGATGGTAATGAAAAGAACGGAGGGCCCTGGTAATTTGAGTGAAAAGAAGGAAGAGTAAAGGAGTGAGTCAAAGAGAACTCCAAGTTCTCTGCCTGGGTGAATGTTAAGCAGCAGGTGATTAAATATTCAAAAGAATGGTGTAGGCAACAAATGTTATAAAAGATCAAAGAGTTAGCAGAGCCATGTGGCTGACCCAGAGCAGTTGGGCCAGCCTTAGGAAAAGGACATATGGAGCTAGTGCTTCACAGGGAAAAAAAGCTGATGATAATTCCTGACAGACATGATATGGGAAGGGGTGGCAGAGAGTAAGGGCAAGCTAAAGGTAACCTTGAGATTTCAAGGCAGTGTGACAGGGATGGATGGTGTTGTTTAATTTGCAGGGGAAAAAAATTAGCAAGAATTGCCCAAGCTTTATTTTTCTAGTGGTGGGAACGTGGCTTCAAATCCACTTCAAACTCTGGTGTCTCTGGTTTATTCTGTTTTCGAAGGACACTACTGTTTCTCATTTAAAGCCAGAGGTTTGGTATGGCACACAGGCCAGGACATCCCAGCTAGCTCAAAGTGCCTCTACAAGTTTCTGGATGCTTTCCTTTCATCCTCCTCTGCCTCTTTGACTTACTCTCCACCTCCACTTCATGATTCACTTGGGTTTTGCAACAAATCCCTCCTGACAAGCCCACAAATCCTCCCAGACTTAGTGCAAAGTCATGGAGCTGAACTAACCTCCCCAATTCTTGTTTTGACATTTCTGTTGCTCTTTCAGGTGTGCAGGAAGAAGGTATCCTGAGCGACAGGATTAAAATCATAGAGAAAGACTCCTGGAAGGGTAGCTGGCCCTGCCACGGGGCCCAGAGAGCTGTTCACACCCACGTGAATGACAACTGCAGGTCTCTGTGAGGTCCTGGGGGGAGGCGCTCAGCAGAAAGCTCACAGCTTGATCTGCAGATGCCAATTTGAGCTTACAGCCTGGTATGTGTTTTGATGTGAGGACTCAGGAAATGAGACGAGAAAGTCATAAATGGGCGATGAATACGGAACGCAAAATACTGTGTTTGTAATAAACGATCACTTATCTTTGGAGAGACTTTTTTTGAGAGGTGAAACATAGCTGAAGTTGGAAATCTGCGAAAGTTTGAATATAATGCTATGGGAATGTTACTATTTTGGAGGAAATAGTCCTAAGAATGGAGGGGTTCTACATCTATCTTATTCCGACTTTGATTCTTTTCCTGAGGAAACTGCTATGGAAACCAAAACCTCACCTCTAGACAAGATTTGGGGTTGTGTCAAGCAGCCAGGTGTATCCTCAAGGAAAAAAGGAACTGACAGCTGGAGCTCTCTGCTTCAGAAACTCCCGGCAGCGTTAATGAGGAGGTCAGCCTCGCACCTGCTGCAGGGAGGCACGCTTCCTCCCACCAGGCACATTGTCCGCACGGGCTTGAGAAATGTCTTTGATAGAATTCAAAGCGCCTTAAGAATTATAATAAAAAAAAGTGCAGCATTTGAAAAATGTTCATGAACCTAAGAGCTGCTATGGGAGCTTATTAAAGAAACATACTCTCAGCCCCAGGGATTTTTATTCAGCTGGTTTGGGGGGGGCGGGGGAGGTTCTGGGAATCTGCATTTTCAATAAACACCCAGGTGATTCTGAAAGCACAAGCTCCAAGAATTATATATAGAGAACCACCGAATTCCAGAAAGATGTAGAGGAAGGGGAAGAACTGACCTACCTTCCTCCTCCTAAAGATATTTATCGAACCCTTGCTATGTGTGAAGCATTTTGCTACATAACAGGGATACAATGGTGTAGTGGTTTCCTAGGGCTGATATAACAAATTACCACAAACTGAGTGGCTTGAAACAGCAGAAATGTATTCTTTCACACAACTCAGAAGCCCAGAAGTCCAAAATCAAGGTGTCAGCGAGGTTGGTTCTTTCTAGAGGCTGTAAGGGAAAAACTGTTTCATGCCTGTCTCCTAGCTTCCGGTGGTGGCTAGGAATCTTTGGTGTTTGTTGAATTATAAATGCATTCCTTTAGTCTCTGCCTCCAACTTCACATCGCCTTGTCTGTGTCTCTGTGTCCTTTTCTGTTTCTTATAAAGATACTCTCATGGGCTTTAGAAACACTCTCAGCCAGTATGATCTCATCTCAATCCTTACCTTAAATACATCTCTACAAAGGCCCTATTTTCAAATAAGATCACATTCTGAGGTTCTAGGTGAAGATAAATTTTGGGGGCTAACACTATTCAACCCGCTACAAATAGTGAGCAAAAACTGAGCTGGTCCCTGCTCTCATGGAGCTTATAGTTCAGCTAGGGAGATAGATATTAATCTAGCAACCACACACAGAAACATAAATGTTCAACTGGGACAGTGCTATAAAGCAAAGGTACATGATGCAAAAAGCAGCCATATGTAATCTCCAATCAAGAGTGACTTTAGGCCTAGTGCACTGGCTCAAGCCTGTGATTTCAGTGCTTTGGGAGGCCTGTGCAGGAGGATGGCTTGAGGCCAAGAGTTTGAGATCAGCCAGAGCAACCTAGTGAGACCTCGTCTCTACAAAACAAATTTAATGCACCTGAGTCCTAGCTACTTGGGAAGTTGAGTGAGACCCCATTTCTTAAAAAAACAAAACAAAAAAAAGGGAGCTATTTTATTTGCTCTTACTCCTCACTTTACTAAATATTATTTTAGTTACAGAGGATGCTAAACATAAAAAATATAAGGTATGATTTGTCAGGAGGCTGGCAATCCATTTAGGGTAATGGGACAATTACACATTAACCAAATATAAAATAATAAAATATATTACCCAATGAAACACAAAACTATTAATATGTGATAATGTGAATGCAGTAAGTGTTCAAAGAAGGACCAGGTACTTAAAGATGGGTAGATACTTTATATCTGGGCAGGAGGGAGAAGATTCTGGTAGAGGCAGGTATTTAACTTTCTCCCTACCATGATTCATGACCAACCTCATGGTTTCCATGAGAGAATCATCAAGACGCAACAGATATATCAGGCCACACACAGGGGGAGGAGCTAGAGCAGTCATTCTAAAAGCCTGGGCAGGTGACTTTTACTGCTACCAAATACACAGTTTTCTAGGGCAGTAATTTCCATGCCATGCCTGCAAGCTGTGCTCTTAGTAATATTCCACTTAAGTCAATTAGGGAACTCAAATACTTGATCTAATTCAATACTAGCCCTCCTTGATCCATGAGTAGGACTAGAACAATGCCTCATACATAGTAAGAGGTTAATATTAATAACACACGCTTGTTGAATTAAGTAAAACAAGTCTATTTAAGCAAAATTTCTGTGTGTGTGTGTTAGTCTTTCTCAGCAATAGAAATAAGAAAAAAGGGCTATTGACTTTGAAGAACAGGAAAAAAATTTGCTTTCAGCATTTCCATCTTTTTCTTAAGTACATTTATGTTTGATATACTTTTATCCACTAATTTAAATCTACCCAGCACTTGCTGAGACTTAACATGTCCCAGACACTTTGCTAAGGCTCTACATCCACTATCCTGCAAGCCTCCTGCCAAGAGCCATTATTATCCCCATTCTGGAACTCTAAACCAAGTCCTTCAAACCCCCAAATCCATGCTAAGTTCTCTAGGCTTCTGTATCTGGGGAGTGGGACAACTTTCAATATATTCTATGTTAGTAACTATGTTCAATCTGGGCACAGTAGTTGTGCCCAAAGATGTCTAATAAACCTACCTGCTCTTTCACCTCCACTGTGAATAACCCTATTGTTTCCTCTTCCTCTGCTTTTTCTATAATTAAATGGATTCCTTTTATGTTTCTTAACATTGATTCCTGATCTACTTTCCCTTCCCTTAAGGCCTGGCTTCTAAGATTTTCAACTAGACCCTCCTCTCATTTAGGAGCCTCTTCCAGGCCAGGTTTGTTAGTTCTAGGGTAACCCTGGCTCAATCCCCTTCTGATCTTCAGGTGGGAATTTGTAATCCCCGGGGCCCCAGACCCCTTGGTGATGAACAGTGGACAGGTCTGAATCCAGGGGACTGGGAACCTCTATAAAGAATTGTTTCTTGAGATTTAGGGGCACATGAACAGACCACATATATTGAAAGCACTAAATAATCCAAAGCCACCAAAGATGCCATTTTGAGCACAGCTTTTAAAAATATTAATAATAGAGTCTGGGTTACCCACGAATGTCTTTTCAGTGAGCCAGACTGACCAGCGTTTCACCTGGATGTCTCTCAGTAAGTCTGCCTATGGAGGCTTTTTACGGAGAAACCTGCCTTTGAAACTAAACTGACAATTTCTTTCCTGGGCAGTTTAATGCAGCCTGTTATTTGTTATTGTTATGCTAATGTAGCCTCAGTTAATACTGAGGGGACTTCATAGAATGCTAGGATGTGCGGGAGCCGCATTCTATAAACCAATTAATAATATTTGCTGGAGTACAGAAACCATCAATCTATTTGGCACCTAACCAGCCTTAAGCGCATCATGGTCTACGAAAAGATAAATAGCGGGAGGTGGACTTTTGGGGGGAAAAATGCAGCAGCATTTGAGCATGAGTAGTTACCCACCAATCGTGGAAGGAAATTAACTCTTCTTCAAGAAAATATGGTGAGCATGCCTCCTTAGCTATCGAAGGAAAAGGGATTCTTAACCAGTGGATTCCAGAATTCTTTACTACTCACCAGCAGAAATAGCCCTACATGGAGGATGGCTGCAAGGGTGTTTTCAGACTTCATAGGTTCTACACCCTCCATCATTTCAAATATTTTTAAATCTACCCACATTCTCATTAAATATATACTTTGGGGATAAAGAAATTTATTTATAACTCTGCTTTCAAAAATATGTGGCTATAGGTCACTCATTTAATTTATCATTGGCTATAATTTCTCGGAACTCATCAAACATTCTCTGGGAGGCTGGCAAATTATTTTTAACTATAACAAAATGTAATAATGAGTGAAGTCAACATAATGTTTCATTTTGCAGACATTTCAAGAAACACGTAAGAATTTCGATTTTGCAATTTTGTTTTTGTATTTGAAGCCAACATTTTTTTTCAGGATTTAATCATTTTAGTGAGACCTTGAGAAGGTCCTAGCCCCAGGCATTGTATCTATTGGTGTAATAAACACAATAGACCTGGAAGGGTGCCCCAGTTTCTCTTAGCTTGATGACTATAGCTGTTATGGTTTTCTACTAAATGGTCTTGCTATTTAATGTTTCCAAAAAAATCCTCTGGTTGTAACTCGACCATTCAATAACTTTCTCACGCAAAGGAAATGCACTGAGCAACCAAGTCCAAAGCTACATATAGTGAATGTGTGTGCATATAAGCAATAGCTATCTATAAAATTTGTTGAATAGTAACAATATGTCAGGCACAGCTATGCACTTTATATACTTTATTTTTCTCCCTCTGTATTTCTTTGTGCTTTATAAAAACAATTGATTAAAGAAAAAAAGAAGAAAGGGCAGAGGAAATAGAGATTAGAGAAATAGAAACATAGGAAGTGGTAGAATGTAATGACTTAGTACTGGATTTCTAGAAAGAGATTCCAGGATTCTACTACCAGATTCTCCTCTACTTAATTGCAATGCAACTTTGGACAACATATTTAACAACTCTGAATTTTGGTTTCATCCTTTACAAAATAGACCTAAAAATAGTACCTATTTCAGACAATTTCTGTGAAAATTAAAGGATCAATATATTAATACTAAGAACAGGACCTGACAAATAATGAACACTCAATAAGTATAAATCATTATTATGAAATCTGCTTGAAAAATTAACCTGAATTTGGATCTCCTTGAGCCTTATTATACATATCACTTCTAAGTCCAGAGGAGGTTCAGAATAAATCAAAAAGTTTGTCTAGGATGTTATGATGTAATGCAATCTCTAAAGAGGAAAATTTCGACAAAGCTTAGCACTTGGGCAGAGTCTTTGAATTTTCCATTAGTCTGATACTTCATTTTGTTTCTGTTGCTTTGAAGTGAAAACATTTTAAGGCATTTTTTTTCTTACTCTTTTGAAAATGCAAAACATTAAACAAAGGAGGAAAACTACCTTCCTTGGCTTAGACATTCTAGAGGTCACAGAATCTTCAAAGTTTCTCAATTGTGGGCCAGCTGCTCTTCCATCTCCCAATACAGAACAGATTTTCCGCCCAGAATTCACCGCGTTCCTTTCATGTCCTTCATTAAAGGATTTTTGCGTGATAGCAACTCCAGCTTCATTTCTCTTTTTTCTCTTTTGGCCAGTATCTTATCTGGCAGCTTTATCAGTTAAATATTCATTGGTCAAATTAGAATTCAGCCAAATGCCTTTCTATTTTAAATGGCTGGGTGAATATAGTGATCATTTGTCAATGTCCCCTTCTGAATTGTTAGTGAGATAGACCTACACACATTATTTGAGACAGAAAATGAATAGTTTCAGTTGCTATGGTTACAGCCTGGGTAGGGGTAGTTGTTTACAAGTTATCTTTGTTTTTAGGCTCTACGCATGTGCGCATGGTGTTCATCTACATATGCATGTGCACACATGCTTGTATATTGAAGTCCTAGGTATTCTAGTACGCATGTCATGTATTCTGTCCCAACGTCTCCATTAATCCCCTCATCATTGTTAGATTATTTATCATGATTTTCTCTTCAGCAGTGATGATTTCACATATATCACAAAAGGAAAATCACATCCATGGCAAGTCTACTATCCTCAAATGGTCTGAGAATTAGCAGAGTTTTGCCTATGTTGAAAATTCATTTCTCAGTATCACAGTTTATTTCCTTATTCTGCAAGAGTATCTGTTTAAACAACAAAATAACCCCACAACACAAAAGTAACCCAAGGAGAAAGGTTTAGCAGTTTATCATTTTGCTAGAGGAGCCAGACTCGGTTTCTACTTCTGTTGCTACTCTAGAGTTCTGACTTGTAAGCAACAGAAACCAAGTCTGGCAGATAAAAGAGAAAAAGCTCAAATTAAAATATGAGTAGCTCCCCAAGACTCATTGGAAGGGCTACAAAATTAGGTTCAATCCTGTGTTTCCAGGAACAACACCCAAAATCACTCCACAGGATCAATCTGATAAAAAAAAAAAGAAAAAGAAAGAAAGAAAACCCTGCCTCCGTCAAGCTCTAGATGCTAGAGTTTGTATCTCTGCCTCTTGAGCACCAGAAACTCAACTTTTACTGCAAAAACACATTGTCTGCCGCTCCAATGCCAAAATTCTGCCCAGGACGTCAGCCTTATGACCAAGGTATTCACAACTGCCACCATCTTAGCCAGGAAATGGATTCTGCCCATCACACTGACCACTTCCATTAATAATTTTCAGTCTCCTATGGGTGTGTCTGGTTGGAGAAGCTGGGTCACATTACTACACCCCAGCTGGGAGCGGAGGCTGGGAAATGAGTTTTCTGCCTTTTACAAGGAGGAGGCAGTCAAATAAACTTCCAAAAAAGTGCAAGGCTTCAAAAGATGCTGGAAAGCAGGAAAATATAATGAATGACCATTATTAATGCAATCTGGGCCAGGTGCAACGCTCACACCTGTACTCCCAACACTTTGGGAGGCGGGAGGATTGAAGTGAGGCTAGGCGTTTAAAACCAGCCTGAGCAACATAGCAAGACCCCATCTCTATAAAAAATTTAAAAATTCATCTGGGTTGGTGGCACATGCCTGTGCTGGTACTTGGGAGGCTGAGGTGAGAGAACCACTTGAGCCCAGGTGTTCAGGGCTACAGTGAACTATGATCATGCCACTGTACTCCAGCCTGGGAGACAGAGTGAGACCCTGTCTTTAAAAATAAAGAGATAAATAAATATATACATGTATAAATAAATAAATGCAATCTGGTATGTATATAAGGGTCTTTTAGTTAAAACAGTCTTATAGTTAAAAGAGTCAGTTAAATCAACCAGTATTTCAATTCAAACAAGAGCCAAGCTTTTGATGCTTCTATCTAAGGCCAATTCTTCTTGCTGTCTACTATGTTCTCCTCTCAGTGTCTCAAAAACATTGCTCCAAAGCACATCAGGAATTTTACTCCTTTTACTTGATTATTTTCAACAGCAAACAAACACGCCGCTATTTCTCTTATCTTAAAAATCCATGATCAATACTTTTCCATCTTTCCTCCACTTCTCCTCCCAGGTCCGGCCCTCCTGCTGCTGCCCAGCTCTGTTACCCGATGCAGCAAACTGCCAGATGGAGTGGGCCGTATTTGCTGTTGTCCAATTCATCTCTTTCATTCTCTTTTCAACTCACTCCAATTGTGCTTTGACCTCCACCACTCTATGGAAATTGTTCTTGTGAAATTCATGAATGCCTTCCCATTGCTAAATCCAATTGACGATCAATTCCCAATTTTTCTTATACTTGCACTACTGGAAGCATTCAACAGATCACTCTCTCCTCCTTGAACAACATATTAATTTGGCTTCCAGGTTATCACACTTTTCTGTTTTGTTTGTTTGTTTGTTTGTTTTATCTCATGGGCCACTTTTTCTCAATTTCCTTTGCCTTTTCTTTTCAAAATCCTAATGTCTTACTGTTAGAATTCATAAGGATTCTTCTCTTCTCTGTCTACACACTCTCTTATCCAGACCTGTAAGATGTATTTATGTAAGTACCAACTACACACTGAAGACTCCAAATTTATAGCTCCAGCATGTTTTTCCCTGAATGCTAGACTTATATATACAATGATCCCATGATATCTCTCTTAGAAGTCTAATAGGCATTCAAATGTATACAACCAAAAATGAACTCTTAATTCTTACCTTCTATACTTCCTCTTTCTATATCTTAAAAAATGCAACCACTGCTCAGCTCAAAAATTTAGGGTCATTATTAACTCCTCTCTTTTTTCACACCTTATATAGCCAATCCATTACCAACACCTGTTGGTTCCACCATCGATAGATATCTAGAATACAACCTTTTCTTATCAACTCCACTGCTACCACCAAGTTTAAAACACCACCACCGTTCACATTGGTTAGTGCGATAGTTCTTAGGCTGCTTTTCTGCTCTCATCCTTGTATCCCTATAGTCTATTTTCCACACAGAAGCAAGAGTGATCTTTTGAAAATATAATGGTTTTATCACTAATGATTACAAAAGTTCTCACCCTCAGCAGCACTAGATGATGTTGCTTTTGGTCCTCTCAGACCTAATCTCCTAACATTTTTTCTCCCACGCTCCCCTCGCTTTCCTGTAGTCACATTATCTGAAGGGTAAGGGGGAAAAATTATATACAAAGGTAAACAACAACTTAGATAGGATGTTGTCAGTCATTCCCTGGACTGGAGCCATGGTTTAGGAATGGGTACAATGCTGAAAAGCAGAGATCAGAAGCTGGAAGCCATGGTTGGAAGTATTAAATCAACCTAAAAAAACTGAGCACCTACTATTATTATATGTCCTAGAGACTAGGGAGTATAAAAAAATGAGTACTGGTGAGAGAGCCTGTGCATATATGTTCTTGAAGTTCTGGGATTCCTGAGTTTCCTTGATACAGACTGTTGTCTGCAACAGTTAAGAGGAGGAAGACCACATATGGAGTAAGTACACCAGCCAACACCAATGCATGGTTACTCTTTCTTCCACCTTTCTCCACTCCTGAATGAATCAAATCAATTCTTAAATGGTTGTATTAATAAATGTATGCCTAATATTTGCCAAGTACAATGTAGGCACTGGGATATAAATAATTTTAGAATTATGAAGAAGTAGAACTTTTTAAAATATTCTCAATGGGCTTGCTCACTCATTGCTACTTTAAGCTTTTAATTGCTTAAAATATTAATAATTACAGAAATATAAAATGCAAGGGAAAACACTTATTTTGGATAGTAAAAAAGGTCTACTACTGCTTATCCTCTACAAGCACTGCTCACCAATGCTATCTTCCAAATGTCTAAGTTATGGGTTGGTTTGGTTTTTTTTCAAGAGCTTTGATGACCTCTCTGTCTCTTCACTGAATCACCATTGCAAGTGTTTCCTTCATGAGGATTAATGATATAATATTCACCCCAAAAGTGTGTTTTGTCAAAGAGAATATTTGAAACCATGGACATAAATTATATGGGTATGGATTGTGGTTTCTCAATTATAAAACTGGAAGTTATAGAACATGTCATACCCTAAACACACACACACACAGACAGAGACAGAGAGAGACAGACAGACAGACTTTGGTATGCTTTGGTATGTCTTCCAAAATCTAAAAAGTATATGCTCTGTTTTTAAGGGATCAATAGATATTTACCTACCTATTGTAGGAGTGAAAATCATACTGAGATAAAACTTAGAAAAATATTCTAAAACACATCATATACAGAAGAAAAAAAAATAATTACTTCTTTTTATTTGGTGCTAACTTCATGCCAGACATGGGTGAACATTTTATACATGCAAGTCTAATTAATTTCTCAACAACACAGATTATAAAAATGATGTTCAAGCTATGATTTGCCACCAACGAATCCAACTAGAGAGTAGCTGACAAAGCAGCCCAGCATGGAGGCCAATGGAGGAAATGGAATTCTGGTGTCCTTCGAGCCCCTCAGTTATTCACACAAGTCAGGTCTTCACTAGACAAGGGTAGGGAGGTTATACATCCTACATCATTTAAGGGAAAAAAGACTCCTTGCAGTGATGATCCTCACCAAACAAATTTTTATAAATTCTTTTAGAACTTCAAATTCATTTTCTGATTGGGGAAGGGCAGGGCAGGGATAATCTTCAGTTTTTTCTGCCATATTCTTACAAAATGTCTCCTATGTAGTGCTCCATGTAGAAGAGACTTGATTGCTTATTTTCCATAATTGGGAAATGCCAAAATGGCATGAGAGTGACTATTTAACTCTCCTGGATTTCAAAAAAGCTTTTCCAATGCAAAGATGGGAAATAAGGAAAAGCATCACCTCAAAATCCTATCAGCAAATATTTTTCTTAAATTATAGGAGTAGGATTAGAATAATGTCTCTTTAAACTAAAATTTTGGTTCTCCCCCCCTCCCAGCCCTTTTATATGTAGCTTCATTTGTTTCCAGGCTAAGAACTTGTAGCAAATATGAGATGGGAGAGAAGCACCTTTTTCTACTGTGCAACCATGGGGAGTAATGATGGCTATGCTCTTTTTCCCTAGTGGAAGTCCCTTGATAAATGTCAATGAAGTGATCTTTTCCATCCCAGGAAGGAGGTGATACTGTGAACCTGCCACTGTGATCATTAATACTTAACAAGACCTTCTCTTCCTTTACTAAAGACAGCCCTGGGGACCATTCACAAGGCTTTGTAGTGGAGAATGAAATTAACCTTTTGTAGAGCTGCTCACGGGTCTATTAGAGAATTCATTATGCAGGGACTAGCTAGAGAAGGGGTCTCTATAATCTCTTTGGCAAACAAGGTGACTTAATTCAATATTTGAGGTGTTAACATATCTTCTCACAATTGTCGTTTAATTGAGCCTGTTTTCTGTCCCAAAGGACTCCCGGACAGGAATACCAGAGGGTCTACAAACTCATCCACATTGACCAGTCTCAGTTTACAAGCCAAGTTCAGGGGCACCTACTGAGTACTTAGGTAAAGCATTAGGTACCATGAGGAATGCACAGATGAGCAATGCCTGACAGGAGTACCCTTGTTCTCCTATGGCAGCCTTCAGGATAAAGACCAATCCTGTGACTCAACTGACCCTTCTCAGACACTGAAATACATGGACCATGCATTACCAAGCAAATATCTATAATAACGACGTAGAAAGAAGTGTAAACCTCCTTCAAACTCTTTATAGACTTGCAGAGGCAAACACTTATGTCCTGTCACTGGTATGGCAAATAAGTTCCCTTTCTGATGAGCTAATTCAGCCATGACTCCAGTAAGTCCTGGGAAGTAGGAAGGGAATAAAAACATCAGATTATCAAGTATGTGACTTGTACTGGGATCTCACTTTGATAACTTATTTGATAAATGCTGTAATCCAGTGAGGTTCATATTCTTGTCTCCAGTTTGCAAATGAAGGAATTGAGAGGGTTCAGGGAGGTTAAATGGCTTGTTAAAGCTGATACCTTAGAAAATTGGAGGTGTCAAGAGTCAGAGATATACATAATACTGTCTTTCCATTTGTTCTTCAACTTGATTTTCAAAAGAATCTAACTAGGTATAGATAGGAACTTTAAAGGTATTTAACATAAACAGATGTCCCTATTTGTTTAAAAAAGAAGGGTTCACAAAAAGTTGGCTGTTCTCAGCAGGGCTGAAAAATTGGTTTGTTATACCTAGAAATTAATCCTACTCTACCAAGCAAGTCTAAAATCTCCTATTAGGCTTTTCACTTTTAAATGAAACATAGATCTTTAACAACGATATATATAAGAAATGAGAATGTTATAATCGACCTTTGTAGGTTTTTTTAATTTATGTTTTTTATCAAAGGAATGTATGTGCCAGGTTTAAATGTCAAATAATTCTACAAGTCTTATAACAAAAAAAAAATAGCACCCCCTCTCCCAAACTTCTTTTTTCTGCTTTCCAGAGGAACAACTCAGACCTCTTTTAGCTTTTCTGTTATTCACCATCATATTGCTATATAGCAAGGTTTACTGCTCTGGGTTTTTTATTTTATTTTATTTTTTAATTTAAGAACCTTATCTATGCAGCAAGATGTGCATAAAGATTTAGGTTTCCAACACCGCACGCGCACACACACACACACACACACATACACACACTCCTCTACTACCTCTATATTTAGATATTAATTTATTTAAGAAAAATTATTGAGATGTACTGTGTACTTAGCATTGGTATAAGTAAGCAATGTGAGGATATAGTAGCTACCAAATTAAACCAAGTCCTTGCCATCATTGAACTTATATTTTAATGAGAGAGACAGACAAAAACAAACACACATAGATATATACTCTTAGATAGATAACAGCTACCAATGAAAAAAACAGAGTAAGGACATAGAGAATGGTAGACAAGGAGTGATAGTTTAGGTAAGGCAATTTTTCTTTAAATCGAAGCTCAGTGTTTAAATTATCTTGACTATAGATTTATTTCACATTGTACTATATGTATTATAATTACATTTTTGTTCCTTATAAAATTTCTGTTTTTCCTGGAATTAATCATTGCTTTGGCCAGAGAGTTGGGTGGGGCATTGATTTGCCTCTCTTTTTATCACTAAATTGTCAGTAGTGTCTCTTCCAGGGTATAAAATGCTTCTCTGCTCCGTGCTGTGGCTCACACCTGTAATCTCAGTAATCTGGGAGGCCAAGGTGGGAAAATACCTTGAGACCAGGAGTTCAAGACCAGCCTAGGCAACATAGCAAGACTCTCATCTCTATAAAAAAATTTTAAAATTAGTTGGGCGTTTTGCATACCTGTAATCCCAGCTACTTGGGAGGCTTTGGTGGGAGGATTGCTTGATCCTAAGAGTTCAGGTTATAGTGAGCTGTGATGGTGTCACTGCACTCCAGCCTGTGTGACACCTTGTACCTCCTGCTTGCTCCACATTGTCACTTGGCAGTTTTCCTTCACCATCATCTTAAGAAATTCCTTTGCCTCTCTCATGTGTCTCATACCTTCTTTCTTTATCCCATGTCTTTGTCTTTCTCAGTTTAGACCCTCCTTTTGATGGGGCATATCTCCTCCAGGAGTTTCCTAGGAAAAGGTGCGTGGGTGATAATTTTTTTTTAATATTTTGCTTGAAAACATCTTTATTCTACCTTCCCACTTGAGTGTTAATTTGTATGGGTGAAGTACTTTAAATTGAAAAATATTCTCCTTTAGAATTTCAAAGATATTGCTCTGTTATCTAACAGCTTCCAATGTTGCGCTTGAGAAGTCAAATGCCATTTTGAATTTTTATTATTTTCTATGCAAACTCTTATTTTTCTTCTTCACTCAGACTTTTTAAATGGTTTCTTTATCACTGGTTCTGCAATGTTGGAAAGGGGGATTTGGTGTAGCTACGTCATCACCAGGTGTTAGGTACTCAAAATCTGAAGTTCATGCCCTTTGATTCTGCAACATTTCCCTTGAATAATTTTGTGATCATTCTCCTTTTTTTTTTTTTTTTTTTTGCTTCTCTTTCTAGAACCATTGGTTCTCCTGAGTTGATTCTCCTTAAATTCCTTATGGTCTGTCTCATCTTTTTCTTTCTTCTTTGTTTTTCTTTTGGGAAATTTTCTCAACTCTACATTTCAACTCTAATATTGAATTTTCCCCATCTTTTTAAATAAAAATTTTCAAATTTTCAGCAAAGTTGAAAGTTTTTTGCAGCAAATACCCTCTTGTATTTGAATTTTAAATTTTGCAATATTAATTTTTAATTTTCAATATCTTTTTATAGTTCTCTGGTTATTTCTACATATTATTATATGGTATTATTTCACGAATGCAAATCCTCTCTTATCTCTCTAAAGAATGATTTTTCAAATTTTTTTCTACTGTTTGTATCTGTTTTCCTAAGACTACTTATGTTTTTCTCCTCGCTTTCACCTTACTCTTTAGTGTTAGACATTTTCTTCAAATGTCTAGTGATCCTTGGCTGTTTGTTTATACTAAGAAGTAAAGAATGGCTGCACAGATAAAGCCTTTTCCCTTTCTTCTGGAAACCATCCAAAAGCAACAAAAAGAAAAGAAAATATTGAAAACTCCATTTTGGGTGAAATTAAGAAGCAGACTCCAAAATATTTTCAAAAGCAACTAAAAATAGCTGACTTTGCACTGAAGCTCCCTAAGTAGAAACAAGCAGAGGAGAAATTTCAATGGAAAAAGAACCCACCAAAATAGTTCTCAGAAACTGGCCACAAAAAATACTATTTCCTGATGGTGAGATATCTCTTGATCCCCAGAGGGTATGGAAGTTGGCATGAGTAAGGCGAGAACAGAAGCCTCCCTTCTCAGCCCACTTTTTAAAGAGAGGCAGAGGAGGCAAAGCTACCTGAAACTGTTATGGAAAAATCATATTAGAAGGAATTAGACTATTTTTATGATAACTGAGAAGTTGAGAATCTTTTATTATAAAAACCTGCTAACCTAGAAAGCTGCCTTGGTTCTTCTATGCTCCTTTAAGTTACTGGTCTGAGAAAGCCAATTCATTCAAAGGCAAATATATATATACATATATATATATATATATACACATATATACACACACACAGAGTTGTAGGTATATATAGTTGTATGTATATTTTATACATACATACACATCTATCTTAATACACACATAGAAGCAAAATTTATTAACAGATAAAGAGCATTTCCCCAAAAATGTTTCCATGGAAAAGCTGATAATTCTAAATGCCCTGGCCCTATGTGAGACAGCAATCCTGGCTATGTCTGTTTTGTGGAATCAAACTTTCCTTCAGGTGACCCGTCCCTAGGACTTGACTGGGAGGCAAAGAAGGGGGCAGAGAATAGTAACAAGCTCTTTGGATCACAGATTTAAAGCCCTGGTCCTTAATCAGCTTATCAATACCCTAAACTGACATTTTGATCTCCATCTATCACTTTTTAATGTCTTATTTCTCAATTCATTTGGACTCGGGAGGAGAAAGGTAGTTATTTATTGTATGTAATTAAATAAGAAATAAAACGTAATATGTAATGTAATAGTATCAACGTAATAGTATCAGGGGGATGACCCACTGAGGAATAGTCTTGCTCCTTGTGACAGGAGCAGGACTGAACCCTGGGTAAGTGGTGTCACTCCTCTGGTCTGCATCCTGTTCAACAGAGTGAGATGCTGAGACCCCAGCTGGCCCACAGCCCCCCTTAGCTAAGCGATTTAAGGGTGGGTAGAACAGGAGACGATGACATCAACCCTTCCGCACTGAGACAGAACACCTGGCCCAATAGACTCTTCTGCTCTCAGACAAGGGTAGGGGGTTGAGGAGACATGGGCCCTATGTTCCATTCCTTCTTTCTTTGTTCACTGGACACATATATACCTTTCATTTTTAAAAGCCTGATGCTAAGCCTGGTCAATTCCATTGGTTCCTGTGTGAAAGTTTAAGAATGCTGGGATGAGAAGCATTTACTACTGTATTCCCCAATAGTCAGCCCAGGCACCAGTACTATAAGGACTAACAAGGAAAAGATTTTTGGAAAGAATTTGATATTTAAAGAAAAAAATATCAACATCTTCTTTGTGTGAAAAGTAAGACATTTATTTTATATTGAATGACTTATGATTGGAATATTATACTCTTTTTAGTGTGTATGGCCCGAAAAGATCTTAATCCTAGCAGGCTATGTTGTTCCCTGTCCTTAATTCCTCTGGCTAAACCAGGAGCCAGTTTTACCATCTTGGTAGTTCTGTTTCTGATGACAAATAGAAAAAATGGCATTGTGATTTATTTATTCCAGACCCATGTAAATAAATGAGTGTCAGTCAGCATTCTTAAGTCGAGGAGTTTCTGAGTGAGAGTCTGAGGACCAGACATTAGACCATTGGTGATATCACCAAAGTAAAGTCTCCTGAAGACCCTCCAATCTTTTTTTTTTTTAGAGATGGGGTCTCGCTCTTGGTCAGGCTGGTTTCGAACTCCTGACCTTGAGCTATCCACCCGCCTCAGCCTCCCAGAGTGCTAGGATTACAGGCGTGAGCCACCGCGCCCGGCTAAGACCCTCCAATCTTGATGCATGGTTTCCATTCAAACAGAACCTCTGCACCGTACAACTCCAGGGAGAACCATGCCCTGATTCTCTGTGCAAAAGGGGCTCTGGAAGCCGCTTACCTGCCTTGTAACTGGTGCCACCTGGAATGGGTGTTGACAGTTGTAACCTTTCTGTTTCAGGCATGTGGTGGTGACCCTTTAGGTCCTGAATGATTTCAATTTTAGTTGAAAGAATACGGGGCTGGAAAGCAAGAGAACTGTGTTTATAATAATAAGCTGTGCAACCCTGATTAAGCAGCTTCTCTGGGCTGCAGTGATCCCCTCTAGAGAATGAGGGAATTAGGAAAGTGGCTGATGATGACCTCCAGGTGTCAGTTCTAAGCTCCTATTCTTCACTATACATCTCACAAATCATTTCTCGAGATCCAACTACTTGTCATCTTATTAATTGACCGGTATGCCAAAGGCAAGGAGCAGCCTATTCCCAGTTCCTGACCAGAAACTTCTACTTTACCTCGCTTCACAGCTTCTACCATCGGGTGGCCCCTGGCAAAGGACAGGCCCAGCGGTGGTCAGACCCTGAGGCTGAGGTAGGAATCATGTGGGGCAGAGAGGGGTTGGGAGTGCGGATGCTGGGGACTAGCACCAAGCCCCTCACTGGTAAGGACAGGGCTGACATGGTAACTAATCAACGGGAAGTATAACAGAGGGTTGCCGAAGGACAGTGGCCAGGGTCACTGGGCAACAGAGCCACATTCCACATTCGGGGAGGAATGGGAACTAGGAGAGAATAGAAAGGAGCCAGAAAAGACAGCAGGTACTGGTGGAGGCATGCTGCCGACGCCTGCAGCAGGCATTAGCCTTCCCGGCACGCACTGTGCTAACAGCTGGGTTCACTTAAGGACCGAGGATGGAGAGGCTGCATTGAATGGCTCTGTTTCCTTAGGACATCCCCCCGCCCCCCACAAATGGAAGAGACAGGAAACATCCCAGAGGCTGGGGACAGACAGAACCCCCAGAGAAGCAGGCCTGGGGAAGCAGGGCCCACATTGCTCACAGCTCTGCTGGATGCGGTGCCTTTTCACAGCGCCATGGATCAACGTGAGGAATGCTGACTGCCCTCCAGCACTGCAGAGGGGAGCTGTCTACACCTCCATCCATCCGACCCTCATGCAGGCCTTCAAAACAGGGTCTGGCAGGTTGCATATTTCCTCCATCCTTCTTGTCCACGGTGCTTTGGCTCAGTGGCCCCAAACCCGCTTTCTGCCCCTGGCTCATCTTCTCCGGATTACACCTTAGCTGAAATATTCCATCTTGCTCTCTGCAGGTACAATCTCCGAGATCAGCTCATAGCGGATAAAATTGATGTGATTGTTTTTATATGTATCATCTCTCCACCAGCTAGATTACAAATTCCTCTTGTGAGAGAAAACTTGTCTTGGTTACCACCATATCTCTCGCACCCGGCGCGTGTCCAGCACGCAGCAGGCAGACACCAGTTATTTGTTGCACATAGAAATGCATCAGGCCTCCTGCTTGGTGACTCTGCTCTTCATTTCTGCCCACCCCGGAATCTGAGAACGAGAACCCCAAGATCACTCCAGCACCTGAGTTCCCTTTTGTCTGGGAAATGAAATGACCAGCATCTTTCTCATCCTCTTTTTTAGAGGAAACTTAGTTAAATAAAATTATTCTGGTATTTTAAGGGACTGCCACACAGGAAGGGCATCATATATGTCCATTACTTGGTTCCCCTTTCAGAGACAAAGGTACAGGCTTTGTCAGACCATGGACTGTGGGAGGTCAGATAGCAAATCCTCTGAAAAAATCCCAAAGTAAGGTAGATTTTTAAAATATACAGACGTCTGGGCTCCATTTCCAGAAATCCCTAATTAATTGGTTTGAGGAAAAGCCACAGTCTTCCCCTTAACTCCTCAGATTCTAATTGGCAGCCGTGGTTAACATCCTCGGGACTTAGCAGAGGTCAGTTTCGCTGCAGTGCCTGGGCCACCGGGCAAGGGAGGAAGAGCAGGTGTCTCCGGTGTCTCCGCAGCCTCCGCCCTAGCTCAGACCCCGTGCGCACACACTGCATAACTTGGGCACAGCTAGGACAGGGCACCAACTCTTTCTAAGATCCAAGATCTATTTAATATAACCTGAGGTGTGGCTTCGGCTGTGATAAAACACGTTCTGACTCAACAATCTCTATAACCTCATCACAACCCTGAGGGGTAGAAATGGCATGCTCTGAGCCACTTGTCCAAATTTATTCTGGTAAGTGATACAGCTGGAATCACCACCAGGTATGTCTGACTCTAAAGGCTGTGCTCAGTCTTCCCCAATAGGAAACGGAGCCCCATACAGGCTAACCTTCCTAATATCTTTTTAGAAAACAAACTGGGTAAAGCAGCAGTGTGCTCCGAGCCACAGCCAGGGTGTCGCTGTTGCCACTGCCTCTGCGACTCAGAGTCAAGTGAGCTCTCACTCAAGAAACCATCCAGACCCCGGGAATTTTCCTCGTGGGTCAGCTCTCCCACTCTTCAAGTATGGCCCAGGAGGACCTGCTACGTGATTAAGCTTGAAAGTCCTGGGCTTAAAGGGACTTGGTGACCGTTTGTTTCCTTAATGCCCCGCTATAAGCAACAGAGTTTATAGTTGCAGATGAATTTTTTCCCTTATTGCAAATGGCTTTGATTTAATAATAACATTTTCCGAGCCATTGGCCCATAATGAGGATTATTGCCTGTGGGTATTTAATACAGGAAAAAAGAAATGGGCCCACTTCACCGTGCAAATGGCTGCCACAAACCCTGCAGCGGGAGGGCTCGAGTGACAACTTTACGACAACAACACTGTCTGGGGCAGTGTAAAGATGCAGGCAGTTAAAGTCTTACTCTTTCATTGAGCCCAGGCTTAACCAAGTCTCCATGGATCACACTGCTGGAAATGCTTCCAAAAGCCACAGTCCACTTTATTCTGTACCCTAACTGCGGCCTGAAAAGAACTGGTGAGTTTGCAAACTTAATCAGAAGGGGTTGAGCCAAGGCCAGCATGGGCGGTCAGGAGTCTGGGATGGGCACGGAGGAGGAGGAGGCAGTGCCAAATTTTGGAGATGAAGGAAATGACAGGACTAAATACCAGATGTGGCATTTTCTCAGGTGATCTCATTCAATCCTTACATCAGCTCTGTGTGGAGATGCCACTATGGTGCTATTTGAAGAGGAAAAGGATGCCTTCGCAATGCAGAGGAAATTTTCTCAGTGCACAAATAAAAGGCAGAGCATGAATTCAGTGCAGGATTGTCTGGCGTGGAAGCCTCGGATCTTCCCGTGCTGCAGGGCGGCCTGCGTGGATCTGGCTCTCAACAAATCGCACAGCAGCCTCAGGCACTAATCTGAAGCTTTCTGCTGCTCTACATGAGCACCCCACTTTTCTGAACCCTAAAGTTCTCAAAGCCCAGGGCCAGTGGCTTGGCTGTGGCATCAATGCCCCTGTCTGGAAGGGACCTGCTACCAGGCAATGCCGTGTGAGGAGAGACGGCCCTCTCTGTGTTGGACAGATGAGCAGAGGGGTATTTGGGGAAACAAGACACTTCCTAAGTTTCTAAGTGAGAGGTGCAAGCTGCTTGAACCTGTCTCAGGTGACCAGCCTCTCCTGGGCTGCGGATGAGGGTGGTCGTAGAGTTGGGATTGGAGAGGAGGAGGTTAGGGAGTGAGAAAGAGGAAACTAAAGCCTCAGGTCTCAGGGCACTTTCTGATTCTCTGTTCAGTCACCACTGTACAGGATCTCTGCCTCTTCCCCTGACCTTCAGCCCTTGCCTCACTTGTCTGACCTCCCTAACTCACGTTCACCTTGAGCCAAGCAGCGTGCCCCGACTTTGCAAGCAGCAGCTCGTCTGATCCTTGCTCAACCCCATGAGATGGCCCTTATTATCATCATGCCAGTGCAGGTGAGGACATGGGGACAGATAGAGTCAAAGCAACTTGCCCCAGGTCACAGAACTGGTCAGTGGCAGTGTTGGGATCTTGAACAGGCGGCCTGACTCCCAGGCTCACAACCCTGCCCACCATGATTGCTGGGGTTTCTGACGCCAAGAAATCGTGCCATTTTCCAACGCTTTTGGATTCCCAATATTCCCCCTGTGTTCCGCACAGACTGCATCCTGCCTCCCCTCTCTGTCAGTTTCACACATAGATTCTTTGTCTCAGATTGCTTCTGTCACTGCAGCTCAGCAGTCTGTGCGGTTCTGACCAATTTGGTGGTTCCTGAAGTGTTTTTGAAGTGGTATTTAAAATTTGAAAAGAGAAATTCAAAAGGCCCTAAATGTTGTCTTAAAAAAAGATTACAAAAACATTTTCCGAGCTTGGCCACATTCACTGACGGCAGAGTCTGTGCAATCTCTAGCTGACAACATGGCAGAGCTTTCTTGTATTTTTTTTACTTTCCTCCCCCTGTGTTGAGATTCAATCTTATGAATGTTTTCAGATGGTATCCTGTGTATTTATAGTGGTCATACCGCCCTTCCAAGTACAAAGTGTTGCGGTCCATACAGTCACCTAATACCCTCCAGGGTCCTCACTGACTTTGAGCTTTCACAAGAGAGCTGGCCAGGTGGTTCTTGCTGAGGTTTGGACAAGATACTTGTCTGGGTGGCCAGAAGTGTGAGGAGCCAGAGGGAAAAAGTCAAATATGTCCTAGGAGTGTTGGGGACTCATAGCCTAGTAGCCAAAGCAGTTATCAAATCCTGAAGAACAACAGACGGCAGTAAAAGAAGATGTCCAGAGCTAGGAGAGGAAGGGAAAGAAATTGTTACTAGAACCATATGCAGAGAGCACAGGCAGGAGACTCCACAGCAACTGCCTTCCTTGGGGCTCGGGACTCTCTGTCATTTGTGTAAGTCACATGGTATGTGTATGTATGTGTGGTTATATATGGACTTAAGTCTGGTGTCAAACAAAAAAAAATGTGGCAATGTCAAGCTGTTCAGAATTATGTTGGGAACTGTACAGGGAATGGCATTTGCTGCCCCCTGTGAAGCTGGGAAGAAGGAAAGCTATGGGCCAGAGGTGTCTTTTCCCCAGCCGTGCTGAGGACTTTTCCAGTCAGTGTATGAGCTCCCCAGAGTTCTTAAGAATGGAAGCCCAAAGAGCTACCATTGCTGCCAGGCTCACCCTATGCAAGCTTTATCAGACGTGGGAGAAAGTGTCCCTTTTACACTTGGAGGACGGATGAGTGCAACCACCCAGAAGGCCTCAGTAGCTTAGGCTCACAGGAAAAAGAGCAGGTGCGGGCTTTGCAGTACCAACGGCCACATTGGGAAGGGGCTTGGCACACAATTACTCAAATGTCCCAAAGGCCAGAGAGGTCTGGAGAAACAAGGGATACATGTCAAAATCTTACTCTTGACCTTCAAATCCCTTCCCAAATCTTATTATCTTCTATTTCTGAAACTCTCCTTTAACTATAACATTCTGGTATTACATTAACTTGTCTGTATGGCTGGCTGATGCTTGCAATTGGCCCCATTTTCTCTTATTCTGACATGATGGCCTCTTCTTTATGCCCCTTAATCTTTTTTATGTAACCTACATGTCAGCTGGGGCCCTTTCCTCCTGGATTTCGAGACTTCCTTGATTCCCTCCCATGATATCACAGAATCTACAGCTCTCCATGGACGTCTAGCGAATCCTGGGGGGCAATGCCCCTGCGGTCTGTTGAAGAACATTCATGGCAAAACATCCAACGAGACTCCCTTCTCTCCAAGTCCTAAATGTATTAGTTGGCTCTTAAAGGTGTGAGCAAACGTTTCAGATCTCTAAGATAGAGATAGAGACTCAAAGAAGTTTTTCCAGCAGGACTTCTTTTATGTTTGACTCAAGAGAATATTAAGTAATAGTAAGATATTTCCGATCCTGATTTGTCAGTCCTCTGCTAGGGAGGTTTCTATCTTTGTTTCAAAAATTCAAACAGCGGAGGCTTATCTCTCCTGTATTAGGAGGAGCAGACAAAAAGGAGTTAGTCGACATCAAAGCCGTGAGCAATAGACGATCAATGCTTTTGAGAAAATGGTCCGCTTTCAAGGTGAGCAGACTCCATGTTTAAGAGTTAAGATAATTAACAGGAGTGGTATCCAATTACAATTCTTCTTTGCAATCTGTGTCTCTGAAATGTAGACTTCCTATGGTTTTGAGAGAAATATTACAAAATATTCAACATGTATAATATTTCAGGACAGAGAAGAAGATTTTTTTTAAAAAATTGTGGAATATCTTGCATTTTCCATATTTTCCTTTGTTGTAAGGTACACAATTATTGAACTGTTCCATGCTTCGAAAACACTAGCAATGATTTATGAAGTCCATTATTTTTTCAGATTAAGAAAAGGATTTTATATAGCTGAAGTTCAAAGTCCTTGGCCTTGGAGGCAAGATTTGTCCAGGCTCTTGACTTATCTGTCTTTGGCTCTGGTATCCATATGTATTATCTCTAATTCTTTCATTTTTAACTTGGGGTGAGAAATTCAGACCATCCATAAATTTCCATAAGAAATCTCACATGACAGGAAACATGGTCTTCTAACCATGGTCCACCTGCTAACCCCTTTCCCTTCTTGTGCCTCTTTCCCTCTATATGGACTACTGTCTGGGAACTCTTAATCATTTCCTTCCTATTATGCAAAGTATCTGAGCCTTGACTCGTTCCTGCACCAAGCTCTAGTACCCAATCCCTCAAGATCCCCAAAAGAAGTCCTATACTTAATGTTACCCACCCTCCTGGAGGGCGATCGAGGTGATAATTAGCAGCATTCGTTTATTGTGCTAATTTTGACTCCTGGATCTTTCCACGTCTTGGTGCTTTATTTCAGCTTTAAAGGTGGATCTTCTTATTAAGCTTCAGGACCTAGAACCTGCAGTAGATCTTCTGAGGGGATCTGGTTGCTGCAGAAGTCCCTGGTGTGGGCTCAGGGTCTTGATAGAGCTACATGAATACCAGCCACCAAGGTGGAGCAAATGTATCGTTTTTGTCTTGGTGTTCCTTCATCCTGGGTAGACCTAGAAGCCTCTCCATTATCTCTGGAACTACAGCTTTTCTTAACTGAGAAAAGTAAAGGTCTCTCAGTGCTCATCTGACACAGATGGATGCAAGAAGGTGCTAATGGACCAACAACTGCCTCAAATACAGTTTAATAAAACCACTTCTAAGAAGCCATGTGCAACTGAGATAAAAATATGAAAGAAGTTCAGAAGCTGGAAGAAGGTGAGAGAGACAACTGAAAAAGGTTTATGTGTTGGGCATATGGGGAGTAATAAAGCCAGGCCTAGAAGGGCAGGTGTCTTTCAAAAATTTCCACCCAGGGCTTGCTTTTCCTTTTCTATCCTACAGGCTCTCTGCAGAAGTGAAAATTACAACGCAATTATGCAGGCAGTGGAGAGTAGCTGCCTGCTTTGAGCCTGAGTCGCTCCTATATTACAAACTAACATATATTGGGCTGTTCTACGGACAAGTCCAGTGTTGGACACTGTTACTTGTACAAGGATGAATAATTCCAGCCCTCACCTCTAGGAGTTTACAGTCTAGCTGATAGGCAGATAACCAACTAACTATAATGTAAGACATATGGAAATAGACAGGAAAATAGACGTGGTAGTAGTGCAGAGTAGGGAATAATTAATTCTTACCAAGGAAATCAGGGAAACTTAATAGAAGAAGTGATTTTTTTCTTTCGGCTCAACTTTAAAGAGTAAGTACATTTCAAAATGCTTAGAGGGGTGAGAAGGTCATTCAAGAGAGAAAGAACTGTGAAGGTATGAAAGGGAACAGATTTTGGGGGCAAGACTGAGGTTTTGGATATGCAGAAACACAGGGTGGGCAAAAGGATCTTAGGAGATAAGTTTGAAAAGGCATTTTGGAACTTGTTAAGGTCTATAGAGTTTAGACTTTTTCCTTTGAGCAACAGGAGAGCCATCCAAGGTGTTTAAGCTAAACATGATAAGAACTGTGTTACAAGAATCACACTGGCAGCAGCATGGAATGGATGGGTTTGTCTCAGAGGCACAGAGACCAGTGTAGAGGCTCCTTCATTCAGCAAGTAAAAAAAATAAAGATCGTGTAAGAGGTAATGAGGACCTGAGATGAAACTGTGATACTGGGAATGGAGAGAAAGGGAATGATTGAAAGCATATTGTTGAAATAAATTGGTGGGGCTCAGGAATGTGGCCGACTATAGAAGATAAAGGAGAATTCTTACACTCTCTAGAAAAGCTTTCAGCACAGACAGAATGGAGATTGACTTTCGCTCTACTGGATGACTCTCATTAACAACTAAGGTATTTGAATACTTTGTCCTTAACATCTGAGCTGGATAAATTTTCGGGCTACTTGCAGTTCTTAGATCCGTACATAACCCATCAATGCCTCTCATCCCCAGTGCTCATCCAATGTCCTTACTCATTGCCAGGAAAAAGGTAGCACCATTAGAGCAACAAGCCACCAGTCCCTCCTTTTGGACACCTAGATCCTTCACATTATCAGTTAAATGATGACATATGTACAGTGCTTTACATGGTACAAACTAGTTTCATACAACTCACATAAAAATGGAAGAGGGTACAGAGGACAGAGTAGAGGGAGACAGGAGGGCAAAGAGAAAAACATAAATAAGACTCTCTTTCTTAATGGATAGTTCTGGTAGGCAAAGGAAGTATCCAATTTGGACCATCAGCCAAGCCTAAAATAACCTCCTGCCCAGCACCTGGACTCCTTGGCTCTTTTCAACTGTTATTGGGAATTTTGGAAGCATAATTTGGCTGGTATTTGGCTGGAGAGCTCTGCCTGGGGTCAGGTCCCAGCCATCTTCACTGGCTGAAACAGAATATAAAAGGATAGTACCCACAGTGGAAAATACCAGCAGGGACTTTCATTACAGGTTTCAGCATTTTTTTTTTTTTTTTTGAGAATAAGTAAAAGCAAGAAATAGCATCTTCATGGACTCAGCCCATACAACACATAATCAACTAGAGAAAGGCCAACCTTGGAGAGGCTTTGATGTTATTTCAATTTTGGGGCTAATTTAGAGGGATCTCAAAGGGAACAAAGGTGAATCAGGATGCAGAATCACATGCGATCATGGATCTCTGAATGAAAAACCATAGTGAGGGGGACATTATCTGGAATACTGGTCTGCTGAAGATGCCATCCTTTATCAAAGGGTTGGTTTACCCGAAACTTCTCCTTATTGAGTAAAATTCTTCTGATTCTCTATTTCCTATTTCCTTCTCCAGGCATCACATCTCCAGGTGAGTGTCAGTCTCAAATTCAGTGTGCGTAAGTACCATCTGGAGAACTCAGTTAAAACCTCAGAGATCCTCATTGATGTGGAGTGGATCCAGGAACTTGAATTTTTAACGATCACCCTAAGTGAATCTGCACCCTCTTTGCAGCTCTTTTGCTCTCTCTTAGGCAGCTAATGGTGGCTCCCCTAGGAGCTTCTCTTCTGGTGCCTTCTGACATTCCCTGAGATAGAGGACAGGGAATTTGGGTAGGGCACAATCATTCCCAGGGCAAGAAAGCACACTCTTACATATGAGTAAATTTTCAAGCTCCTTAAATCCTGTGTTCACTTGCAGCAAGGAATGAGAAAAGAAGATATAGCGACCAAGGACTTCTCGTTTCAAAATACGGTGATCACCATGTCTCCTGAGGTAATAGGCTCCCCTTGAAGAAAGAAATTACAAATTGCTAATAGTTCATATGGCAGAAAATTGCAAATTCCAAGCAAAATAAATATGTTCTTCCATTTCTAGAGTTTTCAATTGACTATAAAGTAGGAGGGTGCAGTATTAATAGGCAGCTATCAAATAGAACAGTGATGTTAAATTACATAATCAATTTAATGTTCTGGGTCAGTTAACAAAGAAATCTGCTCTCTCACTGCCACTAATTTAGAGCTTTCAATATCTCATTCACAAGTCTTTTTTTTAAAAAAAAAAAAAAACTTTTGGGAAGGATTTGGAATATCAAATTCTTCCATAAACATCTGTAACAGCTGTGTAAGGGATCCCAGACTAGCTGACCTTTCTCTCTTTGCAGTCTGAGGGTAGAAATGAGAACATAATCACCCATGATGAGCTGGCTGAGCAAAGTTAGGCCAAGCCATCAGATGCAGCTGTTGACTTCCCACAGGATTGGTCTCTCCCGCCTCACAGTACACTTCAGGAGGAAGGCGTGCAGGATTCTTGGCCACACGTCCTGTGTGAACATGTTTTTGTGTGTGAATACAAGTGCGCATGTTCACATGCACATGTATCCAAGAGCGGGTAGGGCAACACGGATATGGGAATATTTAAAGTAGGCATTACTGAGCTTCAGAGCTAAAGTTTTCTGCTGGAAAGACTTTGGGCTCTTTTGCTGCAGACAGTGGGGAAAATGCCATGTTTCTTCTCAAGAAGCTATAGTAAATAAGCTTTTTCTCAGGTGTCAGCTGGTTACGAAGTGGGTCTCTGAAGCCTGGAGTTGAGAAGGATTCTGAGAAGGAATCAGGATTAACCAGAAGGATTGATTACTGGTGCATCCCATCGCTCCAGAGTGGGATGTCATGGTGTACAAGATAATCTTGGGAAAGGTTGTCCCTTTATGCCTCAAGAAAATGCCATGATTTAGGGACTGGCTGGCACTGGATAAGCTGAAGCCTTTAGGACATAGTGTGCATTCTGGTGTCCACATTCAAAATAGCTAGATGTTGCTCAGCACATTCACTCATCGACTATTTATTGAGTGTCTGTGTACCAACTGCCAGGCTCTGTGCCATGCCCTGAGACTACGGTGGAAAACGGGACAGCCAAAACTGAGAGCTGAGCCACAATCGAAAGCTGAGGAAACTGACAACCAAGGAGGTCACATCAGGCCTTTGGTTTAAAGTTGTGAAATCCACCCCCTGGGTAAGCACATAGAGAGAAAATGATTGCTAGATTATTAACTATATCTTTGCTTGACGAAAGTCTGCATGTATATTCATTAATATACACAAATGAATGAATGAAGGTACTTGCAATGGAACCAAAAGTGGGCACGGCTGTAATATTCTCAGACACCCTGTCCTGTTTGGGCTCAGGTTCAATAATATGGTGGACTTAAAAGACCTTAAACCATTGCAATTCATCATTCTGGAAGGCTTAGGGGCAGGAAAATCCATTTGGTGCTTTGACCACATTTTCAATTCTGAAAGTTTCCCAAGTGAAACAAGGCATAGTAAGTTCAACAAGGAGAATGGCATAATGATATTGCATTTAGCAGCTGGGAGAAAAAATCAAGAGTTTTTGCAGAGGTAAAGAATTTTGGAAAAGAATTCACTACTATAATGTACTTGTTTGTCCTAATCGTTGGATGTCCTGCTGGTGGAGGGTCAAAGAAGTGGCCCATGTTCTTCTCAGATATTCTGATGGTGTAGGCAACATTGATTACTTACTCACACATGTTTTCTATTTAAAAGTTAGGGAAAATATAAACTATTTTTTATATAGTAAAAAGCCACCTCCCTCTGTTCTTCGCTGTAAGTTGTCATACACACAGGAACAGTTACTAATTAAATATTGGCCAAATCTTACAGATTTAATCATTTAATTCTGCAGCAAGAACAATTATTTAGCTTTTTCTTAAACTGATTTTTTTCTTTTAGTTTTCTCCTGCTTTACATTATCTATGCTTCAAGCTCTTCTCTGCTAATACATATTTAAAAGACCATTTTGTTTTGGAAGCTTAATGCCTAACAATGGTCCTCCAGTCACATGGTTAATTGCCCTAGAAATAGCTACTGTGTATTTACTATCTCCATACACCAGGCACTGTGCTAGGCAGGTTAAAAGAAAAGTTGTTTGCAATTTCATCAGAAACTTTTTGCATAATTTAATTCACAATTTTTCTGGGAAGATATCATGCCCAATCAAATACTTATACAATTTTCTGATATATTTTAAGAGTAATTTGTTACCCACCCAGTTGACTGTCAGCCAGCCATTAGTCAAGAGTCTAGTGACTTTTTAAATAGATTTTATTTTTTACAACAGTTTTAGGTTCACAACAAAATTGAGAGGAAGGTACAGAGATTTCCCATACACTCCCTGCACTCACACGTGCACAGCCTCTCCCATTATCAACATCCCCTGCCAATTTGTTACAATTGATGCACCTACATTGACACATCATTATCACCCAAAGTCCATAGTTTACATCAGTGTTCACTCCTGGTGTTTGTACATTCTGTGGGTTGGACAAATGCATAATAACATGTATTCACCACTATAGAATCATACAGAGTAGATTCACTCCCCTAAAACTCCTCTGTGCTCTGCTGATTGATCCTCTCCTCTCTCCTAACCCAACCATTGATCTTTTTACTGTCTCCATAGTGTCTGCCTTTTTTAGAATTTCAGATAGTCGGAATTGTATAGTATGTAGCATGTTTAGATTGGCTTCTTTAACTTAGTAACACGCATTTATGGCTCCTCCATGGGTTTTCATGGTTTAATAGCTCATTTCTTTTTAGTTTTTCTCATATAGATCTTGTACATATTTTGTTCAATTTAGAAGAAATTATTTCAATTTGGGAAGTGCTTATGTATTAATAAATGATACTGTGGTTTTAATTTTAATTTTCTCTTGTTCATCGCTTGTATATAGGAAAGAAATTGACTTTTGTTTATTAACCTTGTTATATCTGCAACATTGTTATAATTGCTTATTAGTTCCAGGATATTTTTGTTGTTATTAATACTTTTGGATTTTCTACATATATGATCATGTCAGTGTACAGTTTTATTTCTTCCTTCCCAATTTGTATCACTTTTATTTCATTTTTTTTCTTATTTCATGAGCTTAGACTACCAATAAAATGTTGAAAAGCTGTGGAAAGAGGAACCATTCTTGCCTCATCCCTGATCTCATTGGGAAAGCTTTGAGTTTCTCACCATTTAGTATGATGTTAGCTATAGGCTTTTTGTAGATACTCTTTATCAGGTTGAGGAAGTTCCCCTTTATTCCTAGTTTACTAAGGGTTTTTATCATGAATGGATGTTGAGTTTTGTCAAATGCTTTTCATGTATCTGGTGATATAATCATGTGATTTTTCTTCTTTCTCCTGTTGGTGTAATAGATTAGGTTTGATTTTCAAATATTGAACCAGCCTTGCATACTGGGATAAATCCCACTCGACTGTGGTATATAATTCTTTTTATACATTATTGGATTTTATTAGCTAACACTTTGTTGAGGGTTCTTGCATCTATGTTCATGATAGATATTGGCCTATAGTTATTTTTCCTTGTAATGACTTTGTCTGGTTTTGGTATTAGGGTAATGCTTGCCTCAGAATGAGTTAGAGAGTATTCCCTCTGCTTCTATCTTTGGAAGGAGACTGTAGAATATTGGTATGATTTCATTCTAAAATATTTGATAGAATTCACCAATAAACCTATCTGGTACTGCTTCACCTTCCTACTGGAAGGTGATTAATTATTGATTCAATTCCTTTAATAGATACAGTCCTATTCAAATTGTCTATTTCTGCTTTGTGAGTTTTGGCAGATTGTGTCTTTTAAGAAATTGGTCCATTTCATATATGTTTTAAAATTTGTGGGCATAAAGTTGTTCATAGTATTCTCTTATTCTTCTTTTAATACCACGGGAATCTGTAGTGATATCCCTTCTTTGACTTTTGATATTAGTAATTTGTGCCTTTTCCATGATACCTTAAAAATCCTAGAAGACGTTGGGAAAACCCTATCAGACATTGGTCTAGGCAAAGAATTTTTGAGGAAGACCCCCAAGGCAATTGCCGCAGCAGCAAAAATAAACAAATGGGATCTGATCAAATTAAAAAGCTTCTGCACAGCCAAGGAAACTATCAGTAGAGCAAATAGACATCCCACAGAGTGGGAGCAAATATTTGCTCTCTTCACCACTGATAAAGGCCTAATAACAAGAAGCTATCTAGAACTTAAAAGAATTAACAAGAAAAAATCAAACAATCCCATTAATGGGATTACATACATTCTTAATGGGCAACGGAAATGAACAGAAACTTCTCCAAAGAAGACAGAATAACAG
>VBSM01003204.1:49214888-49234026 GCA_008086735.1 Cheirogaleus medius | reverse complement strand
AAGTAATTTGTGCCTTTTCTCTTTTTTTCTTAGTTAGCCTGGCAGAGGCTTATCAATTTGATTGATTTTTTTCCCAAACAAACAGCTTTTGGTTTCATTGATTTTCTCTATTGATTTTCTGTCTTCAATTTCATTGATTTCTGCTCTAATTTGTATTATTTCTTTTCTTCCGCTTACTTTGGATCTAATTTGCTCTTCTTTTTCTAGTTTCCTAACGTGGAAGCTTAGATGATTGATTTTAGATCTTTTTTCTTTTATAATATATGTATTCAATGCTATAAATTTCTCTCTAAGCACTGCTTTTGCTGCATCCCACACATTTTGACAAGTTGTGCTTTCAGTTTCATATAATCTAAAACATTTTTTCATTTCTCTTGATATTTCTCTTTGACTCATGTGCCATTTAGAAGTGCGTTGTTTAATCTCCAAGTATTTTGAGAAATTTCAGCTATTATTAATTCCTAGTTTGATTTTACTGTGGTCTGAGAGTAGACATTGTATGATCACTAACCTTTTAAATTTGTTAAGGTCTGATTTATGGCCCAGAATGTGGTCTATCCTGGTGACTATTTTGTGTGAACTGGAGAAGAATGTGTATTTTGCTGTTGTTGAGTGAAGTAGTGTATAGATATCCATTATATCCAATTGGTTGATTTTGTTGTTGAGTTCATCTATGTGCTTACTGACCGTCTGCCTGCTGCAACTGTCTATTCCTGATGGAGGGGTGTCAAAGTCTCAAACTTTAATAGTAGATTCGTCTATTTCTCTTTGCAGTTATGTCAGTTTTACCTCACATATTTTGTCATTCAGTTGTTAGGCAAGCCTAATGATTTAACCAAACATTTTTGTCTCTTTATATCTACTTTATTACAGTTACTATGTAACTATTCTCTTTTTATATTATATGTTGCTATTGCAAAAGAATATTTTTAAATTCTCCCAAGATGAATCTTTTCCCTTTGTGTGCAAAAATGAAGTAAAAACATGCTCATAATTAATTGTCTGAATACTTCAGCTATCTATACTTTATACACATTCTCCCTCATCTTCCCAATTGTCCTATTGATTATTTCATCCTATGTTACTGATGAAAAAAATAAGGTCTGGTAAGGTTGCTGAGGAAAACATAGATATTAAACAGATGAACTTGGTTAGATTCAAAATCATATCTATCTGATTCTAAAACACTTCCCCAAATGCATCCCCATGTCTCTTGATGGGTTGATAGGTTTTCTATTCTAATTTTCTTGGGTGTCATGTGCTTTTCAAATGTGCAATCCACAGAGAACACACATTATAAATCAGAAGCCTATGGAAAGTTCAGGCATAAAAGAAATCTCTTACAGACCTAAGGAGCTGAGAGCTCATTTTTGAGTCCCTACAGGAAACAAAACAAAACAAAACAAGACAAAAACTGTGGCCTTAAAAAAAACACATTTCCTTTTCCCTCTGAGAAACTTGTCTGTACCATTTGTTTGCCAATTAATATATTCACCTTTGTGCTGGCTGAGTTCCAGGAAGGTAGAGTCCAGTCTCCATTCATCCCTCAGGCTGAGGGAAAATGGGACAGAACAAGGAAGACTTAGAGAAGTGTGGGGAGGAGGAAGCTAAGCTGGATGGTCAGTGTAGGATAGTGATTAGGCATGTGGATTTCAGTATCAAACTTCCTGGGTTCAAATCCTACTTTTGACCTTACCAGCACATAGGAGGCTTCATTGTAGAAGACAATGGGTTTAATTTGAGATATCCTGAGTATTACTAGTGGGTAAAATCCTAGGTTTTGAGGTCCTGTAGTGGTTGAAAAGGCAGGAGGAAGAGATGGGTACCTGGGATCATAACACTAAGAACTAACATTCACGGTGTACTTACCTTGTGCCAAGCACTTGCTCAGCACTTTTCAAATGTTACATCATAGCACTTTATTCTTCCCATTTACTGGACTCTTAGGAGTCCTCTAAAGGGCCCAAGGTTTCCAGACTCAGGGTTCTCCTTTACTCTTTGCCATGATACTTATTTTACAATATCTTGTCCTAACTACCTAACTTGAATATCCTGGGCTTAAAGTTTAGCAGCAAAAGGAGAGTTTATTTCTGGCAGGACATAAGAAGAGTTTAGAAAGGAGATACCTTTTCTCCTGAAAGAAACCATGAAAGAAGGCAGAAAGATTCTTTGCTCATGCTAATGATGATCTCAAAAGGCCCAGGCTTTGCCAGCATGTGGTGAGAGATGTTATCACATAAACATTAACGCCTGAATTTTGCTAGCTTAAAGTCTGAACTAAATGATAGCTTATAAAGTGGCCCAGAGTATTTAAGTCCCCCAAGGCTCTATGCCTGCCACAGAAAGTTCTGCATGAGCACATGGAGCCTGAGTCTTTACCAGGTTCAGGTGGCATCTCTGAGTATAGATCCTGGATAATTACTCTAGTCATTCACTGGCCCTATTTTTTCACAGTGCGGAAGCAGCCTGGGGTCATCCAAGAAGTGGAGAGGGAGGTTGCAACCTCTAGGTTGTGCTCCGTCATGCAGAGTTGTAGAGTTTACTGAGCTAACTCTTCTAGCTTACACACCCTTAGCCTACTTCTTGCCTGCGCACATAAACACCATCCAAGTGATGGTATTGGGTTGAATTCAAATTCCGTAATATCTGCAATACTACTGGTCTCAGGCCACTGCCAGGTTACTGAGTCTGCCTCAATATATCACAGTTTTTTCTTGATGATGGTTCTCTATGGACTTATAGAAGACATCAGCAAAAATTGGCTTCTAATACGTCCTCCCATCCCAGTAGATTTTCAGTGCACAGATTGGATCTGAGAGGGAAACAGCTGGGGGCAGCCCCAAGAGATGGGGTTCCCTAATGGTTGAGATGTTGCACAACAGGAATTGCACAGGGCACAGCTTACACGTACCTAGTATCCCTTTCCCTAATTATTTCTATCAGACAGTGTTATGGGCCAGATTGTGGCCCCTCAAAATTTGTATGTTGATGTCCCAATCCTCAGTACCTCAGAATGTAACTAACTGTATTTACACATAGGGTCTTTAAAGACAGGATTGAGTTAAAATGAGGCCATTAGGGTAAGGTCCTATTCCAACATGACTGGTGTTCTTCCAGTAAGAGGATGAAACACCAGGGGCACATGTGCACAGCGAGAGGACCGTGAGAGGACAACACAGTGAGCAGACAGCCATCTACAAGCCAGAGGCCTGGAACAGATCCTTCTATCATGGTCCTCAGAAGGAACCGACTGATGGTATGTTGATCTTGGACTTCTGGTCTCCAGAACTGTGAGAAAATAAATTTCTGTTATTTAGCCCTTCAGCTTTTGCTACTTTATAGTGGTAGCCCCGGCAAACTAATAGGGGCCACTACAAGCCACTCTTAGTAAACAAACTGAGCATAAACAGATTTTGCAAACATAGCTCCCAAATGGATCCCCTGGAGATCAGGTCCAACCAGATTGCTCCCCAACCTCAGACCCACCTGCCATAATCCTCTCCTACAAGAGACTTTCACAGTCTTTTTAACTATCTCCAGAAATAGCTACCCAGAGCACGCATAGTTGCTAGACACATATTGCATGGCTCAGTACAAAAGCTGTCTCCCTCCTCCAGCTTGGGTCATCTCTGCCTTCTGTATGGGCCCACTTGTGTATCCCAAGCTGGTTTATGCATTTCCTCTACCCCTCACTAGTTGTGGTTTGTGCTCAGGCAAATCTGGCCTTAACATTTATTAGGTGCATCATCTTAGAGTTGTTATTTAACCTTTCAAAACTTAAATTTTTTCATCTGCAAAAGGGCATGATACCTGTCTTAGTCAGTTCAAGCTGCTATAACAAAATACCATAGACTAGGTGACTTATAAACAACAGAAATTTCTTTCTCACAGTTCTGGAGGCTGGGAAGTCTGAGGTCAGGATGTGAGCATGATTGGTTCTGGTGAGGGTCCTCTTCCAGGTTGCAGCCTGCCTTCTTGCTATGTCTTCCATGGTGGAAAGAGAGCTAGCTAGTTCTCTGATCTCTTCTTTTAAAGGCACTAATCCTATTTGTGAGAGCTCCACCCTCATGACCTAATTACCTCCTGAAGGCCCCACTTCCTAATAGCATCACATTGGGATTAAACTTTCAACATATGAATTTGGGGTGGCGAAGGGGACACAAATATTCATTACATTGCAATAGCAGATGCTTTATTGTACTTTTATAAAATAATGCGTGTAAAATGCTTGGCTCAGTGCATGGCACATGGTAATCACCAGATAAATGTTCAGGTGGGATGTTGATCATCAGTCATTACTAATGTTATTGTTGGAAGCTGTGGCTGTTCTCTTGTAAAATTTCCTGATTTGCTTTTGTTGACTGCCTTAGCACTCTTACAGTACATAAAGCAATTTCTCTGATCTGGAGTATTTTCTCACCAGTCTCTATTTTATTATTAGTCTCCATACAGGTAAAATTGCTGTTTTCCACAACACTCAAAATCTGTAAGTCTTGGAGGGCCACTTTCCATTCTCTTCAGAAAGTACAGGGTGAGTCATAGTAGCTGTGGGACAACTCTTTTTTCCTTTTAGCAATTGCCTCAAGAACACAGTCTTTATTTAGATAAAGAATCAGAATCTTTAACAATAACCCTGGGCCACATACGTCACATACTGGAGACACTACATTTATAAAAATACCTCAGAAAAAGCCTGTGTGAATTCCTGCAGTTTAAATGTATCATATGATGAACTTTATTATCAATTTCACAGCTGACATGCATGAATGTTTTCTCTGGGGAAGTGTGTGCTCTTCGCAATCAGTTTTTTTAAAAAAAGAAAACTAAAACATTTAAAGAACAGGGACTGTGCGCTGTGCTATGTGCTATTTATTTTTCATACCAGCCTTTTAAGTATTATTTTATTTCCACTTTACAGATGAGAAAATTGAGACTTAACCAAGGTCACACAGTGGTTTATTTCATTTTGATTAATCTCTTCCAGAATTTTTATGAACATCATGACATTTATTCTAACATAATTAAACAGTGATTAGAGGGAACTCTCTTTTTATACACAGAGAATATTCTCATTTTAAAAAATAGAACACATATGTCCACAAAACTGAAAAAATTAAAATTAGCTCTAATCTACCACCTAGAAATCATCACTTCCTGCATTTTCATCGATTAAACACTACTTGTGATTTTTATAAAAAACCCTCGATCATTCACACTAATGCAAGGGAGAGAAAATGGTGGAGAATCTAAAAATCATTTCTGTCTGCATTGCATGCTTTTGGGAGTAGAAAATTAACCTTTTTGATCATGTTCTGCATGGGCTAATTACTAAAATTACTTTTCCTTTCCCAACTGATCCCCATTCAGGGCAGAGTCCCAGAAGCATTTGGGTGACAGGGGATTAAACATGTGCTGTGGCTAATTCAAGAAGTGGAAACTCTACATGTGGATAATTAAGATCTGACTGCAGAACAAAAGCTCGCATGTTGTGTAGTGGCAGGGGGTGGGGGGAGCTCTCCAGCACTTCAGATGCTTTATCCTCAGAGCAATCTTGGAAGATAGATTTGATTCGATTTGCCAGGCATTTGTTGTGAGACTGACTTACTCTTCAGTGTGCTAAAATGTCCAGGAAACAGTCTCTGATTGTCAGGGACATACAATCGGGTGAAGGAGACAGGTACACATACCACTAACTTCAATAACAAGAGCAATGATCATTATAGCTAACATTTATTAAACAATTACTTGCCCTAGGCCCAGCTTTGTTCTAAGCTTCTTAAATGTATTAACTCATTTAATCCTCATATAATGCATAGTGGAACAAGGGAAAAACACTGTTCACTTAGAGGAGAAGGAACAGTTTGTCCTGAAGTGGGAGCTTAGGAAGGCTTCAAGGACTATTGTCATAGCTGGAATCTCATCTCCTGAAAGGACCATCTTTCCTAACCCGATCTCAAGGGTCCCTCAACTGCTGAGCCACATAAAACAGGTGGCATGAGGGGGAGTCCCCCTGATGCATCTATTTACTCCTCTTCCTCTCAGGGAGGGTGACTGCCTGGCTCGCAAGTCCCCCTCCTCTGGGAATGGTCTCCCTAACAGGTAGGGTGGACTGCCCTTGCCATGGCTCTGAAACCACATGCGACCCTGCCTATCTGGCATGGCTAACTAGACCAGGTGTTGTCATCAAATCAAGCTGCGCCATTTAAATCCTTATACTGGATTGTTTCAACCAAAATTAAGAGGAAAACATAAGTCGTTTTCTGGTGGTGGAAACTAAGGAATGTGAAGTCTGAAAACTGTTGGTAAGTGTGGTAGCCATGACAATAGACCAGTCAGATCTCCTGCTTAGGGGAGTGTCACTCACCTGACCCACAGCCCCAGCTGCTGGCTCTGTGTCTACTGTCTGTTCCCGTGGAGGCTGAACTGCTCTCAGCCAATGACTGAGCATAGCAGGCGCAGGAACACAGACTCATTTCTGGGAACCAGGTAACTTTGGCTCCAAGACTCCACATCAGCATAGCTGAAACTTTCTTAGAATGGCAGGCAGCCAAAATTCTGCCTATTCATACTCCTTCCTCCTTCTTCTCAGGGGTCAAACCTACATCACTGTGTGGGAGTCCCCCTGCCTCTCTGGCTTCCTCCCTCTTCCCTTTAGGCTTCTCCCCGTACACCTGATACCATCTTGACATCTGCTTCTCTGAGGCAATGAGTTAATGCCAGGTCTTCCTCTTCATGTAGTCTTTCATCCTCGGGGGCTGGGCAGTTTCTTCACATGGCAAGTGTGTTCCAAGCGGTTAAGCCCCAATAAGCAAGCACATGTCAAGTACACATTTGCTGATGCCAAATTGTCTACAACAAGCCACACAGCCCAGCCCAGAGTCTATGTGGGAGGTGATGACACAAGGGTGTGTGTCCCCAAAGGTGTGATTCATTGGCCAACATCAGTGTACTGATCTAGTACAGTTCCTGACAAGGAACGGTTACCTGCATTTCTCAGAAACTGCAATTTATATTAATAGAAAGGTAGTTTTACATACTGCCTTCTGGGGAAAAACTACACCCAAATAGATGCATGACAGAGACAAAGATTATTCTGGAAACTATCATAAGCAGAAGTAATTTTTAGAAAAGAAACCTTATTTGTATTTAATTGGCTCATTGAAACATTCTTCAGGTAGTAGGATTGGTGTTTGCAAGTCTTCTCTAATTTTTGCACAAAATAAAACAAGGAGGACAAACTGAAACTTTGGTAATACTGAGTTAAATTGTACTTTTTCAGTGTGAACTATGCTCTGTAGGCAACTCTGCATTCAGAAATCACCTATGGGCCTATTCCACAAAAAGAGAGTGGTCAGTTCTAATATTAGAGGAGGTAAATGTGGGAGGACTAGGGAGGGCCTTGTGCTATTGTTGAGTAGGAAATTAAGGACATAAAAAGGTGATCCCCTTTGGGGAGCTTTTCTATGAATCACACAGTCTTGGTCTCACATTGCTTCTTCATCTTTTTAAACTAACATCTTAGCACTCATCATGTTGCTTGAGGCAGTGGTCCCCAACTTTTTGGTACCAGGAGCTGATTTTATGGAAGACAATTTTTCCACAGACCAGAGGGGGGTGATGGTTTCAAGATGATTCAAGCACATTACATTTATTGTCAAACCTCTCTGCTAATGATAATCTGCATTTGCAGCTACTTCCCAGTGCTAGCATCCCTGCCTCAGCTCCACCTCAGATCATCAGGCATTAGATTCTCATAAGGAGCGTACAACCTAGATCCCTCGCATACGCAGTTTGCAGTAGGGTTCACGCTCCTTTGAGAATCTATTGCTGCCACTGATCTGACAGGAGGCAGAGCTTATGCGGTGATGCAAGTGATGGGGAGCAGCTGTAAATATAGATGAAGCTTTGCTCTCTCACCTGCCACTCACCTCTTGCTGTGTGGCCTAGTTCCTAACAGGCCACCGACCAGTACCGGTTCCAACCCAGGGGTTGGGGACTGCGGGCTTAAGGAACAGACAAGAGTCATATTTTAGAATAATTGCAATAGCTCCTTTTTATTCTAAGAATATTATCCTTCTAAGAGTGAGGAAGTTCCATGGAAATGGGTGGACTTTTTGCAGTCAGAAAACCTAGTGATGTCTTGATTTTGTCACCCACCCTCTTGAACCCCATCTTAAAGATGTGGGATCCCCAGTTGAATTATAACCATCAGGAATATTGTGGGGATCATACAGAGTGCTCTGTGATTGGGAAGTACTCATTTGTAAGTTTGAAATTTTTTGCATTAAGGCCCGAAGCTAGTGAAAAGAGAGAGAGTGGTTGATTGTGTTGGGTGAGAGCAAAATAACAAGTCTTCTACTCTGAAGTCTTTTGAAGAAAATTGAGAAACGTTGTATCTTGAAGCATCTCAATGACTCAGACTCTTCCATCTTAAATTCAAGAGTTTATGAACAAGGTGTCTAGTCCATATTCTGGCTTATCAGACAAAGGGAGCAGGTGAAACAGGAGGAGCCTTTCGTTCTCAGCTACACTGTTCCATATGTATGTGGCCCCGAGGGTCAATTGCCTGAAGCTCACATCATCAGAAATGTTCTGTGGTGACACCTTCAATAGACAACATAAAACCTCACTTGGCATTAGCATCGATTTTAGCCTCCAGGTATTACTTTATCTCAGAAAACGTGTTTTAATATTTGCCTGAGTTACACAACCACATATATCTGAGCAAGTTACAATTAATTTCTGTCTATGCTGTGTCAGCACCGAGTCAGACAGTGAATAAAATAAAGGCCTTTTTTTTAATTGAAAAGAAAAAGTCAGCTTCTTTTCTACAAACGGAGTTGATTAGCTCAAGGTTTTACAGGGGGCTGGTGAGTCAGGGGCAACTCACGAACTTAAGCTCAGCTCCTGGGCAGTCACAAAGGTTACACCAGCCATAAAAATCCCCAGGCGTTTGTGCATAACGTTAATGAGGCTGTGGATCAGGTGAATCTACAAATCTCAACAGGTGACAAGTTACAAATCAGCTGAGCTGCCTTTGGCCTCCTGTTGAAGGAGAACAGAGTTCCTCTGAGAAGGTGCTGGTTGATTCTCATGTCTGATTATGATAATGACGTGTGAAGTTCAGCCCAAGAAATTCAGATGGATACCTCTTATATTTTCCTGGATAGGGCTTGAGCCCATCCTCTGAAGTGAGGTATCGCAAAAATGGAAGAATAAGTACCACATGTACTCGCCATCAAATTGGCACTAACTGATCAACACTAAGGTGCTCACATGGTAGTAATATTCATTGGTGGTTGGGGGGATGGGGGTGGGCAACTCACAACTAATGGACGAGGTGAATATTGTGTGGGGGAAGGGCATGCCTCAAATCCTGGATTGGGTGAGGCAAAGTCATAACATGTAACCAAAATGTCTGTACCCTCATAATATCCTGAAATTAAAAAAAAATTCAGATGGAACAGCCCTCTGGTAAAGTTGCCTCCTTTTTCCTTGCCCCATTATCTTTCTAAGTCCATCACCCTACACTTTCTCACACCCTGTATTTAGGAGGCTTTCACCATCTATCTTATATGAAGTCTTTTGCCTTTTTATTGCCTGTAGGGTAAGGTGACACCCACTGGTTATGGCATCTAGAGGCTTTCTTACATGGTTCTCAACCCTCTTTCCCCACCTTTCCCTTCAACCACTTTACTCCTCTCCAGATAGGCAAATGCTTGGACGCCATAGTTATTTCTGCAGTTTCCTCCACCCAGAATATTTTCTTGCTCTTTCTCCACCTGATCCAGCAATGAATACATCGTTGTGCAGTAAGTACTCACTCAGCGTGGTCAATAGGTTCTTGGAAACTGTAACTTACAGTGAACCAACGTATAGAAGGTTCTCCAATAATGTCCTTTTGTTCAAGGTTGTTTAGGTTATAATGTTGATGAAAAAACAGTTTTGTTATACATTGTTTTACTTAAAGTCAGTTTCCAAGAACCTATGGATGACATTAAGTGAGGACTTGATGTACTCATCCTCAAAGTATACAGCATAATTTCAACTTCATTAATTCCCTTCATCTTCTAACAGATGGAACTAATTCCTCCTACTGTGCCACTTTAGCATTTTGCATATACCTACCCATTAGAGAGACTTAGACTTATAATCAAATAAATTTATTCAAAATGATGTTTCTTTACCTAAATCAGAAGCTCCTTCAGGGTTGGATACAAATTTATTTCAGATATGCATTGCTGATTTTATTAATAGATTCTCTCCCGACTCCCAAAGATGATGTAGGTTGGTAGCTTAATAATGGGGAACCAGTAGGCAAGACCTGGAATTCATATCCTAAATAATCACTAGGGCAAATAGGACATAATCCAGGATATCAAACTGTGATGGTTAAATTTTATGTGTAAACTTCCCTTAGTCTATAGTGCCCAATTCTTCAGTCAAACAGTAGTCTATATGTTTCTGTGAAGGTATTTTACAGTTGTGATTAACATCTACAATCAATTGACTTGAAGTAAAGGAGATTACCTTCAATAATGTGGGTGAACCTCATCCAATCAGTTGAAAGCCTAAAGAACAGAAACTGAGATTTCCTAGAGAAGAAAGAATTCTGCTTCAGGACAATAACATAGAACTTTCAGTTTTCAGTTTGCTGGGCTGCCCTACAAATTTCAGACTCAAGACTTCAAAATCAACTCCTGCCTGAGTTTCCAGCCTGCCGTCTGTCCTGTAGATTTCAGATTTGCCAGCTCTTATAATCACATGCACCAATTTCTTAAATCTTTATAGACACATGTGTGCCCAGACACACACATCCTCTTAGTTCTGTTTCTCTGAAGAACCCTGACTGGCACACAAACCAACTAGTTAGACGGAGAGTAGAAGCTGAGGTATGGAACCAAAGTGCGAATAAAAAACTGGAAAGCTAAGGAACAAGGAACAGCAGAGAAAGCGGTTTGCAGAAGCATAACTTTCAGAGGTGAAATACAAATGTTTCTCAGAGCTTTTTATGGGTCTGAGATTTGTGTGAATCAACTTAGCAATTCTTGGGACATAGCCGACATGCAATAAATGTTGCTGAATGAACAAATGAATGCATTTATGAATGAATCCATCAACACTTGCTTTTCTTCTCTTCACAACAACTTGATAGTTAGAAATACCAGGAATCAGGAGACCTGGGACAATTTTGACTCCTGGACAAAGTAATCACCAACCAGGCTAACAGTTCTTCACTCCTTTCACAGCCATAAGTTGAACCTCTGTCTTCAGGAATGATAGAATTACACCAAGTAAAGTAATAGGTTTTAACTTGTAGAAGTTTCATCATGTTAAGTGGAGTAGGTTTCTCAGCACAAGGATGATGCAGGCAAGAAGATAACGGCTGCCCACCAGTGCTGCTGTTTTAGCTTCCTGTTGAAACCATCATGGAAGCTATCAAGGGCCTGGGGCATCCTCTGCTATACACATCATCCTTCCAGTAACATCTGCTCACTGGGCTAAGGATCAATTATTTTCATAGAGGAGATATTGCTGCTGGTCCTCCAGGCAAAAACTCTGCATGCTAGGCCAGCCTTGGACAATATCCTAGAAGCTTGATTTTAGCCTCTGGACATCATTTGATCTCAGTCAAATGATTTTGTTGTTTTTCCCAGGTATATGCAGAAGGCACACCTCAGAGGAAGTAACAGCTTCCTTTGTGAAGTCATACTGTGACTTTTAGAAGAGTTTGGGCACAGTCATGAATGACAGGGCTCTGTTGACTACTATGTACCTATCATCATGGTAGACATAGCAATCAAACCTCTCTTCTATCCAGGACTGTATTTTATTGCCAACTGTGGCTCCCACATTATCCTCTGTTCTTTTATTCAACAAACATTTATTGAACACTTACTGTGTTCAAAGTGTTATTGAAGGAGAGGAGGCTAGAGGAAAGAATTATATGTAAAACCTCTCCTGCAGCTAGCAGAAACACAACTTACATTGCAAAGATAAAGTGACATGATAAAAAGATACAGATTAATCCATAAGAATTTAGCGGGACAAAAAGCCAAATAACTTTTAACAAGGGCAGTTTAACTGAAACCTATATAAGCTTAGAATCATTTTGCAGAGGAATAGCATACATGGATACAATTTCAAAAGACATTCTTTGGGAAATGCTGCAATCAAGCTTTTGGATTTATTCTTTCCCTGGAGAGTTTTATATTTATCAATACTTTCAAAGCTATATACCTTGGAGCATTAGACTTCCACAAGAGATTAATAAGAGTTCTACATGGATTCTCAGGTCAAATAAATTTAGGATTAAGAAAATATGTATATTTACTCACTCCTTTCCTCTCATTGAGAGATTGTTCTATCAATTTTAAGCATCTCAGCATTTTTTAAGATGTTAAGGGATGTCCTATAACATGTTTGAATTTCTAAGATATCCAGCAGAAAAGAAAGCTGATTAGGAAATATTTAAATGGATACTCAAGATGACTTTAAGGAGGCATCTAAGATGAGTCTTAACAAGATGGAAAGGATTATTGTTAACAACAAGGGCCTTTTCTTTGGGCAGAGTCTCTTGTTCTTGCTTGTCATGATCTCTGGCCTCTGTGTCTTACCTTGTCATCTCTTTAAGTGAAGAGCCTGAGGACAGGGAGCCCCTTTCCCCCTCCACCCCAGCACTGCTGTTCACCATTACTGAGGTTTCTCTGACATGATACCCAAGTTCTGGGAGTTAATACCTCAGAATTCTAAACGCTTCCTCTGGCTCTGCCAGTTATATCTCCGGGCAACAACATCTCAGGATTGCTTAGTAAGAGTTCTACCTGAGCTGAGGAATGGTGTGTGTTCTGTTGGTGGAGTTCTCTAAATGGGGAAATTCATTCGAGTGGAGCTTTTTATGGCTTTTCCAGATTAACTGGGAAATTAGTGACATTGCCAGTAGTGTTCTTGAGGAAGAAACAACAAAGAAGATTGCAAGCAATCTGAGAGGTCGAATGCCATCTAGCCGAGAAGTCACAAAAAGGAGGGAGTTCATCTAGCTCAACTATTGGGTTATAGGTCTTAAGTTGTCTTTTCTACTGGGAAATGAAAAGAGAGAGGAGGGAAGGAGGAAAATAAGAGAAAGAGAGAAAGGGAAGAAAAGGAAGGAGTTGGAAAATTTGACTTCCTTATTTGCCTACCCATTCCAGGATCGGGCAATCTTTACTTCCTGAATCTGAGATGTCTTCTTTCTCACCTTTCCTTCAGCAGGTCTTCATTCTCTGATCCCTGCACACACACACACATGCATACACACACACACACACACACACACACACCTCATTTAGAGTCTGACTCTAACCTGAGCTTCAAGACAATCTCCTATTTATTTTTAAGTTAGTTGTTACCTAACTCTGCTCTTTGGCTTTAAACAGAAGATCTAGCCCTTGCATCACAAGGCAGGATGCCAAAAGAGCCAGCACTGGATCAGTCCTCATGTCTTTCATAGTAGAATATATTAATCCCTTTTAGAGTTATTTTAAAAGCTGATCCAATCATAACTCAGGTATTTCCAGTTTCCGATTTAGTTCTAATCAGTCCCTCCCAAGCCCCTTTGCCCCCAGAGTCTCCTCATCTAGGTTCCCATTCAGATTCCTGAGGGGCTTTGGCCATGGTCCAGTAGTGATGGTAGAGTAGGCTTGGTCTACTTCCTGCTCTTGTCTCTTCTCAGTTATTGATTATGTCCCAGTCCAACATGATTTGTGCCCCTGGGAATGTTCAATGCTTGCTCCAGAAGGTAGTGACTAGACTGGCTGCAGTTGTTGATTGAGTACTGCCACAATTTCCTGACATTGACAGTCTTTGGTAAATTGCATCCATGTCATCTTTCAGTCCTCAGATTGGTAGTCTTCACATATGTTCTGCTATGAAGTCCTCCCTAGCCCAGCCAAGGAAATCCCCAGGAAGGCCCTCAGGCTCTCAACAAAATCCTTTTCTTCTGAGTATAATGGACCTCCATGGGTCTCTCATTAATAGGAGGGAAATGCAAGATGCTGGTCTTAGGCCCCTCTAAGCCAAGACAGGCCTGTCACCATTGCCACTGATCTCTATCTTCACCAAGGCATTAACGTGGGGTATATTTGCCAATTTCAGCTCTTAAAACAACAAAAAAAGACTTAAACATTTCATAAGGGAAGCAGTGTACCAATCTCTCTACTTTAGAAGCACCCAAATTTCTTGGGTATCCTCTACTATTCTTCTTACTTTCTTCTATTTGAATGGAAAAGGAGTGGTGAGCAAGACACATCGCTGTGTGGCCTCTTCCTCTATGAGCTCTTCTGGGGCAGAAAGAAAATGATGTTTCCTTGTTAGTATCTCTGAGCAAATCACTTCTAACCCATACTATGTTGGCACTTTTTGAACTTAAAAGCTTAGAATGTGGCTTCTCTCTGGGGGCTGTCTCTACTGCAAAGATGACCCTTTGTTTATCTGCCATGTGAGCAGGGGTCTGCAGCTATGGTGAGTCAGGACAAATTAGCATGGCAATGTATACTTTGAAATGTTATTTTATCCCATGTATACAACTATATAACTTAGAGATTCCAGCTTCATGAGTCACTCTCCTAATGGAGGACCAAGTCATGTGGCTACAGCTTTTATCATGTTTCCATGCCTATGTATTTATGAACATTTTCCAGGGAATTCTTTCATTTGTTACTAGTATTTTTGATTTCCATAGAAATGGTCTTCTACTATTGTTCTTAAATTTCCTTCTGTAATCTGTCCCAAGTGTTGAGATAGTGGAAATAGTTCCCTCCCTCATTTCCCAAAAAGATATCTAAGAGCAGGTGATAATATTTAGCAATACAAATGCAAATTACAAAGCAAAAAAACCCCATTATAATCTGCACATTACTCATCACTGCACCTGCGATCCCCAGGCCATTCTTCCCCACACTGTCACTCCACTGATCATGTATCTCTCCAGTTCCCACCATGCACTACATTGCAGAGACCAGTCTACTCTGCAAGCTGAACCAGAAATGCACGATGGCTCAAACACAATGGACTTTTATTACCATTCACATAAGGTTCAAAGCAGATTTTTGTCATTGAAAAGTGGATCCTCTTCAAGCAGTAATTCAAGCTTCTAGACTCTTATACCTGAGACTCTGCCATCTTCAAAATATGGTTTCCAAGGACACTGTGCTCATTTACATCAAGCCAGACAATAAGGAAGGAGAATAGAGGACCAGATTCGGGAGATCTTGATGGATCACGCATGGAACATTACTTTCTTCCATCTACCATTGGCTAGAACTCAGTCACGATCATACCTGCATGCAATGGAAGCTGGGAAATGTAGCTTAAGCATATGCCTGGGGAAAATGAAATAAGCTTGGTAAACAACTAACCAGTATCAAAGAGAAAAAACAGTTGATCTTATCTCCACTGGATAGCCACTATCAGGCAACGCAATAATTCAGATATAATAACTCTTCTCACAAAGAAGACAATCCTTTTACATGATTATATTCATCATCCATTACAGAGTAGGAGCTTAGCTTTACGTTTGATGACCTGAAAGTCCAACAGTACCAATTTAAGAAACATCTGGCTCAAAGGGGAATTGTGCTCTTGTCTTTAGAATAGCAGAAGTATACCAGTTTTCAGAAATATTGGTATCTGTTTTAGATAATTCCATGACAATTACATCTAAATATATAAATAAGCTTAACTTTTCACAATTTATAATTAGAGGGCTATAACTTCTGTTTCTTCTGTGGATGAAAGAAGTTTCTCATTGCTTTTGGAAATAAGTGTTTCAGAGCTACAAGTTCAGTTTTCTGAAACTGGGACACAAAAATAAAACTGAGACAGGGTCCCAATGCTCTTTGAGTAGGGAGTAACTTGAAGGCATTTTATGTGCACATAAGAACATAAAGTTAGTGCAATCAGTTATAACAAGAAAATCATCACAGAACTGATGTGTACATTACAACTTAGATGACTAAATTCAATTTTCTACAACAAACATATTCTAACAAATTTCTTATAGCAACATACAGAGAGTAAATACAATATCCAATAACAAATATATAAAGCATTTTGCAGTAATTGTAGCCTCAAGGTTAAGTGTTATATTTTATAAGAAATAACAATAAGACATTGTACTTACAGGCCAGAATGTTACAGGGGAGGTCTGGTCATTTTTGGCGAACTACCTATAAACTCAATTTCACATTGTCAAGGTATAGATTATGTTCTGATGCGCCTTTATCAGGATATTCACCCACCCAGCACTTTGCATTCTCAAAGGTACTTGTGTCATCCATCTTTTTATCCTCTAGAGATTTCTCACTAACCATAATTATGATTTGTAGTCAGTGGTTTCAATATGAGTGGTTTTTATAATTGCTGAATACAAATTTAGGGGTTTATAATTTTCTATTTCCATATTTCCATTTTAAAAAATATCATTAAGATGTAGCCACTTTAATTATTGAACAGCATACTAGAGACCTGTTGAAAAGTAAGTTAGGTTATTTATTCCCTTAATCTGTCCTTATGTGTGCTCTATAAGTATATTAACCCTATTTGGAGTGTGTGTGTGTACATGCATGTGTGTGTGCTAGTCAGCTAGTCAAGATTCTTCATTGCTAGCAACAGAAATCAACTTTGGGTAACTTAGGCAGAAAAATAATTTGTGGGGAGATGTCATGTGGCTCACAGACAGCTGGAAAGCCTGGAGAACCAAACTTACAAAAGATGCAGAAATCAAGGAAGGCAGGTTCCCAGGATTGTAATCAAAATCATTCAATAAGAAAAGTTTGGTTAGGATACCAAAACCGCTGCTGCTGGTTGCCGCTACTTCTATTTTTGTTCCTGGCAGTATTGAGCACTGACTATCACCTCTGATGTACCCAGAGTGAATTCTGCCTCCTACTTGACTTAGTTCAGATTATCTATCTACATCCAAGCTTCCAGGGTTCACAGTCAGTGTCTAGGCTCTTTTGACTCCTGGACATTGGAAGTTAAGTCACTAGTTCTTTCCATACAAAATTCATACAGTGATGGATTCCCAAACTGGAGAGTTTCAAATGTGGGTTAACCAAAAGCAAAGGCAGCAGATGTAGTGGATTGTAATGAGGAGTCTGACTCAATTTTTTGATGCCTGACTACTGAAAGCTTTTAAACTTCCCCTCTCCATCTTCCCCCTTCCCATGTCTGGACAAGCAGAGAAGAGCCTGGGTGCTCCTTCCTTTGATTCAAACCATGAGACCCTTGCCATGAAGAAACTCTCACCTCAGCCCTACCTCCTGATTGCAATAAAAACCAAGGCAGGCCGGGCGCGGTGGCTCACACCTGTAATCCTAGCACTCTGGGAGGCCGAGACAGGCGGATCATTCAAGGTCAGGGGTTTGAAACCAGCCCGAGTAAGAGCAAGACCCTGTCTCTACTAAAAATAGAAAGAAATTAATTGGACAACTAAAAATATATAGAAAAAATTAGCCAAGCATGGTGGTGCATGCCTGTAGTCCCAGCTACTTGGGAGGCTGAGGCAGAAGGATTGCTTGAGCCCAGGAGTTCGAGGTTGCTGTGAGCTAGGCTGACACCACAGCACTCTAGCCTGGGCAACAGAGTGAGACTCTGTCTCAAAAACAAAACAAAACAAAAAAAACCCCAAGGCAGTCTCCTTTCCTTGATCACTTAAGCCTGTGGTCCCCAGCCCCTAGACCTTGGCCCAGTCTCAGTCGGTGACCTATTAGGAAACTGGCCACGTATCACTGCCTGAGCTCTGCACCACCTCCCCACAGCCCATGACACCCCCACCACCACCCTCGGTCCATGGAAAAAATTGTCTTCCATAAAACCAGTCCCTGGTACCAAAAAGATTGAGGACCGGTGACTTAAGCCATTTCAGACTTGCTTGAGAGGAGTACCACAGACCTGAATCACGTAAGTAATAAAGCTTTTCTTACTCTCTTTGTGCACGTGTGTGTATCCTCAGTGACAACATCTAGCCAAACCTGGGTGAGGGCCCTTCTACCTCTTCAAGTGACCATAACATGGATTCAAAATATGGTAAATAAAATAGTGACCCCCTAAAACCCTGAAGAAGTTTTCACAGGATTCCTTTATGTAATCCTTAGAGCATTCAAAACACTGTCTACGATTCACACACACCTCCCGGAACTTATTCCTCCCTCTGCATAGTGCAAGTGGAGGCAACTCCAAGGTAAGCAAGCTGCCTCCCCTCCTCAATGCCCCCTGCCTGTCTCCTTCGCCCATTTCCTTCTGCTTCCCGACCCCTGCTAAATTCTGGGATTACACATAGAAGCTTCTGGCTCCTGTTTAACACTCTAGTTCCGCACCTTAATTTACCCTTCAGGACCCTTCTCTACTCTTTCCATCCTGCTCCGTACCTCCCTGTGCCCCCACCCCACCCACTGTACCCAGCCACCTTCCTGACGAGGAGGAAGGGAAGAGGCGAGAAGGGCTGAATGCTAAGTTCAAACTCTGTACAATGGACCCCTGAGGAGGAGGATGGGTTGATCTCAGGCTGAGCCTCTTGTCTCCTTGCTGTCCCTTTTCCAGGTTCTCAGATGGCATATTAAGGTGGGCACACTGTGGGTAGTATCCCACCTCCAGCCCACAGCACTCACTCATACTTTTTATTAAGCTGTAGTATCTATTTTTGTTATTTTATTTCCCTCTTTATTTAGTATATGTATAAATGATGAGTTTCATTAAAATAGATTATCCCCCCATAAACACATACACACATAAAGGATGAAAATATTCCAAGTTCTTGAGTGTGAGAGCAGATGAAGTACCTGGCTTTGCCTGATGGATGGATGAGGGAGCTTTGAAACTATCTGGGGCTATGGACAAAATGGGCATATTTTCCTGAATGAATAGGAATGAGCTCTTCCATGACAACTGGGATTTAACTTGTATTCTGAGGGAAGCTGATTTGTTAGAGCACGTGAAGATGGAAGACACCTTAAGTGAACACCTACCTAGTCCACCCATTCTTACCTCAGTCCTCCTTGTAGCAGCCTTCACTTATCTCCAGTGAGAATGGCCTTTATCAAAAGTTCCAAAACAATAAATGTTGGCGGGGATGCAGAGAGATAGGAACACTCCTACACTG
>VBSM01003204.1:49190830-49214788 GCA_008086735.1 Cheirogaleus medius | reverse complement strand
CAGATGGGAGGAGGGAGGAGGGGATGGGTATATACATACATAATGAGTGCAATGCGCATCGTCTGGGGGATGGACACGCTTGAAGCTCTGACGAGAGGAGGTAGAGGGGGCAAGGGCAATATACATAACCTAAACATTTATATCCCCATAATATGCTGAATGAAAAAAAAGAACATATAGAAGCCCATATAATTTCTTTTTCCCAATGATGAGCTGCCCATGTGTGCACTTTAGCTTTAATAATTGTGATAAGGGAAAGCCCTTTCTATGCTGTTCAGAACTGACCATGTGATTTACACTCCAGCACCAATAGGCATGTTGAGTATATTATGTGCTGCTTTTACTGGCAAGGAAAGCCTGTTTACTTGCTCCTGCTATAATAATAAAGCCTCCATTCTTATTCTCTGCTGACAGAAGCAGGATGAATGTGCTTTGGGTTCTAAAGCACCCTATTTATAGCCCCATTGCCAAATGATCTCTATTCATTACAATGCTGGATTTGCAGGTTATCAATTCCACGTCTATAAAGGCAGGCACAGATGTATGCAAGGGGCCTTCGTGGCTGAGGCAGGAAAGGGAAATCTTGAGGCTGTCTGGTCTCTGGCTACCTTCTGAGGATAGGTTGGAAAATATCCTGGGAGTTTAAACAAAGTCCTTCTTACTGCATAAAGCATGGAGCTGACACTGAATGGAACCACAGAGACCAGGTAGGCTGTGGATCCGCCCAGAGGGGTTTTCACAGGTCAAAGGCTCCTAGTGTTATTACAGACCCTACCTTAACATAAGAACTTGATATCCATCACAGGTGCACTTCTAAATAGAGTGTTTTTAGAACAATCCATGATTTGTTATTTTTTTTATTTGATTTGATTTCTCTAAGGAGACATTGTTCTGGAAGCTTATAGAAAATTCATGTTGCAGGAAACTTTTATTTTGTACACCTTCCAAGAATCCGGTTAGAGAGAAGGGGAGCTTGAGAGAAAAGTCCTAAGAAATATGTATTTGGAGCTGGAGCCCATCCCTGACAACCAAGAGAGGTTAAAAAGCAAAGAAGCCAATTTATAAAGTGTCATCTGGATGCAAACTGGCAAAAACCTGGGGATACGCCAGCCTGTGGGAGATGGTGGGAGAACTGGAAGAGAGATTGAGAACCTCATGAAGAAGTGAGGGTGGACTAGGAGGTGACAAGGAGAAGAGGTCTTCTGTACTGGTGCTTGATGCTTCTGCCTATGGGGATTGATGACTTGTTTCTGCCTTCAAACTTTTGTCCTCACTTACCTCCTCCACTAGAATTCTCTCTTACTAAATTTACAGCAATCTGGAATAGGAGGGTATTTGTGCACGAGAAAAACATTTTCAATCGAGAGATTCAAATCTCAGAGTTGGATATTTAGTATTTCAAAATAAACCTTTCTGATCTCACCCTACATATCCCCAATACCATAACATATTCTTGTTGTACCTCTCTTAAGGTTCTTCTTGCATTCAGCTCTGTATTAATTATAGTTCCCCAATTACATACAAAGTTCCTTTAAGGCAAATACTTTATCTATCTAACTCATCTTTGCACCCTCAACCAAGCAAAGATGTCTAGTACATGGGACTTATTCAATTGCTATCAATTGTCAGATTCACTGGATTTACTGAGACACATCTCAGGGTGTTTTCTATAGCAGATAATCTGAGTATTTAAATGTGACAATGTCTGCCCTTTCGACAGGGTTCTAAAGGTTAAGTCAATCACTCAAGTCAAATAGTTATTAAGTGAAGGAGCTGAGATACACATCCTGCTTGCCCTGCTCTAAATCCCATGTCCCCTAGACAAAACTCTCTTTTGAAGGTTAAACACAATTCCATAGGATTCCACCTAGCCTCGTTCCACTCAATCTTGAATTTTGTTCCTACTTGGTGAACTGAGCCCCACATGTTTCAAATGGCTAGTTCCTCACTTTATTAATGACAAAGATACATATTTTAATGATAAAATAGTTGATTTATGTTCTCATTCAAGAAATTTTAGGCTACCATAATCCTAGAATTCAGATATATCAATGATCTCTATGAGACTATCTTTTCTTCACATGAAAAAATGAGGCTGAGAAATTATGTGACTTCTTCAGATTGCAAAGTGAGTGGCAGAGCTGAGATTAGATCCTAGACCTCTGGATTTCCATTTTGTAGTTCTTACCATTTCAGCAAACTAGATCCCCAATCACCCCTGCAGTTTTCACTGTCTTCTTCAGTGACTGTCCTTCAGCAAGTTATATGATCTTTCTATGCCAGGGTTCTAATTAGTACACCAAGAAGGCTGCAGTGGTCCACTTCCCAGGGATATTATAAGGGCAATAATTAATAGCTATAAAACACTCTGCAATACGCAGCACTATACAAACACCAACATGACACCACCAAGTCTATTTCACAGTAATTAACTTGCTATCCAATCAGGAAGAAATCAGTAGAGCAATTCCTACATGACTTTGCAGAAATGCCTATTGCCTCTGTAGTCTAACAAAGTGGTCCACAGCCAGAAAAGAGTATCAAACTATACATGTGAATTTATCATAAGATATTTGGTACATAAATATTGTTTTTCTTTTTTAATATTGTTCTTTAAGACATGTGTGCCTTTTCAATGGAAGGAAATGCTTAGTTTTATCAACAATGAAAATTAGTCCCCCATAAATAGTAACTATTACGCACGTAACACAAATTGCAGTTGTTCCTTGGTATACAGGGGATTGGTTCCAGGACCCCAAAAACACCAAAATTTGCAGGTCTTAAAGTCCCTTATATAAGATGGCATAGTATTTGGATATAACCTATGCACATCCTCCTGTATGCTTTAAATAATCTCGAGATTACTTATAATACTTAATACAATATAAATGCTAGGTAAATAGTTGTTATACTGTATTGTTTTTTAATTTGTGTTTTTATTGTTAAATTGTTATTTTTAATTTATTATTAAATATTTTGATCTGTAGTTAGTTAAATTCTTGAATGTAGAACCTGCAGACACAGAGGGTTGATTGTATTTCCAATTTGTATAATAAACCCACAGGGTAGGTAATTTTGTCTCTATTTTATAGATGACAGAATCAAGGCAAAGAAGAGTAAGAAATTGATTAGGACCAATTCAGTTAATAAATGATGAAGGTAGGATTGAACCCATGTGTTTGATTCTATTTTTTTATTGTGGTAAATACACATAACATTTGTCATCTTAACCATTTTCAAGTGTACAGTTTAGTGGGATTAAACACATTCATACTGTTGTGCAACCATCAATACTTTCCATATACAGAACTCTTTTCATCTTGTAAAACTGAAACTCTATACTATATAACAATAACTTCCTATTCCCCCTCCCCCATTCCTGACAGCCACCATTCTATTAATACTTTCTGTCTCTGTGATTTCGACTACTCTAAGTACCTCATGTAAGTGGAATCACACAGTGTTTGTCTTTCTGGATTATTTTAATTAGCATAATGTCCCCAAGACTCATCCATGTTGTGTCACATGTCACACATATGTCACTCCTTTTTAAGATTGAATAATATTCCATTGTATGTATATACTACATTTTGCTTATCCGTTCACCCATTGATGGATATTTGGTTTGTGCTATAGTTTGGATGTTTGTCTTCCCAAACTTCATGGAAGTGTTTAGGAAGTATTTGGGTCATTGGGGCAGATCTCTTTTGAGTAGATTAATGTCCTCCCTGGGTGTGGGGGAGGGGAGAGAGAGTGAGTTCTTACTCTATTAGTTCCCATGAGAGCTGGTTGTTGAAAAGAGCCTGGCATCTCTGCACCCCCCTTGCTTCCTATCTCACCCAGTGATAACCAGCTCTCCTTTGCCTTCCACAAGGACTGGAAGCAGCTTAAGGCCCTCACCAGATGCAGATGCCAGCACCATGTTTCTTGTATAGCCTGCAGAATCATAAGCTAAATAAATCTTTTTAATTTTTTTTTATTTCAGCATATTATCGGGTACAAATATTTAGGTTACATATATTGCCTTTGCCCCACCAGAGTCAAAGCTTAATGTGTGTCCATTTTCTAGACTGTGAGCATTGCACCCATTAGGTGTGTATCCTTCCCCTCCTCCCCTCTTCCATCTGCCCGACATCCAGTGAATGTTATTACTATATGTGCTCTTAAGTGTTGATCAGTTAATACCAATTTGATGGTGAGTACAAATATTTTTTCTTTATAAATTACCGAGCTTCAAGTATTTCTTTATAGCAACACAAAATGGATTTAGACAGGTTGCTTCTACATTTTAGCTGTTGTGAATAATGCTTCTATAAACATGGGTGTACAAATATGTCTTCAAGATCCCACTTTCAATTCTTCTGGGTATATACCAAGAAGAGGAATTGCTAGATCATATGGTAATTCTATTTTTAATATTTTGAGGAATTGCCATACTATTTTCCAAAACACATTGGAAAATAGTACCACCAAAGCATACCATTATACTTTCCCATCAGCAATGTGCAAGGGTTCCAATTTCTCCACATCATTGCCAATACTTGTTATTTTCTGTATTTTTATAGTAATCATCTTATCATTATTTTTGTAGAATTGCTAGTAATTCTTCCACTTTCATTTCCAGTTTTAGCAATTTAAGTCTTTCTCTGTTTTCTTCGTCTATCTACCTAAAGACTTGTCAGTTTTGTTGATCTTTTTTAAGAAATAACTTTTGGTTTCATTGATTTTGTCTATTATTTTTCTATTCTTTATTTTATTTATCTCTGCTCTTTATTATTTCTTTCCATATGCTAGCCTTGGGTTTAGTTTGTTCTTTTTGTTCTAGTTCCTTAAGTTGTAAAGTCAGGTTATTGATTTGAGAGCTTTCTTATTTTTTAATATAAATGTCTATAGTTATAAATATCCCTCTTAGCACTGTGTCCCATAAGTTTTGGCACTTTGTATTTTTGTTTTCATTCATCCCTAAGTATTTTCTAGTTCCCTTTATGATTTCATCTCTGCTCCATTGGTAGCTTAAGAGTATGTTGTTTAATTTCCACAGTTTTGTGAATTTTTAATTTTTACTTCTTTTCTTCTTTTACTTCTGTTGATTTCTAACTTTATCCTATTGTGATCAAAGAAGGTATTTTGAATAAGATATACATTTTAAAATTCACTGAGACTTAATTTGTGGCCTAACATATGTTCTATCCTAGAAAATGCCTTATGTGCACTTTAGATAAATGTATATGTGGTATTGTTGGTTAGAGTGTCATGTATATTTTTGTTAAATATAGTTGGTTTATTGTCTTAAGTCCTCTGTCTCCTTACTTATCCTCTGTCTGGTTGTTCTATCGATTATTATTGGGTGTGGATTATTGAAGTCTCCAAATATTAATGTGGAACTACTTATTTCTCTCTTCAATTCTGTCAGTTTTTGCTTCAAATTTTTTAATGGTTGGTTATTAGTTACATATATGTTTATAATTATTATATCTTCTTGATGTATTGAATCTTTTATTAGTATATAATGTCCTTCTTTGTCTCTTATACCTTTTTTGATTTAAAGTCTATTTTACCTGACATTAGCATAGCCTCCTCTGCTCTCTTTTGGTTACTAATTGCATGGAGTATCTTTTTCCATTCTTTCACTTTTTATCTTTTTGGGTCCTTGGATCTCAAGTCAGTCTCATAGATAATATAGAGTTGGATCATTTCTTTAAATCCATTCTGCCAATCTCTGTTTTTTGATTGGAGAGTTTAGTTCATTTACATTGAAGGGGATTACTAATAAGGAGGTACTTAACTTCTGTCATTTTGTTGTTTTCTATATGCCTTATTACTCTTTTGTCCCTCATTTTCTGCATTATTGTCTTCTTCCGTGTTTAGCTGACTTTTTTAGAAATGTTTAAATTCCTTTCTCATTTCCTTTTTTTTTAGAGATGGGATCTTGCTCTTGCTCAGGCTGGTCTCGAACTCCTGACCTCAATTGATCCTCCCACTTGGCTTCCCAGAGTGCTAGGATTTCAGGTGTGAGCTACCACATCTGGCCTCATTTCCTTTTATCTGTAGCCTGTACCTATTTTTGTTGTGGTTACTATGAAGATTACATTTAATATCCTAAAATTATAACACTCTGATTTAAACTTATAGCATCTAAAAACTCTACTCCCTTAACAGTTCTATCCTCACCACTTTCAGCTATTGATGTCACAAAATTATATATTTATACATTATGTACCCCAAAACATAAACTAATAGTTGAAATGCATTTGTTTCTTAAAATTATGTACAAAATGTTAATTTACAAAACAAAGTTATAATACTACCTTTAGACTGATAATTGTTTTTTAATATATTAGTCTCTTAAATTATGCAGAAAACAAAAAGTGGAATTACAAACCATTGTAACAATAATACAAGCTTTTATAATTGCCCATGTATTTATATATATTGAAATTTTTATTTCTTCATACAGCTTCAAGTTACTGGTTAGTGCTCTTTCATTTCACCCTTCAGGACCCTCTTTAGCATTTCTAATAGAACAGGTCTAGTGGTAACAAACTCTTGTAGCTTTTGTTTATCTGAGAGTGTCTTAATTTCTTCCTCATTTTTGAAGGATAGTTTTGCCAGATGTTGGATTATTAATTGACAGTCTTTTTTTCCCTATAGCACTTTGGTTTTTTTTTTTTTTTTGAGACAGAGTCTCACTCTGTTGCCCAGGCTAGAGTGAGTGCCATGGCATCAGCCTAGCTCACAGCAACCTCAAACTCCTGGGCTTAAGCAATCCTTCTGCCTCAGCCTCCCGAGTACCTGGGACTACAGGCATGCGCCACCATGCCCGGCTAACTTTTTCTATATATTTTTAGTTGGCCAATTAATTTCTTTCTATTTTTAGTAGAGACAGGGTCTCGCTATTGCTCAGGCCGGTTTTGAATTCCTGACCTTGAGCGATCCACCTGTCTCGGCCTCCCAGAGTGCTATGATTACAGGCGTGAGCCACCGCACCTGGCCTCTTTTTAGCACTTTGAGTACATTGGTCTACTGCCTTCTGACCTCCAAAGTTTCTGATGAGAAATCTGTGAACAACCTTACTGAGGATTCCTTGTATGAGACAGGTCATTTTTCTCTTGCTGCTTTCAAGATTCTCTCTTTGTCTTTAGGTTTTGAAAGTTTGATTATGATGTTTCTTAATGTGGCTGTATTTGAGTTCATCTTACTTGAGCTTTCTTGGATACTTATATATTTCATCAAAATTGGTAAGTTTTCAGACATTATTTCTTCAAATATTCTTTCTACTCCAAATATCCTTTCTCTTCTCCTTCTGAGACTCCTATAACGTGTATGTTGATCTGCTTAATGTTGTACCATAGGTACATTTAGGCTCCGTTCACTTTTCTTCAACTTTTTTTTGTTTTATTCTTTCAACTCAGTAATTTTCATTGTCCTATATTCAATTACGTGAATTTTTTTCTTTCACTTGCTCAATCTGCCTTTGAAACCCTCTAGTCAATTTTTCATTTTAATTATTGTACAGTTCAGTTCCAGAATTTCTTTTTTTAGATTGTCAATTTCTTTATTAATATTTCTGTTTCATTCATACATAGTTTTTTTGTTGTTATTAATTTTTTCCCTTGTCCATGCCTTCCTTTAGTTCTTTGAGCATCTGAAGACAGTTGTTTTAATGTTTTTGTTTAGTAGATTCTGGACATTTTTTGTTGATTTATTTTATTTTTTTTCATTTAAATGGGCCATAATTTCCTGTTTCTTTGTATACTTTGTGCTTTTTAGGTCTTTTCTGATCCTATGCCTTTCCCTGATTATACATAGTAACTTTCTAGTTTTTCCCTAAGGGCAGTTGTTTTTTAAAGTTTTCTCTAATATCTGGCTCCCAAAAGGAGAGAAAGAAAAATAAAGAGGATATAAGGGCATTGGTCCTTTAAATTTCTTTGAATTCAATTCAGCTGGAGGAGGAGGGACTTGCAATATCAGGGGGAGGTACAACAACAATAGCCACTGGTTTCTTACTCTGCACTTCTGTGATCAGATGCAGCAATCAGCAGTCAGAATACAGATCCTTGATATTTAGAGAATAGAGTTTTTTTCTGCCCACCCTGGCTCTTAGAAACTATGTGCAGATTGTTCCAAGAACATGTGCACAGTTGCCATGGGACTGAAGGTGACGGATTGGCGTCTGCTGCTGGGCAAAGAGCTGAGATTGGCAGAAATTAATCACAATTTACTGTCCCAAACTTCTGGAAGTTGCAAGTCTTCATTAGACTCCAGAGTTCCAAAATAGTTACATTAGATTCTGTCAGTACAATTTTTTTTATAGATAGGGAGACAAATTACTAGAGCCTCTTACTCCTCCATCTTCCCAGAATCAATGCAAGGGTTTTGTTTTTCTCCTTCTACGTGGCATTGTCATAGTCAATAGACTTTGTACTTTAAATTTTCCCCAAATGATATAAATCTAGCACTAATCCCTCCATACTCTCATGCTTATCTGTTATTAGCCAACACTCCACAGTTTTCAACTTGCTGGATAGGTTAGGAGCACAAGTTAAAACCATGACACACTGAAAACTCTTTTTAACTTACATGCAGTTCAAACTCAAGATTTCAGTGGTCTAGCTAAAAGCCCCTTTATACGATCTACTTCTTTCATTTCCAGTACCCAGGAGGAAAAAAATGATAATAAAGAACTGGATAGACTAAAATAATTTTAGTTGTACCAAGATTTAACAAAAATTTATGCAACATATTTTAGCATCTTTGAATAGCTCACTAGGTTATGAATAAGTTGACCCTATCACGTAAACATTGTCATTTGCCAGATCCCCTGTGGCCTATCAATGGACTTGATTCTGTACATTTACAAACACAACTAAACAGTTTTTTTTTTTTAACATTTTCATCAATTATTTTCAGTCTAACCCTATGATTATCTTCTTGCCAGGTGCCCAAAAGGGCAAGAGGTCTATAGCAATGCTTGTAACTAATTACAATAATAGTTATCATCAGCTGGACATCCTTCTTCATTTCAACTTTAAGATTGTTAAGTGGAATTTTAAGCATAGCTCTGCTTTCTCCAATTCTCAGTAATGATGCAGAACTGATGTCCACCATCTCACGTATGACAGTCTTTCATGTTTTGATAACCAATTTATTTTACTCATATGTATATATGTGCATAACTAAGAGTCATTAATAAAACTTTACTGACATAGTAGGAAAAGCACATCAAAGTAAAGGTACAGCTCAGTAGTTTATCAAAAAGCAAGCACTCTTGGCACCACTTCTAAATCAAGAAAATACCAGCACAACAGAAGTTTGCTTCTTGCTCTCCTAATCACTATCTACCTTTCTCTTCCTCCAAATCACTGGGTGTCATCCAGTATGTGTTTTTTGTGTATGGCTTTTTTTTTTTTTTTTTGCTCAATATTATGTTGGCCAGACTCATTCAATGCTGTATAGTGTTCCATTGTGTCATAATAGCACAATTTATTTATCCATTCAACTACTGATGGACATGTATGTTATTTAGAATTTTTGGCTCAATTACTAATGTTGCAATGGACAAAGTCTTATTTATGTCTTTTGTTTAAACATCATGCATTTCTATTTGTTATATAGCTACAACCAGTATACCTGAATAAGGTATCTCTATATTTCACTTTACTATATAATGCTCAACTGTTCCAGAATGATTATAAAAATTGCACTCCAACAAGCAGAATGTGACAGATTTACTACTGTATATCCTTACCAACACTTGATATTGTTAATCTTTTTAATATTAGCTGTTCTTGTGAGTCTGTTTTGGTATCACATTGTGGCTTTAATTTGCATTTCCCTGATTATAAAATTGAGCACATTTTCATGTTTTTGAGCAATTTAGCTATCCTTTTTCTGTGAAGTTGCTATTCAAGCCTAAAATCTAATTTATGTTGGGTTATCTTCCTTGGTCTTATTGTGACCATAGAGCTTTTGTTGGAGTAGTTAATATTGGTAATATCTAAAGTGTTATAGTCTTTTTTAAATTCTGATATTATTTGCCCATCACTTTTGTTTAGATTATTTTGCTAGAGTTTATCAATTTCATTGCCTTTTGAATAACCAACTTTTAACTTTTATCTTTGTTGATATTCTCTATTGTATATTTGTTTTCAGTTTTATTGTTTTTTTCTCTTTATTATTTTCTTCCTTCTTTGTGGGGGTGGTAAATTTGCTGTTGCTTTTCTGATTCTGAAAAGATAAATTTGCTGTTGCTTTTCTGATTCTGAATCAAGATAATTGGTTTTCAACCTTTCTCCTTTTCTAACATATGCATTGAAGGTTATAAGTTCAACTCTAAAGCACAGTTTTAGCTTTATCACACAAATTTTGATATGCCATTTTTCATACTTTTGTAGTTATAATTTTTTATCTCCATTATGATTTCTTCTTTGACCTATTAGCTATTTAGAAGGGTATTTCTTAATTACTACATACACGGTTTTTTTCTAACTATCTCTGTTATTGACTTCTAGTTGAACTATACTATGGCCAAAGAACTGACTCTATAGAAGTAGAACCTTTAAAATATATTGAGACTTGCTTTATGGTCCAATCCCTAGTCAATTTAGGTAAATGTTTCATGTGCTCTTGAAAATAATCTATATTCTTAAGTTGTTGAGTTTAGTGGTCTACATGTCACTTAGATCAATTTTGTTAATCAGCTTGTTCATATCTTTTATATCTTTACTTCTTATTCAGTCTGTTTATTTTATCAATTACTAAGAGAAATGTTTTAACGTCTCCCATGATGTTTGTGGATATGTAGGTAACTTCCTAGTTCTATTTTTGTTGTCTGTTTTTTGAGGCCATGTTATGAGGTGCATACAAACATAGAATTATTATATCTTTCTGGTATGTTGAAGCTTTTTTTAAATTGGGAATTGACTCTTATTATTTGGTAATGCTGTGACTGATATTAATACAACTCAGTACATCTTTCTTTTCGCTATGTTTGCTTTGTATATCCCTTGCTTTCTTTTACATTTAGTAATCTTATATTCTTATAAACATTATATATCTAGACTGACGATCTGCATTTTTACATTGCATCTAATCTATTTACATTTAAGGTAATTATTGATTTTTTGTTTAAATCTACCATGTTAATTGCTTTCTATTTGTCTTATCTGAGATTCTCTTTCCTCTCCACTCTTGCTTTTTAAAATTGATTTTTTAAAAATTATTCCATCTTCCCATACATTTCAATGCACCTCTATTTTGGTATTTAAAAACTTATAAAAATTTTACAAAATGTAGAAATTATAGAAAATAACTTTATCATACAGTATCATTTAATAATTGATGCATTTATTTCCAGTTACTTGTTTCTGTGTGTACATTTTGTATTCTTCATAAAAAATACATAATAATTCTTCATGTCATGTCTTTTTCCCAAAAACTATTCAGCAGCAAAATGGTAATGCATTATACATGGCATTATGGTATATGTATGTAAATGTAAAACATAATTTTACATATATATAATTTCATATATTTTTTAAATCATTCCTTATTATTGAACATTAAAGGTGTTTCTATTTTCATTTTGCTATTATAAATGATACAATCTATAATACCAGATTTCATAGATATTTGCCTACTATATTTCCTTAGAATTTGCAGAAAGAAACCCTTTTAAAAGTTATAAAGTTAAATATTTCTCAGATTTGTAATTTTACAAATTATAATTTATTGAAATTCTCTTAAATTATAAATTTGAATTATGGATATGATTAAATGACAGATCCCTAATTATTAAGTAGTTATTATCTAATAATTTCTGCATGTGTATATATGTATAAAATTAGATTATATTTTGTCATTCTTGGTATTCTATATCTGTTTAAAATAATGAATCACAAGGAACAAAATATCAAATATAATGCATCTTGAATATTTGTCCTATTTTTACAAAATCAATAGGGTGATCAAATCTGCAAAAGTAAAGGTCAATTATGTGGAGGGAAGAAAGAGTTGTCTAATTGCTCTATTTAGTATCAAAATTCCCAAAATAATGTTTTGGAGATTGGAACTGTTTTATTCTGTCATTATATTCAAGTAGTTGTAACATTACCAAACATACCTGTGCTTTGCCTTACCTTAACTAATTAGATTGATTTGCAGCCAGTTGTCTGTTCCATAACAGTCACTGCTAATTTGGCAAGGTGACAGCCACCTTAAATCCAAATCCTTCTTGATTTGAAAACTCAATGTACACATTTTCTCTTCCTATCCATACTTGTGTTCCTGAGATGATCACTTATCTCATGTTAGGTCAATTATGGCCACACAAGAGCCTACTCCATTCTAGGAGTTTTAATTGTGCGGTTCGGGAAGTAAACTCTTCTACTGGTCTGCTCTGTGGTGCTACCATCCTAAAGCTTCCAGCGTACACAAAAGAGGAACTTAAAACTGAAACTGTGAAAGTAGAGACCAAGCTGAAAGACGGTATGAGACATCAAGTTCTGAAGGCATCACCCGAGCGCTGCATACAGTTGTGTCTCAAGATGGTATATTCCTACTCTGTTAATATGAGTCCATTCCTAATCTATTATATGTGCAAGTATATATGAGCTAGTATATAGCACCTTTCTTTTCTGTAGGCCAATTTGAGTCAGATGTTCGGTCACTCACAATTGAAAGTCCTAACTCCACATATCCAAAAGTATAACTTTACTGTAACTTCAATGCTTACCTCTCTCACTAGACTGCAGTCTCCACGCAAACACCAGCAGTATCTCATTTGTTCAGAGCTGCATCCCCAATACCTACAATGGTTCTAACCCATTGTTGGTACTCAATAATATTGAATGACTGAGTAAATAATCCAAGCCCAGTATTTTCTTAGCCATGTTCCCAAAGGTTTTAAGAAATTAACCCCATGCAGCTAGTTTTATGTGCATGAGGGTTGTCAGTTGTTTGAAGATGATAATACTTACACACATAAATAAATGCACTTAAATTCACATATAGTCGTCATCTTCCACAGAATTAAAGATTGCCTATGATCTTTAACATGAATGAAACCAATGCTTTTCTTTACTATGTAAATCTGGGCAAAGTATTTCTCTGAGCCTCCGTCTGATTACCAGTGACAAGTGCTTACCCCAAGGCAGACACTTGTGAATGCTATGTTCTCACTAAATGGAGTTACTACTATTAGTATAAAGGAACTAACTAGATAACCAGAAGAGGAGAGGAGACATATAGTCAGTTCAAAACCAAAGTGCTTGAGTGGACAAAAGCAAAGGCTAGGGCTGCATAACACTGACATTTTTATTAGAATTCATTTGTAACAAATGGAACTTGTGTCAGCAAAGAACTGATTTTCATACAGACTTCTTTCGCCACCAATGTAACGAAGTAAGAAAATAAAAAGCACGCCTTTCATTCTGTAAAACATTTTACGCGTACTACTAATTAGAGGTAATTGTATTTTTTTAACAAGCCATTTTACAAGTTATTTTTTTTTTAATTTTTCAGTCTATGCATCCAAAACGAGAGCAAAGAACACAACTGTTATTATCTTTGTAAAGACACTCCAAGCTTGGATGGCAAAGCCACATAACGGATGGATAGGATGGATCTGTAGCCTTCTGATCTCTGCTGGAGTATCAGGGCACCCATAAACCCAAAGAAAACCAAAACCCAAAAAGAAAAACGAAAAGGGAATTAAACATAAAAGGAAAGACTAAAACAAAGCATAATAAAAAATAAACAGGAGAGAAAAAAAGATGTGCATTACTGCAGACTTTTTTCTCTTCCTGTTTCTATGTTGTGTTATTTACAGACACACAAATGAATTTCTGAAGCAGTTTCTTACAGATGGGTTCAAGTAATAACATTATTGGGTGTAGAATCAATAGGGCAGTGCATAGTACAAAGGTATAGAAAGTGCAAAGTTCCCTAGAGGCCCTTCCCTCCCCTGGCTGTCCTCGCCGTTGTCTAACCATGCAAATCATTTTTAAAAAAGAGCTAAAATAAAGTTCTGTACAAATCACTTTTTATATATTTTGATTTTTTTACCATTGTAACTAATTACAAAATTATACATAACTACACGTACATAGGTAAATAATAGCACCGTACTGGTTATGATGATGAAAATAATTGGAAACTTGACGGTTTATGGCAATGACAGATAAAGATGTTCACCTGGGAAATTAAAACTTGAATGGTTGTACAGAAAAGCACAGAGTGGAATGCACATCAATGACAGTAAGGGAGTTAGTTCTAGGAACAGCTCCTGAACAGTAAGATTCCTGGAATAGTCTCCGCCTTGTTCGTCTATGGTATGCATCCCATTCATTTTCTTCTTGTGAATATTGCCATCTTTCCCTTTGCCAAATGGGCAGTTTTTATTTCAGGGAGAGAAGCTGCTCATTGGCCATTCTGGTGTGTAATACTCCATCGGATTCTACAAGTCCAACATGGCATGTCTGGATGATGCAATGTCTGTCTGACCCCCTTTGTTTCACTAAAAGAAAATCATAGCACTGAGTAATCTGGCACTTGGATAAATCTCCAAAAGATACGAACTAAAAGAAAACAATAACAGACCCACATAGTGCACATTCTTCTCTGGTTCTGATGTAGGTTAGAGAGTCTCATTCTGAGGTAGCCTTCTAGATACTTTTTTTTTTTGAGTATTATATATTTTTCTTTTTTTTTTTTTCTTTTTCTTTTTCTTTGTTTTTTACAAAAGTGCTCAAATACAATGCTTGCAAGTGTTTGGTCTCTTGGATTTCATTCTGCTAGCAATGAGAAAATGTGGAAAACAAAAATCCTTCCATGAAGAATATCCATGAAGTTAAAATTAAACCAAAGTATTATACCTATACCAAAACTCTTTAAGAGTTCCTTAGATATTTTGAGGGTTCTTTAAAATTATGTAAAATGTGGCAAACTCTTGCCATCATCCATGGCTTCCTATAGAAGGGTTATGTTGGAAGAATTAGGGGAGCTATATATTGTTTATTTCCCCTTTTAGAAAAATCCTAATGGAATATCAAGTATATTCCAAAGTTGCCAACGATGTTCGTTACTCAAATAAGTTTGGTGCAGTTACTGCATGTTCCAGAGCAGATTTGGAAGGGATTGTAAATAAAACAAGTAGCTTTTCCTGATGTGGATGATTACAAAAGGAAGAAGGGCCCTGATTATCCAAGTGCTTTGGGCTGGTACAATCACTAACATCCCCGACTTGGCTGAAAACTAGGAATGCATATTATTCAAAGAGTTTTTGTACATGTGGTAAACAGATAATGCTTTAATAGGAAAAGTAACAGATACGAAGAACTAATGGAAATACGAACCAAAAGCTAAAAAGAAATGCTATTAAAATAGGCATCAATTATAAGGCACTCTAAATGCAAAACTAAAACCAAAACAAAACAAAGTACAGCACTTCCCAGGAATGCTGTATGCCACAAAATGTTTCTGACCGAACAGAGTAACATGAGTTTGGCTTTGCCCCTGTTACATATCATAAATGCAAATTTCATAGCACATATTATAGACAATATACGATTGAATACACTTTTTTTAAACAACTTGATAGCTGATATATTACAACATTCTCCCCTCCTAAAGGGATATGCACTGACCTTTCCCACATGCACACCTCTTAGATATTTAATAATTTTTTTATTGCACTAGAGTGTTAGAAATATTGAACTTTTTTGGAAGCCTGGCTAACAAAACGGCATTTTGTGAATATGATTGGGTGGGTGGGGGGAGATTGGGTAGGAAATTAGGGGGTGAGGTTTGACAATCACTGATGTGCATTCCTCATTTCCCTTTAAAAAAATTAAAGTTTTGTGATATTAAGAAATACCAATATATCATAAAATTAAGAATAAATTGAAAAGGATGTTTACAATAGCTTTTCTACAATTAAAAAAACGAAATCATGGAAGAACTGAATGATAGCTATATCTATCTTTTTGTGTGGACACACTGTCTATATATACATAGACACCCTTATAAAATATGGATATATATGTATATATGTTAGCAGCAACTTTATACTTTGCGCCTCCCTGTTGATTCCAAAAACAAAACAAAACAAAAGATAAAAATTCTCTTTGATTATTTGAAGAGAATGGGTACTTTCTCACCAATCAAAACTGAACACAAGTGTAAAAGTAATATCTGACGAGACCGATACTGTAGATTAAGAGTATTGCACAAAAATGTGCAAAAAATTTTCAAATTATTTGAGATTTCTACAGCAAGATATTACAGATAACAGTTCTACAGCTTAAAAAAAACCTACAGTTTGGAAATAAAAAATGAAGAGTTATGTAACATTTTTTTTAAAATTCACTTTATCGAATGATACATTTTGTTAAAAAAAAGTTTACACAGTTAGAAATGAAGCACAGGTCAGCAGTATCTTTACAATACTAAAAAACTAAATCAAGGACTTCCTTTTGAAACATTCCCCCCCCACCTTTCCCCCTAAAGTGTTATTATGAGCAGTATGGTGGGAAGGGGCGATGTTGAAGCCGAGTCCATCTCGCGGTGAGAAGCTACACCTGCGCACATCGCGTGCTGAACCGCAGCACTCCGGCAACTTCTTCTTGCACCCAGCAAGCAATCCTGAACAAGATGGTGGTTCTTTGCTGTGATTTCTTCTTCCCTTGATTTTGAATCCTTGAGGTATCTGTAAATAAAATCCTTCAGATGCCTCATCAGTCAGGATTCTCTTTTATTATTTTTCAGGTTAGATTGTTAAGCTGTGAATTCTTGGTCCACCTGGGATAATTTGTTTTTAATTTGCTTTGTGTGTAATAGTCCCACTAAGTAGTTGTTAGCTAGAAGTTAAGAAGGACTTCTTGAGTGCCCTGTATGGCTCAGAAGAGACTCCATGGATAGTGAAGGGCCTGTAGTAAAAATCCGGAATGGGTCGGGGGTTTCTACGTTGCATAGTGATCAAAGCTGCCCAGGTACTCTAGCGCGGCTCGATAGCAAAACTGATACTGATCCTGCAGGAGACCAGGTATGGAGAGAAAGACGAGAAGGGAACATGATTATATTTGGAAGACAGAAAAATGAAGATCAATATTAGAAAACATTTACATCTATACAAGGGCAAAATCATTACTTTCATCAGTCAATTCAATCCAAAGACCGATCGGTTACAGTGAACAAAGAACAGCCACACGGAGTGTTTGTTAACTTCACCAATCAATTTGACTAACACAGTCTCCTAATTCCAAGTAGTGGTGGGGTGAGCGAACATTACCTTCCAGACAAGTGTTTTCCAAGTAGTATCCAACAATCACCACCAACCGAACACACAAACTCCTCATACGCCTTCAAAGTCACTTTTTATAATTATTTGCTTATTTGTGATAACTAATTCTCAGTTTGCATATTTAGGAGAAGCTGATACAGATGCAAACTGTTCTGAGAAAAAAATCTGGATTTATTTATCTTCTGGGATACTGCCAACAGAATCTGAATTTTTTTTAAAAAATTACGATCTGACAGTAGACCGTTGCTGCCTACAATCAAAATTACCATCATTTCTGACATTCATATATAATTGACAGAGACAGCCAAAAGGTAGCCAGTAAGGAACATCAGGCTCACAAAACCATTTGTGCTGGACTTTCAAACTTTTCATTTCTGAAAATGGCATTACAAGATTGGCTGCCCACATCAAAAAATACCTGTGCCATTTGGCCTAATTCAGTGTGATTGCTAGTTGTCTGTTCTAGAAAGGCACACGCTAAAATAAAACAGTATGAAACATGGCCTTTTTTCAGACAAAGAACACTGTCATATTGGAATAAATCGGAGCATTGGTGGAGAGATGGAAAAATTACAATTTACAGATGACTGTAGGGATGAGAAAAAGTAGGATTTTCCCCATAAAAGAAACCTATTTTCAGTAGCCAATGGGGCTGAAAGTAGATAGTTTCTATTTTGCTTAAATGTGCATTTTTCTACAATAAAAATGGTAATGCAATATAAATGGAGTTTGCTTTCCTATCTTGTCACAGTGAGTTGCTTGGCTAAGTGTTGAGGCTTTTTAAACGTCCAATTTCCCTCTGTCACCCCCAACACCCATTAAGTTTGTCAGGCTGACATAATGTTTTGAGTATTGCAAGCCAAATGCTTGCACTACTTTGAAATCAAAATCTGGAAGATATTGTGGATGTTGAATTTAGGAACACATATAAATTGTATAATTTGGTAGCCTTTCGAAGAACATAAACACTATCACTCATATTATCCTTAGAAATGAATGCTCAATAGACCAGACTGGCTAAATCTTGAATTCATATTACTATGAGAAATATTCAAATTTTCATATCAATTATTGGAATATAGAATGAGGGGCTAACTTCTATAGGGTTATCCAGGAACCAAACATTTTAAATGACCACTGTTAAGACATGAAATATGGAGCAGCTCATGTCTCTGTAGTCATATAGAAAGAGAATGGAGAAGTAAAATGGGCTGAGGCTATTGTTAGCATGCTTTCTATATATTTATGTATTTATTAATAAGTACAATATATATTAACATGAATATAATGAATTATATGAATTTGCCATGTTATAGTTCAAAAATCGTCCAATAGTGACAATTTATCATGGCTCAACCTAATGTATAATCTCACATAATTTCTACAACAATGACATTGATACTGTCACCCCATTTAAAGAGGGGGAAAATTAGGTTCAAAATTATTAAACATTTTGATGCTTTTCCTAAAGTATTTTGTCTCTGGAGTTGAAAGTCCCTGGACTCTAGTAGGTCCTGGCTAGCAAAATCTAGACTTTTGAGATGTGAAAAACTCATGGAGACTTTTCTCACCTCCGTCTGTACCATGGCTGGCCGTTGTGTTCTTAACATTTTGACGGTCTGGAAGATATCTACAACTCCTTCGTATCTCATTCTTTCCAAAACAATGCTTAGTGTTATGAAGACTCCAGTTCTTCCAACGCCCGCACTGCCACAAAAACAAAGGCAACGTTACTGGATGGCATGCTCATGGTCTTGGCCGCATTTGCTTGTAGGTGGACATGTTTCCACCAGCTTCCATAGTCCACGCTTCTCCACAACCATGTTCAGAAAAACGTGGCACTGAGTTCACCAAGATTACTCTTGGGATAGTGAGTTTGAGAGCATGTGAGAATGAATGTGGAGTAATCAGGATTAAGTTTTATAAAATAAAAAGACTTTTCAACTAGGGTTATATACCATTTTAGAAAAACCAAGAAAACATAAATATCATGAAATAAATGGAAAAAGAAAGCATGAATAAAATATAGGTTTATACTATTCATGGAGGTCCTGATTTAGACATTGCCTACTTAATATTTTTAAAGTATTAAATAATTCAGAATAAGGTGAGGTTAATTTGGCATCTTCAACTTTTCTAGCACATTATTCACTTTTTATAGTCACTTAAAATCTGTGCAGGATGTCTCATCACCTAGACATATCAGTATATGACAAGATACATAAATGATTCAAATATCAACATAGGTTTTGATATGAGAAAAGAGATTCTATAATAGGTATTTTATTTGACATGGAATTTTCATGTACTCTTCAGGAGGATTTATGACTATCCTGTAAGTACATGTACAGATTGTGTACATGCTATACTTTTTCTTACTTCCTGAAACTTTTAACTTTCAACAGATTCTCAAAGGCGTCTCTAATCTAAAAACAAAAATGGTTAAGAGCCACTGATCTCTAAACTTATCTACTATTTTTAGATGATCAGCAGCTAAAACCCCAGGATTCTTTCCACTACATTAGCAAGGTTTCGAGATTCTCTCTGTTGTCTTAACTGTTTTAAGATAATTCCAGAATCTTCACGGCAGCAAGAAAGAAAATTAATTCATAGCTCTTGTGCACTTAAGAATCAGGAAAGCATATGGAGGTTTAGGTAATGAGGGAAACGGTAAATAATCTGAAAAATCCCTACGTTTTGGAATCCTAATTAAATGGCATGTGCAACACTTGGGCACAGACTGGGGATGTAGCTGTCAGGCATATATAAATAATGTGGCCCTTCATGAATGGGGATGTCTAAAGAGTCCAAACAGAAATGTTAAGTGAGGCTTTAAAATCCAGGGCAGTCTTTGCCCAGCAGCAGTCAGGGCTTCTGTTACATGGAGTAGATGACCTAGAAGGTCCCTTTCAACATTTTCTCTCTCAGTCATGAGAAACTGTGATTTATGATCTTTTTGTTGAATGGTCCAGGTACTCTGGAGCCTATCACACCGTGATTCAATTGCTCAAATGTAACAAAAATATGGTGTGTCTGGATTTCTACTAAGTATTTTCAAGAAAAGAACAGACATTGGCCATCAACATTAAGGCAAGGCCCTTCATTAACAAAAAGATTACAACTTGCTAAAGGTTCAGATGATTGTGAGCATTTTTTAGTGATGAAGTATTTTTAAATTAAAGTATGTACATCAGTTTTTAGGCATATTGCCATTGCACACTTAATAGACTATAGTGTAGAGGAAACAGACCTTTCATATGCACTGGGAAACAAAAAGATTTGTGTGACTCTCTTTATTGAGATATTAACTTTATTGTGGTAGTCTGGAATGAAACCTGCAATATCTCCGAGGTATGCCTGTATTTGATCCATATGTCATTTTCTACATGCTCTTTCGTTGTATAGCGCAAAGGATTTTTGATAACTCACTACAAAGCAAATGTGTATAAATTAGGTCTGTTTCTCATATGATATACCATGTCTGAGAATCAAAGGATGCTAGAAAGGATTTTAGACAATCAGCTGAGAAAACTGAGGTCCAGAGAAATTTCCCTGTTATCAAGGAGCTACATAATAGTAATGGTGGGACTAGAACAGAGGTATTTTGGCCCAAGTCTAATATTTGTCCTATTTTGAGATCCTGCCTCCTATTTCATTAAGAACTATATGGTTTTTTTTGAAGTGCTGAAGCAAAACATATTTTTAAATAAATTCTCTCAAGATTTCCACCATAAAGAGATTAGAAACTTAGACTTCTGTTGCTAGAAACTTAAAATATGTTAGTTTAAATAAAATTAGGTGAATTCCTTTTGCTAGAGGGTTTTTTTTCATAGCAACTTCCAAAAGCACTAAATTTATGGTGAATGTCTAAACCATTTACTTGCTATTTCTATTAACTTCAATTATAAAATGCTCTAGAAACTATTGAAAATAATTAACTTGAAGGTCCTTCATTTTCTGATATAGCAACAATTTTCAAGCAAATTGCATTTTTAACTGAGGTACCATTCTAATCACTTATTGACTGGCAAGAATTAGTATTGTCATTAAGGCTTGATAGCTATTTATGGTTTTCCCAAGAAGACAAACACAAAAGAAAGACACAGAAAGATAATTATCAGTGTAATGCTATGAAAGCAAAGCAAATAAGAAATGATTAATAGAACAAATTATTATTAGGGGATGTACCAACAATTCCTGTTAAGCTCAAATTGGCAAGGAAAACTACAGTTTGCTTTTATCTTACAAGAAAGTGAATTTTTGGGGTAAACATTTTCCTCTGATTATTTTCATTTCATGAAAAGGAAGTGAAATGAATCGTGCTTTAAATTTCACAATACATTTCTGAGAATAAAGTTTCAATTAAGCAGAGTCACTGAAACAAGCTTGTACAATGAAGAAACGACATTTATTTTCATAGTTATCATTGCTTTAATCACAAGTGGAAACTTAGCATTCTTGATATTAACTTACCTGCAATGGACTGAAATGGGTCCATCTTGGCCAAACTGTTCTTTTGTTTTATGGACTTGGCCAATGAAATCAATAAATCCTTCTCCAGACTTTGGCACTCCTTGCTCTGGCCAGTCAGTGAACTGGAACTGCCTCACTGTTCGGGACTGGCCGTCCTTTAGGGGGAAAGCCACATACCCGGCCACAGAGGAGCACGCCAGGAGGATTCAGCAAGCGTGCAGACCACAAGAGCAATCATAATATTTTTTTGCAAAAATAAAAGGGGTAGAAAAAGTTAGAAACTTGTTTAACATAGTTAAACATAGTTTAACATAGAAACATAGTTATGTGTCTTATCTGCTATTAGCACCTTCTACATTTACATATATTTAAATCACAGGTTTATTTATACTCAAAATGTCCAGTTAAAAATTTAGGTTCTCAGATAGTAAATAGCCATATAGTTCTCCTATTAGCAAATGCTTCAGACACCCAAAGTTTGGGTTCATTACCATTGACCACATCCACATTCTTTCCAAAGTGGAACTTATATACTCTATTTCAAAAATTTCAGAATCCAATAACTTTTCAATATTGAAAGGAGCATCCAGGCATGTCATCCAGACCAGAGATTCTGCTGTTGTCACGATAACTGCACATCTGCTGTGCTTGCTTATTTCTAGCATTGTCAAATGACAAATGGTGACATTTAAAGGATCTGACACAGACCGGGTAGTTGCTGTTAACCTGGATGCCCCACAAGTCTCAGAGGGATACAATTTCTAGCCATGGCAGGGGACACAGCATGTGCCATGTGACTATGCTGTTAAGCAGGAAGGAAGTGAAGCATCCCTCAAGGAGACAAGAGATTATCAGCAAATAAATGCCCTTTTCTGAAACAGAATTCTTCCTGCTGACCACAGGAATTAAGAAGACTGGGGTGGGGGGGCGGGGAGCTTTAACACAGATAAGCCAAAAGGTAGAAAAAAGAAAAACAAGCCAGATGCAAGAGGGGTCTTTCTTTTCTAGAGTGATTAGGCAAAACTGCTCTGCCTTATAGTATATAATTGGGTTAAAAAGAAGATACTAAGTCACTTCTGATGCCTTCTAGGATTTTAAGGTGTTTTTAGAAGCACAAGAAGAGCAGAAGCAGCTCTCTGTTTACAGAACCTGGAACATCAATTATACCCATCAACCTCCTCCCCTGACTCATCAGAGGAGAGAGATAATCCAGACTCTAAACTTATAGGGACTGATTCCACTTGAAGAGGCCCTGCTTCCAAATGGCCTCTTCCCTTTGAAAACGCTTCTTCTTGTTCCTCCTTTTTATTTTTGTTAACACCTCTTTCCCCATCATAGTTCTTCTGGATACAGGTGTGCATATTCCCAACATTCTGGGTAAGTGGACAGAGACTCAATCTTTCTCATTCAGTCATATTGACAAGGGGGAGTGGCTCAACTCAAGGTGGGCACATCAACGAGCCTGGTGCTTTTCACAGACACAGGGTAGGTTTCTGACTGACTTTATTTGGGGATGGAGGTAAAACAGGGAGATTATTCCAACTTTTTGAGAATACTGAGGAATACAGAAATAAGTATTTGGCCCCATAACTAATTTGTGGATGGTTACCATGGAAGCATGATTTACTTCCCTTTGTTTTCAGAATCTTTTCTGGAAACACAGTAAACACAGTAGGCAAAGCCAGAGGCCAGGCAGTACAGATTTATTCTCCTCTGAATGTCCTGGGGATTTCATTTCTGACCACAGTTGCTTTTAATAGCAAGAAGAGGTCACATGCACAAACCCTTACTATTTGGAGGAAAGACCACCTGATTCTGTTTAAAGGTTACCTGTTTAACAATACTATATTCTCAAGTGCCAACTTGCCTCCTAAACTGGGAAGTTGAGATTAGAAACACACCAGGAGTGCAAACAGCAAGTGCTATGGTAGCTAAGAAAATTATACAGTCACAGTGAGACTTTTTTTTTTAAACATGTGAGCAAGTTCTGGTTTCAATCTTCTTTTGCTTATTGTGATCAGATTTAATTTGGTCAGATGGGGAGTGGTAAAGGTATTCCTGCCATTGGTGGAGCTTGGTTCCTAGTCTTTATCATCAGGAACAGTTGGTGAGTTTACCTCAAATACATTTAAGATTTCCAGCCACATACCTAGCTTTAAATTCTGAAAGGGCATGATTTTTTTTTT
>VBSM01003204.1:49168053-49190730 GCA_008086735.1 Cheirogaleus medius | reverse complement strand
AAAAAAAAAAAAAAAAAAAAAGCAGGTCTTTGAATTGACCCGGTCTCCCCAAGATGTGTTTGTAATCATGGTTTGAAAGTGGCCAAAGGCAAATATATTAAAGTTTATGCATAGAACATCTTACATCAGGCCTGAACCTTGGACTCGGCAATCTAGATAAGAAATGCAGAATGAAAATTAGCCAACAAGGGTCGTGGGTGCACAGCTCTCGTGGACAGACACATTAGCACACCGAGGAATAAACTCTGCCAGGAATCAAATTAGAATGTGCAAAGCTTGTCAGATTTTTCTAAAGAATGCCATTTGCTCTGCAGTTTTAAAATCATACCAAATTAACCTCTGGGCCCACATGACCTAAAGGGCTTTGCAAAACAACAACATATTTACAGCCTCAAGTAATGAAGAAGTAAAAAAATGCTCCAAAGAGAATGAGCTGAGAAGGTGAAAGTAAGCACAGCCAACCAATCAGTAAATGCTTCCCAGCACAAACACTCACCAAGTGCATCCCCAAAGTTGGGCTGCCAGATGTTGTGTTTGAAAAGACGCCAAGCTTGGGTTTGTGAGAATGCTTGCCAGACAGAGGAATAGTTACTCTTATATTAAAAAAAAAAATAGTCCTCCAGGATGGCCGATTTCTTTTCCTTTTGGGAGTATGGTGCTTGGCAAATGTTTCTCCCAGAGAGGTGTATTTTAGACTACTTTTTGGCTAATGGTTAAGAGTTAAAGATTGTGCCAACTTACCCTGGCATCTGTGACTTTGAATTCCCTTAGGATATACTGTGGCATGTTGTACTCAGCCATGGGATCTACAACAAAGTACTGGTATCTTGCGGATCGTTCTGCTGGCCAGTACTGGTGACATTTCTCCTAAAAGGAGAGAAGGTTAATGTTAAACTACACAAAGTATAAATGAATCTTTGCCTATCATCTATCTATCTATCTATCTATCTAATTTCTTTATCTCATTAATAAAATTTCAAACTTCAAAGCAATTACAATTGCACGTTAACTCATTTTCTTTTTGAAACCACGAGCTCCCCAAATATAGGGAAACCATCTGGTTCATTATTTGCCCATGGTATCCAGCACAGTACTGGCATATTGTAGCTGCTGAATACATGTCAGTTGAATTGAATACTTGGATAGGGTAAGCATCTTCACACCTACAAGTTATCCCAACAATTACATTAGTCCTTGGATAATGCTGGCCATGTCAATTGTGTGTTGCACCACCACAGCACACTGGTACCACTGTGGTTTGGAATCAAGAGAACCATCAATGTGAACACAGAAAGAAACCTCTGAAATGATTTGTTCCCATCTTACTTGTCAAGGAAACTGGGGCCCAGGCAGATTTAATGAGTTGGCTAAACATTGTAGAGTCAGTGGCCAAATAGGAATAGTCAGTTTCTGTTCTGGTCTGATATTCTTTTTGTTCTCTCTGTGGGCTCTAAAAGTTGGGTTTTAGCTATACTTCTGATGTTTACTTTGTACAAAGAAGGGAGAAAATAGCTCAAGCAAATATGACAAAATGCTTGCATCTACTGAATCTAAGTGGTATCTCTAATACTATTAAGCAGTAATAGTAGAATAGTATTAATAGTAGTAATAATAGATAACTTAGGTATCTCTAATACTATTTTATGGGTATTTCAGAACAATCAATTTTTAAGAGTAGATTTGGGGTTATCAGATTTTATCCTTAGAAAAACCATGTTAACTTTCTAACACTTTGTTCAATGGGAGTGGAATGTAGGCAAGTAACAACTTGCCTCAAGAATAAAAGGAAGCCAGGTCCTTCATACAGAGAAATGATAGCATATTTGCTCATGAAACTCCAACCATTCAGAGCAAAAAAAAGAATATGCTGAGAGTCAGACATAGTCAAACAAAGACACCTGCTTACTGATCTGTCCCTATGATTATGCTTCATTGGAAACAAAGCACTAGATCTTTCTTCAAAATACACAAATTTAATAACTTGATGTGGTTTTGCAAATTAGAAATGAACAAGGAGTAATAGATGGTATCGATTGCGTCCCAAGTACTCTGTATTTTGAAAAAATGACACTGGCACTTGAGTTATTAAGATGAAACTTTCATTTCTTCATAGAATAAATGTGTCTTAAGAGGAGACACATGAGTGGGACACACTTACTCTGCCCATTTCACGCAGTTTGGTGAGCATCACAACGATGGTGGAATTGTGTTCCCAGAGCATCCTCCAGAAGTCTTCAGTGGTCTCTGCCAAGGGACCCTGGGTAGCGATGTAGGCTTTCTGTTGTCTGAATTACAGAGAATGAAAAGAGAATGTTAAAGTACTTAGAAAACACGCAAAAGCTCACATTTTATATGTAAACATCAAACCTGGTAACAGAAAATGAAACCATATTATCGATGCAATTGCAGTAAATTCCCATTAAGATTACATAATCAAATAAGAGCATTTAATACATTTGGAGGACTTTATAAAAGAAACTGCTTTGTTAATATTATGATGTATGTCTTTATCATTATTATTTAAATTTTAGTGCAATGCTAATAGCTCAATTTCATATGTCATACAAATCACTTAAGAAACACTTAGTTGTGCAGCTTCATTTTCTAGAAATGACTTTCACACAATCTATTAAATTTATGAAATATGCTGAAAAACAGATTCTTTATTAACTCCTTCCAAATCCAAATGGCTTCTGAAAGAAGAGTATAGAAGGGCAGATTAAATACTCCATAACTACTGCTTCTTACTTCTATCCAAAATAACAAAAAACAAATACCAATGGACTAAATGCTGACCTATGCAGAAAGAAAATGGCTTTGAATTGAGATGAAATTTATTCTGGTTATGAAACTAGGGCACATGTAAATATCAAGGCTTTGGATAGTCAGGGGAGCAATAATATATACCTGTATCCATCAATAAAACTGGCATTGATGTAATCAGATCCTTCTACTCCTCGGATAGGCTGCAGGCATACCCTTGTGGATTCATATGGCATAATATTAACAAGGCGATTTTTGAATTTATTACATGGAAGATTGGCACTGATGAATCTTGAGGTGTGAGCTTTTGAGCTGGCTAGACGCTGTTGAATAGGAAAAAAGAAAAGAAAAATCCAATAAACATAATTTTAGCCTATGGTTTGAATACACTATATCCAAGATTTCCCATTTAGATATAAATCTTTTGTTTACTTTAAAATAAATGACTATTCAAACTGCATGGCTTTTCACTTCTACCTAATTACTCTATATATAGCCTATTGAATTTTCAAATATTTTCCAAGAATATGATCTCTCAATTTAGATTAGAATACAAAAGGCTCATGGTATTATTAGGATAGGAAACAAAGAACAGAAGAGGAAGAGAGGAAGAAAGTGTTTAATAATCTGACACCTGATAAAAAGGTCAAATGAATCTTGTACTTCACAAATCTGAAAGGTTGAGAAAGTAAAGCCACTACTCAAAGACAATCTCAGAATGACTTGCTCCTGAATAACCACATCACATCCAATACCATACCTTAAATTCAAGCTCCATTCCTGTGACATTCTCTCCTGTTTCTATTTGTGTCAGCTTCTGAATGTAGGCATACAAGTTCCTAGCTGGCACTTCGGTATTTCCACAAGTCACTGCTTCTAACAGTGCATCATGGATAAAGATGTATTGGTCTTCTGTTTGAACCATGTAATTCCTCTGGGCTCTCATTAAAGTTACATGGCCATAAATATCTACAGTTTTTTCATGCTTTATTCTTTCTAACATGGCATCTATTACGATGAAACAACCAGTCCGGCCAACTCCCGCACTATAAGGAAAATAAAGAGAAAAGAAAAGCCCAAATAAACCTATCAGGAAATCAACACACAATAAAAGTATTATTTTTTATTTATTTACTAGATCTTATATCCATTAATTTTATTCTACTCAAATAGCTATTGTGATGATTTTGGAACACTCTAAAGTCAAAAGTATTATCTAGGAACTATAACCAGATTGTAGGGAACAAAATACCGAGTAAAATTAGTTTGGTTTCAAAATGTAGAAAACATTAAATCCATAAGTACTATGCTCTTTGATGATGCAGTACAAAGTAGACACTATTTTGAAACCATTTTGAAAAAAATACAACCATTTAGGCTGTTTAGAAGATATTTTTTGATATTGGTAAAGATCTAACTAGGCTGTATTTATAAATAAACCCTCTCAGTCTATTTAAGTTCATCATATAAAAAATAAAGATTGTCCTTAAAATCTCCAGGTAGGCCTTTCATATTTCCTACTTATCAAACCTTTCAGGCTGAGTACATTTATGTGTCAAGCATGATTGAATCCAAAATGTTTTCTTTTTCCTGACTTTGCATGTTTCTTTGCCTGGTAAACATATAATCAACAGGAACAAGTATGCATCAGCACCTTAGACACCAGACAATAGCTTGTTTTATTCACTACGTGTCACTGCTTCTGTTATCTGTGTATCTACGTATTTATCTGCCCAGCCATCCACTGATCTGTCCATCTCTTCATTCAATGAGCAGTGATGTACTTTGCTAAGAGAAATAGGGGCTACAACAATAAAGATGGCTTAGATCCTACTTTTAAAGAGCTTAGAATCTATCAAGAGCCTTAATGTTCTACTTAACTATTTATAATACAAGGGAAAAAAAGGATATGTCGGTTTTGAAATGAGACTTGAAGGACAGGAAGGATGGGCAATTAAGGATGCTGGAATAACAAAAGAGAAGGAACAGCTTTTGTAATCATACTGCTGGTTCTGGGAGCTACATGTGAAATTTGTCATAGGCACCTGTGTGAGGAACATACCAGAACTCTCAAATGAGTAAGTTTAAAGAACACCAGGGTTCCTGTCTCAAGTGAAATGGCAATTACTCTCTGGTACCAAATGGCTGCAAGGTGGTAAGGGAGCATTTTCTAAAACAAAATAATACTTTTAATTATTGAACAGTGTTTATCAAATTCAGCCTGTGGTTTGTAGACTAGGCTAAGTGAGAATTTGACATAGTGATTATTTTGATATTGCTTACTTTTTTTATGTCCTATGCCAGAGGGCCCCTGGATACTGATTCAAAGACTCCATTTAAAGTTTAAACCCACAAACTGACATGCCATTGAGATATCATGCAAAAGCCTTCTGAAACAGAGTCTTAAAAATGACAGCACATACCTTGGCACAGAACCAGTTAGAAACCTGCTGCAAGCATTAATATAGAGCTCTGTTAGCCTGTGGGTTCAGATGTACTGAGAAGCATGAAGTCCCATTTTATTTAGTTTGTTCTACTAAATAAGCCTATTAAATGGCAAGTTTTCCTGGTCATTTCTCATCGCCACCCTCCCTAGGTGGGATTAATCACCCTTTGCCCCAGATCTCTTGGTGCCTCAAATACCCCTCCACTACAGCCCCAGTTAAATCATATTATTAATTTAGGGCAGCCATCCATAAACAAACGGTGGACACCTTGAGGGCAGGAACAGCTTTTTTTTTTTCATCTTTGTGTGCCCTACACCAAGCGTGCAGTAAGTGTTTAACAGTGTTTGTGGAATAAGTGAATGAATTAGTGATGGGTGTGAGAGGCCTTAGGTAATGAGCAGCCCATCCAGGTAAGATAAGCCTACTTAGGCAGCAGAACTCCTAGTAAAAGAAATCCTACATTTGGCAAGGGTTTGGCTCTGCGGGGAATATCTGAAGACTGCTCTGCATAGTGTCTGTTAGGGAATAAGGAGATAGGAAAACGCCCTCAAGTCTCTCAAAAATAAACAAATTCCAAGCTTAATCAGCGTTGTCTTCTCTCAAATCTCTTCCCACTCTCATTCTCTCCTTGACACTCAGGTCTAAAATTGGAAAATCACCTTGGTCTGTTTTTGCCTCTTGCCCTGCACAATAATAAATTGTAAGTTCCTATGTATCTAACCTCCACCATTTTATTCAACTATCTATCAGTGGTGCACTGGAGCTGGCAAAAGCCAATTATTAAATTTTCAGGGATTTTGCCTAAACAGATTAAAAATAAAGGTAACATTCAAAACTTATTGCTTCTTAATTATTTTACGCTCTTGAGATGAAAACATATACAGTAGTCCCCTCTTATCTGTGGTTTCGCTTTCAAAGGTTTCAGTTACTGTGGTTAACTGTGGTCTGAAAATATTAAATGGAAAATTCCAGGATAAATAATTTAGTTTAAAATCATGTGCTTTTCTGAATAGTGTGATGAAACTTCACACATTCCCACTCTATCCTGCCCAGGACATAAGCCCTCACTTTGTCCAGCTTATCCACGCTGCCTATGCTACCCAACCAATAGTCACTTAGTAGCCATCTCTGTTATCAGATTGACTGTCTTGGTATTGCAGTGCTTGTGTTCAAGTAATCATTATGTTATTTAATAACGGCCCCAAAGTGCAAGAGTAGTGATTCTGGCAATTTGAATACGCCAAAGAGAAACTTTCAAGTGCTTTGCTTTCCTTTAAATGAAAAGGTGAAAGTTCTCAACTTCATAAGAAAAAAAATTGTATGCTAAGGTTGCTAAGATCTATGTTAAGAATGAATCTTCTGTGAAATCATAAAGAAGGAAAAAGAAATGTGTGCTAGTTTGTCTGTTGCATCTCAAACTACAAAAGTATGGCCACAGTGTGTGATAAGTGCTTAGTTAAGATGGAAAAGGCATTAAATTTGTGGGTGGAAGACATGAACAGAAACATGTTCTGATTGATGCTGATCAGATTCTGTACTATTCGAAGTTTCAGGCATCCACTTGGGGGTCTTGGAAGGTATCCCCTGCTGATAAGGAGGGACACTGTAATGATACGCTACTGATCGTCCCTCCCCAGTGACCTCACGTTTGTAACTTGAAATCATCCATGGTGGGAATATTTACACCAAGAAAACCAGCAAATATTTCTTTTTTTCTCTCTAGAGAGCTGATTGTTACACATTTACCAGCACATGCTGACTATGCTCATTTGTCCATTCTCACCACCCAGGGAGAGACAAGAAAATGCTCATTACTTTGTTCTTCCCTCCGCATTTGCTGTATTTTCATAAGACTCTGTTCGCTATTATTCCACAAGTATTTACTGAGAGCCTACCACGTGCTAAGACAAGGAAGAAGCAGTGAGCAAGATAAACATGATCCTTTTCCCTTGCAGATTTACAGTTTAGTGGGGTAATTAGACAATAAATAATCACATGAAGAAGCATCTAATTACAAATCTCGACAATTGCTGTTAGGCAAATGTGCTGGTAGAGCACCTTTGAGGAAGCATCATTTAAATTGATACCTGTTATGAACTGAATTGTGTCTCTACTGTGTCTCTCAAAATTCCTATGGTGAAACCTTAACCCCGAGAGTGCTGAATCGGAGATAGGGCCCTTAGGGACGTAATTAAAGTTGAATGAGGTCATAAGGTGGGTGTCCTAATCAGATGGGATTGGTGCCCTTGTATGAGGAGGAGGAGATCTGTCTGCATGCGTGCACAGAGAAAAGGCTATGTGAGGGCACAGTGAGAAAGTGGTCCTCAAAAAACCAGGAAGAGAGGCCTTGCCAGAAACCAACCCAGACCGCACCTTGATCTTGGATTTCTGGCTTCCTGAACTATGAGAAAATAAATTTCTGTTGCTCTTAAGCCACGCAGTCTGTGGCATTTTGTTATGGCATCCTGAGCAGACTAATACAATACCTAAAGGTCAAGTAACTGTTTGCTAAGTGAAGAGGGTAGAAAAGCTTCTGAAAAGAAAGAATATCCAAGAAAAGGTGCTGGAATAGAAAATAGCACATTTGAATAACTAATAGAAAGCCAATGGCTAGAAGGCAGTGAGGGGGAAAAAGGGCATGTTCCACCTATTTATTTTTCATTTTAGGGATTGTTTATAACATTTTTATTCAACTTATAACCATGTCAACAGCAATTATGTAGAATAATTCTGTTTACATGTTTCATAGTTTATTTTTCTGACATGACTCATCTATTCTTGAGGTTTTTATTTGATACATCTATTAGTTGGCTGGAATATGTCTTTGAATAATACTTTATATAAAATATGCATGGATGGCATTATTTTTGATGGTTCAAGTATGTGAGAAATTGTATGTTTTTTCCTGTACATATATGATCAATAACTTTGTCTTGTGCAGGATTATTGGGCTCAAATATTATCTCATCAAACTCTAAATATATTGCTTCATGGTCTTCCTTTGCATTTGGAAAAAGTCATAGGCCAGGCCAGACACAGTGGCTTGTGCCTGTAATATGAGCACTTTGGGAGGCTGGGGTGGGAGGCTCTCTTGAGGTCAAGAGTTTGAGACCAGCCAGGGAAACATAGCAAGATGCTGTTTCTATAAAAAATTAAAAATTTCACTGGGTTTGGTGGCCTTCCTGCAGTCCTAGCTACTCAGGAGGCTGAGGTGTGAGCACTGCTTGAACACTGAGGATTGCTGAGGTTACAGTGCGATATGATTGTGTCACTGCACTCTAGCCTGGGAGATAGAACGATACCCTGTCTCTTAAAATAAACAAATAAAAATTAAAAAAAAATAAAACATAGGATAGTCAGATTTTTGGTCTTTTAATAGGAATGTTTGCCCCAAGTAATTGCGAGTTTTTCATTAACTTGGAGGTTCAAAATTTCATCTAAATATTTCTTAGGCACTGGCCTCACCATTAAAACCATATAGCTCTCAGGCAGTATTTTTTATTATAAGATTCATGGCTTTCCTTCAGTACCAGGCAGATTAAACATGTTTTGAGCTTTCCCACCTTCTGGGACTTTGCTTGTGCTGGACCTTCCACCTCCTTGACATCTCCACATATTGACATTTGCCTTCCTTCAGGATGAACCTCAACTGCTGCTTGATCAAGATTCCTGCCTTGATTTGTTCCTCCTTGGTCTCCTATGATGATTTAGACCTCTTCTTTAGCAACTGACTTACTTTATATTTGTTTTCTGGTTATTATCCCTATGCAAGTTGATAATCTCCTCAAGTGAAAGGACAACAGCTTCCTTGTCTCTACTGTATTTGACAATTTCCCACAACAATTTCCATGCCAGAGAAATTGAAGGTGCTCAACTTGAGTGGCAAAATGAAAAAATATAAGTTTAAAAATATTAAGCCCTCTCTTAGATAACGACATACACAGAAACATTCCCCAAACCCCCCAGCATGGGAAAATTCCTTTGACACATGTTTACAAAGATAAAGGGAGTTCTTATAATTTGATGAGATGGAAACAACCCGTGCTTACGCTTTACTCCAGTTGCTCAGGAATAACAAACCTCAGGCACTATTTTTTTTTTCTTCTGAAATTGAACATTGAAAATTCAGAGCTTTTAAAAGTATGCCAGCCTACTTTTGTTTGAATTTCCAAGTTCCCATAGCAGCACATATTTATTTTATTTCCTTCGCCAATTTACTCTTTTTTTCACCTCTCAGTATCTGAGTGCAGTGCACCTCTCAAAATGAAGGATTGTAGTTCTAAAAGCAAATGCATTTTTCTTTGATCCTGAAAAACTCAGCTCCCCCACTGCAGTGATAATGACGGAACCCTATTTAGTGCTGTTTGTTTTTCATCATTTCAACAGCCTTCAACCTGAAACATGATAAGGACAGCAAAACTGATAAACCACCCTTATTTTTATCTGTTTTCTGTCAGAGTAGTTGCCAAGCACGGAGACAGATTTTTCTAAATATCTTTAAGAAAAGGAGTGTATAACCCTGTGCTTCAGGCTGAGGCCAGCACAATTTAGTGTATTTATTACGTTACAGAAATAAATTCCAGCAAAAGGGAAGAGGACAGCACTTTTAAATCAAGTCTAGCATTATGTTGGTTCCCGCTATCCCTAAAGTAAAATCAACCTTCTAAGTTATCTTCCAATGAGGACAATGATTCCGCTAATGAGAATCAGAACACAACAAACTCCATATTTGTTGTGACTTCTGTAGCAAATCAAATCATTGCTAAAGTTCAATCTTAAAAAAAAAAATTCGGTGAGTGATAGGCATTCTAGTGTTTACAAGCTGAAAGACTATGCAATCCATTAAACAAGTACGCCTACTAGGAAATTGTTATTACTCCAATATTATCATTCATCCAGTTACAACATTTGTTTTCAATTTCTAAAAACATGATTGAGTTATTCCCACGAGTTGAAATATGCTTAATGTCCCGTGATGCAATACAGTAGTAATGTGCAAAAAGAAAAAAATTAAGAGGCATACAGGGACTATTTTGTGCTAAAGTAATTTTGGAGATGTGTTTAAAAGTTGGCTTTTCTGATTAATTTGGTGGAGTTGTAATGCTGACCCTTTACTGATACTTCAATGATCTGGCAATGAAAGACAATAGGAATTAGGAGATTTCACAGATCATTTAGTTCGGTGAAAAGACAGTAAAATATGGACTAAAAGTCATTGTGAGCATTTTGTACATATATCAGCTCATAATTTGATTGGATATTACAGTTCAGCTAGAAGAATGGCATTTATGAACTGCAAGTATATGAAAAAGGGCATCTATGAGAATAGATTCAATTTTATGACTCAGGTTTATAAGATTAATTAGGTGACTGTCCTGATAAAACTGTGATATGACTGTGATAAGACTGTTATTTTGAAACTCATTTCATTTTTTGTTAAAAATCAACATTTTACTTAATACGCAGGTATACTGGGCATCTCTAGAACATTTGGGGCTGTCTACAATACACCGACCCCTAGATAATTTGGTATCTTCCAGCATCTCTTTTACCTAGAATGACCAGAGAAATTATATGGATTTCTTTGACATAAATATTCATCTGCCTAACTCACTTTTATGTATTATGAAATTAAAATTAAAAAAAATATTTTCGAATGAATTGTCATCAAAATGCAGTCAAATTTATCCATGCTATTAAATATATACTATATGCCTATTATAGTTATAGTAGTTGTTTTGAGGGGAAATTTTGCAATGTTCATTTCAATTTTAAATGCACTTGTTCTTTGACACAGCATCTCCACTTATAGAAATCCGTCATGGAGGTCTATGTACACATATGCACAGAGAGATCAGAAAAAGATTTTATTGCAGAATTATTTGGCTTAGCAAATATTGGGTAAAACAATCACTATGACTAGGGAAATAGTTGAAGAAACTATTGTATTAATATATCAATACCATGAATAATGATGTGTTTGATTTTTTTTTTACTAAGGACAACAGAATCATGTAATAATAGAATTAAAAAGAAATACAAAGCAATAGATAAAAGTTACTGTAATAAAAATCATCATCAAAGATCAATAAACAGTTGAGGCTCCAAAGAGGCAGAGAGGGAAGATGAAACCCCATTTACACTAGCTCAGGAATACTGCCTGGCACAGAGATGGAATCTCAAATGTCTGGGTGATGTTGGCAGCTACTCGCAGCCCAGACTTGGTCCCGCCATCTGGTGCTGGCTTTAAGTAGATTTTAGAAAATAGGGGGATATTGGAATTGTCATAGAGAAGAGAATGCTTGGCAAAGAGTTAGAACATACTAGAGTTAGGTTGAGATGACCCAGAATTTTGATCACTCTGGAAAGGTGAAGTGCAGTGTACGTTTTGGTGGTATGCTTTGAGGATCAAAAGAAGTTTGCATTTCATTAACAGTAACAGGCAGAGACTAAGCACAAAGCTCCTGATTTGCCTTATAAGGATCCTAGGCTAGAATATTGAGGGGTCAAGGGTCACCTACCAAATTCTTTTCCTTCAGGGCATTTTATTTTTTTATGATGGGTGGAGGGTAATTTCTTAAAAGGAATAAGCCCACAAAACTCAAAATCCACATGGGCCTAATCAGATTTTTTTTTTTCAAATACATACACTCAAATAAAAATCTTCCAAAGACTTCTGCATGATCTTGGCTCCATCCCAACATTATCTGCCAAACACATTCCCTATTATCTTTAAAATGTGATGCTCAAGATAAATTAGAAGACTAATATGTTCATATAAAGAACACCTGAATATGCCATAGCAGGTCTCATTTTACAGATGGGTAGAGGAGACCATTAGGCCTGGACAGAAACAGGCTCAGCTGGCTCTGATAATTGTAGTTGACTTGAATCTGAATAGAGGTCAATTGAATGATGCTATGAAGTATAAAGAACTATATCATTCACACAAAGCTTTTTTTGTAAATGGCCATCTCAGTTCAGTTCAGATGTACTCAAAGCTCTGACTCCGGTAGGGCAAAAGCAATATATGTAACCTAAACATTTGTACCCCCATAATATGCTGAAATGAAAAATAAATAAATTTATTCTGTTTAGAATACAAAATTGTCCACTTTGTGAAAGAGGATACCACCATTTATCAGGTCTACCATGTACAGCTGCATAATTCTGTACTGCTCAACCCAAAGGGAGTAACAATTACATAGACTACATACAGTGTGTATAAACTCACTCAGTCCACACAGCAGGCTTGCCAACAGCAGCATAAATGCTATTACTCCTGACTCAGGTTAAGCAAGAGTCAAATAGAAGAGCCATTGGAAGGTATTTGGAAGACATTCAAACTGTAGCAACTTGGATTATTTTGCAAACCATGTCAATGTTTTCCCACAAGGGCAAGATGCTGGTTTTATTTTTTGTTTTTACTTTTAAAAATATGCTACTGTCTTTGTTTAAACATAAATAGTCCAATAGTTCTGAAGGATCTAAATCAATAGCTACAAACTGGTAGGTAGTTCCTTATTTTGTTTGGTCCTTCTGTTTGACTCCTTTTCTAAGGCAGTCAGAATCTTACTGTCAATACAATCAAATTATCTAATGCCTTACACGGTGTCTGCTTCACTTGCTTGCATCAGTCTGCAGATCTCCAGTGGGCCTTTGTGTTGGTGTCCCCAGGGATCTGATCTGGCTTCTTAAACTCACAGGTTTCTGAATTTATGAGTCAGTACTGCCTACCGCCTCTTCCGATTCTTCTGCCTACTCACATTCATTTTTTTTTTAAATTTCAGAATATCACGGGGTACAAACACTTTGGTTACATATATTGCCTTTGTACCACCCAAGTTAGAACTACAAACATGCCTATCCCCCTGCAAAGTGTACACCGCACCCATCAGGTGTGAATTTATCGATCCCCTTCCCACCTGCCCGACACCCAATGAATGTGGTATATGTTAACCACGGAGTACTACTCAGCCATAAAAAACAATGGTGAACTAAAACCTCTTGTATTATCCTGGATGGAGCTGGAGCACACATTCATTTTTTGCATGGAGACTTAGGCAGGTCTAAGAATTTGACCAAGATCATGTGGTTGTTACTAGGGAACTAACACTTAGGTCTCACATCTCCCTTTTCCCAGACTCACACTCCTACCACTGGGAGTTTTACTAACAGATGACAGTTTTCCTTAGAGCTCCCCACATGGATTCAAGGTCCATCAATTTAGACAGTAACAATGTGTTCCTAAAGAAAAATGCTGATCCTGTTACTGGCCTTTATTAATGAAACTTTAGATTCCCCACTCTTTTTAACTATTCAAAAAGAAATGAATTAAGTGGTTTTTGAAACACTCTCTAAATAGATCTCTGTGTACCTGGTTATGTATTAACTAGTTACATTTATGTAAGCTCTATATCTTTCAGAATGTTTTGGTCTATGGATGACTTTCAGTAAGTGTGGTATGCATACATGATAACTAATTAATGAAAACTAGTATTAAGTGTGGTTAGAATGACTTACTGGTCATGTCTGAGGATAGGAGTAGAGAGGAGAGGGTTTGCCTCTCGTGCCGGGTAATACAGAGAAGAAGGAAAACACAGTCATGAGACTGTGACATTAAAGAGATGAAAGTTAATGTTCAATAATTCAACTCAATGAATGCAAAATGAGAGATTCCTCCTCTATGTACCAATCACCATGCAATGTACCCCCAAGCATTTATATATTACATGTCCAAGTGGTCTGGACACACTGCTAGGGAGTGTGAAAGCACAGATTCCTGGGCTCTGTTCCAGAAGGTCTGCATCAGTAAGTCTGGGGTGGGACCAACAATTATGCCATTCCAACAAGCTCTAAAGTGATACCGATGCTGTTGGTCCATGAGCTACCCTTTGAGTAACAAGGATATGGAAACACTACTAATATTTTTATAAGTAAATGAGGATAAAAAGACATATCAAATATGCTCCTGATAATGTATATGTATTTCTTTACATACATATATGTATATATACATCTTTATATACATATATGTATATAGATTTTTAAAAATCCTGATCTCTCATTCATAATTAATATATTTTTTTTGTCCTTAACAATGTAAAACTTCAATGGAAAGGAGAGATTACAAAGGCTACTTTCAAAAACATAAACTTTACTTTTTTTTAAAGACCAAATATTTTACTATCTCCAGATACCTGAAAATATATGGGATTATCTTATAATAAAACTCAGATGCCTGAAGCCCACCTTGCAAGTTTCCTTCGCAAGAAACAATCCCAGATGCGAGCAAATCAGATACCGTGTAATAAGACCCAAAAGTATTTTTCCAAAGACAGAAAGAAAAATATCCAAGCAATAGAACTCTGATTGGAAAGACACAAAACAAAGATAACAGAACTATTTTTAAGGTTCATTTTATGACCAGGGGGCACAGCAAAATAGTTTGAAACAGAAAGTTTTCATGCTGATTACATGAAATCAAAATATACACTGTTCAAAGGCAGCCAACATTTTTTTTAATGCAGTCTAGTTTATGCAATGAGTTTCAGTGTTCTTTCAGTCTGGGAATATTTCAAAATATGCTGCAGGTACAGCTGGGAAAACTCAGTGATACCCCTGTCCAGATCTCAGCTATTAGGTTATAAAAATATTTTCACATTTCCTGCAGATGTCTAGATGCCTTTCTTTGCAAGTAATTTTGATTCAGAACTCATTATTGACAGCTGTTTGTTCTGATAGAACTTAATTGCTCTTTTACCAGACTCAGCTGCACGCAGGCTGATTTCCTTTCGCTTACAGAGTATATTACATATAAACACAGGCAGGAAAAAAATAACCAATTAACTAAATACGTGTGCATAAAATGATTCATTGAGAGCTCTGATCAAGTAATGTATCTAACTGCAACATAGGTCAAAGGAAATTACAACACTATAGTTTACAGTATTAAATATAATTATATGGAAATACTCAAAAGCACTAAAATATATTGATGATGAGTGGCAGCATCTGAAAATTTACTTTTATTAAAGAAACTTATAAATTGCTATATTTGAGTAATTGGCAAGGCATTTAATCCACTGATGAATTAAATCAATGATATCTATTTGACACAAACTATTAACATATACTACTTGGAACCTGAGAAGACTTCCATAATTGACACTAGTCAGGAGGAATCTAGCATTCTGTGGGATCATTTTGCGATGCCGATAAATCCTTCTTTGGAGAGTACAGTGTCTAGGGACACACCAACTCTTTTCCTCATCCTCCAATCACTGCTGTTGATGAGCTGCTTTTCCTAACGTTACCAGAAGAGAAATACAAATTCTTTGAAGTTGAAGCTATTCCCTCCGGAAGAGTCTCTTCAAAGGCAATGCCTCATTTTAGTAGCTCCCCAGGAGATACAGGAACAGCTTGGCAAATGCCTATCACTCTATCAAACGCCTCGGCAGCCTCATGCATGGAGACTAGGCCATTCCGGGGACCCCAACCTCCCTTCCTTAGTGGACTAGATTCCCCGAAGAGGGGTAAACCAAGGGCTGGATTCACAGAAGACCATATAAGCAGTAAACATACTGCATTTGAGAAGAGCAATAGTTCCCTTTATTTCCTTTGCTCTCTGTATGTTCTAGAAATGGAAGGAATGTGGTGATCAGGGATGAGCAAACTGCTCCTTAGTAAGGAACCCATTCAAGGAAAATGAAATTTTTCTTAACACCAGGGACACTATATGGTGCTTCCCTTTCTGGGGACACTAAATGCTTCTCTTTGCAGACTTAATCTACCTCATATAGGGAGGAAGATATTGGGAATGGGATGCTTATTACCCTGATAATTCCCTGGGATGCAGCATACATTTCCATTAATACTAGACATAATGCTAATTAGAATGCAAGCCCCAGACTCAACATTTACAAAGCCTGACATAATGAATTTTAAAGTATCCTACAGGGTTTGGTACCCAAAAAATCTGGTCAATAGCATACTCCCAATGTCTCCCTCTCTCCCCCCAAGTTAACAATGGAAACCATTCTACTTGGCCTTTAAGAATAATGCTAATAACTACCCTTATTATTATTTTTTAACCTACATATACAGATCGTTATACCCTTTAGAATTCTTGCATGGCTTGGTTCCTGGTATTGTTTCAGATTGTGACACATCTACTCCAATGTTCACTTATCCATCAAATATTTATTGAGTCTGTTTCAGGCGTGGCATAGTTCAAAGGGAAAAGGATGCAATGGTGAACTCAGACACTATCTCTAACCACACATCTCTAATGGTTGAAAGTTACAGCACAGGGAAGCAATTCAGTTTTGCCTATGGAATTAACGACTTGCCACATTTAAAAATTCCCCTGTTTTTTTGCTTTAAGGTTCACTTTTTACTGATAGAAATAGTTTAAACATAATGAAAACAATGACTAAATTGACACTATTTTGTTTTCAAGTAAGCATGATAGGGCAAGCAGTCTTTAATTATGATGTGCCCATTTTATGAGAGAGTTAGCTTGGCAAATGGAAAACTCAGGGACTTTAGAGGTTCGAATTCTGGCCCTTCTACCTGCAAGCTGTGTCATAATTACATAATTTATTTATTCTTCCTGAGCCTCTGTTTTCTCTCATGTAAAATGTAGATTCATTCCTTTAGTTTGCTGTAAGGATACTGTCAGCAAAATGCTTTCTAAATAATGGACTCTTGATAAACATTAATTTCCTTATTCTCTTTTCCTATGAGAAGGCCTAGAGTTGAATATTTTAATTCATTTGGCCTAATGGCAGAGTAGACATCTAAGCTTTCTATTCTTGCATGGTTTACATTAAAGACTTATACTAATGAATTTTATGAAACCAATATTCAACTTTATTTCCTGGTTTATCCTTCCCAGGAAAAAAAATGTAATATACAATTGAATCAGGCTTTAGACTTGGACTGGACCTTAGAGATGACATAATCCAGTAGTTCTCAAAGTGTGGCCTCCTGACCAGCAGTATCAGCATCATTTGGGAATTTGTTAGAAATGCAATTTTTGGGCCCTATCCTTAACAATAAACTCAGAAACTCTGCGGGTGGGGCAGAGAAACCAGCGTTTGAAAAAGCCCCCAGGTGGTCCTGATGCATGATAACACTGAAGAATCACCCATCAAGCCAATCCTTTACATTCTGAGGAACAGAGAACTCTTCAAGACTAAAATAAAATCTCTCAACTTCAGGTGCATTGCTTTGCTTATATCAAAGTTCTATTTTCTTCCCTTTATCTCAAATAGTGCTTATTATTTGTTCCATCATTTGCTCTTTTCCATATGCATATGGCTATCAATATGCATGTTCTTACCTGACTTCCATTTAACCAATTTAACTAACTCAAGCTTTCCTTTTCTTTCAAAAACCTCCTGCCTGTTACTCACACTGCACAAGGTCAGCTCAAGGCTAGCAGGTTACTCTCCAGGATGTCTGTGCTCTTTTGTGGTATCACAGTGTTTATTCCAAAATACTAGGTTATTTTATTTAAACAACTTATTTTATTAAAACAACAATTTTATTTAAACAACTTAATTAGGCATTAAATAAACTAATAAGATATATTTACAAAATAAAAGAGTTGCTGTCTCTATGAAAGCCAAGTTAACTGCTTTGGAAAGACTTATTAACAGTAAAAGTAATTTGTGCCCTGCATCCCCAATAAAGTACTATAGAATTGGGTAAGAGTGAGACAACTATAAATAAATGGAAAAATGTTTATAAACATCTAGTAGGATTCTAAACTCAAGTTGCTTCAATGTTAGGTTCATTGTATTAACTACACTAAATTTGCTAATCATAGGTCATACTGAAAGAAGAGTTCTTAGTCCTAAATTTAAAAAATTAATGAATCTAGTATTGAAATTAATGTCAATTATATACATAAATGTTTTTGGTTCTTTGCTTTAACTGCAATTTTCTCTAAATGACCAAGTCTTAACATATAAATCAAGGTTTTCTCTGAATGGTCTTGATTGCTCTAGGTATCTTTATATATGTTATCATCAGCTTTTTGAGGGAGATGCCATATTGTTTCATCTCCATACCCTATAGCCTGGAGTTTTGCACAGTGTAATTTTAATAAATATTTACTGATTATATTTATATATACAGTTTATTGAGTATTGCTGACTGATTAGCCCATTATAATTAGCAGTTCAGGGTCCTGTTTTATTATTGTGACCCAAATTATCCAGGCTATGAAACATTTTTTTATGATAGGACTTCCTGGAGTCCTTTGGGAAATTTCAATGGGGAAAAAAAAGAGTTCCATGTTTAAATAAGTTTCAAAAATTCCCTCTTGGAGGTTAACAATGGAAATTAGTATTTTATAGGGTTGAGAGACCCTGCTGTAAAGAAACCAACTTAACTTATTTTTACCCATGCTTGACTACAGAAATCCCCGCCCTCCCTCCAATCTATTAACCCATGACTCAATGTACACATACACTGATAAGGTATTCCAAATTCTCTGAGTGACTTGCCGTGTCATGTTCAAATCATTTTTCTGTTTCCATATGCTTTCTCATGCTTCTGGTAGAACCCAGAATAAGTATGAATTATGTATGCCAATTATGAATGCGTCAGACCATTTATGCCAATAATTAGTTGGGAAATAGTCAACATTTGGATTTGTAAAGTTGTTATTTTTTTTTTTTTTCATTTTCTTCTTTCTTCTAAATCAGGTAGCAGAACATTGTGAATCCAGCTCTCCTTTCACAGATTAAGAGAAGAAAGTTTTAACAGGGGAGTATGAAGCATAGGATGTCAAACAACAGGAAGTGGTGGAGCCTATGATGAACTGAGCCTAAAAAAATAACACTTAATTTAAAAATAAAAAGTGCTGAATATAAATTTTAAAAGTCTGCAAGCCAAATGTTAGTGACTACAGTTTTGGGGACAAGCTCTCCAAAGAGGGAGGTGGTTTCAACACTCTGGAATCATTTTAAAACTCGATGCCAGAAGACTTCAGATTTAGAAAAGCAGTATTAAGTATCAAATTATAGCAGCGTAAGAGACAGAGTCCAGGAGCACTCAACCTAGAGCTGGGAAAGCAGTAATGAATGCCCTTTACATTAAATATGTCTATGGAAATTGAACATTTAACTGAGATAAGGCTGCCCAGGCTATTAAAATCTCAAATGTTGAATGGCAGTTATGTAATGAGTTTCTTCAAAAAATAGAAAATGAATTGCCGTTTAACAAACACTCCCTGAAATGTTGATAATTGAAGTTACGTGATGCGTGCTTGGGGGTTCATTATACATTCTCTCTACTGTGGGGTATGTTTAAAAATGTACAAACTCAAAAAGTTTAGAAAAAACAGCCTCTTTTTCTCCCCTACCTCCCCAGATAAAGCTCTTTCTAAATGTTTGGTCCCCCACAGAGTAGAAATAACAAAGAAGATCATTTTTAGACCCATTAACCTCCAATTGCTAGGACTGGGCCTAAGTTTCTAGCCAAATTGTGATGTGATGAAGCTTTAACAGGAAACTGTGGATATAAGTGATAATTCCAGAAGTGCTACTTGATAAGATTATCCATGTGGAAACCACACAGAGAATTCAGCAAGAGATAGGATGACCACCTTAGGAATTAGTTGTAGCTTTGTGCATTAAGTATGCCACAAAGCTCCACTCTAAAAATGACTTCCATGCAGAATTATTATCTCATAATTTTAAAATGTGTTTATTCCTAAACCTTTAGGAAATATAAACCCAACAAAGGCATACATACTCATCTCTTGTAACTGAATATATTCACAGAGCTTCTTACTGAATTCTGGAAAAGGTTTTGCTAAGCTTGTGGCTTTACTATTGTACCCTACAAACCAATCAGTTTGAGTTTAATTGAACCAAGATAACAAATGAATTTCAGACTGCAGTACATCAGAGAAAATAGTCTGAAACCAGGTCAATCATTTTCAGACACACAGAAAAGGGATGAAATATTAACCATAGGTTGTAAAGGATGTTTGTGGTTTGTAACACGACTGGTTATGGTTTTTCAAATGTAAGTAGTGAGCATGAGTTCACACTGAGAAAGACTCTCTGCTCAATTGATTGGAATTGGACTGGGTTCGGGTTGACAAAGTGAAAGTTTTTAAGATGTGTAGAAGGACTGAGCACCTGTGAACCCAAATTTGGACTAAAGTTGTTACTTCAGAGAAACAGAGAAAATTTTTCATTATGGCTTCCATAAAACCAACATTCCCCATCATCATCATTATTGTCATCAAAGTAAACCTGCATTTAATCTCCTAATTTTATCCAGTTTTCCCTTGAGTAGAAGATGCCATTGGCTAATGACCAGATTGTTCTCTACCTGTTTAGAGATATGGAAACTAAGTTAGGTGAGTGATTTGCATAAGATTATGCAGTTTCAGGGAAGTCCAATATCTTTCATTTTTCTTCATTTTTGCAATTCCCATTTTTTATCCTGAAAGCTAAATATGTAGTGAATATCATGAAATTCAGGGTTGTTTTCATTAGCGTACACTTAAAATGAAAATTTTAACATCCAGAAGCTTCATTTATCACTTTGCATTTTACAATTCCCACTACATATGAATTGCTTTAGGAAGAGTTTGATTTTTACTAGGGTTCTAGGCCATGTGCAAAACACAGCTCACAGTTGGAGACCAGTCATGGTCCTCCTTTGTCCATATTAAAATCCAACAGCCCTAGCTCCTGATAAAACTTAGAGGCTTACCATTGTAACCAACTGAGGATGCATCTTAAGCATATTTATCGTCTATATTCATTTATAGTATTTGACCTGAGCTTAAAGGATAGTATAATAATAATAATAAAAATGCAGCATCTTCAAATAACCTGTATTCAGGCAATAGATAGGTCAAATTTCAGTATAAGCTCTGCCTCAGTGACAAGAAGGGGCTCTGACCGCTTAGTCCTGCTCTCTGTGGCCAGAGACCACTGCAATGAGATGAAAAATTAAAGCTAGAAAGAAGACACTCCAATTCACATCTCTTACGTACACATATGGGGGTAATTATGGACACAAGAGAAAAAGGCACACAAACAACAGCAAAAATTAGGGAGCAGTTCTGAAAGAAGCTTAAAGGCCTCTTCCCCCCACTTTCTTATCTATTTTATAGATTGACAAAAAAACCTGTATGTTAGGTAGTCTTTGGGGTTTTGCTTTTCTCACCCAAGCATGCGAAGGAAATTTACATGGCATTTGAACAGGCTGATGAGAGTAGAGCAGTGAGAAATACCGAGGAGATCACAGAGACCTTGCAGGCTCATCAGTGTCTTATTTGGGCCCAACAGAGCTTTGATAGGATAACTTGGAAGGTCCAGGGACTTAGTAGCATCTGAAGACAACACCCCCTACCCCCCCCCCCCAGTATGTTTTGAATTTAAAAAGAGCCTTTTTGTTTGCTTCATTTATCATCATTTAGTTTGCCTTCAGCACAGAGACTGCTTGTAAAGGCAGGCTTTTATTTCGAAAGGGATTCTCCTCTGATTTTGGTGTCACTTCATACATTTCTGCAACAAGAAATTCTCTCAGCAGCTGTACTTATGTTAGAAACACAAATGTACCTTATTAATGCTACTTATCAAGGCAAAGGGTTTAAAAATACTTGCTAAACATTTGTTTATTTATATGAAAGATTTCAGAGTTTTGCACAGCTAGATTTAGCCACATAACAAACACTGTGAGTGTGTGACAGAAATATAAATGATTCCAGCAGATGGCATGGTCAGAAGCAAAGGGTTTGCAAGTGTAAGAAATAGCACACATCCAAATTGAGAAGCCTGAATGGCTATAATCGTAACACATCTACAGTCAAATGAAGAAGGTCATTTACATCACGTTAAGAAACACAAGGGTAGAATCTTATCTCATGCAAGTGGGTTATACAAAATGGGGATTTGGCACATGGGTCACTGTTGGACAATATACCACACACAGTTTCTATTTTGGTTCCAGCAGAAAAACGATATCAACAAATTTCTTTCTCTCTTTGCTTCCTACTTTATTCAATAGAAGAGGTAACAATAGCATCTGCTGCACTTGGCTGGAGCCTGGGATGAGGAAATTGTGGATGAGAAGCATCCCAGGCATATGGACACTAAAAAGCCCACGCTACAGCCACGGCACGGCCAGGCTAGCACTCCGACGGGAGCGGCAGATACACAAGGCAGCCACTGTGAACCAGAGAGGGGCTGCCAAGACAGCATGTCAAGTAATTTTTAGTGGCCTGAAGTGGTCTCCACCATCACAACTCCAGGCACTACTGCAAAGCAGGATGAGTTTATCTCTGACATCCTCTCCCTTCTCCCTCTGGCATCCCTCTACCATTTTCTGCTGCCGTGGCGGCCTTACTAACCGCCTGGGTGCCCAGGGCATTCAGGCTGCTCCCTGACCACCCATCAGCCCTTCTTTCCATTAGTCATGGGCTTGAAGA
>VBSM01003204.1:49116487-49167953 GCA_008086735.1 Cheirogaleus medius | reverse complement strand
AAGGGGAAGGGGTGGGGAGGGGAGGTGGTCTGGGAGGCTCCAAATGTCCCTTCCAGGTCTATGATTCACTGTGAATGAATCATACTTCTAGAGTTTCTGAGTTTAAAAAGAGGCCCATTAACCTCAATAAATCCTGAATTACAGGAAGATATAAAGGAAATATTTTTGAGTCAGGATCAAAGGGGAGTTAACAGTACAAGTTTCTCTTGCCTACAAGCTGATATTTTAGCAAGAATAACCAGGTAGCAGTTATAAAACAAATCCACATTGCATTTAGCCAGGCTGCTGAGAGTAGAGAGGAGTTCCATCAGTCCAGCAAATAGAATATATGAGGTCACAAATTATTTGTTATTTCTACTATCAAAAGGTGGAGTTTGTTCTCTCACTTCTTGGATCTGGGCTGGCCCCTGACTTATTTGAACAAAAGAATGAGGTGGAAGTCTTGGTCTCAAAAGGCCTGCAGCTTCTCCTTTGATGCTCTCAGAAGCCTGAGACCACTTGACCAGGATGAAAGGCCTCAGGGAGCGAGAGGCCCAGCCCAGGCTTCCCAGCCCTTACAGCTGACTGTGAAGGAGAGCTCAGGGAAGACCAGAAGATGACCTATGTCCTGCCCCAAGTCAACGCACAGAATAGTAAGAAACAAGAGACTACTGTGGTTTTAAGCTACTATGGTTGGCTTGGTGTTTGTAGGCAGCAATCGCTGATAGGTGTACCCTCCATTTCAGAAAGGTTGCCAACTCCTGGGGCACACGGGTGTACCAGAAACAAAAATATGGTTATAATTTTTAAAAACATAAGACAACACTCAAAACCAACTCAAATGAAAACAAAGGAACAAAAACAGAGAGAAAAGGCATAGTTTCTAAAAATAATCATAATTCTCATAATCCTCTCTTTCAAATATTAAAAGGAATTTGAACAAGTAGCTCTTTAGCTTTTATCATCAGAATGAAAGAGCCATAGTTAATCCTGCCTCATTTTATCTAGTTCATCGTTTTTTATCCGCTTAGATATATGACAAGCCGTAGACTCTAAAAGCACCACTGTGCACTCATGAGACACTTAACTGCTGACTCTCCCTTCATGAACTGCAATGTAGAAGAGGATTTTGGGGGAGGTGGGAGGTATAGAGGGAGGTGAGATGGGGAGAGAGAGAAAAAGGGACTGCTCAAGTCCATTGGAAGAGAGTGTAGAAAAACATAAATGAAAAGTGTGTAAGTATGTCAAGGGCAATTTATCTTCAGTAAAATTCTGTGATTTAAAAATGGAGTGTGCTGTACCAGAAATATATACTCCCCAAAATCAAAGGGCAAAGGATTTCAGGAACCTGCAAGCTTGGGCAGGAGGTCTGACATTATGACTCACTGTCCTTCCATTCTTCTTATCTGTTATCTTTGGCCTCCACTAAACAATGAAAAAGGGACAGTCAGTAAGTCATATGTCACATAAGGGCACTCCTGGGGCTTATTGTTTTGAACTGCCAAAATGCTGGGCGTCATACCAAGCATGAGTATGAAGCAATTTGACTGATGCCCTAGCAAAAAAACCTAGCATTTATCAACTCCAAAAAACATGGTTCTTAAAAGAAGCCACATTGGGGGCCTGAAGATTTATTGGAGCAATGTCATCATAGTGCAAAAATATTTTGGGGACTTCTTTTTGGCAGTAGATTTTAAAGCCTATAGCCTGTTCTTTTGAATTCACTAATGATGGCACATCTTTGTCCTTGAAAGTAGATTTAATTTTTCTTTTCCTAATGCCAAGAGACATTAAGGGCCAAGTATTTGGGGTTTGTATGGTTGGTGATCAAGGAAGGTAAGGAATACTACTGGGTGATTTTTGAAGTAATGGGTCTTGTTCTCTATATGCTTTAAAAAGTGATTATTCAGGTAAGTGTCATAGAGAAGTTCTCTAAATGTTTACAGTAAGGATGCCATTCAAAGAAGTCTTGTCTTTAAGGTAAAAGCGTTGAGGTGGGTTATCATTTGAACACAATAATTCTGCCAAAATTAAAAATCAGGTTTATCACCATATAGCTGTAGTTCTCAACTAGGGGTATTTTTACCCTCAATGGGGCATTTGGCAATGTCTAAAGACATTTCTGATGCTCACAACTGGGGGGAGGGGCGGGTGAATTCCTGGCATTGGGTAGGGAAAGGCCAGGGATGCTGCTAAACATTCTACAACATACAAGACAACTCTCACAACAAACATTCTATGACCTAAAATGTCAAAACTACTGAAGTTGAGAAAGTTTGCCTAGTAGAAACAATGTATTCTAATAAGTGAAGCATTAATTTAGCCTAATGAAATAATTATAGCAGTGCTTATGCATTTTCAAAGTGTTAAATGTTCTAGATGCTGCTCATCTTCTAGGTTTATATATACACACACACATGTTTTCCACTACTCTAAGTTACAAATTATATAGAACTCGAACTCACATTTCAGAAAATATAATAGCATTCTTCTTTTATATTAATAGAACCAAATTAAATAGCTACATATTTTATGTGGAGTAAAATACAATAATAATAAAAACATCAGTAGCTGTAAACATTTATTGACTTCTTTCTATGTGACAGGTACCTGGCTAATTAATCACAAATATTTCATTTAATCTTTATAAACAATACTATCAAGGAAATACTACAATTATCCCCACGTTACTGATCAGGAAATAACTTACTCCATGTGACAGACGTTGTAAATGAAACAGCTGGGATTTGAACTCAAGTAGAATGATTTCAGGCACACAGTCTTTACTACCATGTATTGCTGGTCCCTAGGAACAGTTCTATTGGCAAGAAGTCATCTCTTTTGTAGGCTATGGATAGTCCTGCTTTCATTTGTATAATATAAATTGAGGAAAATAGAAAATGGCAGTATGCAAACCCAAAGGGAACAGAAGAAAAGAAATAACAGAGAAAAGAGTAGTAGCGAATGAAATTGAGAACAAAAGAACAATACAAAGGATCAACAAACAAACAGTTGGTTCTTTGAAAAGAGAAACAAAATTGACACACCACTAACTAGACTAACCAAGAAGAGAGAAGATCCAAATAATCAGAAACAGAAAAGGAGACATTACAACTTATACCACAGAAATACAAAAGAACATCAGAGAATACTATAAACAACTATACTCCCACAGTAGAAAATCTAGAAGAAATAGATAAATCCCTAGAAACAAATAACCTCCTGAGATTGAACCAGGAAGAAACAGAAATCTTAGATCAATAATGAGCAGTGAGATTGAATGAGTAATAAAAAAATCTCCCAAGAAACCCAGGACCAGACAGATTCACAACTGAATTCTACCAACTGCACAAAGAACTAGTACCAATCTTCCTGAAACTTCTTCCAAGAAATTGAGAAGGAAGTTAGAATCCTCCCTAACTCATTCTTTGAGGCCAGCATTACCCTGATAACAAAGCCAGACAAGGACATAGTAAAAAAAGAAAACTACACACCAATATCCTTGATGAACACAGATACAAAATCCTCAACAAAACACTAGCAAACTGAATGCAACTGTACTTCAAAAAGATAATATACCATGCTCAAGTGAGTTTGTATTCCAGGGATGCAAGGATGATTCAACATATGCAAGTCAATAAATGTGATTCACCACATAAACAGAATTAAAAACAAAAACCATACGATCATCTAAATAGATGCAGAAAAAAAGCATTCAATAAAATTCAGTGTCCTTGCATGATAATAACCCTCAACAAACTAGACATAGAAGGAACATATCTCAAAATAATAGAAGTCATATATGACCAACCTACAGCCGACATCATACTGAATGGAGAAAAGTTGAAAGCATTCCCTCTAAGAGCTAGAGCAAGGCAAGGAGGCCCACTTTCACCACTCCTATTTAACAAAGTACTGGGAGTCACAGCCAGAGTAATCAGGGAAGAGAAAGAAATAAAAGCATTCAAATTGGAAAAGAGGAAGTCTAATTATTTCTGTTTGTTGATGATATGATCTTATTCCTAGAAAACCCTGAAGACTTGATAAATGAATTCAGTAAAGTTTTAGGATACGAAGTCAATGTACAAAGATCAGGAACATTTTTATATATCAATAACAATCAAGCTGAGAAACAAATCTAGCTACAAAAAACAAGAAACAAAAAACAATATAATAAAATGCCTAGAAATATATTTAACCAAGGAGGAGAAAGATCTCTACAAGAAAAACTATAAAATATAAATGAAAGAAATTGTAAATGATGCAAACAAATGGAAAAACATCCTATGTCCATGGAATGAAAGAATCAATATTATTAAAATGACCATACTTCCCAAAGCATTCCTCAGGTTCATTGCAATTCCTATCAAAATACCAATGTCATTTTTCACAGAATTAGAAAAAAAAATCCTAAAATTCATGTGGAAACAAAAAAGTTCCCAAATAGCCAAAGCAATGCAAAGCAAAAAGAACAAAGCTGGAGGTTTCATATTCCCTGACTTCGAATTATACTACAAAGCTATAATAACCAAAAGAGCATGGTAATGGTATAAAAATAGACACATAGATAATAGAACAGAATAGAGAACCCAGAAAGAAAGCCACATACCTACAGCGAACTGATCTTTGACAAAATTGACAAATTTTAATACATACACTGGGGAAAGGATATCCTATTCAATAAGTGGTGCTGGGAAAATTGGAGAGCCATATGCAGAAGAATGAAACTAGACCCCTATCTCTCACCATATAAAAAAATAACTCAAGATGGATTAAAGACTTAAATATAAGACCTGAAACTATAGAAATACTAGAAGGAAACCTAGAAAAAGTTCTTTTGGACATTGGCCTAGGCAAAGAATTCATTACTAAGACCGCAAAAGCAAATGCAACAAAAGCAAAAATAGACAAATGGGTCTTAATTAAACTAAAAAGCTTCTGCACAGAAAAAGAAATAATCAACACAGTGAACAAAAAACCTGCAGAAGGGGAGAAAATATTTACAAACTATACATCCAACAAAGGACTAACATCCAGAATCTACAAGGAACTGAAATAATTCAACAACAACAAAAAACCCAAGTAACTCCATTAAAAAGTGTGCCAAGGACATGAACAGACATTTTTGAAAAGAAGACATACAAATGGCCAACAAGCATATGAAAAAATGCCCAGTATCACTAATCATCAGAGAAATGAAATTAAAACCACAATGAGACACCATCTTACACTATGCAGAATGGCTATAATTAAAAAGTCAAACAATAACAGATGTTGGCAAGGATGTGGAGAAAAGGGAATGCTTATACTCTGTTGGTAGGAATGTAAATTAGTATAGCCTCTATGGAAAACGGTATGGAGATTTCGCAAAGAAGTAAAAATAGAGCTACCATTCAATGCAGCAATCCCACTATTGGGTATCTACCCAAAGGAAATGAAATCATTATAGCAAAAAACATATCTGCACTCATATGTTTTTCATAGCATTATTCACATTAGCAAAGATATGGAATCAACCTAAGTGTCCATTAACACATGGTTAAAGAAAATGTGTGTGTATACATACACACATACACACACACACACACACACACACACACTGGAATACTACCCAGCCATAAACAAGAATGAAATCATGTTTTTGCAGTAACATGGATGAACTGGAGGCCATTATCTAAAGTGAAATAACTCAGAAACGGAAAGTCAAATACTGTATGTTCTCACTTACAAGTGGGAGCTAAATAATGTGTACACATGGACATAGAGTGTGGGATGATAGACATTGGAGACTCGGAAGGGTGGGATGGGGTGGAGGATGAGAAATTGCTTAATGGGTATAAGGTACATTATTCGAATGATGGCTACACTAAAAGCCCAGACTTCACCACTATGGGATATATCTACGTAACAAAACTTCACTTGTATGCCTTAAATCTCTACAAATAAAGAAAATGGCAGCATGGTATACACAATGACTGTGAATCAGGAAGCATGGGTTCTTCTTATCCAGACTCTACTTACTATTTGGGTATGTGGTCTTCAGTGAATCAATTAATTTTTCAGAATCTCAATTTCCTTCTCTGAAGAGTAAGGGTAGTAACAATGCACATTTTCCACTCTTATCAAAAACCTTACATCAAATAAATGACGGGGAGATGCTCTACAAATGGTCACATTCCTACACAGAAGTGAGTTGGTGGCTATTCTTGGGCATGGAATGGGAATGAGATGGTGATAGTTTCTTAGTTGCCCTTGAAGGAACCTTCATGATATATAACCCTGATAAATAACTAAAGTTAGATAGTTTCTTATACTATCGGCCTCATCTTTCCTCAATTGTCTTTATATCTATAATGCTTCTTTTAAAATAAATTCTCCATTTTATCAGGCAGCCAGAGTGCACCTCCTAGTACCCCAAATAACTTCTCCATTTTAAGTTTCACAGTTTACACCTGTTGAGGCCACTCTGTAATTCTTTTTAAATGCTTCTCTTTTGGTTCTGTTACTTTCAAACTATTTCAGTGGCAGTAAGATATTTTTCTCTTATAGGATTATGCCATCAAAATATTGAAGGCCTAGCCTTCCATTTCATATCACCATGCTGTTTCATAAAGTAAGCATTTGCTTTTTATGCAGAATTACTGGTATATAAGAACAGAACCTGACGTAATAGGTTCCACATGGTATAATTATTTCTCCCCACCTTAAAATGTTTCCATAAATAAGGACAAAATTTGTATATTCCACCCATATTCTTATGTTGGCATTTTTAACAATCCAGTCTTTCATCTACAGAAGGCTAGCATCTCCTATTACTTAATTTACACATGAAAATAAATTCCAGGTTTAAAAATAATATGGGTCTATGGTTCACACTTGTCAGCATCTCAAAACTATCACATGCTTTGGCAATACTTGTGGTCTTTGATCTGAGGAGACATTTGAATGAAACTCTGGGAGGAATAAAAGATGGAATTTAGAATGAATGGTTAAAAATGCATTAAACAATTTTCTGCACCACTTGCAGTGTTTTTGGAGTATATGTTTTTTTATTTTTATGTTCATATGCAATGTTTTCCAAAATCTTTTAACTTTTTTTTATTATTTTTTTACCATTAGATTTTTAATTTCAGACTATTGCAGGGGTACAAATGTTTTGGTTACATGAATTGCTTTTGTACAGTTTGAGTCAAAGTTATAAGTGTGCCCACAAGCAAGGTCTTTTATTTTTATGCTCATATGCAATGTTTTCCAAAATCTTTTGACTTTAAAAAGGCTATTTTCCTTATTATTGGGTTAGTCTTAGGGATACATGGTTATGCTATAAATACGACCTAAGTAGTTTCTCGGTTGTGCTTTCATATGAAAAGTCAAAAAGTATTATGAAGACTGAAACTTAGGAATTTTTCCAACCACAAATTGCCATCAGATTTTTGTTGGGCCACCTTTAGTAGCCTACTGATGCTTCATTACTGATTATATTACTGATCTACATCTGGCTTGAAGTTCCTGTTCCTTTCAGTTTTGAAGACTGGTTTGATTCTATAGTGTGACAGATTTAATTGATCCTCAGGAGGTCTATTTTACTCTTTGGGATTGTTTCACTTAGAAGACAGATTTAGGGGTCTTGATCTATCCCCATTTCATATTTATTCTTAAATGAATACACTTCTCTTATGAAGAAAAAGTATTCCCTTTGTCTTTTAAAAGGGGTTAATGTGACTCAAGAGTTAGTATCATGGGTCAAGGTTTTATAATTGATTCAATGAAATTACAGCTTCATCCCAATTTACTCATTCCTAACAAGATGCAAATACTTAGATCAAATCAGTTGTCATGTCTTTTTGGCACTAGAATATAGACTTTATAGAATATGTGGGTTAGAATATAAGCCACAGATTCTCCTATAAAACAACATAAAGAATAGAGTTGAAAAGGGAAACAAAGTTTTATTTTCCAAGAAGAAGACTAAAATAATATAGGAAAATGTAATGCATGACCTCTAAGAAAATCTAAGCTTAATAAATAACTTGAGAGGTCTCTTCCTTAGTCTCTTTCAAAATAATATTATAAATAAAGTAAAAAAAATTTGCATGTCTCTATTCATGTACTGCATAGACATCTATGCAGTGAAGAGGTAATGGGAAACATCTATCTGACAACCATTTATTCAGCAAATATGTAGTGAGGAGGTAAATGTGAGGAACTAGGTGGTCTCTGCAATTGGAAGAGTCAAACAGGCCAAGGACTTTGCATCTGGCCTAAATTTACGTGCTGTACAGCCTTGAACAAATCACCTATTATCCCCCTGTGATTAATCCTCTTCACAAGTAAAATATATTGTTTTGTGGATCAAATGACTATATCATAAGTGCTTAGTAATACTTGGAAAATACTAATGGCTCAGTAATTGGTAGCTATTATGATTATTTATGTTAAAGTGATTAAAGGATAGAAGAGACTCACATGCTAGCAATTGCCTTTGATTTAGAAAGAGTGAAAGAAAGGCTAGAATATGCAACATGCTGTGGAATCAGAAAAGAAGGAGTGGCTCATTCTGACCAGGTCATCAGGGAAGGCTACACAGTGAAATGCTCTTCCAGTGGGCAGCAGAAGGGGAAGCTGAAATCCATCGAGTGACCTAAAGTCTGGAGAATTTGCTTGGTCTACAAGACCCGGCAATCTGGGGCCATATAATAGCTTTACCACCGCTAGTAGTATGAGCTCAAGCAAGTGACTTGACTTTTCCTGGCCTCTGTTTTTTCTTCTGTGAAATGGAAGAATAAGGTTCCTACTTGTGAAGACCACTGGGAAGAAAAAGCAATAACACATGTAAAGCACTTAGAATAGGGCCTCTCCAGTTGACAAGAAAGATTATTTGATGTTGAATAAGGTTCAACTATCCTTAACCATTACTATGGCTAAAAACCAGGGAGCTGTATCTATATTTCATTATGGATGGACGAAAGACATGAAAGGTAAAATAGTAGAAAAAGCAACTCAGAAATAGTGTGTGCTGGGAAACAGAGATGAAGGTACTTGGAATGTGTAACCAGCGGTAGATGCCAAGAGTGACCAATGAAGTGTGAAGGGCAAGAACAGCTGGGATTATAAAGGGCCATGAACACAATGATAAGAAGTACAGACTTTATCTTGAAGGCATCAAGAACCACAGCATTAAGTTCCACGGATCCTTAACGGTATCATTTTAAGAGTTCAAGGGTTTTGGAGGTCTTTATAAAAACAGATTTATTATTGTAAGTGATTCTATCCAATTCACAGTATTAAAATGTTCTCTGTCCCTGAGAAAAATCTGATGGAATTACCACGATGGAAAATATGTAAGTTTTAAAAAATCCATTCAATTAACCATTTGGATATTTATAAACATCTGTTTATTTAATAAAATGGATGGCTGAGATCATATGAATGATATCCATGTTCATGTTGAATTTTTCTCCTTGGAGTTCTAAATATACGCATAGCTCTTAAAAGTCACTCAATAATAATTACTCATAATTTAACATTATTGCATAAAGCACTGTTCTAGGTGCTTTATGTGTATCATTTAGTATCATTTCATTTAATTTTTATAAAATTCTCATTGCTATGAATAGTGTTACCCCATTTTACAGGTGAAGAAACAGATTAAATAATTTGCTTAAAGGAATACAGCCAGTGAGTAAATGAGTCGATGTTTTACCCAGGCAGTCTATCTCTCCGAAGTGTGCACTCTCAACGTCATGATTACACACTCCGTATAAAGCAACTAACAGCTACAGTTGGTCTTTCCTTCTTTGCCTGTTGAACTGGACGTTCTTCCTTTTAGGAAGGTGGTGGGCCCTATCCTTCTCCTTGGCTCTCCAAGGACTTATCTATGTTTATTGCACTAGGCTAAACCTGTAACTCTTTCTTATTATTGATTATTAGAATTTCTTTAATGGCTCATTTTAGTCTTACCACATTTATTACTAGACAGGAACATTGGAGGAGCATGATTTTCTTTTTCTGACCTATTCCCCTCTTCTTGGTGGCTACTACCTGACTTATCTTAACAACTCTTCTATTCTCATAGAAGCTATTTGGCAGCAGGTTTGGATTTATTTTGATTTGTCACTACTTCTTTATGAGAGAGAAAAAATTCGGATTCATCATAGAGAAATCACAACACTAAATACAGTATTTGGATTCCAGAGTATTTTCTGTGATTATTTGTAACATGATCATGGCTAACTGTGATCAGTCTCTCTTTGTGACTTGGCTACTGTGGCTTTTTACATAGTTCCTTCCTGCTTAGAAATGGTTTCTAAACTAGAATTTCTGGGATGCCACACAAGTAACTGTCATCTAGAGTGACTTTAATCTGCCGCTCTGTCACAAAAAGTTATGCTGGCAAGTTTTAACACACTTGTATTTAAGTCAAGGATTTATGATGGTTTGGATGTTGACAATGTTGACATTGCCTGTCCTACATAAAGGGGCCAAGATTTCTTACCAGGCACATGACATTACATACGAGCAATTATTTCACAGAGCTCAGTTTATGCTATATCTTTTCTCCATGGTTTTGAAGTAGTTAACACATTCTGTCCACCAATATACCTACTCTTCTGTTGTTTGTTTCAATACAGAGCTCTTCCAGAGCCTTGGGCACGGCGCTTCCAAACGTCAGCAGCTATTAGCTCTGCACATTCATCTTTGTTTCCTTATTTCTCCTGAGTAGCCTTTATCTCTCAGAGGTGAGCCCAGGTGGCTTAACAGGACATGGGTGTGTGTGTGTGTGTGTGTGTGTGTTACGTATTTTCTCAAAATATCGCATAATCATTATTTACCTTATCTCTCCTGCTTGCTTATAAACTTTTTTGGATCCTTCATACTGCATAAAGCCTATACTTCTCTTATGATCTACAGAGGGAGAACTGCATGTTTAAAGTTATCTATCTATCCATCTATCTATCTTAGTTTTCCAGGGCCTCCACTTTAATTTACAAAAGCATATTTTGAGAGAGGGAAGATGCGGTATTTTAAAATGCAGTACAAATACCATAATGCTATTTTTTCAATGAACACTTCCAAGTTATGTTTCCCTAATTTTTGTTACTATTATTTTAAATATATAATTGTGTGTGGGGGTGTGTGTGTGTGGGTATGTGTATGTGTGTGTATGTGCATTTTTGCCATTAAGCATATAAGAGCAACATTTCTTCTGTGAGTCTAAATTTCCTGTTCCTCTATCCTTTGGCCAAACTTTATCTGAAAACATTTTGTGTGTTTCAAGTGTGGTTTTTATATTCAAGTTCAGCTCTCACCAAGCTGAAGGTGCACCATATTACCAGGTACACTGCCTCTTTGAAGCACGCAAAGAAGTGTGTATAATAGGGTAAACAGACTGGTCAAACTTCGGCCTGATCTTTACATCAACAGGAAGGAGAACCAGAAATCTGCTTTCATGAATGCAAAAGCACTTGTTTAAACTAATAGAAATAATGTCTAGTGTTTCACAATCATGCAGTAAACTGCAACCAAGTGGCGAGTCCTCAAAGGCCCCTGTTCTGGATATAGGGATGTAAGAACTAGATAACAAGGCATGAGGCCAATTATACCACCACCTTCTTGGCTATCAGTACTTGAACCAAACCCTGTAGCCTCTCACTCACACTTCTCTTGAACTGACATACTGTTGTTATAAACGTCACATAGAACAAAGCATGGGGAGTGCTTTGGAATTAGTAAAATAGTCCATATAAATACAAGGTAATGTTATTATTGGGTTTTATCAGGGAAAACAACTGGTAGAAAAAAGAAACTTTATTTTGTTTGGAATTTGCCAGGCCATTGTTTAATAATTACTACTGAAGCATGAACTGGCCAGGTGAATTTATTACTTTTATTCCGATCTATCCATTGTCTCCATCTTTTTTGCAAAAAATAGCCCCCTTTCTAGGGTCTATTGCATTATGCTATAGTATAATATGTGGTATGAAGGAGAGTTATGCTATTAAGTCATGATAGAAGTGGTTTGTGATAGATGATTTCTTGTCTTTTTTATATACTTCCACACTTCAATTTTACTTATCTGTGCAAGGAGCCATATTTTCTCATGTTTGAATTACTTGGGTTATGAAGAACTGTTATGAAGTTAAAACTACACATTTATATAGTAATAAATGGAATCTGACTACATAGCTTGAATAGTCTGTTAATAATGATACTTGAGAAGAACTCAAGCCAACTGGAAGAAATCAGTTTAATATTAAAAATGTATCAACATTTATATATAGTGGAATCTGAGTGGTGATATGAAAGATGTTAGTCAGAATTAAGTAAAAAATGTAAATTACACATTTCAAGAGAACTATAGACTCATTAGCTCCAAGTACATAAAATAACTTCCTTGAAATTATAGGTCTTTGTATAGATTTTGTTAAACAAATTTTTAAAAATCAAATTAGTGTATTTTTTATATGTGACTTGATATTACCAATGTGCAGAAGGCATCTTTAAGCAATAAGACATTTTCCCTGAGAGGTAGGATGATTATATTGTTTTGTTCAGTAATATTTTTCTATAAATAGTAAAAAGATTCTATCAGTCCAGCTCACAAGAACTGGTCAAACAATTCATATAAATAAGTTTTTTTTAGAATATCCCTCCACATGAGGTGAAACTTGACCCTAATTACAAGGTGAATTCTTTATTCTTTTCGGTTTTATATATTTATGGCCATGTGTGCACTTCATTTTGTGTTTGTTTATTTATTTTCATCCCAAAGAGAAAACAGCAATGGGCCATAGTTGCCTACTATCTTCGGTGGGAATATGCATTTATATCAAATCCTTCCTATTGACATTAGTAGAGGACAGGCTTCATTTGACCAAGAGACCTGGATTACTTATGAAGGCATTTACTACCTCAGAGTATAAACATGCGGCAAAGAGAACGAGAAACAATTTAGCTTTCCATTTCCCAGAAAACCTTCTGACTACAGGTAAAACAGATGCTCTCGGTGGTCCTTACCTGCAGTGCACAACCATTGGACCCGCATCAGGAGGGTTACAGGTTTTCACTCTCCGTAAGAAAGCTAGAAAAGGTGTAGGGTGTTCTGGAACACCGTGATCAGGCCAGGCGGTGAACTGGAATTGTCTCACTTCTCTCTTCTCACTGGAACCATTCTGTGAAATAGGAACATTGGCTGAAATTCCATTTTCCCGGCCTCAGGTGGTAATGATGAATAACATGGAAGAGGTAACACTAAAATGTGCTATCTTTATTCCTTCCTCCCACCCTACATCCATTGGGAAGACATACTCTTTGGAGATGTAAATCCCAAGCTATTTGTAAATGACAAATATTTGCTCGGGAAGATAAAATTCTTAGGTGAGAAGCATTACATTTTTCAGGTTTAACTATGAGGAGCACTCCTGTTATATTTTACAGGAAGAAGTAGTTCTTCTTCATCTATTCTTCATTCGTTGAAACTTTCGTTCGGAGAAAGAGTTTTATATTTACTGATAAATCGCCAGACAAGAAGAAAAATTGCTGAGAGATAATGGAAGAATTATTTCATTTTTCACTCTTGCCATTTGGATCAAGATTTAAGTAAAGCCTTAAAAGATTTGATTTCTCAAAAGAAGCTTTCTTTAAATAATGGAAAGGGGAAGGGGAAGAAAAAAAAAAAAAAGCAAACCTTGTAAAGTGCAAATGTTCGAACACAATATGTGGCCAGCTCCACGGTATCTAGCAGCGTCACTTGGACCAGCCCATGGGTTTCTGTGCCTCTGCTGGGCCAATACTGGTCACACTTCACCTATAAGTAATAAGTGACACATTCAGGGCAGATGTTCATCAGCTTCTCTATTAACTTTACTTTGAGTTGCTGTTGAAGGAAAACAGCTTTTCTGCATTTCATTTTATGTTGATCTTTTTCTGGCATGCATTTTTGTTATCCCAATATATGTAAATTACTGCTCTGATGCCAATATAAACCACATTTTTCAAACTGGTAGGAATACTAAGCAGTAACAGATTCAATTTTCCTGGAGAAAAATAAGTTGCAGATTATTGCTCAGTAAAATAAAGAGAGAGGTATTCGAAATTTCAGAGTACTTGAAAAGAAAATACAAATTTGTTCTGGGATAGATGTTAAGAATAGCATCAGGGGATTACACTTAGGCATTGAAAATACATGGTAAGATAGTTAGCGTTAATCTATCAAGATTTAAAAGGTTCAAGCTATTTCGTCTTGAGCTATCACAATTTCCAAATAAGCTTGTTTAAAGAAAAGCAGAAATAATTGGAAAATCTATCGAAGTATAATAAGAGAAGCATGTTTTTTTTAAAATATGACATAAATGTTATTTGTATCCAAAGCAACTTAAACCTATAATGTCTAGGGGAAAAAGAGCTGTCTGATCTTTAAAAACAGTCTCAGAGGGTCATACGCTAGCAGTGCAAAGTTTAAATAATTTAAAACTCATTCATTTGAGATGAACAATCTACAATTTCTATGTGGAATAGAACAAAAACATACAAAAAGTATTCAACCCAATTAGTTTAAAACACAACAAAGAATAATTTCAAGTCTGCAATAAGCCTCAAAATGTAGTAAATGTGTCCACTGAGCATTAAAAAGCATAATAAAAAATGATAAATAGCACTATATTTTATAGTAAGGACATAGATCAGAATATATTTACCCCTTTTATCTCAATTTTTTTTTTAAATGGGGACTCTATTTTTTTTTTTTTTTTTGAGGCAGAATCTTCCTCTGTTGCCCAGGCTAGAGTGCAGTGGCATCATCATAGCTCACAGCAACCTCTTCCGCCTCAGCCTCCCAAGTAGCTGGGACTACAGGTGTGCGCCACCACACCTGGCTAATTTTTCTATTTTTTTGTAGAGATGGGGTCTCACTCTTGCTCTGGCTGGCCTCGTACTCCTGAGTTCAAGCAATCCTCCCACCTTGGCCTCCAAAAGTGCTAGGATTATGGGTGTGAGCCACTGCATCCAGCCAAAAAAATGGGGAGTAATTCTTAATGGAAAACAACTGAAACACATTTTTTTAGGTAAAGAAAGCTCCTAGTAGTATTTTATATTAGGAAGTAACCCTTTTACTTGAAAAATAAAGAATTGAAAGTCATAATCTTTGGATTTAAACAAAGTCAACAGGCATTATTATTGTAGACACTAGAATTTTTTGGTCCACTGAACAGAATTATTAGATAATTATTTGCTTTTATGTTTAATATAAATATTAGTAGCATTCTATGAATAATATTGTAATTTTCTGTTTCACAGAGATAACATCTGCTCCTCTGAAGACTCAGGCTTTTTCCATGTAGATACTGGACCTTCGAAAAGGGAGAGGTTTTATCCTCTACACAATTTCCTAGACAAGGGGGAAAAAAAGCACTTTACAGTTATACAGTAAGCCAGATACTGAATTCACAAGGTTTAATCCCTGTGCCTTTATTTCAGCTTTGAGACCACACAAACATCTTTTTGATGAAAAACAAACAAAAGTGGTTCACAGTAAGATGAAAAATTTATCTTAACGGGATTTAAAAAATATACTTCGCATGTTTCCTAGATGCATAGAATACTCTTCTGTGTTTTCTATTTCTATCATTTATTCTTACTCAAAAAGAAAACAACACAAAGGAGAGAGAACTCTTTAAGGAGAATATTGATGTAGCATAACCTGGGTGAGCATCTTTATGTGTTCTCTGACCAAAACCCTGGTTATGTGGGACATATTTTGCAAAGGCTGCCACCTGAATAGAACCAACACTACTTAAGGAACCATGATTCTGATGAAAAAAAAAAAAATAAACATGAAAATTAGGCCAAAGACTTTGTTTTAAACCATGAAATAGGTGTCAAGTTGATATCTCACTGTGGAGGACAAAAGCGACTTTGGATGCCCCCTATTGTAATATTCAAGAGGATGCCGGCAATGTGTTGAGTTAAAGACACAAGAGAGAAACTTAAATTCATTAATTAACAGTTTCAGCTGGACAGTAACCCTTTCAATTCGCAACCAACTGATCAAATCCCAGAGGACAAATATCACTGTGATGTGCATAAGAAAAGCACGTTAATGCAACAAAATGATCTATAAGGTCAGTTCAATGCACTGAACCAAGTTCAATATAATTATATCTCAAAACTGAGAATCGGTTATATTCAGATCTTTTAGTGAGGTAAAACAAAGGAGAAGAAGGAAAAAACTGGAAGCCAGCTTTTATGTAACTTTCGGAAAAATCACTCCATTATCTAATGACTCTTATCTACAAATCTGCTCCATCTGTAAAATGCAGGGAAAAGTAAAATTATACAAGTTATTCTCGCACTTCTAGTAGTAAGTTTGAAACTGCACCTATTATTGGCTTAGACTCTGACCCCTGTAGAAAAACATGTCACCAAACATTACCATAAAGACAAAATGCCATGGAAATTTCTAGCCAAGAGAAGAATTAAAAAGTTGCTTTTGAATTCAATTTAAATAATGCACTTTAATCTTATTCTTTACCCCCTTCCTCCCCCAAAATGTTTCAAACTCAACTGTGAAAATCAGGAGCATTTTTTTTTAAAGCAAATATATTTAAACACTATCATTCTCTCTCAGGAAATATTACTCAAAGGAATCTTATGAAAAATAAATACCCAAATGTATGCGGAAAAGGCACACATACTGTCTCAGCAGTGGGATTAGAAGCTTTCCCTGGGCTTATCTGAACAGCTACAGAGCACAATTCCCCCTTTTCTAGTAAGCAACTCAGCACTTCCTTTTCCAACCTCATTCTCTGAGCAGCCTGCACAGGTTTCATCTGATTTTGGAGGGCTGAATTTAAGAGCTTAGATTTACTGACAAATAGTATTTTAAGCCTTTCATTTTTACCCATACACTAAACATACAATTTCTGATTTCAACATTAGAGAACAAACATGGAGTGTAGTAAGAAGGAGAAAAAAAAAAAAAAGAACAATAGAAATAATTTTTTTCCTAATTAGCTAATGCAAATGAACTAGCTCCTTTTTCCTCTCTTGAAATGTTTTACTTTGACAACAGCCCTTTCCCCACCCTTTTTTCCTGAGAGAAAATCTTATAAGTTATTTCTAGAGAGAGTTACTGTTTGCTAGGCTTCACACATAAAGCTGCATGTGAGATGAGAAATGAAGGCGGCTCCCTTTGAGTATATAAGAAACAGAAAGCAGGAGCTACTGAATACAAATACTGACTTTTGCCCTTTTCTATTTGATTTTGAAGTGACAAGTGGCCTTCAGAATTGATTCATGGAAGTGTTAGGCAGAGTCTCACTGGAAGCCCAGAAAGCTGCTTTTCTGTTTCCAGGACCAAAGCCCAGGTGCCTCATCTGTAAAATGGGAACAATACCAAAACTCCAGGGCTATTGTGAGGGTTGAAAATGATGCATAATGCACCTAAAACATTTAACCCAATGGCTGGCACAAACAGGCATTCAACATGCACTGGCTGTTATTGATTATTAGTTAGATTACGTTCTGGATTATGTTTTTGTTTGGTGGTTGCTATACATTACCTAAATCATTTTAAATATGAAAAATGGGAACATGTTATTAATCTCAGGATATTGATTTAGAATTTTTTAGGTGCAAGGCAAAGTGTTAGCAGCTGTGGGGACACCACGGTGAAAGGGGACAAGTTCCTGCCAATCCATCAGCCTTATTGACCAAGTTTGAAGGTGTGTTTAGACTTCCTGGTTCTTCAAACAGGTAGTTGTGAGATTCCAAGTAACTCCCTTAATCTACTTGGGCCCCAGTCTGTTGTGAGAATGTGTCAGGCAGACTTTGAGGTGAAAAGGGAGAACAGTAGAACCCATTACCCAGGCTGTGGCTCAGAAACATTGCCCAGCCAGTTTATTTGAGGCCTCAACTGAACGAGACACAATTCAGATTTTTGGCTGAATTTGGGGGAAGGGAAGGAATTATCATAAAACTTGCTTATGTGGAACTTTCATTTTTCTATAATGATGGGTAGAACAGCTGACCATTGCTAAATGTATGCTATGGATTTAATTTATTTTATCTTTTTCATGGCAAACTGTTAAGAGAAAGTCTATGGAATGATAAAACATATTTAAATGTATTCAAAAGAAAATTTCATCATTGCAAATATCTGGTAAATGTTGGTCCAGTAGGTCTGTCGACCATGCTTTGGGGAAATGCTCTTGTTCTAGGCCATATGGTTTACTCCTATATGGCTTAGCATGGAAGTGCTTGGCACCTTGCAGGCACTCAAAAAGTGGTAGCCAACTTTATAATCAGTTAACTGCGGTCTAGATTGGCTCATTTTTAAATTGCCTAAAACTTTCTGAAAACAAAACCTCCTCATTTCAATTTAACAAGGACTTATTGAGCACAGCAGCATGGCAAAGCATTGGAATTCCAACTGTAACAGAGCAATACCTCCAAAGGGTTCTAGAATCACTGATATGAAATGCATTTGCCACATGGTACTTTGAAAAGCCTGCTTAGGGCCAGATGACTTAGCCAAAGAAGGGCTTAGAATAGGCAATAAATGATATGTGGGACGACTTAACTGTCACTAACAGTGACTGTAAATCTGCACCTAGTTAAGTTTGGCCAGAGTGGTTGTTCAAAAGTCAGGATTTGTCTGCGAGAACTGGACAACAAGTATGCTAACAGATAATACAAATCAAAGTCATTTTGGAGAGTAAGGAAATGTCGATACCCATTTATCAATATCCATTTAATAAGGGGTACTGCAGTAAAAGAAAGTTTTAAATAAATATCATAATATATTCTATCGGGCAGAAAAATTATATGCTGAACTGTTTATTTCTACAGGTTATATGATAAGTCTTCTGGCAATTTTTAAGACCAGGTTTAATACTTGATTTTCCATAACAAGAATGGAGATCATCTCAATGATTCTTTCTGTTTTAGCAATAATGCCAGCCATTTTCTGCATTCCACTGATATTTTGTCATATCTACTCCCAAATGACAAAATATTCTGGTTTTTGTATTTCCCCTTTTTATTCTATCTCTACTGACCAGTATTTAGTCTCCACTAAATAGGATCAAGAGGCAATAGAATATTTTAAATGAGAGTGATATTAAGCATTTGACCACCAGTGCAGTAATAACTTCTCACATATACAGCCATAAAGTTGAAAAATATTATTCTCTAAATAAACCAAATTATAGGTCATAAAACTGCTTACTAGTTCACCGAGCAAGTCTAACACTTTCCAAGCCATTTATTAATTTAATAAAAAGTTATTTCCTTTTGTTTGATGTGGCTGCCAGAAATTGATATAGGGAACTGCCCTAAATTTTTCCAGTGATTTCCTCTATTAAATTGATAGCCATTTAAGTCTCAGATTTCTGGCATTTTGTCATACCCATAAATGTGTGAGGTACTCTTCTGTCATGGCCAGGTAGCACTTGGATACCAGCTCTTTCTGCACAGGTTGGGCCTTTAGAGTATCCACCTCAGCCCTATTGACTCCCGAGGAGCAGCTAGACAGAGAAAAACCATACACTAGACCCTAAACATCAGAAAACACAGAGATTAATTCACACTTCTGAAAACCTTGGAAATGATCTAATCCAGCATAGAAGTACTAAAGGTGTGATGCAGAGAATGAGAGAGGCTTGGCACAAAGTCATCAGGAGCAAAATAGCATCTCCTACTCCCAAGCCTAGCTCTTTACTCAGGCCATGAGGCCTCTAATTAGCTTTCAGAGGAATGATTTGAGCCTGCATCTGTAGGATGCCATTCTAAGTAGAGGGGATCGGGGTGTGGAATAAAGGTGGAAAATCTGGGAAGCTAACAAACAGCAAGAAATTGGTGGGATTCTTTCTCTTTTATCTGACACTGTGTTTGTTGACAAGAGAAAACCAAGAGTGTGGAACTGGCTAGATAAGAACCCAAACATCCTTTAGGTTGCCAACACGGGCATCATTCTTTCTGTTGCCAGTGTCCTATTTACATTAAGTATCTACCACTTTCAAAAACAATCCCATACATCATGCAGACTCCAAAGGCAATGTTTGTGCTTCTGGTCCTAAAGTTGCTTAAGGAAAAAGCAGGTTCTGTTGCCCTAGATAGGCAGCGCTTTAGGCTGCGGTTTGAGAGATTGAATGTTCAAGGCCTTCTGCGCTTCCAGTTCTGTTTGGAAAAGGACACAGAGCTGGCATTTGGAAAGCATTTGCTCTCCATTAAACTTACCGAACCTTGACAAACCAGAGGGGCCAAGAATTAGTCTGCCACTGGCCAAGGTTGGGCTTTCCAAAACCGATAACGGCAATGAAAACAATAACACTGCCATTTATAATCTTCAATGGGATTCTGTCAAATTTTAACCCAAAAGGACCTCGCAGTCTGAAAAGAATCTCAAGCTTTGTTTTACAGGAAAGAAAGAAAATGTTTGATCAGAATCCCCTTTTTCACTGTTTCTTGCTCAGAATTGCCCTTGGTAGCCACAGAACAAAATGTGAATGTGTCTCCATTTTACCTTGACTCTCTGTTAGGGGAAGTTTATTGGGGTGAGACTTAAGGCCTGGGGAAGACAAAGGAGGAGGAGTGAGTAGTCATTAGTTCAGAAGTGTTCCATAAGCCAAATGTCAAGTTTGTTAAACTGTTAACACAAGGAAGTTAACACCAGCCCAGTCTCTTTAGCCTTGAAAGCATCTAACCTCCACTCATTAGCACGAACAACAAAATTTAGTGGAGCAGGGATTTTCCCATTCTTTGGCCTAAGATGCAACTAAAGTCATGATGCACAAAACATTTGATCCGCTCTAGTAATCGATGACATCAGTTGGTTTGCATGATTCTCTATTTGGGATCAGAAAATGGGATTTAAATAGTTTGGAATCCAGGAATAGAATTCTTCACTTCTAGCCCTACATTTTCACTACTAATCAATGTGGCCCACATTGGATGACAATACAAATCATGTCCGATTTGTTGGGTGTCAAGTTTTCACCCCCTATCACTGACATTTATAGCATTAAGTGCAGTTACAATAATAGCTCTATAAGTGTATCAATCCCCATTATAAATCTTGCAAGACAATATAAGCAACAATGAGTCTCAACTATGGGAAGAACATGAAGGTAGGCTGAGGACACAAGTGAAAGCCATATATCCTCTAACCTTGGTTAAGCCATTTCAGCCTCTAACACTAATCAAGGCTATTCAAGAATTTTCCAAGCATAAGGTTTACACATTCCCTCTGTCCTGCGTACCTCAAAATGGTAGACCAAGCAGAACAGAAACAGCCAAAAGCAGACAGATGAAGAAAAAAAGAAGTGGACAACCACCCACTAAATAATAGCGCTTCCTGGGCCAGAAATTACCTTGGCAAATCCTACCTTGGAAACTCCAATTCTTCAAGCGAGGCTGCCAACCATGTGCTGTAGTTGCCCACAAATAACATCCTTAGAGTGGAAATCCCAGCTGTACACATTTTACTCTCCCTACCAGTGCTTCATTTTTTCCAAACTTTTTCTTCCCTCTGTGTGGTTGCCCAGACCAATTCATGTGCTTATTGGCATGTTATGAAACATGGAAACAATTAAAGACCACATTCTAGGGCATGAGAATGACTCCCTACAGAATCAATGAACTACGCAGAACTTGAGAGGATTTGGCAATAAAGATGGAAACTGTGGAATAAAACACACAGTATCTCATATCATACAGTCCATTCTACAATGGCTTTAAATTCATCTGTGTGTTTCAGGCATCAATCATACTTTCCCTTCATAATCACCAGTTTTTAGCCTTATTTATTTTTATTTCTTTAGATACCCGAATGAAACTCATAGGAAACACCCAACTTACACTTTTCTTTTCAGGGTCCATAACTGAATGTTATGCACCATGCAGTCTTCTCAGTTAAGTTTGGGATTCTTCAAAGGCCACATTTAAGGGGGAGTAATGGCATTTCAAAATCAAAGAACCTAAGTTTTCAAATAACCGACTTTAGTCCAAAGTCACACTCCATAATTATAAGGGCTTCTTTAGCCATGCAAATGCTAAGAATGGTTAGTTCTCTAAAAAGAGGCTAAACTTCTAACATATGCCAATGAACTCAGCAGTGAGCTGTTCTAACTCAGCAAAGGTACAAGCAGGCCAATAAACCTCAGACCTGAGTGACAACTTGAGAGGGAGGTGAACCAGGCCTAGGCAAAACAGAAAGCTTGAAAACAGAGATGGGTTCTAAGGGCAGAATTCCCTACCATCATAAAATAAACAAGAAAGGGGAGGGGAAACACAACACTGAAGTAAAAGGAAGCATGGTGTCAAGAATGTATTATCTTCAGGATAATTATCACTACATGTAACCCATGTCTAGCATTACTCATGGCTTTTAGATTGGTTTGCTTTAAGATATGGGTGCAATGAAAGTAGCACCCAGAATATTCTATTTTGGTCTATTCCTAGACTGATTAACAAAGCAAGTGCAAAAGAATCCCATGGTCTGAGCTCCATTCTCCTCTTGACCAAAATGGATGTGTGTGTTACGCTGGGAACTGTGGGCAGAATTGACCATGCTCGGTGACTCTGTGAGGTCGGTCAGTGAGCTCGGTGACTCTGTGAGGTCGGTTAATCACAGAGAAAGAAACTCTTTTCATGTGGGAACAAAAATTGAATTATTTGGAGGCCAGCTTTTGGGGAAACTAAAGTTGTGATAATAAAGCCTCTAATCTCTTTACCAAACAATAATAGTTGAGACTCACTGAAACACCTTACTACATCCCGGTCTTGGTCAATACCCATAATAACCCTTCCTTGTAATCCAAAACCAAAAAATGACACTTTGAGGGATAAAGTACCTTGCTCACTGTCACACAACTAGTAAGGCTGGAGTTGGGATGTGAACTCAGACATTTGAGCACAAAGTGCTCTTACTTGGAACTATGTCACTGAGCTGCCCTTCTCTCTGATGTTGATGTCCCCATGTAGTCTTGTGTGATATCATGCTATCTTTCCTTCTCTTTTCTCCACTCCAAATCTACAGCCAACAGGTATTCTGGCATACTTCCAAATCACCGAGGTGTTTACACACACACACAGACACACACACACATACGCATGCACACTTTTTTCATATACCATGGGGATGAGTATTATTTCAAGAACTCGAGCCTTAATCTAAATAATGAAATTTTCAAGCTTCAGCTCTTGGAGAGGTGATTTGTTTAAACTACCTGGACCACCTCTCTTTATGAGGGAGACTACAGGCACTTTCCTAATTAGAGCCAGGCTAGTTCAAACGCCTGCTTTGACACTGGCTGCTGGGAATCGAGAATTCAGAGTCCCCCAGGCCGGCCCACAGAACCCACAACGTTCCTAAAGTATGGAGCTATAGATTTCAGTAACAACTAACCACTATGTATAACATTGTTTTTATAGTGAAATTCAACTCAAGCTCTTGTTTGAGAAGCCAGGAACGCCTTCCCCTTTCTTCCTGCTACTTTAGGTGAAAAAGCAACTGGACAGGAAAGGGCTGAGGTGGGAATGAGGTGCGGGGGAAAGATGGAAAAGCAGATGAGATAATCTGAGGCTCCAGTGCTGTGTTAAATCTCTCCATGACATCTGGTCATTGACTCCCAAGTGCTCCAGACTGGGGATCAAGGGGCATTCAGGCCTTGGGGTCAGATGGGTGATGACTGAGACTCCCCAACTGCCTATTGGCTTGTGCAGGTCATCACAAGTCTGGGTACAAGCTGAATCACCGCAGAATAAAAATCACAAGGCAGCATTTTAATTGGCCTCCTTAGGCCATTTAACAAAGGAGAAAGCTAACTTGCAAGAGCAAGGAGTAATTAATGAAGGGAGCAAACAGAGGTTCATTTAGTAACTTCCAAATAAGTTCCCCTGTCTGAGGTGGGGAGGGGAAGGTAGCCTGCAACAGAAAGATAAAACGGTAGGTATTTAAGTCACAGTGCCTTCTGCCAAGAATTGCTCATTACCATCAGATGCTGCAGTGGCAGTGGGGCCAGTTAGAACTAACTTTATTATTAGAAGCAATTAGGGAGAAAAGGGGCAGAATTTCATTTAGTTATTTCAAAACAAGTTTCTGTGCACAGTTTAATGAAGGCCTGCAGTGTCAAGATAAAATGTGTGTTTTACTGAAAACAGCTTTTGCAAATGACTGCTTGTTACCAGCAGGTATCTCCAGGCAGAACAGACTGGGTAGGTTGGATTTACATGCATGTCGTAATATAATAGTTCAGCTGTCTCAGCTTCACAGACGTGTTAACAGGCAGTATAGCCTCATGGTGAAACACGTGTGTTCTGGAGCCAGACTGTCTGTCTTCAATTCTTATCCCTGACCTTGGTAGCTGAATGACCTTAGGTGACCTTTTGTAATTTTCTGGGCCTTAGTTTACTCACATGTAAACTGGAGATCATAGTCGTGTTTATCTTGCAGCGCTGTTGTGAAATACCAATGCACTTAATATGTTATACATTGTTATAGTTATTACCTATTCTACCCAAGGATCATTTAGAAGGGGAGTTGTTTTTAAAGAAACTGCTTGCTATATAAGGGTTCCCCTAAGTACAAATCAATAGTACTTTGGAATGGGATACTAGTCCATTGGAATAGTACTTTGGAATTACCTCTTTGGAATGGGATTTGCATATAAAGTACGACAGATAATTGTCTTCACTATCAGTGCCATTTTTATATAAATTCAGATTTCAGACAATATTTCAACTTCTCTATCAAATTCAGATGTTTTGAAAAGATCTGATTGCTTTTTAGGTTTGCTAAACCAGCTGTGTACCACACCTTTTTATTTCCTACCTTTAAGGTAACAGTTGTGGCTTTTTAATATTTTTCTACATCTGAGCTTTTCCCTTATAAATCCCCTGGGCAGCATTTAACTCTTCCCTCATATGCACACCTGGGCTAAAAGAAACTGCCACGTGTTGAGCTTAGAAGAACAATTTAAAGAATCTCAACTGTCACACAGTAAATGGGGAATTGGTTTTTGGCTGCCCTCTAAATATCTTTTCGGAGACTACCGTGACCACAGTGAAAGAGATCTCTCACCTGTGGTTTCAAAGTCTGCCTTGAATATTCCCCACTCTTCAGTGAGAGTGTGTGCTATCTTCGGTGAATTCTCAGAGATCCCACATTAAATCTCAAGGTTAAAGATTGATTTTCATCAGATGGCTACAATATGTGCACATGCACTCGGGAATATGGTACACGGCTTACCCCTTACATGTTTTAGTTTTCCAAATCAATAGCATTTAACTAATGTGCCATGCACCATAATATTGGACCCATATGATGAATAAAACTCCTTTCTTGGACTTCACCAAGCAATGACTCCATATTAAAACCTATTCATTTTGGAGAAGTTTAAGCTAGCAAAATGCCCTTTATACATTTATGTGTTTTCTCAGCTGTGTATTAAGCCACATCATTCTTCTGGCTGCTCTGACTTAATTTATGCTAATGTGAATAATTTACGTAAGAGCCTCTTTTACAGAATTTTAGATCTTATATTGCAGATTATAAGAAAGAAAATGTTGAAAACACTGGGAAGTACACCTTGGTGGAATTCTCCCCAAAGCCGGTAGAGTCTTATTCAATGTGAGTTTTAGAAAGAGATTCAAGCTATTATTTATTTTCTCTAACCAAGTTGTCTGTTTCCTCAAATATTGCTTTTTTTTGGCAATCATATCATAACCTGGGAGAGTATCTTTTTTGAAAAGACCTAAAAGAGTTTTAAAGCATGGTTTAATTAGGATTGTTGATGCCCATTCACAATTAGTGTTTGTTAGAAAGTTAAACCTTAGGGAAGGGTTAGATTCTGAACAGAATAAAATATGCAATATAGGGACTCTGAAGGAAGATTTTTTTAAGAGGAAAGAATTGGATATTTGTTCTTACCCTGGATCTTTCTTCTAGTTTTGTCATCATGACAACTGTGGCACTCCGTTGCTCCCATATCATTCTCCAAAAGTCCCCAAATGTTTCAGGGAGAGATCCCTGTGTTGCAATATAGGCATTTTGTTTCCTGTAACCATCGATGTAGTTGGCATTCACATAGTCACTTCCTGGGATGCCTGTAAAACAAATAATGTTATTCAACCACGTGAGCATATCATAAGAGGAAATAGCCTGTGACATGACATAACAGCAATTCAATATTATTGTTCCACCCTATGCTAGAGGAATCACAATACATTGAGGGTCAGGTTTTAAGCAAGATTAAAAAAAGATCCTATCAGGACCATCATGTTAAAAATATGTACAAAAGAAGGTGTCCAGTCTTCATATTATGATCATGTGTCAGGTTTATACTATGACAAAGAGTCCATAGAATGCCTTTTCTCTCACAGGCTGTTTTTTCTATTGCACCAGTAAAAACATAGTTTGCAAACGACAATAAACAATCTGGTAACAATCCTCACTCGTGTTCTTCCCCATTCCTAGAAAAAAACTAAATAAAAAATGCCTAAGCCTGAAAATGCAATATAGAGTGGAACATGTCATAACAGTGAAAAATCCTTTGTAGATTTAGCCAACAGGAAACTGATACATAAACTCATTTAATCTTCACAAAAGTCCTGTCATAATTATCATTTTGCAAAGGAGAATACTGAGGTGAAAAGAGGCTCAGAAAACTTGGCCAAGTTGCCCAAGTTGGTAATTCAGGTTTAATCATAGGCTGCATGTCTGCTGGGTCTATGTCTTAACCTCTGTAGAGTATTGCTTCTCATTTTCAAGCTCATGGATCGTTGTAAGTAGCACATGAATCTCTCCTTCAATTAGAACAACTGCCTCCTAATTGGTTGTCCCACTTCTACTTTTGTCTTCTCCAGTGTGTTCTCCATCTAGCATGAGAGCAATTCTTAAAAATATATTTCAGACATTGTGACTTCTCTGCCTCAGTAACTTCCCCTTCTACTTCAAATAAAATCTAAACTCTCAACATTGCCTATAAAGCTCTGCAATTCTCAAACTCATCTCATTCCACTCATCTCCTTGCCTTCTAAACTCTAGACATTAGCCTGCTTCAACTGTTGGAAAACATCTCTCCCCCACATTAGCATGATCTGCATCCTAGAACACTCTACGTCTCCTTCCTGTTGTGAAACATAGAGCCTCCTTCTCAGAAGGCCTGCCTTTGAGTACCCTGGGACCCCAAAACTCCCTTGATAACTCTTTATGCTATTTATAACAGGTAATTGTATATTTGTTTGTTAACTTGCTTATTGCCTGTTTTGACCACAAGACCAGGTCTCTTTTATTCACCTTTGCTAACTCTAGTGACCAAAACAAAAATAATTTGTCCCAGTTCCAACATTTAGTAAATAGCAGAGATATAATTTAATGCAGATACTTTGATTTAAAGTCTAATTTTCCTTCAGCAAAATGGCTTTAGGAGGTAGATAGGTAAATGTGAACTTATTCCAAGGAGAGTGGCCAGAGTGATTAAGGAAATCAAAGCTATTCCATATGAGAAAGAAATACACATTATAGCCTAGTAAAGGAAAAGGTAGAAGTTGGGGATGAAAGCTGCCTTGAGTATCTGAAAGTGGTTTAGATTTACTCTGTCGAGTCCCAAGCTTTCAACTCTGAAGGATGTAACTATGGAGAGATAAATTTCATCTCTGATATAATAAAGCATTTTCAAATAGTCTGAATCAAAAGAGAAATAGGTTTCCTTGGAAGGGAATGAGTTGCCTATCCCTAGAGGGGAACAAGCACTCTCATAGGGATAGCAGCATGATATGGGAGGTAGCACTAGAACATATGCATGTCCCTGTTAGCCCTGGGAAAATATGAGTCTTGGAATCATGGGAAAAAAACCATTTTTTTCTCACAATGGAACATATGTTCTCAAGCTAAAATTGTTATATTTCACTGATTGCCACTTGCAATTACTTCGACTGCTTTTCTGATTCCAGTTGTAAAACTGATCCTCTCAAGAAAGGTAATGAAAGTCAGATGGAAACCACTGTGCTCTGAGATGAACACATGGATATGGAATACTACCAGCATTAGCTGAAAAGCCTTTTGAGCAAAAACTGAAATGCACAGTTGGTTGTAACATTATTCATCTATTACAGCTACTCAAGAAGCAGTTTGGGTTCTGGCAGCCCTTTGTTGATAAAGATCCTATTCCTCCCCAACACCAAATTACTGTAGATTCAAAGGACAATTTAAATAAAATCCTCAGATTACAACCACTGGGAAGTACGCACATCTTACATGTCCATAGGATTTGGTGCTGAGCCAAGAATGAACCTACTTTATAACACAGGAAAAGCCCACTTTCAAAATTTTTAATTCAGCAGTTAGCAATGTTAAAGAATTGATAAAAAAAAGATCCTGGCAAAGGGCCTCACTCATCTGCCAATATACAGAAAACTTTTTTCCCAAGAAAAATCAGAATGGAGAAATCTGGGTTAAATGACTCAGAAAATGCATCGACTGGGCACTGTGCCATTTTCCCCCTTATCAAGGATAACAAATGTGTCTGAACAATGCATCTGAGGATAGAGAAGGTGCATGTGAAATTCATCCTTAAAAGGTAGGGAATCAGACCCATCCAGCTCTCCTTGTGTAAATTTTAATCAATTATTATGCAATAAATTGGGTTTTTTTTGATGTACTGCTCAAGTTTTAATGATCTATTCTTTGTGGTTTTTTTTTTTGTTTTTGAGGGGAGGATGGGTTCTTACTGAATAATGGTTGCACTCCCCAGGATAAGAATACAAAAATTCTACCTGAAGACTACTAGGTACCTGGGATCAACAATGTATAATCAAATGCTTTAAGAATTTGGGAATTGTTACTTTGAAAAGAAGAAAATTAAAAGCAAAAATTAGGTCAATGTTTTATATCCTGAAAATAATGCTGAGGCTCCTCTTCTATTTTAACACTTGTTTGTAAGCAGGTAGTGGTACCTGGAATGACAGCCTACTTCTGGAAAACATACTATGGTGAAAAGACATTTCAGGTAAGTTCTCTCTCACAGATCCTTTGCAATGTGGAGATGTGAGAGGTGGCTATGTTCACCAGAAGTTCTGAGATCTAATGAGTCCCGTATTTATACAACTCAATGTAACAAGCTGTGCAGAAAGACGAATGAGAAAAATTTTTGGAAAGAGTGGTGGTTTGTCCTAAAAATATTAACCCCCAGATTGGAAGCTAAAGTTAAACAGCCGTTTGTTTCAAGTAGATGAGACCCCTATTTTCAATGTGACATATTTAGAAAGACTTTTCAACCAATCCTATGAAAATACACAACATGCTGGCTTTCCAAATGTTTTGGTGCCCTGAAATAATTCTTTAGTAGTTCTTGTTTAGGATATTTCTGCTGGGAGGCTGGATCTACAAAATTCTTTCACATTTTTGGGATGACCTTCTCTAAGTAATACATACTTGTTTATTTAATTTTCAATCCCCTGCCTTATCCAGAAAATGATTTGCATCTGCTAATGCAACACTAATCAGAGTGCACTATTAATCCAAGAGAAGTGTGTGAGAATTAATTGAATTCCTCTGGGGCTATGATGGATGGAAATCTAACTTAAAATGCAGTACTGAAAGAATATAGAATTACTATAAACTAGCTGAGTGCTTTTATTTCTCAGAGTCAAACAGACCTTCTCCCAATACTATAACAACATTTGGTTTGTTTTTTGTTTGTTTTTAGTAGGGGGAAGCATTATTAAAATTATGAAAGCATGACAAAGATATTTACTTTCTGGTGGTTATAGACAAAATCTTAGGACAGATTGGCCCTACTGTAGAAACTGTCTCTTGAATTCAGTGGTCTTGATGTCATTGTTTGAGAAGGGCAGTTTAGATCTAAGACCTGCTCTTTCCTAGGAATCCATGGCTTTACTGCATTTGTAAAAGTGAGGAGATTTTCATGATTTCGCATGTACTGTTTTGTGTGCATTCTCCAATTAACGATAGTCATGTAAACAGTTCTAACAACATAAATATTTGTCATCCTAATTTTATACTTGGAAACCTAAGGCTAGACCCTATAATTTCATATTACACCAATATGCCCCATTCCTGTGTTACAGTGTATTTTCTCCATTAATAAACTGTTCTTTCTTGTGGCACTTAAAAATATCACTTACATGCTTTATACTGGGTCTTTGTGTTTTGGGCTAACTAAACTTGGAAAACTCAACACAGATTGTGATGAGGTTGGTTGGTAGAGCTGTGCTTCTGTGTTCTTCATGCACAATAACCTATAGCAAACAGCTATTTGAACAGAATCAGGCAAGTCTTAGGCTCTCGTTTTATTTTCCGGTAATTGCAAGATAGTTTTCATTGGAAAAATAAGTCTGCACACTTTGGACTCAACTGTTCTCTAATTGTCTGCAAAATTTTGGAAACTTTATCATGATTTCAAGATGCAAGGACAATGCGCTTTTTCTTCATCTAAGCATGGGATTAAGAGGACAGGGTTTCATGACAGTGTTTCTGCATGTATTTGAATATTAACAGAAGGAGAGGGAATCCTTGAAAAGATGATGAAACTCTGTTCGAAAGAATATTTGTGATGCATAATTAATTACTGAGGACTGCTTTAACACCTTGAAAGCATGTTGTATTGTCAACGAATATACTCTCTGAGCTGTTTTGTCATGGCAGGGTTAGAATAAAGTTTACTAAGTCTTGTTAATTTGAGGATGACTAATTGGGCCCTGTGGCTTTCTTAAAAACAACAACAAAAAACCACCCAACTTGCTGTGAATGAGATTTTTGGGGTCAGAAGATAATTTGATTTTGAAAAGTTGTCTCTTGTTGAAGGGGTGTTTATAATTATAACAGGTTTATAATAAAGCTTTATGACCTCATGTTAAATGAAAAATAGGACCAAAAATAGTACATGCATTATTTTGTGAAATTAAGTAATCAAAAGGGGAATGGTTCACACTTTCTTTTTTTTTTTTTAATTTACCTGTAAAGCTAGACTTCCTTTGAGCAATGTTCATACTTGTACATCCCACCACACTGCAAGAAAAGTCATGTGTACATTTGAAAGTCCTGGGACAATACCAAGCACTTGCTAAGAATTTAGAAAAACTGACCAGGAAACATGTACTCCTGTCTAGGGCTGTCGGTGGTTTGCTCTTTGACCTTTGGCCAGTTATTCAACTTGTCTAGACCTGTGATTGCTTATCTGCTAAACAAGGCGTGTTGGACAAATTGATTCCCTTAAGTCCTTCTGAGTTCTAAAATAAGATGTTTCCCTGTGCTTTTCTTAACCTTCTTGGATTTGGAAATCTCTGCAAAGTTATTTTAAGACACAGGCTTTGTGTCTCTCAGATTAGCTAGGAACACACTCTGATACTCTTTCAAGCTGATTCTTATTGCTTCTCTTTCATGTGCTGAGATGAGATTTTTTTTCAGTGAGGCTGATCTGATACTTCCAATCTTGATTGGAACCTCGTAGGGTTAAAAAATAAACAAAAAACAACAGGAAGTGGTGGTACTAGGCCAGTAGGAAAGAAGCTCCCCTTGTAGTTTAGGAGGTAAGACAGGATAAGAGGCAGCCCCAGAAGGAGGGCAGAATCCCATGCATGGCTCCAGCTGACAACTGCTGAGGTGGAGATGGGCGTTGGACTGAGTGGCTTACTCTGCTCTAGCTCACGACGTGCCTTCAAAACCCAAGCACTTTTATTTCCCTTAAATTCTACAAATCCTTAATGAAGTAAGGATTGCGTCAAAAAGAAATTGCTTTTTGGTAAACCAGTTGATTCCCTGTTTTAAGACAGAACTACTCAATACTCAGTAGAGCACAAAAGCTACCTTTTATTGAGTAAATAATGTCCCCTCCTCCACTCTAACACAGACAAAAATCCCAAACAACATCATATTGCTGGTTAAGACCTAGCAATTTTTACAACTCACAAAGCAGAAAAAACGTTTACTTTGCAGTCACCAGCAAAACTGGAACTCAGAAAATAGAAAAACAAAATTTAATAAAAATGTATAAGTAAATTTATTTAATTCTAAAGGACACAGGCCTTTTTATTTCCTTTACTTGTACCATGGCAACCACCCGTGGCTGCATTAGACCTGGTGAAATGAAGGATTCTTTTTGCAACACACCAAAGAAAACAGACATTTCTTGCAAAGACATAGTATATTATTTGCCACAGTATCCCCTGATGTAGATGCAGTTTGGAAAATGACCCTCCATGTTTCTACAGAATGCAGGACAATTCTATTTTTAAAGCATGCGTTGCTTTGCTAGCTCAACCACCACAGTTAGCTAATGGGGGAATGGATAACCTTCAGAGTATGTGAACCCAACCTGCAACTTCTCATGGTCCTGTGTACCCCTCTCCTTGATTTTCCATACCTACACCCTGCTGAGGAGGCTGGGCTTTGAGAATGGACACAGGGAAGGAGGTGGGGGATTGAACTGTCGGAATACGCCGCAAGATCAGCTATACATGTTGGGGAATTGTCAGACACCTGTGATAGAGGACACTTGTCTCTGGTTAGGGAGGACTTTGTCCTGAAATAAAGCAGATTTGGGGTCACCGAAGCCTACCTTTTTGGCCACATCACAGAGTTGTATTCCAATTAGTTTATATTAATAAGGATACAATTATTATAGGGGTTTATCTAGCCATGCAGTAGTCAGAATCAAGCATGGGATGTGACTACAGTTGTGTGGGTAAGAAATAACTCAGATCCTCATTCTCCTCATCACTAATATATGAACATTGTGATCATGAAGTCCTTAAGCCAATACTTCTGTGAGAATCAAATGCGTCAATTTGTTTGAAATTTCTAAAATGCCATATGGATATTAGTTATTATGATGATTGATGTAATAAGCAAGAATGAAATAAGTCCATTCATTCCTAAATACTCTACTGATGAAAAGTAATTCCAAATCTGGAAGGCACCTTTCCAGCTTCTATATTTAAAAAAAAAATTATCAGAGAGGACAAAAATAATTATTTTCCAATTTCCCAGCAACCTACAACTTATATCTATGTTCTAACAACAGAACCATAGCACAGATGATGTAGGTTTCTCTACAGTCTCGGAGTAATGGAGTGGAGATTCATTAAAGTAATCTGCATAGATGTTCAAAAAAATGGGGAAAAAAATCCCAATAACTGAACCAAAGACAAAAGAAATAAAAATAAACTACTTGCAGTGCTTTCTGATTTTACTCTTCGATTAGCTTCCTGAGAACAATGGGGAAAAAAAGCCACAATACAACAGCCATCTCTTAAAAATGCTTCTTCTCTTTTCTGGGTAAGAAGAATTAGCAAGTATAGGCTCAGGTAGGTGATGGAGAATAACAGATACCCACACCACTTGCTCAGCTACATGTAAGAGAAAGATGCCATTTAAACAGCTTTAATTAGTTGTTGCAAAGACTGTAAGCACGCGGTGAAATTGTTCCAAGTTTCCCAGGCTAAGTCCCATTTAGCTTACGATTTAAGACAAATTACGCTATAAAAATTTGTCTGTTCATTCTCCTCAAAAAGAGAGATGCTTTAATGTATTTTTTAAAAAACACCCTACAATAAAAGGATTAAACTTCGTCACACTTGTAAACAATTCACTCTAAAAGTGAATGACAATGCTAAAGAAACTGTGCTGTCTAAATCAATGAATAATGATCTAAACATGGTGAGAAAAAAGAACTCAACCAAGAATTGGATGGGATTTATAAAAAGTTTTTTTTTAAAATAGGGTATGTATTCTAACAAACTTGCTTCAGTACTTGAAATAGAATTTCAAGAGCAAAATAAAACAAACACAAGCTTGGCCACAAACTAGTTGGTAGGAAGGAGGGAGACAGAGAACCAGAGGGAGGAAAAGGGGACCATGTTTATTAAGGTGACTTCAGAAGGAACACATGGCAATTCTCAAAGGAATTTATAATTTTATTTTATTTTATTTATTTATTTTTGAGACAGAGCCTTGCTCTGTTGCCTGGGCTAGAGTGCCGTGGCGTCAGCCTAGGTCACAGCAACCTCAAACTCCTGGGCTCAAGCAACTCTCCTGCCTCAGCATCCCGAGTAGCTGGGACTACAGGCATGCACCACTGTGCCTGGCTAATTTTTCTATATATTTTTTAGTTGTCCAGCTAATTCCTTTATCTTCTTAGTAGAGACAGGGTCTCGCTCTTGCTTAGGCTGGTTTCGAACTCCTGACCTCGAGCAATCCTCCCACCTCGGCCTCCCAGAGTGCTAGGATTACAGGCATGAGCCACCACACCCGGTCAGGAATTTATAATTTTAATTCCTGATGTAAGCTCTTCATTTGGAACATTTATATTCACGATAATTAATATTCTATTAGAAAATGTTGGGTAGAATATATACATTTATTTTCCTGAATTTGATTTTACTTATTGAAAATACATCAGTTACTAAATATGGACTGAAAAAAAAGATATTTCACAGCATGGGTACAATGTGAAATTGGAGAATATGTTAACATGTGCTGACAGCTGTTTTAAATGAATCGCTACAGACTTACCCACAGAACATTCTGCAGAAGAGAGGCTGAGACAGGATTTAAACATAGAGCACTAGTGTGGAAGTAAATGGTGAATCAATATTACTGAGGAATAGTAGTTTCTTGTCTTTATCTATTTATTTTTAATTAGATTTATCTTAGGGGCGGTGATTCCCTGTGAGCGGCTTTCTCATTTTAAAGGTGCTAAATTGCCCATCTTACAAATAATCAAATTGTTGTAACATCATCTATATTATTTACACTTGGATTTTTTTTGAATTGCTCCTATTATGCAAATCAAACAGCAGATGATATATTTTGAATTTCCATTTAAAAGAACATATTCTTCCCCCTGTTGAAATCTGTAATGCTATTATAGGTCTGGTTTCCATTTATCAAGCACAAATATTTTCTTTCACTTTACAGAGTATTCTAAATATATGCAGCTTTCTCATTTGTATATTATTAATTTTTCCATAGATCATATACAAAAGCAATTCCATTTGTGGTTAAAAGGACCTATCTATAGCAGTAATAAAATTCATAACACTAATGATAAACTTAATAGTTCCCAATATTTATTAGGCATTTTCTTTGTGCCAGGGCTCTTCTAAGGGCTTTACATACATTAATTCATTTAATCCTCCTAGTAATTCTAGGAGGTTGGTACTATTAATAATTTTAATTTACAGATGAGGAAACTGAAGCATAATACTTGTCCATAGTGCTTGTCCAAGCACGCTCTCCAGCAGCAACAAGAGCCTAAGATGCTTTAATATAAAAGAAGTTCTTGAGAGGCATATCGTTCCTTCTAAGAAGGTACTCATTAAAAGATGAAGGAAACAATTGTTACAAAACTTTAGAATATAGGGCCCCTCCCATATGAAAAAACAAAACAGTGCTATGATCTGAATGTTTCCTTTAAATTCGTATGTTCAAACTTAATCACCAGTGTGATAGTATTGAGAGAGCTGAGGCCCTACAAGGTGATCAAGTTATTAGAGTAGAGCCCTTGTAGTTGGGATTAACATCCTTACAAAAAAGCTTGAGTGACTGGGTTCTCCCTTTTAGTCATGTGAGGATACAGTGTTCCTCCTCTCTGGAGGATGCAACAACAAGGTACCATTTTGGAAGTAGAGAGACTGGGCCCTCACCAGACAGTGAACTTGCTGGCACCTTGATCATGTACTCCCTAGGCTCCAGAACTGTGACAAATAAATTTCTATTGTTTATAAATTACCCAGTGTGTGGTGTTTTGTTATAGCAGCAAAAACGAACTAAGATACAGACCCATATTTTACTAAGCACTAGTGTTAAAGAATGCATATAACATGCTGTGGTTTATGCTTTGTAATTTCCACTCTCTCATAGATAAAACCATTTATACCTGTTTTGGTGGGAGTCATACACCAGCCAACAATCCTATTTAGAATAAACCTTCTGGCTTTTTATTAAGAAGATAATCCCTTAATGGCCAAGATTTAGTTTTTATTTGCCTACTTATATTATCTTTTGATCTCAGGATTTAGAATCAATGTTCCCAATTTTAGGAATGGTAGGAAGGGTCTTACACATGATCATTTTATGTGAAAATAGAACAAAAGACATTAGTCTCCTTAATTGGAGAACGTGCTTGTATGTCCATGAACTATCTGAAAACAGTGTGCAAATAAAGTGTTTAGGTGCCTTTTGTTTCTAAGTGGGGTTTAAAATGTTCATCAAATTATCAAAAGGATCTAGCTCCCCCAAACAGTTACTGTTAACTGCATTTAGTGACATGCTCAAGGTCATATGGCTGTTTAAACTGGGTTTTACTTCCCAGTCTCCTGTCTTCTTCCCAATATACCTTAAAAAAGTAGTATTAAACAAACAAAAAAACCCACCTGAAAATCATTTATGTGCTGTTTATTCTTTGGAAAAAATCACTTTGGAATCTAAGAACAAAACTGAACACCTCCAGTTCTAAGATTTTTATCATAAGTGTTTCAAAATGTATTTCAAAATTCCTATATAGTCTTCCCAGCCAAAGAGGCACCATTTTTGAACCAGGTATGCTGTGCATAAGCATAGGCATTATGACTTCAAAAGTGGCTACAGGCCCAAGTGGTCTACTGGGGAGAACAGCAGACTTGAGACTGACATCTATTAGCAATTTAGCTTTGCCACTTACTAACTATTGATCATAAATAAGTTACTTGACTTTTTACATGTTTTTGTTTTCTCATCTTTAAATTCAGATAACAACTAGCTTTGGGGGCTTGTTCTCTTGTAGATAATATATATAAAATCTATAACATGGTGCTCAACATATAATAGATACCCAGACAATCCTATCTACTACAACTGCTTGTCTTTGTTGTTAAGTTGAAAAGTAGCATTTTAATTTTGCTTTATATTTAGACTTGGTTAACAATTCTTTAAAAATCCATGTCGATATAGCTTTTAAAGCAAAATGTTAATTATAATCCTACTAATGGAACTATAGTACTGACAGCAGTGAAGATTAATTATATTTTAGAACAAAAACCTCTTTTTTTATCCAGGACTATAATTAATATGTGCTAATTACAGGGCGCTACGATAAATAACCTGCCCATAACTGATATCCCTGGGTTAATAAGAAATTTAAAATACATAAAAAGATATTTGTGGAATCAGTTAGGTATAGATGCACTTAACTTTTCTTCTGAAATATTATGATCCTGATGTATTTAGGTAACTGATGCTTCTCCATACTGTGTCACTGCCTCAGGTTAGTTATGCCACAAAATAGGAAATGAAATTCTAAAATGTAACATTTGTGTTATCCCTAAGGCTAGTGCCAAATGATAAAATGCACTTTAGGCAAAAAGATAAGGCTAGTCATTGGGATCCAAGCTAAGTGACGCAGGTGCTGTCACATCCTGCATCGGTAGGAAGGTATTATTAACGATGTGGCCAGTGGATCCTTGGTCAAGGAATCAGAAGAGCTGGATTCTTACGTGAGTTAGATTATTTATATACTGTGTGACTTTGGGCCAGTTCTCTGAGCTTCAGTTTCTCCTCTCTAAATATGGACATTTATTTATCTAGTAAAATACTTATACTGCTGCTTCATTGGACTGTTGTGTACAGTAAATTAAAAAGAAACTGTTAAGAAAACTACAAAGAGATAATTCTTAGAAGTCAGAAATGAAACAGGTTATAGCTGTGAAAATTGATACTCAGGAAAAGGCAAGGTTACTTAGCTAGTTAGTGACAGAGCTATGACCCAAAAAGATTTCCTTGTTCTTCATCTTTTGTATTTGTCCATTTCTTTTTTCCTACTTTAGTAAAAGTATACTTTTTGAATAACTTGGATTCTACAAGATTAAGCATATTATTATATATGGAGTTAATACACATAGAAATATTAGCTTCCATTCAGTCTTTAAAAATATTTATTTTAAGTCATTAAAATAAATCCTATCACCTCTCTTCTTCAGGAATTACTATTTTCTCTTAAGAAATGCTTCAACATGGAGGGGATCCCAATGGTAATTTGATTTGTCAAAAATTCAATTGTGTTTCCATATTACTTTCCCTATAATTTAACAATTGAAAGCATTTTGTAATTATGCTTCTCTTGAATTTATTCTGCATTTTTCCTAGCATAAATAAAATTACGGCGATTTGGAAAGATGTCACAAAGTGTCACTATATTCAAGAAGTTCAATAAGCACGTTGGTGCCCACACACAATTCCTGATTCTTTTTATTTTTTCTCCTGTTATCCTCTCAATAGTGTAGGGTATAAGTTAGCTCTATTAAGCAAAGATAAAGACAACATGATTCATTGTGGCCACTCCTAGGGGTTTGTTTTTTTTCTACAGTCTGTCAGATCACTTTGCAAAGTAATGAAGAAAGTAGTTAGCACCACTGACAGAAGAGTAACAAAAATGCCCAAATTAAAACCCTCAACCAAAGTCATTTAAGTTAGTAACATAGCTGGGACCCAAAACAAGCACATTAAGTTTTATAAATTGTGCATGAAGTCACCTACTGTTTTAATATACTTAAAAAAAATCTGTTCTTACATTATCAAAGCAGCCTTTATAGGAGAAGCCTCAGTTAGTGGTTCTGTGGTTCCAGTTGCAGCATTTTCTCTTCTGTACTTAAGATATAGGATGGTTGACTGCCCTCATAAATACCTGCTGGTTAGGGCTTAGTCTAAGATAAAATGCTGTTCATGGTTGTAATCTAGATTAAAGCTCTCTGTATAGCCCATAAACTTCAATTAAATGCTTCTAACCTTTTGCATAACACTTAAAATTGAAAGACTTTGGATTTCTAGGTCAGCTCTAGATTTAGGGTATATTTGTGGGCACAGAGCTATAAAAAGGCAGGTTTTAGTCTGATTCAAGTGCTTTTGCTTTTATACTGTAAAAATAGCATAGGAATGAAATGCACAGAGTTTCCAACTATCATAATAAAGGCACAAGGAGGTATATTTTTTTTTGTCCCTCGACATACTTTCCTGTTAAGATGTGGAAAATAACAGGTTAAGGAAAATAATGACAAAGTGGGCAAAACTACAGGGAAGTGGTAGTATTGAATGACCTAATTCTTAGTGGAAACAAGCTACAATACAGCAAAGGCAGACTGACATGTTCTCTAGGCAAGATCATGCCAAACAGATTCTCAACTTGCATTCATTTATTTTATTTCAATAATTTACCTCGCTTTTGCTAATGGGAAAAAGATTTCTTTCCTCTGTGACTTGGTTTAGTTTTTTGTTTATTGTGGAGTTAATTTAAGAGACTTTAGACAAGAATTTGCTATTATCCTTTTTTACATTTTAAAATTGAAAATGTAGAGAAAATGCAAACCCTATATGCTAATCATCCATATATATTAGTTATAGTTTTCAAACAGGACTTGAAAAGAAGCAATTACCTATTTGACACTCTCCTGCCTAAACTAACATTGGTGAAACTTTGATAAATTTAATCATTTTTTTCTGTGTGGAAAAAGGTTAACTCTTAAATACCTAGTATCTTTGGCTGCCTAAAAAGGGATTATATCATTTTAAACCATCAAAAGCAAATTTATTGTGAGAATTTTACAAAATCTATCTATGCCAAACAACATGATGCTGAGGCAAGGTGGGCTGTGTATATGGGTTTGGTTAAATGCTGAGAGTTCTTCCCAAAACACTGGAAAGAAATGGATTAATTGCCTTTGGTGCTTACTGGGAATGCTTTTATGCAGAGCCTCACTTTCAAATGAATTTTGGACACTAAGGAGGGAGGTAGGTCTTGGTCAAAGTTATAAAATAAAGTGGTGGTTGTCATAGATTTTGGAAGCAGAAAAAAAGGACAGATATGCTAACAACTATGGATGTAAATGTCTCAACTGTAAAGTTTTAGAAAGGATTGAGTCTGAAGCTTGTATTATTTAATGTTTTATAAAACATCTTTCAAGTAAACTTTCAAGTACAAGGAGGACACAAAATTCTTCTGGGTACTAGTAAGGATGATATGAATGTGGTATGTGACAAGTGGTGGCCCAGGCTGGCTGTGATGATGCAGAGAAGGATTTAAGTGGCATTGTAAACTATTTTCTAAAGACTTTTCAATCCAATGTGCTACTATAACCAAAAAGACTAACAACATGTTGAGCATTGAGCATGAATTTCTAATTGTTTTAATAAGCCACATGAAAAGCACTCATTGGAAAGAGGTAAATGGAAAGATTCCTCATGAATACTTAAGATATATCTGAGGAGTAGCTCTCATCTTTTAGGAGCAATCGTTCCCTCTGGAATACACTCCTTACTGCAATTATGAGAGACAGATTTGAAATAAAGTGAGACAGATCAAGTAGTCCACACATTAGATATACCAGATATTTCCAATGTGCTTAGATATACCAGATATCTCCAATGTTCCAATGGCATAGATATATTTTCTAAAATTTTCACAATAAATTTCACCACACCACCAACTCTTAACCCTGGACTGTCCTCGGTGGATATCCAAAATTATTAACAAACAAACAATCCCCTATATCACCTTTTAATTAACAAGTTAGTTTATGGGCCTCCTCCGACAATCACCTGTTCATGCCTAACAATCGACAGCCATCAGTAAAATGGGCAACCCCAATTTGCTTCCCATATAAAAACTACATTATCAAGCTTTGAATCTAGGGTAGAGGCAGGAAGGTAATGAGGAATGCTCTTCTGTCATATGATGCCAGGGCTATTGTGTACCTGTGTATGATGTATTTATGTGGAAAAGAAAAAGTGAAAACAGGCTATGCCTGAATCTTAAGTGACTATTTTCATAGATGGCTAATATCCCAGCTAAAACTATATTCTCATGCACATACTTAAATCCATGAAAATAAAGGGATGAATAAGTCTGTATTTCCTTACCTTCTATTGCTGATAGAAGAACCCGGGAATGATCGTAAGCAATTACATTTGCGTATCTATTCTTTGGTTTGTTTACTTCCAAGTTTGAATGTTCCCATGTGAACTGCTGGCCAGGGTCAATTGACTTTAAAAGAAAAACAGCACACACACACAAAATCAATACTGAAAAACACTGGATTATAGGCATTTATCACAAGTAACAAACATGATTTAAAAAGAAAATTCTGAAGCCATACTTCATCAAGATGATCCTAACTGTGAAGCTGAACACAAATACAACCAGCATAACATGAAATGATTAATCATAGTAAGAAACAATGAGAGTCACCAGTATTGATTCAAATGAAAAAAAAAATCAATATAGATGTTCTGTTTAATATTGGAAAGGCAGGTTTTTATTTTTACTTTTCCATTTCCTTCTCTGCTACTACAGTTTACAAGTTATCTTGGTTCAATATTCCTTCCAGTTCTGTGAACATTATTTTCTCTCGATTATTCTTCCCTACTCTTTCCTATTTGGACCTTAGCTTAGTCTTTAAGTCAAGTGGTCTTTCATTGGCTTTACTGGACACAGGCTTTACTGTTCCTTCTTCTCCTACAAGCTCACACCTTAATGCAAACTTTGTTTTGTCTGTTTTTCTATAACACACTATGACCAACATCACAAAGCAATTCTTACAATTGAAACAGTTGAGAATAATAGTAAAGAAGGGATATCAATTAGATCTAATAATCATCTTAGAATAATGTATAACCCAATACAGATAAAGCTTATTTTTCTATTTATCATTACATCTTTTCCATTTATCATTATGGGTTATGTTTATAGTTTGCTTTATACTCCTATTTTAATCTTATTTTTTCTGATTTTAATGTGTTTCTTTGATGTCTTAGTCCAACTAGAATTATTCAATAATCTAAAATAAATATTGCACAGATATGAAATATGTAGTTTTTTTATAGTAAAGTAGAATCATTATTTCAGGACCAAATTCAGGTTTGATTATAAAACACTAGGGAACTTTTTAATTTCCTGCAATGTTATGGAACTCAAAACACCTTTTTCTTCATCAGAGGATTCTGACACCTTTTTAAAATTTATAATTTCATGGTATATGGAAACATGAGTTCAGTAATTATATAAACATGATTTTAAATGATCAAAATCAAGTTTTCAAAAATGATAAAACAGGTTTATATCTAGGTGAAATTCTTAAAAAAGTAAAGATACTATTGTGTTAACAGAATTTTTAGCAGTTATTTTTGATGCTGAGTATTTTCCATGCTTTTATATGTGTATGTAGAAGCTAACAGTAAAACATATCCAACAGCTATTCCAATATTAAATATGTGTACACTTTCTGTTAAAAGGCATAGAGTTTAGCACAACAGTAAGACTTACAAGTGTAAAAAGTCAAGCCTATTAATAGTCTTGAATAACCTCCAAACATACTAAAATTCTCAGCAGTATAGATTGCAGCCTCTAATTTACTAACGATTATAAAACCTTTTCCCTTTCTTAGCCTGTGTTAATCTATATATAAAATAGGCAATCAATGAACAGTATTCATGAAAATAATTACCCATGCCTTAAAGTCTAAAGAATAACAAAGGGACTTTCTAGTTTGTTTTTCCAGGGAAATTTATCATCTCCCCTGCAGAATAAAATTCTCTCCAAGTATTCCATAAGCTAAAAGAATGGAAGCATTCAGATGCCCAGGTGGAAGCCTTCAAGTCAACCTTGAACCTTGTCCACACTGAGCAAGATCATTCAGTGACCAAGACTTGTCTTAAAAGTCTATCAAATTAAAAAAAAAAAAAGTCTCTCAAATTGATCCCAAATTTACAATCTCATTGCCACTCCCTAAATCCAGACCTTTAGTATCTCTTGTCTAATTGAAATTTCTCCTTTAATCTCTTATGCCATTCTTCATTCCGCAGCCAACACTGTCTTTCTAAAGCACAGTCCCGGACAAGTTTGGTCCCTGTTTAAGTATTTCCACTGGCTCTGTGTGACTGTAGCCTAAATTCTAAATTCCTTAGTTACAGTCCTACCTACACAGCTTTAGTCATTTTGCATTTACACTCAGTAAGTGGTTCAACAGATGCTTTTTAAATGAATGAATAGAATTAAATAAATGTTTTTGAGAAAAGTTCATAACGAGAAATTATGGGAGTAATGCCTGTATATAACATGGAAGTTAGAGAACAAACTATGGAAACTTCAATGTACGGGATATCAAAATTTATTATTTTATTTTATTTTCCAGGTATTTTATTTTTATTTTTTATTTCAGACTATTACAGGGGTACAGATGCTTTGGTTACATAAATTGCCTTTGCACAGCCCAAGTCAGAGCTACGAGTGTGCCCATGTCCCAGACAGGGCACCCTGCACCTGTTAAGCATGAATTTATCCATCCTCTCCTCCCCGCTCCTACCTGCTCAACACCCTATGAATGTTACTTCCTATATGTACATATAAGTATTGATTGATTAGTACCAATTTATTTATTATTGGTGAGTACATGTGGTGTTTGTTTTTCCATTTTTGCGATATTTCACTTCGAAGAATGGGCTCCAGTTCCATCCAGGATAATACTATCCATTATCATATGGCTTAGTAATTAAGTACATGATCATGAAATTACAGTTACCACTGATATTCTACCTTACAATGATGAACATTATTGGATACATTATTGATTACACATCATCTTCTCACATATCCCAAGAAGCTAAGCTCACTGATGTACATACAGTGCTTTTGGTGGAAAATATCACTACCTCTGATAGCCTTGTTTGACTCAGCCTAAGAGTACCCCACAGATGTATAAGATGGCATGCATTTTGTAACAGTAATGAAATTGCATCTATCAACGCAAAGACACTGTTAACTCATGTCCATTTCCATTCTTGCCACATGTTCTTGGCTCTCTCCGTGATTTATCTGATACCTACATTGAAAACTATAAAAACCGGTAATGGAAACATGAGTTGTGTGCCCCATATGTTAAATATGCTTAGGTTTAAAGTGTGGCCCTTGAGAAGAAGAACTATACATAACAGGATAAGTATGATAATATCTGCTGGATCATTATGCTTTTACATGCAGTATCCTGTTTAATTTCTGCAATTGTTATAAGGTAGGTATTATTTTTTTTCCATTTGGCAGGTGAGGAAATTGAAGTAAAGCAAGATTAATTCAATAATTCTTACTGGGGGCCTTCTCAGTGACAGGCACCGTGCTGCTTGGTGTTTAAGTGATTTGGCTAAGCTCCCACGGCTAGATTCATACAGTTACTCTCAAACCCAGGTCTGCACGATCCCAAAGCTCAGCTGATAATGCTAGTTGGTAATTACTAAGCCAGGATGCTACCCAATTATCCAGAATGCCACTGCAAAATGAAGAAGGCCAACGTAAGAAACATGCTTACACATGACTAGCCTTTATCTCGCCAGTCCAAATGGTATTTCTTCCCAACTTATCATACCATGTCATTCTGGGGCAATTACATAAGAAATCAAGTTTTAAAAATGAGGTTGGCTTCACATGGATGATAAAACAGATGGGACGCAGCTTACATTTATACTCGTTTTACACGGATCAAACAAACATTGATTAAATAATACTGACTTGTCTTTGTGTGACACAGCACTCATCCATCTGTATCTAGCTGTCTGAACGTTTAACAATACATAACACAGGTTATTATTTTTGGAGCTTGTCGGAATGCTGAGAGCAGAAACCTCGGTAAAGAATAACAACTACTGAAAGTAGGGGAGGCACACTAAGATCTTTTATAGTTTGAGAAAAAATAAAACTGGTTGAGGAAAATCAAATTTCCATTATTCATGTCTATAAGGCAAAGATACTACATATAAATAAGACCCTAATTGCTGGTGGTGAAAGTTACTTTGCCTCTTTGTTCTCTGGCATTTCTTGGTGCTTGTCCTCTTGAAGAAGAGTGAAATGGTCAACATGGAGAAAGAGCAATGTAGACCTTGAGGGATATCAAAGTTCATTTCTACTTCAACCTCATATTTTGGGTTGGTTCACCCAGACTATGCATGTTTCTATTATGAAGTTGAGCTAGGGTCACCCCGATATTATTCAGAACAATTTGAAATAAGCACCTTTGTACCTGGTATACTCAATTCCTTCCTCTGAGCTTGCTGTTAGTATTTGGTTTTCCTGAGCTTCACTCACAGTTATGTTTACTTATCCACTGGCTCTGTATACCCCAATAATCTTCTGTGGAATACCCCTTCCTTGCCAGCACTCATTCTGAAGTTCTATCTTTCTGGGCTAGAATCCTGGCCATGTTTCATTCAGCCTCCCTTGAGAAGAATTTTGCAAGTGAGAAATTAAGCAAGCTAGATTTATTCAACTAAAAGTTGATCAACAGATTTTGTCATAAGCTATATAAAATTTGCACATTACATTATCACAGAACTCATAAATAAGAATGCTACTTCATCATATTAACTTTTATTTCTCCAGCCAATCAAAAACCTCCAACCAAAAAGACAAATACTGGATGAAACCTATGTAGCATCTGAAATTTTATCAATATGCCAAACCATTTTACATTGCTTCTTGCCTGCACCCTTGGCAATCACGTCCCACCATGGCTTTTGATTAAATCATTCTAAACCTAACAACAGATCTGCAATGGATTTGCTTCACTGGATTTGCTTCAATGGATTTGCTTCACTGAGAAAAAGGTGACCAAATAGAGGGAAAATCCCCCTTGGGAGTGATCTAAAGAAGAAAGGGAATGCCTCAAGTAGACACTTACTTTGCATTTATGTAGTCTTTAACCTGATAGTCTGGAAGTTCTATACTTTTTTTTTAATCAACTAAAACTTTGTCTTAAACTAGGTAATTGGAAAAATAACCTATCTATAGCAGATAGATTTATAATTTTAAAATGTATTCTTAATAAAAACAGAATTAAAATATAAATATTTATATCCAATAGTTATAACAACACTTAGATAACATTTACTATCTTTTATTTGTGCTTTACATATATTAACTTATTTATCTTCACAAAGACCCTATAAGTAGTTCCATTATCACAATTCTGTAGATGAGGAAACTGAGGTACAAAGAAAGTAAGTAACTTTCTCAGAGTCAAACAGTAGGTGGAGAAGCCAGGCATAGGGTCAAGACATTCTGGCCCTGGAGCCTGAGGCTTAGCCAATCATGCTATGCTTCCTCTCTAGCTAAGCCAGAAAAGATTCCTTGATGGTTTCAAACTTGCCTTTCAACCATTCTCTTGAGACACTATGCAAGGAAGTCTGGGAACAAAAATCTATGCAGTGCTGCTGATCTATATTTATAATTCTAAACCCAAAACAAGAGAGTGATCATAAATTTGCACATCAGATTACAGTCATTGAGCAAAATTACATCCTGATATGAGAGTGTCCTTTTTCAATAAAGCTGAAGTCATCATCTTAAAGCAAAGTCCTTTAATGTTTCTGTAAAATTCAACCTTTTTATCCAGAAGAAAAATATAATTCAAATATGCAAAACACCACACAATACTAGTTGATCTGGGTTCTACTTTCCCTCACCCCATCAAAAGAAAAACCTCAAAATACTCCCTTTAGAAACTCATCAAAGAGAAACCACAAAAAAGATAGTCATCCTGTTTTTGTGTGTTTTTAAAACAACTAGCAAAAATTTAATTATATAGAAGGAACAGACCAGCTATTTCATTAGCCAAACTATGGGTCAGACTAACCATTCTTTTTACAGAGAATTGAACTTTCAATGACCTTAACTTCCAGAAAAATACTATCTTTTTACATAGTCCTCCATCAGAAGGTTCATTTGGTTCTTACTTGGTGTGGTTTGCCCTGAGATACTCTCAAGTCCTTTCGGAGATTTAGAAGAGCTATCTGCCATTGATTGTATATGTCTGTAATGAGGCCTGAATATGAAGCTGATTCATATTCTCTCTCTCTCTTTTCTCTGTTTGAAAATGGTAAATTAATATATACCCATTTGAAAAAGACTCATGTTTGCATACATGGGAAGGGCTATATTTTGCACAATTAATGGCCCGCTACTGGCATAATGAATACTTTCTTCAAAAAGAAGAACTTGAGTTCAGTTGAATTCATCAATGCTTTAGAAACTGGAATGTGAGGTAGGAGTAGAAAGTCTGGTGATGAGAAGAATCTGGAAGTCAGAAACCAGGGTGTTAGCTTTCTTGTTGCCCCTGATTAGCTTTTGGTAGGTCATGTAACTTAGGTCTGTTTGTTCTGCCTTCCCTTTCCCTACAAATGTCATTCCAGTGTCAGGTTTGTGCCCTCATTTTCTCTTATCTCCCTTTATCTAATTAGTTATCAAATCTGAGTTTCTATCAGAGCACTTCTGATCTAGGCCACCATTAGAGTGTGAAGGATTGAAATAGATGTTTTTCAAGACTCTCAGTGGTAACTAATAAATGGGTATGGGGAGTGCTCCACCTTTAACAGTAGAAAAGGCAGAGAGAATTTATAAATGTATCACATTCATCAAAGACACCAAAAATTTTTCAATCAGATATTTTTGTACACAGTTAAAATTTTGTCTTCAGCTAAGTCATAAAATTGGCTGGGTGTGGTGGCTCACGCCTGTAATCCTAGCACTCTGGGAGGTCGAGGCAGGAGGATAGCATGAGGTCAGGACTTCGAGACCAGCCTGAGGAAGAACAAGACATAGTTTCTACTAAAAATAGAAAAATTAGCCTAGAACTACTAAAAATAGAAAAAATTAGCCGGGCATAGTGATGTTAGCCTGTAGTCCCAGCTAGTCAGGAGGCTGAGACAGGAGGATCGCTTGAGCCCAGGAGTTTGAGGTTGCTGTGAGCTAGGCTGACACCACGGTACTCTAGCCAGGGCAATAGAGCAAGACAGTCTCAAAAAAAGAAAATTGGATCAACTTTCTATGTTGTCTAATGCTTTGATTTAAAATTCTAATAACATATTGTGTAACAAATACTTATAGAAAAGATTCTTATTGAGAGCTCCTTCCAAATAAGGATCCAAAAAAGAACATATAACATTAAGACCTGGAGATTTAAAAGTTCAGAGTTTTAATTATACATTTAATTATACTTTTTAATGTGCCCAACATCTTCCTGAACACTACTAAACACAGAAGAAAGATATTTTAGTTTCCAAAGGCAATGTTCTAGAGGAGTAAGAGCAGTGATATGTTTTAATCTGAATCTTTTAGTTTTTAGCTATTTATCTCCTACATCGAATAAAGCAAATAATAAGAAAGAGATGGGAAGATTTGTAGTTAATGTTCTTAAAGAACAAAGCATCACAGAGAATCATTTTACAAATATAGTTCGCAGATTAGGATTTCTGATGTTATTTGAAAAAGCAAAAAGAAAGAATTTTCAGATAGTTTGAGGCAAGAAAACGTTATTAGAAATTTATTAAGCTCCTCTGATTAAAGGGATAAAGTTGATTGAATTTGTAAAAACTAATTAAAATGATTTATAAGAAGTATTCACCTGATCAGCAGATCATTTAGAGAATAAAATATTCAATAATTAAAATAGGTTGTGTACACCTAGGAACATTAAAGAGTTGGGCCATATTAAGGAGTATACTATTGTATATAGATCACAAATAAAATTACCTAGTAAATACAATCAGTGTGCAGCATTAAACTAAATAATTCACAGCTGCATCCTTTCTTTGCCATGGATAACAAGGTAATAGCTTTTGGCACCAAATTAATAAGATGGATGCATTAATCCCTTGTCACTCCTTGTAAATGTTGACACATCTGTATAGATCCCAAAGTATTAAGTGTAAAGCACCCAATGCAAAGTTATTACTAAAAAATTCCAGATGTTTTACTTTCTCCTTCCTCTACCCACTGATTTGTATAAGAACATCTCTGACCTAAGACAATCTTAGCATACAAAGCATCTGCTTTCTCCCTGATGCTAATTCTATCTCCTTTTACATTAAAACAAAAAACTGTCTAGTTAATTTAGATGAAGAAATCAATTTCTGCCCTCCTACCTACTATATAACATATGTCTATCTATATAATTTTGAACCTGATTTATTTTTTTTTTTTGCAGAGATAACCAAAAAGAGCACAGCTACATATATTTCTCGCTTTTCCCATTTCATTTGATAATGGCAACCTGACCATTTAGAAAATACAAATTAAAAAAATTAATTTTTGAATGAATAGCTTGGTTTCAGAATCGTGTGACTCATATTACAACAGCATTTAAGAAACAATAAGGAAAATGGCAAAGATAAATCATCATCTTTGTTTTTACAAGTCAGATTAGCTGAGTTTTTAAAGTAATATCAGTAATCATACTTTATCAAATATAGAAATTTCTAGCCTAATTTTAAACACAATATTTTTCTTCCTTTTATTTTACTTTGCATCCTGTAGGCAGATGCATTTAATATTTTAGGCTTTTGCATTGCCTTGCTTATCATTTAACAAAAAGTTTCTTAAGTATTTCTTTCTTCTTCTTTATTTAGTTTCTGATGTGGGGGGGGGACAGATGAATTCCTAAATTGACATATATATAAACTTTTGTTAATGTTTAGTCAATGTCTTTCAAGTTGTATTTTCTAATTTAGAAAAGGTAAAAATTCTACATCCAAATAAAATGAGAAAAAGTAATGCTCTCTCCAAATCTGTAACAAAATACAGAAAATCCCAAATAATTACTTTAAAACCTCTCCAACCCCATTTCATCCCCAAATGTATTTAGTGCAACTGGCTAATTTAAACACATGAATATCCACATGTGCCTTTTGGGCACAGTATATGTACCAAGAACCCCTTGCTGTTAATAGCATTAGTTCTTGCAGGTAAGCTAACAAAATACTGTACTAAATATAGCCTTCTAATTAAAGAAGACACACAGGTTGATCATTATTACTTATACCCATGGTGCCCAGGTATCTCAAAAAGTATTTACAATCTAAAATGTAAGGTCTACTTCTCTCTTACCTATGATAACCAAACTAGAAAAGCTACAACAAATTAACACAATCTAGAATTTTAGAGTTTAATATCTTTCTAAACTCAAAGATAACTTTCAAATATTTGTTTTTGTGTTTAAAATGTACGGTGGTTTTTTTTGTAACATTATAGACTATTCAAAGTAAAATATTATATTAGAAAAAAATCAGTCCTTTGATTATTTTAGATATTAGCCTTTGGGAAAAAAATGGAATGACTTGAAAATACCACAATATGGGTTGTATTTTATCTGACGTTATATACTTAGTGTTTAACATATAATGGATTTTACAATGTATTTGTAGAATGAATGACTAAAATGTATCATAGGCAGAATATAGGGCAACAATTACTTTTGCCCAACAACCTTAGAAATAGTTAAGTAAGTTTCCCCTCTGAAGGTGTGATGATAAAGTAAACATGTATTGGAATAAACCAGAGATATGTGAAATCATTTTAAATAAACAGAAGGGCTCCCAGTTCACACTTGGCTGCAACTGATTCATAAAAGCCATCCTTGACTTTGGCACATTTGAGATTCATTCCAGGCTAACACCTGTAACAGCCCATTATTTCCAACTTTTGCACATCTACTTACCATTTGGTCACACACAGGCTACTTGCCAGGTGACAGTTCTGTATAGACCATATTGCCAAATTTCTGCATAGCAGTATGTGTCTATACCATTAATGGACCATTTTAATACAATAGTTTTTTTTTTCTTTCATTTTTTGGCTTGTTTTAACAATTGTGCTCCCAAAGGTCTCAGAGCCACTTCTGTTGGGAATCGTGGGGAGAATGGAATCCCTATATCCCAGTTTGTACCTGCTGTCCCAGTGTAATTATTAATAGGACCCTCTCTCACTCTCAAAGTGTCCCAGTTTGGGCAATACATTATGTGGCCATACCCAATTTCCTCATATACACATCTATATCGTTGGATCTAGGTGAGCATCACAGTCAGGTGTGTTTATGTATGTGTGTGTGTGTCGGGGCGGGGTGGGGGAGAGACAGAAAGAGAGAAAGAATACTCTGCTAAAAACTAAGTCCGTTTACAAACTCTATCACATAGATAGACGGCTGGGGAAAGTGAAGAGTCATTTCTACACTACAACACCTTTTCCAATGATCTAATATTGTTGAGGCAACAATTAGAAATTGAACTCAGAATAAGAAAAGGTAGCTGGCCAGACTCAACAATTCACCCTTGTTCAACTAATTTACGGAGCTTCATAGAAAAGAAAAATAAAAAAGGAAGAGAGCAGACTGTGTGTTTATTACCTCTCTAATTTAATCTGCTCTCCAATAAACAAGCAATTTAGCTTATTCAGATTATCACTGTTTTCCTTCTTGTAGGGCAGCATGGAGGATGGGAGGAATGTGTGGTTTTCTAAGTTGGTTGGATATGTATTCAATTGTGGAGCAAAGAACAAAGGTAATGAACTGATTTTATACACTGATAATTCATTCTATAGACAATCTTTTGTATCTAATATAATATTTTATAATGTTTATAATATTTAAAACTGTGATTGAAAAATTAGGTATAATTATGCCATAATTT
>VBSM01003204.1:49028460-49116477 GCA_008086735.1 Cheirogaleus medius | reverse complement strand
TCTTTTTAATGCTTTGGAAATGAAACCATAGACTTATTCTATTGCTTGAGTATTACACAATTTAACCTCATACATGGCTTCAAATATAATATATTCTAAGTATTAGAACATATACTAACATGTCCTTTAAAAATCTGCCTGCAATAACATATCTAAAGAAATGCTATGCCAGTCAGTAGGAGAGAAAGTCAGTCACAGACACATAGACAATGGAGGGCATCAGAAAGATGGCAGTATTCAGTCATCACAGCTTAATCACATGGCCATTAAGATCACACAACTAATGAAAGTGAGGTCCACAGATTCCAGTTCTTTCCCAAGTTTACAAAACTAAGGATCAGTTTCTGCAGTAAAGTGACCTGTCGAGGTCCTCTCATGGTCTGGAGGGCTGGCTTGGGATCACGTGGCCTTCCGCTTCTCAATCACCCTTATCCCACTGTGTACCTTCTTCAAAAACTAAGCTAGTCATTGATTCATCCATTTCCTAGGGTTAGACTTCAGATATATTGTCATATACTAAACTCTGCCTAAAAGCCTTGAAAGTGAGAAACAAGGCTTTCCCTGGACAAATGTATGGGACAGCCATTGTAAAATCATTTACAATAATTAAAAAAAGCTTGGAAATAGTCTTAATAGGAGACTGGTTAAATGACTTATAATATGGAAAAGTATGAAGCTATTGAAATGGCTATGCATCTACTGACATGGAAAGATACATACTTTTACTATTAAGTAAAACAAATGATTATAAAACAATACTTTTGTTAAAATATGTACATATATACACAAACACACTGCATGCATGTATGAATATAAACATAAAAACCTAGAATGTTAGACATCAATGCTATCAGCACTTATCTCTGGGCTGTGAGCATTTATAATGATTTTAATTTTTTTCCTTATGCTCATTATCTATGTTTTAAATGTTTTCAATGTGTGAAAATTGTACTACCTTCAAAAATGAGGGAAACAGAGAATTGCAGGACACTGTACAGAAGTGTACATCTGACTTCTTCTTGTCCTGGTAGAGGCAGAGGGAACAGACTATAGGATTTAACACTCTGAAGGGTATTTTTTGAAATCCATAGCAAGTATTCAGCTGCCTTTTATGGTCTAAGGAGGTAAAGTTCAGTGTAGATTTATGACCAAGAAACAATACTGAAGGGGCAACACAAGACTAGACTGTCTCACTCTGAAGTCACCAAAGAATGGTAATTGAGAGGTTAGGTTAAATTATTAAGACCTCTGATTTTGATGATGATGATGATGATATGTATCATCACTACACACTAAATCTCACGTAATTCTCAAAACGAATTTAGAGTTAGATACTGTTATTTCCATATTACAGATAAATGGAGACTTATAGGAGTTAAGGCACTTTCCATGAGTTACCCTGGCAGTCCATAAAGTAGGGGAGCTGGGATGTGAATCCAGGGATTTCTGCCTTTGAAGTCTGAGCTCTTAACCACTGCACTCTAATATACACATAAATTATAAATTTACTATCATAAAGTTTAAGTCCTTATTTCAAAACTGTGGACAGTAAGGAAAATAGATTAAACACCAGATGTCTCTTGTCAGTTCTGGTTTAATGATGCATTCATCTCCCAGCAGTTTTCATTTCCAACATTTTTTGATAATGACAGACAAGCTATATCTTTCTATATGGTTAGATTTTAACATGGTTCTGATCAAATCCAAAAGAGTGGGATCTTAAGTATAATATTTACTCTTAATAATTAGGAACAAAAAGACATGTGATCTCAATTTTCCCCTTATATCTCCCCACTCAACGGCGCTCTCCTCTCTCTCACGCACCATAAATTCTGCAGGAAAGGAGAGAAAGCTGATGCACATTCATTCCTTGGACCTGAATAGCCATAATGCAGCAAAGGGTAGAGCAGTATTGGCAGAAACTACTGAGAATGGTGAGACACCAATAATTCATGAATAACAAGTCTGTACTAACAGTTTTAACGACTATTGTAATGGTTTAATGGATAGCACTTTAATAGGATTTCTAGTAGAATCCTTCTGAAAGCTTGTCTTCAATAAATCTGTCATTAACAAAGAACTAGATTGCTTCACCACACAACCATAGTTTACCGAATCTGAACACAAAAGAAGTATGGCAGTTGTCATCCTGTATTACGGTCGCCGTCTCAAGTATTCTATTAACTATTGTGAGAGAGACAGCTACATGCTCAAAATGTAGTTTGCCAGTGAGAGAGGCATATTTATACTGAGATGCAGTAGACATTAAAACAAATACAACAGAAAGCTCATGATTGTCACAGTATGTGCAAAGACAAACGTTGAACAGTAACTGCAATCCAAACACATTCGTATGTGAACATTGAAACTAGCTGGGATTCTCTTTGAAACAGCTTATTAAATTCTTTTGGGTGATTTGTTTTTGGACGCCTATAGCACTCTGTTTCTCCATTTGTCTCATAGTTATTTTATATTGTCTCGTTTCCACTACTGACAACGTTCTTTAAACTTTACCATTCTCGGCAGTTTCTGCCAATGTTACTCTACCTTTTGCTCCAGGATGGCTATTCAGTTCCAAGGAATGAATGTGCATCAGCTTTCTCTCTCTCTCTCTTTTTTTTTTTTTGCAGAATTTATGGGGTTGAAGGAGAAGAAGAAGGGGACACCATACAGTTAGGAATTTGCATGTTGTGTTCCTGGGGGTACACGCCACCTCAGTATAAATGTGGCATTGGCTACAATCAGTCGTAGTGAATAATCCTAAATTTCAGCTTTGGCTCTGCTTCTCTCTGTCCTTATCAGAGGTTATCAATTCTGACTTTCTCACATTGGAATAGTTCTTGCTTGGAGAGCACTTTCTTATCCTTTCTCTTTTTCTAAATCCTACCTTTCTTTCAAGGTTCAGCTCAAATCCCACTCTCCCAATCTACTCCTGCCTAGACATCTCTCCCACACACTTCCACATGTGCCCACCATCATACGTTACAGTGTGGGCCATCCATTTGGCAATTAGTTTTGCTTAGCCTTGCAACATTTCTTCTTTGAAAGTATTTTAAATTCATTATTCTAACTTATCTTTTCATTTGAAAATTCTTTATTTCTCCAACTCTATGTTCCTAAATGGAATTATAGTTTACTATACATTTAGGTAGTCTGCAAAATCACTAGCCCAGGGCATGTAAAATATATTTTTATAATGTCAACAATTTCAAGGTTTTGCCTTAATTTCTATAAATCTTTTTGAGGTTAGGAAACTTATTTCTTTTGTAATTACACTTTCATTCCCTGAGTCTTAAAGTGTATACAAAGATTATGATGCATTATTTATTAACACATTATCTTCTGTCAATGCTAATAGCTATAAATTCACTGACTTTAAAGCAATTTATACTGATTATCAAGACTATTGAGAAAGGTATATTCCCACCTAATGGGTGCAGTGCACACCATCTGAGAGTTGGACATGCTTGAAGCTCTGACTTGGGTGGGGCAAATGCAATATATGTAACCTAAACATTTGTACCCCTGTAATATGCTGAAATTAAAAAATAAAAAATATAAAACCTCCCACAAAAACCAAGACTATGAAAATAACCCATTGATTAAGTTAAAGTCCATTAAAGTTCTGCAAATTGAACAAGGATAGACTAAACTAGAAGAATAAAGATACCCCTTCTCAGCTCCAATGTTGGAAAAGTTTGAATAAACATACCCTTCCTAAGATATATATATATATATATATGTTTACTAGTAATGTTACTGTAAAAATGACTTCCTTTTTCAAAATCAAAACTATTATCAATCAAGCTATCCAATAAAAGTAAGCAGAATTTTATTTTGGAAAAGACAAATAATTTAAGTTCATTTAAAATACGTATTATTTATTAAGAAAAAATATTAGGTGATAGACTCTGCTCTTTAGACAGAATAAATCTCATTTACTCTAACTTTAGGGTATGACTTGGAAATTTAACAATAAAGCAAAAACAAATACAAAAAGGCTAAACAATCTTACAAATAGTAACATGGGTGAAGTTATAAACATAAAAGGTGTGCTCTAACAGATAGATAGATCCTCTTTACCAACATAGATATTAAAATATAAGTTGGTTGCCCTAATCAATGATTCACAAAAAGGGAAGAACAGGAAAGGATCTACATGATACTTTGGCACCACACATTTCTTTCTGGAGGTATATATTTTATCCAACTGGGGAAATTTTGGATGAAATTATAATACAAATTACTATGCCTGCTAACTGCTCCCATAGCTTAGAGAAATATAAAGAGGTTCTTCCAGGAAAGCATAATAAGGAACAAATGCTGCTCCTTAATCTTATTTTATACACATTCAACTAACACAATATGAAAAAGAAAAATTTGAGTTTTCTTTAAAATGGGTCCAAAAACCTAAAAGTTTGAAAGATTTTTCTGTCCAAGAAATTAGGAAATACAGCCTTTGAAAAACAATTATTAGATAGGTGCTAACACTCTAACTACACTGACCTACTAGATTTCTGATTCTCTGAATTTATTGAATGTTAGAAAAAAAAAAAAACATCACCCCTCACATGGTAGATATAACAAATACAGACAGAAATCCAAGTCCTATTACACTGGAGTAAAACTCATAGCTGCATGATATTGGAATCCTGACAAAATTTAGTTATTGTGGCTTTGGTAAAGTTTGGCTAAAAAACTAAAGGAATCTTTAGACTCAGAATTCAAGGGCAGAAATTATGTATTATTCATCTTTGTACCCCCAGAGTCTAGCAAAGTATAAACCTGGCACATTGTAAATGTCTGTTGTATGAGCTGAACTGAATAAAAAGCTGGAAAAAAAGTAGACCTCGAAAAAAGCGCTATTAATATTCTTAAAAATTGTTTTAGAGGTAGCTAACATTTTTAGAATTGGTCTTGTTCTCAGGGACATTTGGGAGGAAGGAGCAGCTTTGTTTCACAGAGTTCATTTGTTTATTCTCTAGTGAAAATTATAATCCTTGGTCTGTGGCATCACAATTGGTTGCTGTGGGAATGATTATAGACCCAAAACAAAAAGATTATATCCCTTTTCAAGAGCAAATGAGTACCAAGAGCAGATGAAGTCTTAAGGAAACAAAGATGTTCTTTTCATGCAAATATTTTTACATTACAATTGCAGAGAGATAAATATTGAAGCTGGTAGTCTTTGTGAAACTTGTTGGCAGATTTTTAGCTTTGGGGAAAGATGACATCTCCCCCCACACCTAGGTTGGCCTTGAGACATGAATACTACAGATTATTTTTCTTTACAGATATTGAGAAAGAGTAGGAAAAGTGAGTTCTGTGATCAGCATTCTTCTCTTGCTTTATTTCAGGAAGAAGAATGGCTTCCCCATATTTGTACAGAATCACTGTCAGGGAGCTTGATCTCCTGCACTGTCCTGACAATACACTGGCCAAGGGAGGTCCACCACGGAAAATCAAAGGTAGAATCCTCACCTAGAGAGAGGATCCTTGCCTATAAAGTTGCAGTTCCTTTCTCCCCACAGGACCTCTGCTGCAGAACAGTAGTAGTTACAGTTATAACCTAATAAAGCATCTTCATTCATGGCTTAAGAAATGGTATCTATCTTGACATATGTAACTATGCTTGTGAAGAGGGAGATGCCAAGAGCAAACCAGGCTCCTGTTTCCTTTTATTTATTTTTTAACTCATGCATACATTATTAATTCCAGAAACATTTACCATGCTAGTTACAGAGACACTCCGATAAATAAGATACCCTGAGGAAGCTTTGATTCTAGTGGAAAACAGTGAAGACCTTCCAATAGCATGGACTCAATACAGCAAAGAACAAATCAAATCTGCCACATACACAGTGACAGGCACCTGTTTTACTTTAATCTTGGCCTTGTACTCAAGTCTAAAACTGGAGCTTAGCCCAGATTCTGACACTGGCTTTTCATACAACTCCTCAGTGCCATTAGTTCCCTCCATCAGATGTTTAAAAGCAACACAACCAAAAGAAATATAAATATTCATCAAAAGTAGGGGGGAAAAAGTCTAGTGGTCTCCTTGATTCTTTATAATATACTCATTTAATATTTAAATATAAAGTATATCCACTGATATTTTTACTTTAAAAGAGTGAATTTTAGATAGGAACTATATTTCAATAAAATAAAACAAAAATACATAAAATCTATCATACAAATTTATATTTTTCCTAATACTACTTTGTTTCTTTCCATAAATAAAAATTACCTGTTCTATCACAATTCTCAATAGCTACCCAAATTTCTAGTACTGTTTATAATTTGAATTCTCACATAGAAAGCAAAGCATCTTTAATATTTCAAGTTAACATAACTTTAAGATGTAATACTGTAAGTTTTTTTTTTTCCTGGAAAGCATTTCCTTTTATTTGCTTGTATCTAGAGAGTCACTTAGAAAATGTCATCTGTTGCATGATATTAGATGTGAAACTTGTTGAGTGACTTAGCCACATCACTCAACTGCCCTGAAAATATCTTCTGTGTGGTAAAATGACAGAGATGAACAAGATTTGAAGATTCTAGGAATCCTCAAATATAACTCTATAGTGGAAAGTTTGTGATACTGAATTCAAACCTCTGAAATTTTCTGAAGGATTTTTTTTAAGATAATAGAGGAATTCCTTGAGCTGTGACAACAAAGATCAATACAGGAGGAACAGAAAAGGAACAAAAAAAGGAAATCAATGTTCAGTTGCACAGCAACATCTACCATTTCCAACACTTAGGCTGAAAATTTTTATTCTCTTGGTGACTCAACTGATGACAAGGTCAATTAATTACTGGGGGGAGGGGGAGACTAAATTCTTCCACCTTCTCTAATGCAGCACCTAACTGCTCTTAATACAAAGGGAGGCAGCATTTCACTGTTCATTAACTATACTAATTATAGTTTCTCAATCACTGCAGCCAGTCTGCACTCCCAAGTTATAGAACACAGTAGAAGAGGTTCGACTTAAGCCTGCAGGGATGGGGGTAGGGGCTTCGCCACACTGAGAAAACAAAAAGGGAAACCTGGCATCAGAATAGGATCTTTTTAACATCTACTTTAAATCGTGTTTTATAATAATAAGAGAAGCAAGATTTCAGAATGAGAGAGAGAGAGAGAGAGAGAATGTAAAAAGATCTCCTAGTCACCTATCTGATGCCGAGCTTCTGCCTTGTCAATCCAGCTCCTTAAGTTATATGTCACTTAACATACTGCTCACTTTAACAGAAATAAAAGCTGGAGCTAAAGCAAACAAAACAATAACAACAATCAATTTTTAAATTAATGGAAAGAAATGCAGACAGGCAATGAGTTTGTATGCTCTTGCCATCTTGAAATATGGCAAACATCTTTCGGTTGTAAAGTAACAGCTCTTATATTTTTCAAATCATTTAACAGCTTTTATATGGAATTAAGCTACAGAAACAGAAGATTGTTCCTATATGAAAGAATGTTTTAAAAATCTTAAAGGTAAATATTACCTTTATATAATGTTAATAGATTTATGAAGCTTAATTTATGGTGGTGAACAAGATTCTTTCATCGTGAGTCTTAAATGAAGTTGGAATTTAGTCATAATGTGGAGAGCAGGTCACCTTCTCGGTTTATATCTTCACTTTTTTAAATCTTCAGGATTAGATAAGTAGGTATACTCTGCTTAACAGTTTAAAATGTCAAGACAAGAAACAATTCAATATCAACTATCCCTTTTGAGAGTTAAGACTGGGTCTTTATTTAATACATCTTCCAGTCCCTTCAAACATCTACTTCTTCCTCTCTTCACTTATTTTCCTAGTGAATGATGAAGATCATAAGTCAAAGGCAGTCACTATTATATAGGCAGTTATGGAATCAAGTTGATGAATTAATTATCTCTAGCTCAACCAATCAAATATATTTTTCTCTTTGAGAAGGTTAGGATGGAGTGCTAGCTATTTGTTTTCAGGTATAAATTGTCATCATTTCATTATCTTCAAACAGATTAATAAAGGTTCTTATCCAAAACATTTAAAAATAAACATGTTTGTTGTTTTTGTTGTTGAAAGAATGTCTCTGACATTGAAAAATAAAAATATAATTACACCATTCAGAAATTTGAGCCAATATGCCTTATTTGGGATTACATGAATATTATGTGACCACCTTAATAGTCAAACTTAATGACATAAAATTTATTCATAGTGAAACTGTGATGAAAGAAAATCAACACCAGATACAACTATTTATAGTGATCAGAACATTATCCAAACCTCAAATCCTGTGGGTTCATATCCTAGCCCTGTCATTTATTAGCTGTGTTGCCTTGGGCAAGTCACTTAACTTTCTTGTGGTTCAGTACCCTTTTGGGTAACATGAGAATACTAATAATACCTTCCTGCAAGGACTGAACAAGAAGATATATAAAATATTATGTAAAACTAGTAGAAAAAGAAGTGGGAGTGGGGATAAAGGAGGGAGGGAAGAGGGACAGAAGGAGGGGAGAGGGATAGAAGAAGGGGAGAGAAAGACAGAGAAGGAAGGAAGGAGTAAGAGAGGAAAGAATGAATTAAATCAAGGGTCTCCACAAGCCACTGGTTAGAGTTTGGAGGACTGATGAATGCCTGCCATTAAAGGAATTTATTCAGTAAGTGAGAAATAATGAAGTTCTGATAATGTTTCATGCATGAACTTTATAACCAAAGCCAAATACTCCAATTGCTGCATCTGTGATGACGAAATTACTAAAGTTTCCCAAGGCATAGCCAAATCCACAAATTCATGTAATGTCTTAATGCTTATATTCTTCTCTTTAATTCTTTAATGTACTCCCCAAACATGGTGGTATGCTCGACAATTATTTTTCAAAAAGAATGACAAACTGTTTAGCCACAGTAGAACAAACCATGACAAACAATACTACCAGTTTTTAATTTTAAAAATAAATTCATAAATAATTAAAGACATCCCTATGATACTGGATAGCAACAAGCTCTCCGCAGCAGCCTTGCTTCAATGTTTTGTTACAGCATTGTTAAAGTTCTCCCTAAAAGCTGTGCTCAGAAGCAATACAAACATAGGTGTATTTACTTGGTCTCTCAGGTACTTGGAACGTTAGGAGTAGTTGCATGAAGTAATTTCCTAACATCATTGTCATGATCTTTGAAGGGTGTAGTCGAATTTTGCCCCTATCCCTCAGCAGCATGACCCTGACATGGCAATGATAGCTACAGAACACATCGGGGTCTCATGGACCAGCCATGTTTCTCATCTCCATGCCTTTGCATGGGCATCTCCCTCCGCCTGGGGTCTTGTATTGTGAGCTAACTTCAGTGACTCACCATGTGAGACATGCCCTGGGAAGACTAGCCTCATTATTGCCCCAGCCCCAAGATGCACTTATTATTATTTTTCTTTTTTCTGTTTTTCCTAGAAGACTATGGGCTCCCCCAGGACAGAGCTTATTTCTTGATCAAATTTTGTTCTCTAGTAAATGTTTGTCAAACAGATAAAGACATTCAAACTGCTCCCCTTATAAACAAAACAAAGAAGTTGAGATCAGGGGAATTGAACAATGTGTTTAGGGGCATTAAAATGCATAGCAGGGATAGCAGGACAGTTTCTGCTCATTGAAGACACTTTTTTCCCTGGATATTTTAATGCGAATTTAATTTCTAGAAATAACATTATGCACAAAATGTGAAAAGAACTCTATAGACATTGTAATCGCCCTCCATCCTCATCCCTCCTCACTTTCTAATTGCTTTCATAGAGCTCCTTTTTGGAAGAATGAGAAGAGAATGTTATGAAAGATAAAATAACTTGTGAAAAAATTCAACGTTATTAAACGACTAACAGGTACGTTGTGAGTAGTGAAGTTCACAATTACAAGGGCCACTTCTGTTTACTAAGTCCCGAGGGAAAGGGGCCAGGTGCCCAACACATATGCATCTTCATAATAACTGCATGAAGAGCTACTAATACTCTGCTCTTACATAAGAGAACCAAGGCTATGAGAGGTGAAGTGAATGGCGCAGGGTCAAGCAGCACGGCTAATTGGCAGAGTCAAAACAGGAACCTTGTTTTCCTTGACTTCAAGGCCCTCTCAGGCATCGGCTATCCTATCCCTCTAAGTACATACTTAGCACTTGGGCCCTAAAATCTCAGCTTTGTTTTGAAATTAAAATAAAACTCAAAAAGCCATGTCTTCTTTTTTTTTAGTCCTTGCTGTAGTCTCTTTGAAGTTGAAAGCTTGCTTTGGAACTAGAGACACTTTAGAATTAATTGTTTCCTGAGAGCCTTGGGCTCCACATGGGAACAGGTAGAGAGACATTTTGGACAATGTCCAGTGATAGTCAAGGGCCAATTAGTTACGGAGAATGTGGACAGAGAAACAGAAAGCGAGGGTTATGAGAGATTCCCCTGAGACGAGTACAACTCCCACAAGAAACAACCAAAGGCTCAAGTATGAAAGATACGGAATTTAGAGCTGGTCAAGAAAATGTCTGAGGTTTTTTAAAAAGAAGTGGGTGAAAGAACAAACATTTTTTTAAAAGGTCCAAATAGAAATAAGCTTTGAAACTTGGGAAACTGCTTGCACTTTGAGTTCTAACAACTATAGACATTCAGAAAGAATAAAAGACTATAAACACGTAGATACATTCCCTGATTTTGGATGCAACATTTCTTCTAAGGTGAGCTGCTGTGTCTTTGTGTGCTATCAGATTTGTTTACAAGATGCAGACTGCAGCCAGCTGGGAAGGGACACTCTGTCTTGTATCTTACATCTTATATAAGATGCTCTTATATCTTCCTTGGTGAGGTTGGTCCTTAACTACAAAACGAAGAAAGCATTTTCTCAGATTGCCAACTGGCAGGCCCGTCTTTATTATAAAAGCTGCTCTGGGAGTTTAATCAGTAGGTGCTTTTGAGTTAAATCTTAGGGGTCTACATTAAAATGTAATCACTTCTGTATTGTCTAAAGATAATAACAGTCTATTTTCTGAGAGAAAAGGGCTGGAAAATAAGGCTTCACTGCTGATAGATCAGGTGGGACTGTCGACTGGGAAAAGCAGCTCTTTTTACAGAAAGACATTCTTTGTTCTGTTTGCTCCTGTTGTTGGTACTAGCAATTTTGATCACAACAAAGAGTTTCTGTGAACTGTAAATTCAGTTAGAAATTGATCCAGACACACACTTTGGTTAATCATCTGCTGCGTGCTGAGCGGTAAGCTTGTTACCATGTGGCCAACAGCACACAGAGGAGTCCAACACCTGACCAGGAGAGGCTGGTACACGGCAAATGACAAGAACGTAAGAAAGGGCAACATCGTAAGTGCTAAATGCATTGGTTTAAACTAGCACATTTTACTTTTTCTTTAACTATTATTATTTTTTTTACTGACTTCAGCCAAGCCCTAGGTGTTTGGCCAGTGAGGGACAGAATAGGGGCAGGGTTTCGACGATTCTAAGACATACATTTTTTTTAACAGTCTAACTTAATCTCTGAAATTGATGTGAACCTTAAAATTGATGGCATCGTACAATTATCAATATATTGGCAATGCCTTTGATTTCTTAGTGGTACATATAATGATAGGGCATCTTAAAATCGATAAATCTTAGATTTGATGAAATAAGTAATAGCTAAGACTACTGAGTGCTTGTATCAGGGACCCTGATAAGCATTTTATGTGCATTAATTTATTTTTAATGACTTTACAAAGTACTATGATCATTTCTTTTGTAGAGATGAAAAAACTAAAATACAGAGAGGTTCGGTTATTTGCTCAAAGTCACACAGCTTGAGCCGGGGGACAAACATAGGCAGCTGACTCCGGGGCCACCTGTATACTTTAGTCACTCTGCCATACCAGTCCCACTGTTGGCTCAATGGGTAGAAAGGAGTGTGGGCTCAATCTGAGAAGCAGGAAAACTGCTATGTTCTTAAGGAAGTGGGTGATGACTCTCTCACCCTCACCTCCAAGCCCAGAGTAGCAGGAGATTCCGATTTGTAATATTGATAGTAAATCTAGCCATTCATCTCCCCCAACTTGGCTCACCCAGCCCAGGTACGAAAAAGTTGTTTATTGTTCCTTATTTGGTAAAGTCACTCATTTTTCTTATTCTATTACCTAAACTACCATAATTTGTCCAGAATTTTAAATATATCATTTCTATCTCTTGTGGTTCATATGTCAAAAATACTTAAAAATGGAGGCTTTTCCTTGGTCTGTTTCACTCTTCAACTTTGCATGAAAGATGAAAACAGATCTCTGTCATCTACCACTTTCTTCCTTCAGGAAAATGAGGGAACCACCTTCAAGAAAAATCCAATTCATTTAAAGCTGCTGAAGAAAAAATTGTATATGTGTGTGTGTTTGGTTTCGTATTGGTGCCTGTATAATGCTCTAATGCATGTCCACCCTCTTGAGTTTACACATAAATTAGAAACTAATTGAAAGCAGATATGACAAGTGGTTTTGCATTATGAATACTCGGAGGTTTACAAAATGTTTACTAATGATGATTTTGTGTCTGCGAGTATACTCTGGCACACATGGTCAAATACACCAACAGCTTTTTTCAAGGGAAAATAAAAATGTTTTCTTTTGTGGTCATTGCTTTGATGACAGACGATTTTTGTCCTTCCTATGGAGCAATACGATATTTACCACTGGGAACAAACTGTCTATGGAGCAAAGAAATGCATCCTTAGTATGTCATAGGAAAACCACTGGGTTTTCCCACATAAATTGGTAACTATGACATTTTCACAGAAATTTTAAGTATAAACATTTTGATCTAGTTGGAAGCTAAGGTTTCTGGACTCTATAAGAAGGACATAGTAAGAAACAAAGAGTAAAAGATTTAGGTCCCTAGAACAGGTAATTTAAGGTGCCGTGAAGAATTCAAGATGACTTGAATTTGTGACCTCGTTTTAACACATAGTAGGTTTGTGACATTAAACAAGTCACTCCCTTCTCAATCTCATGTTCCTTACCTCTATGATGAGAGAGTTAAACCACATGATCTCTGAGCTCTATCTAGCTCATGTTTAAAAATATGATCTAAATAATGTTTTCAAATGTGTCTACATGTCTCAGCACTGTGTTGATGTATTTCCTAATTCATCAAGGAAATAACACATCTGTTTCCTTTACCTGTCTCACTTGGGTGCTGTGAAGATTTTAGCTTACTTGACAAAGGTGCGATAACCATGCTGTTACAAAAACAGAAGGACAGGGCCCCGAAATCTGGAATGTTTCATATAAGAGGGTCATTATCATGGGCACAGATAGGAGATGTGAGGGTGTTGCTGTGAGTACAGAAAGAAACTCTTGGCACATTTGGATGCTAAATGGTGGGAGACACATGAGCACTAAGATCAGAGATAACCCACCTCCACAGATGAAAGCAAAGACCTTGGGACTAGGCTTTGTGATGAGAACAAATTAAGTCAAAGGTGTTCTTCAGGGAGGACTTCTGTGAACCAGAGTTTCTTGCTCCTCCCCAATTGCAACAGAAAGATTGCTCAGAGTAGTTTTAAGATAATAATTCTAAGAGGGCTGGAGCTGACAAATTTGAAACCAACTTTGTGATAACAGTTCATGTCTGTGTAACTACCATGGCAGAATGAGCTGTTCCAAGTCACCTTTTGGAAGGTGACTGATAGAACTTGGAAGAAATTTTTTTGTTGTAACTATGTTTGAAAGAGGGTTATTACCTCAAACCAGACCACAAAATGTGTAAAATCTAGAATGGACCTGAAATAGAGTGTGTGATTTAGGATTTTATTTCTACAGGAAATTGCATCTTTAGGACCAAATTGAGAACTGGTTTTACATCTTCTCTAACTTTATAGCTTTTCTAGATAATGACCACTGGGATGCCTATTTAAGGTACAAAGACATCACCAGGGGCTCTTGTTAAAATGCAGAGTCTGATTCAGTGGTTTTGGGATAGTGCCTAAAATTCTGCATTTCTAACAACCTTCCAGGTGTTGCCACTACGGCTGGTCCACACTTTGAGTATGAAAGTACCAGAGCATTCTTTTTCTACATGCCTTTCCCTTGACAAAATGCTCTTCACTCCTCTTCCTAGTTCCACTAAGAGTAGTTTCTCAGTCCGCTATCTCATTCTGACCTTTACTGATCCCAATAACATTCTATTAGCATTATTAGCTCCTTGGTGTAGTTCTTTTATATTTGATTGTATATATTGTCTTCGCCGAGTACGCATCCCAGAAGTATAGTTTTCTTTTCTATAGTGGGGTGGATGATTACTGGTCATCCTTCCAGCTCAGAAGCCCCCTTCCAGAAACTTCTCTCTCCCTAACCCAAGGAAGGGACCCAGATCTCTATGAGTGGACTATCAGAGCTAAGTCCTAATGTGTGTTCCCACAACAAACGTAGTCAATTAGAGTTCAGAGTTTTGCTCTCTGGCATTTGGAACTTGACTGGCAAGAAAAATTTAGTCTGTTTCTTTAGGGGGACTATATGTAAATGAAAATATGATCAAAGGCCACGTTTTCTGTGTGTGAGTGGGAGAAACAGAAGAAGCCGGCCTGTATACAGGGAAGAATGAAGCCAGTCCAGAGAAAACATGAACATGAGAGCTCCAGAGATGTCAGGAAATGGCCAGAGCCTTCCACCACACTACCAGAGAAAAGTGCTGTGCTAAGTGCTGAGAAGAACACAGAGGTTACAAGAAACCTATACTTCTGGGATATCTAGATGGCAAAGACAAATACATGGAATCAAATATAAATAAGATTTATGCCAAGGAGATAAGCTTAAGTGCTAATGGAGTATTATTGGGATTCAGTAAAGGTCAGAATGAGTTCCAGATGACAGTTCGTGACATGTATCTGTACTGCTAGCCTTTGGCTCTATAATAAATCATATGCTTTTCTGTTTTTCTCTTTAGTAAATTCTAGGGGCTGTAGGTACAATCTGTGAGGATGCCTACTGATTGAATCTCAAACATACTAGTCTGTATGCCATCTCGGAAAATGGTGAAATGAAGACCGGGGAATCAGGATCTATAATACATTACCCTAAACTAATGACATTTCTCAGATTGAAGTCTTTAGAGCACCTGCATCAAAGTCACCTGAAGTGCTCTTTCAAAATGAGGTTCCTGGACACCATGGTTGAACTACTGAACCAGCATTTCCAGGGTTGGAACCAGGAATCTAAATTTTAAATAGACGTCCAAATGATCCTTAGGTACTAGCCTAAGATTTTGTTTGGCAAGACCTATTTATACATAATCTGATTTAGTCTAAAGATTCACAAGCCTAATGTATTGACTTTAACAGTCATACCAACTTTAAGGGGGACTTTATTCCCTGCATTCTAGATGCCATTCTCAAATTGTGACTCCTTAAATGCTAGGAGAACTTTTCAGTTTCATATCAGAAAATGAACACCTAAAGTGTTTATAAAGATCCCCAGAGATGGGGTTACACTAACCAGGGCCATTCTTCTAGCTATCCTTGAACCCAATGTCAGAGTCCTGTTGCCTTTATAGTAATGAGGTCTCTCACACGATGGAATAATACTGTGCTACAGTCTGACCCATTTCCTCCTATTCCAACCTCAGGATCAGTGTGAATACCTTTCGTGCCTTTAACTTCTGTTTTAGTCTTAGATTCAGAGTGACAAATTTAGCTTTATGTATCTTAAGAGGTCTGAGTAAACATTAATTCATAGTAATTATGCCAAAATAATTAGGTATTTGAAAGTAATGTGAGTTTTCTTTCCTCCATTTTCTTCACTGAAATCCAGTAAATACCTATTCAAATTTATATATGAAACACAGTAAACAAAATTTCCCCCCAAAGGGTTGCTCTGTGGCCTAAAATATCATGTAGAGGCCTTAATCCTATTATCACAGATGGATATAACACTTAAATATCTCCTTATGACTGTAAAGGCACAGTAGGGTCAATTCATGCCCAGGGGGCTTTAATCACAGATCATCACAATAGTCGGTGAAGAGTCTGTTTGGGCTATCACGTCAATGGCTACGGCTACTGCAGAGATTGTTCATGGCAGCATTGCCAGCATGCGGTTCAGAGCTACTTTCAAAGAGCACTTCTGATCTAATGGCTAAATGAGGACCATTAGAGTGTCTTTACATGTAGCATTTCTTGCAAATTCCATACTTAAAGGAAGCCAGTTATTATATTCAATGGATGCAATTGAGATTGCTTGAGTGATGCTAATACAATCATGCACTGCATAATATTTAGGTCAACAACAGATCACATACAGGATGGTGGTACATAAGATTATAATGAAGTTGAAAAAAATTCCTATCCCCTAGTGATATGGTAGCTGCCCTAACATCCTAGCACAGCACATAACTCATGTGTATGTGGTGATGTTGGTATACAAACCTACTGTGCTGTCAGTGATATAAAAGTATTGCACATACAGTTATACATAGTATATAACACTTGATGATGAAAATAAATGACTATATAACTGGTTATGTATTTACTATATTTGTATAGTTATTTTAGAGTATATGCCTTCTATTTATTAAGAAAATAAATTAACAGCAAAACAGCCTCAGCCAGGTCCATCAAAAGGTATTACAGAAGTAGGCATTGCTATCGTAGCAGATGACAGCTCCATGCCTATTATTACCCCTGAAGACCTTCCAGTAGGACAAGACGGAGAAGACAGTAAAATTGATGGATTCTAACCTTGTGTAAGCCTAGGCTAATGTGTGTGTTCATGTTTCGGTCTTTTAAAAAAAGTTTAATAAGTAAAAACAAAAAATTAAAAATATAAAAAAGTTTATAGAATAAGGATATAAAGAAAAAATATTATTGTACAGCTGTGTAATGTCTTTATCTTGTAAGCTAAGTGTTATTATAAAAGAGTCAAAAAGTTTTAAAAAAATCAAAAAGTTTATAATAAAATAGTTACAGTAAGCTAAGGTTAATTTATTATTGAGAAAGAAAAATAATTTTTATAAATTTAGTGTAGTCAAAGTATACAGTGTTTATGAAGTCTACACTAGTGTATGGTACTGTCCTAGGCCTTCACATTCACACACCACTCACTCACTGACTCATCCAGAACAACTTTTAGTCCTGGAAGCTCCATTCATGGTAAGTTCCCTATACAGATGTACCACTTTTATCTTTTGTACAGTATTTTTACTGTACCTTTTCTGTGTTCAGATACACAAATACTGGCCACTGTGTTACAATTACCTATAGTATTCAGTACAGTAACATGATGTACAGTTGTGTAGCCTAGGAGCAATAGGTTATACCATGGAGTCTAGGTGTGCAGTAGACTATACCACCTGTGTTTGTGTAAGTACACTATGATGTTTGCACAAGGATGAAATTGCCTATTGATGCATTTCTCAGAAACTATCCCCATTGTTAAGTCACACGTAAGAGTATTATTGCTAATGGCTTAAAGTTGTATTGGTGGAGAGTGAAGTAATGCCTTATTAACAGGTTACATTATGACACTTTTATCTTTTTGTGACCCATTACATTACTCAAAATCAGAAATAAAGAATTAAAGTGAGGCCAAAGAGAAAGTATCACACAGAAAAATAAAAAGGAAGAATCATAATAGCAATAAAGAGCAGCTTGGAGCAGTGAAAGATTTTTGGTTGGTGAAAATTGACACTAACTAAGAGTTTTTATGGGCCCCAGGTAGTATTCATCATTTGCCTTGTTTTCTCTTCTAAAATTCTATTTGCAGCTGAAGGCCCAAACAAAAAGCTACAGAAACTGTCTTAAAAGATACCGCATAATTTAAAAAGAGCCATTCTGATCAAGAGAAAGAGGAGGAAAGAAATAAGAAGCAGACCTTCTGAGAAAGTAAGGCAACTCACAGTCCAATGTGAATTTCCCCAAATTGAAAATGTTCACTCGAATGATGGGAGCAAAATAAATAAAAATATAACTTAACCAAGAAACAAGGAAATAAACACAATCTTCGTGTTCTCTCAAATATTTGACAAAGATATTAGAGTATGCAAATTGAATTAAAGGCTGTCTAGCTCTTGAGAGTGGAGGTGAATGGGACTATAGATGTGTTTTGCTCATCTAGCACAATGATTTAAAATAATTAAAATTGGAAAATTTGAAGATTTTTAGGAAGGCTATACAGATATTCAGATTGCTATAGGCCCTGCTGCTCCATATTCTCTTATACAGTGCTTCTTAATATTTTTGATACCTCTCTAGCCACTGGAGGTTGGGGCTCCTCTTAGAGGTTCTTACTGAATGTAATGTGATAGGGCTGAATGTTGGAGCTGGAAGGGACTGAGAGGTCATCTAGTGCATGTGTCACAGTTAAACTGATAAAACAGATACTAAAGAGAGGTAATAAGGATGCGTTTAAGGACTCCCATTCAGTAAATCAGTAGAAACCCTTTAGGGTTAAATTTGGGCTGCTCAGGTACCCAACAACCTTTTGTCATTTGGCATAACTATGCAATTTTAGTAGTACATTTTAATCTTATACTAAGTTAAACTTGGCCTGAAAGAATAATTATTGTCCAGTTATCAATAATTCATGAATTGGCTCCCCTATGGGTTCTCGTTGCTGGTGAATACTGGTAATATCCAGTTTTACAATTTTTTGCTTTATAAATGCCCAATATCTAAATACATACACAACACACACACACACACAGGCTTTTCATTTACCATCAAGAATTCACAAAGAATTTTTAAGGATTGTGAAATTTTAAAATAACATTCAGTTTACCACTCCTTCAAAAACGGGCAACTTTCTGGAAATACATTTTTATCTTAATATTAGCTTTAGCATTCATTTAGACTGAAGGGTAAAAATCACCTATGCCTATTCAATAATTATAGAGTTTTCAGGGCATAAACTCTAAAACTAAGAGGACTGAGAAATCTACTTAATCTCTGTAATCTCTCTTTTTTGATGAGGATTCTCATCTTGAATCCATGTATCTGGCACCCATTTGGTATTCTGGGAAGCTTATCAGTTTAGTAAATTCTTTGAATTAAAAAAAACAGAAAAGACAAATACCAAATGTTGTCACTAATATGTATAGAATCTAAAAAAGGAGTAGAGAGTAGAATGGTAGTTACCAAAGGGTGCATAGGGAAAGGGGACAGATGTTGATCCAATGTTAGCTAGAGTGTGGGAATAAGCTTTAGTGATTTATTGTACAAAATGGTGACTATAAATAATAATGCATAATATGTAAATATATACAATTATTTATCAATTAAAAATACATTTGGAAAAACCAAAAAATATATAACCTTAGTAACAATGAACAAATGTAAAATCAACACCTTTTTAAAGTACAAATACTATATTGATTGTACGGACACTTTTAAGTTGGCTATTCATTATAAATTTTTGTATTAGATTCTGAGTCATATTTAAAAGGAAAAGCCAATGAAGTTAATTTTCAAGAATATGGTCAAGAAGAAGAGGGTAGCAACTCTTGAAATTACTGTTAAGTATAAACACAGTGAGTTACCTCATATTCCTGGGAAAACTTCAAGTTGTCATTTGCTTTCAACCTTTCAATGTGATCCGCAAGTTCCAAGATAGGTATTGGAGGATGGCTAGCCATACCTATGAAAAAAGGAAAGAAGAGACACATTTGAAAATAAATGAAAATGATGCTAATCATTCAAAAATATAGAGAATACTATAGTTAGAAATGGCCTGAAAATATGTGAGTAGTAAAGATGTTTTAGGTGAGGAAGCAGGCAAATAGTTTGGTTACTCAAAGCAGGACATGCTCTGGAAGGATGGATTTTGTAGCCAAATGAAAAGTCACCAAGCATAATCTCCACACTAACACTCCTAAGTGTAAAAAAAAGCGTTATTGTGCTATGAATCAATGGGTTAGCTAGCGGAGAAAACTGCCAGTCAGGCTTGATGTCAACTTCTGCTTTGAGTAATGACTGTTATGTCATTTCAAACTCCTTCTCCTGCACTGTGTGAAATGGAAATTGTGTGGAATTAAATGGTGTAAAGTGAACTAAGAAAAAAGACACTGAGAAAGGCCTAAAAGGGAAAGAGGAGTAGCTTGATAGAAAACATAAAATGACTTATGCATAATTAAGGAAAACTAACTTGAAGAATGAAGGTTACCAGGGTAACCGGAATCATCTGAACCTGCAAAGGAAATGATGGTGTAAATAAAATAAAATAGAACGGGTTTGTTAAAAAAAATGATATGGATAGCCTAATATACTTAAAAAAAGACTAATAAAAATGCTGTGAGTTTTTGCAGGATTCACTATACATTGTGACTAGATTAAGATTGATTTAATATCTCACAAACCTGTAGGTGACTGACATTCACATGCAAACACAGATACAAAGAATGACATGCACCATAGCTCATCGACAATAATCACTGACAACACAATCAAACACCAAACTGAGCTTCAAAAATGTTTCCACTAGTAGCAGATTGTAGAGGCTGGGGTTGCAGCCTTCTCCTGGACATTTATAGATGGCCACACTAACAACTTCGTGGTATTTTTGCCCCAGGTCCCCATTATTCAACCCCCAGCAAGCCTACAATCTACTTCAGGTGTAAACATCTTTGTCCACTAATGGGAAATGAATTCAGGAAAGTGAGCAAATGGTGAAAAGATAAAGAGGGGCAAGAAGATAGAAAAGGGGGGAAAGCAGAGACAGGGGCTGACACATCTTAGTTCAGTTGGCCAGCGGAAGATATATTAATTTCATAGATTCTGTTAAAAACAATCCACTGTTAATTTTGGTGATCCCTGTGTCTTTCTGATGTTTTCTCACTTTTTGTATACTTTGTATTTTATTTTTTTCTGATTAATTTTGCAAAAGTAACATGGGAGAGCATTGCTGACTCCTATCTTACAGACATAAATTCCAGCTGGCCAGAAAACCCTGAACTAGCATGTCCCCAGGGAAGCCTCTGAAGCAGAAAAAGGAGGAGGGAGAAGCTCAAACTGGAAGCCATGTTGATACTCTGCTGTCACTGTGACTCTCTGGAGGGAGTCACACTGTGGAATGATGCCCATTAAGTCAACATGACATGTTATTACTTTATGGACATTTTAGAAATTGTACCATTATTGAAAGTCACCCAGTAAGTTCCTTTATCTCAAATGCCAAATTATCAATGGTTCTGGTAAGTTAAGTAAAAAACTACTTTGCTTTTTGAAGACTTTCACTTTAGCACGGTGCTGTGAATCACGGTGGCTTAGTTTCATGGCTATGAAAGTCTGCTTCTAGTCAGCTAAAATCTTAGTGGAGATACAACAAAAATATGTTGCTTGGAAGTAGAAAGTCTTTGTTGGTGATATAATTAAGGCTTTGGGCCAAAATTTGGGGGCCTTTTCTGAAACTTTTTGGTGTTAATGGTAAAATTGAACTAATTTACATTCTGTGGAGAGAGTGAGTGGGTGACCGTGATCTGATAATCACGTGATCTCATCCAGATGAGGCAACCCCAATGAAAAGAATGGAAGTGGGAAGGCACAGGAGACATTAGGCTTATCTGGGAATGGAAATGGACTGACATGGACATCATTACAGTGCTTTAACAGAGAACATAATACAGACAAAGATGTTTAGACCTTTTCGAGCGAATCGTGGGAGAGAGTTATTATCATATATGGACTGAGTGGTGGTTTGGCTAGAGAGGGAGGACACAGAGCCAATCAGGGAGGCGTAGGGGACTGAATTACTGCTCAAAGCTGCAAAAAGTAAAGCCAGTTGGAAATGGGAAAAGTATTAGTATAACAGCAGAAGACCGTAATAATCAACCAAAGATGCGATTAACATGTTCACTTCTGGCATGCACTGGCACATGGCCTGGAAGTATTACTTTGGAAACTAATTACAGAGAAATCCAAGCAAACCTGCACTGACTCAGTATATTCCAAATCAGAATATATATGCATATATCTATCACATGCATGACATCATAGCATTAAAGAATCATTATTTAAGACTTCAATATGTGCCATATTGAACCAAATTTCAAGGACAAGTAAAACTGGCAGAATGGGTGTTTAAAAAAAAAAAAAGAAAGAGAACTTGTAGAAATCTTATGATATAGGAGAAGGAATCCTGGTCTAGAATACAAGACATGAGTTCTGCCTTTCATTTTGCCACCTACTAATAGGGACAAATCACTGCTTGTCAAGCACCTCAATTTATTTAATTTTAAAATAAGAGTGTGGAACTAAATTCTGGAGTCACTGCTTTCTTCATAACTCTTATTTCTACCATATAGATGGGATATCTGAACAGAGAAGGGTCTGTTGAACCAGTCCATATGTAAGGGTTCTAAAAGTTTTTGTATCTTTTGTTTGAGAGATGGGGAACACTTTTTACAAAAAACAAAACTATTATCCAGTTGAATTGTCTACTTTTTGAATTATTTAAGTTTAATGATATTTTCTTAGTTAGCCAAAAAGTATATACATTCTATTATAATGTTATATCATATATTTGAAAAGACTGAATGTCAACAGAAAAATTATGCTAAAGAACAAATCTGGGATAAAATTCCTCTAAGAGGAAACTCTTTAGCTCATATCAGAAAATAATCAGCAAGGATCTACTTCAAAATATTGTTATATAATTCCCCAGAAACTTCTCCACTGCCCAATGTTGAAAATTTTATATGATGTAATCAAGTATGTTAGATTCTGAATGAAAAAGCAGACACTAGGAAAACTATGAAGTTGACCTCACTGTGGTCTTTTCAATCTTTTATCTCGAACCCTGGCCGTTGCTCACAGTTTCTACAAACCAAAGTCTTTATTAGGTCAGTGCCTTCATGTTTGAATCATTGAGATGCTTTAAAATTCTTTTTTGCAAGCTGCACACCAGCTATACACCAGCCCAAGAATCAGAATCTCACTCTGGGTGTGGGAGCCCGATATTGACATTTTTAAAGTTCCCTAGAGCAATGGCTCTCAGTGTTATGGTAATTCATGATGGGGGGGGGGGCTGTAACTCCATTTATTATTTGTGGTTTTTTTTCCATTTAAAAATCACATCAGGATTTATGAGAATGAGAAGAGCTTTATCCTGGTGGTATCCTTGCATCCCCTCTGACTCCCCATTAGCAAGCTTTAGTACCTTAGCTATTGTTACCAGCAAAGAACTTGAAGCACAAGTAATAACTGGTGAGGACTTGCCAGTGTCATGACCTCATCAGTGCAAAGCTACAAACGTACAAAAATAAATGTATTTTAAAGACACACATTAAATCTGAGCAGAGTTTTCGTTCTGAAGCTATGATCTCCACAATATACAGTGTCAACATGAAAAATGACAGATGCAGTCACTGAAATCTGCCTTAGGTTGCAGGAAAAAAACATGATGGTTCCTTTTAATAGGGTCCATATTTGTGATAGTAATGTCATGGTGGCTTCCTAAAAGAAGTATAACTTTACGATCATGGCACTTTAAGTTGAGAGGTGCCTCAGAGATGACAGTACAGCATTGTCGTTTTAAACAAGAGGACTTTGAAGTCCAGAAAAGTTCAATGACTTGTGTATGTCATTGAATCAGATAGTAAATAACAAAATCTTACCATGCAACTGGGGCATCTTTCTACTGTCCTATTTCTATAATGGCATTTATAACTTTCTAAAGCAGGGGGTAAAGTTTCCAATGACTGAAGGGGCCAGCTGATAAGGCAAAATGAAGATGCCTAGGTATTGTGAACACTTTCACTGAGAAATGCACTCATTCCCATTTCTTCTCAATGAGCAGGCTTCTAAGGCTGTCTTTTGCCTCCCTACTTTTGATGGAGACTCAAGAAAGAACAATCTCTCTATTGCATGAAAAGTAGCCATAAGCATGAGATAAATAATGACTGATAGTGTTTATGTCAGTCATCTTTAGGGCCGGTGTAGACATGGGGAACTTCCAGGAAAAGTGAAACTATTTGTCTTCAGCACTTGCTCTGCCAAATAGAAATGCAGGGCCAATATGGTCAGACTTTTCAGGTTTCCAATAGCAACTAACCATCCTGATTATCACAGGACATTTCCTCAGTTTTCAATGTTGACTCAAAATTTTGTTGAAACTCAGTGGGTGTCAAAGACAAGACCTTTTGTAGGCCATATTTGGCCAATTAGATTGTGACTTCTGTTTTAAAAGAATAACATCTTCCTTGTGTGTGTGTGAATTAAAAATCAAAGAATGATTGGAGTGAGAGACTGTATACTATATATACAAGGCAAAGAAGTAGATACTGAGTTTTGTGCTGGGGATATAAAGATGTATATACTTCTTGCGTGCTTCATCTATCTTCCTCCTACCCAACCTCCCCCCATTAATTTTACCAATTAGGAAAATAAAGCTCAGAGGAGTTAAAGGACTTGATCAACGTCATCATTGTCAGCAACACTATGGCTTTATGGGAGATTTGATCACAGACCCTGTCACTTCTTATTATACCATGCTGTCTCTCAAATCATCTCACACCCCTGGAAGAATGGGGACATGTATATCAAGCTGGGCCTGTGGGACTGTTTGGGCTATCTCTGCAGCAACACAGAGATCATAAACCATCCCCAGTTTCAGAAAACGTGCCAATGTAATTACTTCACTTAGAGCATCTGTTTTGATGGTGGGGAAGAGGTAAAGTATGCTGATATTTTCCAGTTACTTCTTGCCAAGACATTATAAATTTCCATGAAAACTTGAACTAAAAATATAAGTTCACAATGTTAAAAACTGTAGTTCTTTTTGGCAGAATATTTTTAAAAAACTGTTACTGCTTTTTAAATCTTTTGCTATATTTTACTACTGTTATGCTCCATATGACTTTATTATCCATAGAGAAATGTTTATCAACCACTTGCTTTATTTTTATATGTTTTTAAGCCTTGCATTAAATGGCAATAGGCACTTTATAATTGTTTCACTAAGTAGTTTTTGAGGTCACTAATAATGGGTAGTACCTGTTTCAGATGAGTTTTTCTGTTACTTTATATGTGTGTTTGTAATGACTCAATAATGCTTTCTTCATGACTTTCTTTTCCAAGAAATTTTGATAAAAGCTGAAAAATAGTTTGGTTGTGGACCAAGGAGAAGGTAATTTGTTCATCAAATCAATGACCTTGTCAAAAAGTGCACTTCACTGAGTAAACAGTTGAACAGAAAAACTTAGTTCGTTAAATATTTGTCACATTTTTAACATAATTCATGCATTATTTAGAATTCTCTGAAGGAAATACAAACACTCTGCTATGTTTATTATTTGTCTCACAAACTAATGGTAAATTAAAGATAAAGGGAACATTGATTTGTAAAGTATAATTCCTTCTTGGTAAAACAATAATGACAATTTGACTTCATCCATAACTCAGCTCCTGATTAAGTAAAAGATTCTCCAAGAGTACTTTTCTCAAGTAAGCACTGAATGGCATAATTAAAATTCATTTTTATGTAGAATTTCTCAAAAGACAGGAATTTGAGCAAATTACATTCCTTTATATCAGAAATTTGACATTTGTATTTTAATGAATCAGGGTTTTGAAAATAAAAAACACAAAAAAACACACCTGATATTCTTAACCTACGTTATATGCCTAAGTTCCGCATAGTACAAAATAAAATATGAAGAAGAAAGCACAGATAAGAATGGGTCATGCTAACATTGATTCAATTAATAGTACTAACAGATCAGAAGAGATACCTCAAGAGCTCTTGAAGCCCATTCAGTTGCTGTGCAGACATTTCTGCTGCTGATATCGCTATTTCTGATACGTTAACTTTTTATGAGTTTGTTTTTGTTTTTCACAGCCCATCAATCACCTATCATCCATGCATGCTTTAGGGCAAAACATCTTAAGGTCATCCACAGAATGAAAACGATGCTTTTATGTTGTACCATCTGATCATCAAGTTTTAAATCTCTTTTTGTTAAAGGTGCGAGCATAGCCATTATAGTTTTGTTTTTTGTTTGCAGGTATTTTTTTTGGGGGGGAGGTCTGAGCAGAGACAGCAGATACAGTAAGATTGAATATGAAGGTGCAGAGGAAGGCAGGTGATAACCAGTGCCTTGCTGATGCTACTAGTTATATCTTCTTTTACACCTTTCTTTGTACTGGAAAGAAAGAGTATTCCTCTAAGATGCCAAACTTCTAAAATTTCTTTTTTGGGAAAAAGTAGAAAAAAGAATGCATACCAGTGATTTCTTTGGCTTTCTTATATATCACTATCTTTTGACAATATTATATTACTCTTATTTTGTCCAATTCTAGAGGCCACAGGCCAGAGAGGTCAAACTGTCAGTAAAGGAGTTTTACAATATTTCAAAAAATCTGTGATTGGCAGTCTCCATCAAAAGGTTAAAGATGCTATCTTAGGACCTTGATATCACATGTCCAGGTGTCTAACATGCAGAAATAGCAACAATGGTACGAAAGATCTAGGTTCAACACTGCTCATTACAGTAGTATCTGCAATAGCAAACTGTGGAAATAACTTAGCCTCCATTAATAAGGAATGAGTCAAAGCATTCTGATATCTACAGAACAAAATACCATCACTACCATCAGCTGTTAGAAAGATGATAAAATCTAATACACTAACTTGGAAAAAGGTCTATTTTAACATGTTAAAACAGCAAATTGTATGTATATACATCTATCTATCTACCTGCTGTATATTTTATCATTTAAAGAACCATATATACAACAAATAAAAGGTTCTGGAAGGCTATGCATAGAGCTACATGTGGTAGATATTTTCTGGAGGGTAAAACTGGAGTAATAGTAGAAAATCTTTTATTTTTCTTTTAAATATGTCAAGTTAAAAAAAGAAAAATAAGAAGCAGTAGGATAAAGAGTAATTTCTCTTTTCTAAAAGTGCTTTTGTTGGCCCCTTTCCCAACTTATAACAATTTTCAAACGTACAAAAATATTAAAGAACACCTATATAGACAACAACTGTTAACAAGCTTATTTTCTATTTTTCAAAATTTTCCAATAAATATGTACTGCTTCTGTAATTAAGAACAAGATACACTGGGAGGGGCAACTAAAATAACCTGGACATTTTTTTAAAAAAAGAATAACTTTCCTTCCATCCAGGCTAACTAATTCACTTTTGTTTAACATGTAACACATCTATCTATCAACCCATTTTAATACACAGTTACTGCTGTCCACAAACATGTGTGAGGCTTAACAGAGGTTTCTTTTAAAAGCATCTTTTATAAGTGAATATTTTCTTCTCTTCCCTTCCTCCTTAGATCTTAAAGACTTGTAAAACCTGATCAGCAGTTAATAATTGTAACAATTACATTATCTATTTGAAGTGATAAATCTACTCTTAGCTAAATGATACCTTCCTATATACTTAAGTCCCCATTTTAGTTTGGCAAAATTATTAATGATACAAGCAATGCCTCTTCAATTGCCCATTCCACATTAGTTCTGACTGACCCCGTACACCAATAATTGATGACATACGGTCGTAAACCATTATTCTTTTAAGAGATTAGGTAGCTCAGGTTCTCTCTGATATAACTTGGCTATATGCTGCCACCTGAACCTTAATAAGACAGGTATACACAATCATGAAAAATACCTAAAGCAGAGGTTCCTGCTCTCAACTGTGAAAACATGAGCTTCTCTGACGTGTTCAAATGCTTGCATATAGGATTTCATTAACAGAGTGACTTGATTCTTGCTCAAAAGTTTGAAAATATCCTAAAGCAATGTTCTTCCCCATACCCCCAACCTCAAAACAAGGTTATACTGAAAAACTAGGTTTCTCTGTCTTCTTTGTGCCTCTGCTGAGCAATCGTGGACAGAATTCTGGCTTTTTCTTGACCAAAGTGCGTTTGTGGTCCTGCATTTAAGGGTACAGTTCTTTGATGTACTTAAATTGTGAGAATGCTGTATTTACATGAAATTTGGAATGTCAGGCAGAATAGAAGAAAAAAGATCTGACTCAAATCTAGACTCTCCTATAAGAATATACAACTTAAAATGTAAATGAATCTTTCATTCACAAGATGATTTTTTTAACAGAGAATTTATAGAATCACTGAGCTAAGCAATGTGCTTCTTTTACCTGCTGAAAGGCCTGCCGAATTTCAAATGGTAATGTTTGTTTGGCATTTATCATTCACAGCAGCCCCATCAGAAGTGAAAATCAATTTGCTTTCATTAACAAGTTCTGTGCTAGGCATAGTTCTATAAGTCACAGCTTTCTTATTTCATTGAAAGTCATTTTTTTTGAAGACATGGGTTATTAATTCCCTACTTATGCATATTGTTAACAAATATCCTCAAGTGTTATAATGTCTGGGGATAAGTAATTACACATTCATAGGTATGATGTATATAAAAGCACATTTTAGTGAAATGGAAAGAACTAAGGAAATCTAAAAATTAATTAAAGTTATAGCACTTGCTGTGCAACATGTAATAACGGATTCATTTTATTTAATCATCCAGGAAAATCCTTGATTCTTTGTGAATAAGAAGAGAGGAAAAAGCACAAGAAGGTTACTTGGTTAACAATCCCACCTTCTGCTCCCATCCTATTGGCAAGTAATTAAGGTAATTCACAGCCACTGGCTGGAATCCATACTGGCTGAAGCAGAGGGTCACATCTCTATGAATTGCACATTAGCAGCTGAGTCTATTTACTTTGTAAAATGGTAAAATTTTCAGGACAGCAGGACACATCATAAAGTTTGGGAGGCAAATAGACTATTCCAACAAATCAAGCGTAAGTGGATTGCTTACCTGAGCTAAAGGGCACAACACACTGCTTCCTGAGTGAACAGATGTGCTAGAATCTTAGGACAATTTCTTCTTTTCTAGTCTCTTCTCTTCTACATCTCTTCTCTTTTTCTATAGTCATTTTGCCCACTTATTCCATTATCCATTTGAGGTGATAAAAACTTGAGTTAAATGATACTTTCCTATATACTCAGGTTCCTATTTTAATTTTGCAAAGCCATTGGTGATACAAGTGAGGTTACTACAATTGTAACATTTATTCTTCTTTCCAGTGTCTTATACAAAATTTAATAGATTCCATCTATAAATAGATCTAATATTCCCACATATATTTAGAAAATTAAATTCTTTTTTTTAATTTATTTTATTTTATTATTTTTTTTATTTCAGCATATTATGGAGGTACAAATATTATGGTTACGTACATTGCCCATGCCCCCTCTCCCCCCTCGAGGCAGAGCCTCAGGCATGACCATCCCCCAAACATTGTGAATCCTTAGATTAGGCCACATTTGCAAAATTACCTGAGAAAGGGAGAAGTACTTGCAGACAGAGGACTCTTAGTTGAAGGCATTCCTATTTTGTTTGTAGTCACCAGCACACTGCTAATAACCCTCTCTACCCAGTTCCTGGCCACGGTTTGTATTTATGCGTGGAAATGTTCCCTGTTGGTGCTAGAGGAGGTGAGGAGTGGCACTCTCATTGGCTCTCTTCTTTGGGGGCTACCTTTGCCTTTGCACTCAACCCTGTGCTGTGTTCTGCCTGTGGTAGAAGACCAAGGTTGGTTCCAGCACAGCCAGAGGAAGTAGAGCAGCAGCAAGGTACTGAGAAATCTGATCATTTTCTCTATTTCCACAATGTGCTACTCTTGCAAAGGGTGATGAGGCAAGATAGACAAGGAATCATGGAACAAATCATTTCTTCAGCTTTTGGGCCCTTAGCCAATTTGAAAGGCATACAAATTCCTGGGTCCATTATTAAGTTGCCTATCACTTGAAGTAGTCAGTATACTCCTATTTCAAAAAGTGCTCAACTAAGAAAATTTACTGCAGCAATTTAATTTATATCAAGTTGCCTTAATGGAGCTCTAAGAGGGCAACTCAATAGGAAGCATCCAGGGGACTACAATCACCCTTGAGGATGTTCCATCATCACGTACATGTCCACAGGCTAAATTTATCAGCACTCCCCCCAATCACCTTTTTAATGCACACAGGACATTTTTGGCTACCTGAACATTTTCTTCCACCTTTATGCTAATGAAGGTATATCTTTGCTTTTTTTAAAAAAACAATTTTTTAAAAAAGTCTAACCTCATTGGAGTTAGAATTCTTTTTTTAAAAAACTTCACATTTAAGATGACTGATTATATAGCCAAATGGAAAATGCTAAACATTTCTTTCAGTTGGAAGGCAGCTATGCTCACCAATATACCACCAACACTGACCATTTCTTTTAACTGAAGAGCTACTAGTTACTATGATATATCTACCTGCATGTAAAAGAGAAAATATGCAAAACATAATAAACCATGTATTTTCAATTCAAAGTAATTCACTGTGAATGTGTAGTTTAGTAAATCTGTAGTGTATCATATTGTGAGTTAGAACATGCATATAACACAAGAGAAACTTTCCAACAATTTGGGGTATAATACTACAACCAAATTTTCACCCCAAAGATTTCTTAGATCAGCTTTTTACTTTGTTCATTATCATAAAGTAGTGCCACTCAGTTGTATATTTTTAGCTCCCTCTACAATTCATTATTTGCCATTCATTTGGTATAAACAAGCTTTTAGTTGAAAGAAAGTAAAGCAGATCTAGGCTTGACTTAACAATATTGTTCCAATGCCCTCAGCAAGAATAGTAGCTTTCCTCTGTTGAAGCACTTAATGTTCTTTAAGAAACAAGCATATTTTTCCTGTCCTCAGTCACTATTATATGTCTCCCTAGTAAGAAACCTGAATTAGTCAGTGAGATTTAGTATAAGTAATATTTTAAAAGATATACAATTTTGCTATATTTTCCTCTCTCTCTCCCTTTCCTCTTTTCTTTCCTTTCTCTTTCTTTTAGATTATCATAAACTCAAAGTAATAGGAAAAATAGAACAAATCTATGCTTTCTCAATGGGGTGACAGATGTATACATTCATCCACTGATTCATTCATTCACTTTATGACATGAGAAACTGAATTCTTTTCACATTGGTATCACTGAAAATAATAAACTGTTAAGCTCATAAAAGTGGTAGATATTCCTATAAAGACTACAGAGTTTCCAAAATTTGAAGGAGAATTACATTTCTTTTTCTTCCCTATCCCACCTCAGATTTGCACAAAGAATTTAATTTCCTTTCAAACTTTTGCTTGACTTGAGCAAGTCTCAATAATATTAAAATAAAAGAGCAGGATGAGAAATTGGTTCTAAATAAAATGAGATATTCAACTCTCAAGACAGTATCAACTGGGCTACAAAACTTGCCGTAAAGACTTCATTACTGGATAAAATGTGCGGTGCCTCTTACCCGGCGTTTGAAAATTAAGGCGCCTCAGTTCTACTGGGTCTGTTGGGTGGTGTGACGGGACCTCCTTACTGTTCGGTATGCTGCTCTTTCTAGAGTCGGACTCTGCTCTCTTCCTACAGGGAGAAAATAAGAATTTAAGAATAAAACAAAAACCAACTGAAACATAAAAAAAGCAGAGAGTTGCAACTGCACTCCTTCCATCCCCGAGGTTTTCAGTTTTAAAATTTTTTAACCCAGCTAGCTTCGTGACTTTGTTCAGGTTGCCTTTTCTCTCTTGGCCCACAGTGTTTCCTCAGGTCTAAAGATTTTTTTAAGTGAAGTCCTCTTGAACTGTTGTTTAAGTGAAGACCTCCTTTTGAAGTCCCCCTTCAACTCTAGAAATAAATAATCAAGTGACTCTGTCTTTAGGCTTTAAGAGGTTCTAGGTGAGATATGCTTAGACCATTGTTGACTAATTCTCTCTTATCCATTAGTTCTATTTGTGAGGAACAGGATAGGATATCCCTAGCAGCCAACGCCAAGATTGTTGTTACCATAGAGAAACTACCTGGCCTCAAGCTGAACAGCTAAATCTCGCCCCCTTACCCCTTTCTAAGTATATATCACTGGTGGCTACAATGTGGAGCTGCACTGGATTTTCCCATAAGGCAGGCAAATACAACAAGTGCATTTTTAAGATGTTAAGTTATCCTAATACCTAGAAGAACTGAGACCACACAAAACCAACATCCCCTTTCTCTTTCAAGTTTGAAAGAAAAAATAGTGCTGGCTATTTACAGTGTTGAGCTGTGATTAATATCTTGTTAATGAAAGTTAATCACAGAAAGATGAGAGAAAAAGTAATTTCATGGGGTGGGTAGATCAACACTCCTGATGAACATTCAAAGTACCATTAACAGTGTGATTTTTCATACAATGCATTTTATTTGTTTTAAAAGCTACCCACTAGCTTTACTAAGTACCTGTCTTTAAGCTATCATAATGTAATTTTAACAAATTTCTAACAAGAAATGTCAGATTTGTACATAAGATTAATTTTTTTAAACCCAAATAATCACCGAGTGGTAACTATCTATCTTCTTCCAGCTTGAATTAGATTTAAAATCCATTTAACCAATGGACATTGTTTTCAAACTGTACTTTTTTTCCAAATATGATTCTAGCAATCTCCATGCTAGAGTCATAATTTTAGCATCTCACCCGTGCTCAAAACAAAGGCATTTTTATTTGGGGAAAAGGGTGCTGCAAAGTGTTCAGAACTCTTCCTTTCTCTGTTCGATTATTACTGCGGTATAGCTCATTAGTGTTGCTGTGGCAATGGGCTCTCATTCAATGCCACCCAGGCTGTTCTATGGTTAGCCAGAGGGCTCCTGTTAAATAGCCTTTCTTCCCATTTCTGCTCATCTGTATAAAATAAAACTAACCAGGGGATGAAGGGAAGACTGATGCAAAGGGGAAGTATACTTGATTTGCTCAAGTGCAATGCCTTTGGCGAAACATCCCAGATGGAATAAATTTTCATGCTTGAGTCCTATTAGACACCTTACTTTCTCAGTACTTTGGATTAACCTGTCTCAAGATTTCCTCTTTCTACCTAAAAGTGTCAGGTGCAGCCTTAGGACAGAATGTACTGCCAAGCCATATTACCAGTCAGAGGTGAGCAGTGATTCTGAGATGTGCCACAGGTACTGGAAGTTCCAGTCACATGGAGTAGAAAATACAAAGGAAAGGAAAGGAAAGGAAGAGATGGAGGGCTTGTGAGAAAGAAATGAGAAGGCATAAAGAGAGGGCCTCAGAAGACCATGCGAAAGGAGATGATGACCAGTTTCAAAGTAGACAATGTCACTGTATTCATGCTATGGGTATTTGCCTCGCCACACTGAGATTCATTTTACTGCTGAAGATGCAAAATTGAAATAGGTTCATGAAATGTCACTAAATGTGGCTAGCCAATCAATCCCACATGAAACATATGGTTGGTCTTCTCACTTCAAATAATAACAGTGGCTCTTCTTAGGTTTTGGTCTTTCTGTGTGAGTTGGCACTGATGCATTTCTTTAGTGATGTGTCAGACCCGATGACTAAAGCCTGCATTTTGCTACCTTCCTAAGGTAGCTCTACTGTCATTCTTGTGAGATTATGGAAACCAGAATTAGAAGTATCTGGGCAAGAAAACTACATCACTATTGCAGGCATTGTGGAACGACCTCCTTATCTTCTTTTTCCCTGAGGCTGGGCTGAGTGACACTGAACTGGAGGGATAGAAAAGAATACTCTCTAAAGAAATTTTGCCAATTTCTCTGATACTAGGGAAAGTGGAAATCACATCTTGTTGCCAAGATATATATGATTCTCAGAAAACCCAGGTCATAGGATTAAAATTGCAATTCATAATTGGAATGAACTGGGAGGGGTATGCTGACATTTAATAACTAATTTCTCCCTCACTATCCATTCACATGAAATGACCTCCAAGATCTCAGACTCCCCAAGTCCTAACCAGAAAGAAAACCAACTGTTTAAATTTGTTCTGCTTAGTTTTATTTTTATCATCACAACATGGATAATTCTGGCTGTCAACATTCTTATCACATTATTTAAAAATACTTATGTGCTAGAATGGTTGTTTTCTAATGCAGAAAAATTTCTAAGAAAGATTTGGAAGATGAAGAGTTTGGTCATAATTAGTAATAATGGTAAAGAGCTTCTAAAAACTAAATTTCTTATCATACAATATTAAAAGACATAATTGTCTAAGTCAGACCCAACGTGAATATAAGTAACATTTTCCTGAAAAGTTTTCAGAGGTCTCATTGTTCTCATTTCCAATTAGAAAAATGCAATGAATAATGACTAGAAACAAATTCTAGTCAAATTGCCTTGTGACATTAGATTTTTTTCTATTAAGATTACAAAACCTCCGGGCGTGGTGGCTCATGCCTGTAATCCTAGCTCTCTGGGAGGCCAAGGCGGGAGGATCGCTCAAGGTCAGGAGTTCAAAAACCAGCCTGAGCAAGAGAAAGACCCCGTTTCTATTAAAAATAGAAATAAATTAATTGGCCAACTAAAAATATATAGAAAAGATTAGCCGGGCATGGTGGCACATGCCTGTAGTCCCAGCTACTTGGGAGGCTGAGGCAGGAGGATTACTTGAGCCCAGGAGTTTGAGGTTGCTGTGAGCTAGGCTGACGCCATGGCACTCTAACCCGGGCAACAGAGTGAGACTCTGTCTCAAAAAAAAAAAAAAAAAAAAAAGATTACAAAACCCTTATAAAGTACAAGTTTATTTTTTACAATGAGAAGTATCTACCACGTGCAGGAGTTATGTGGGTGAAAAGGAAATGGAAGATCACACGACATTTCAGATCTGGCAGAAATGGCTAATAGTATAAAAGTGTGTGGTTATTTGGGATACAGGTGTTGTACAATAAAAATGCTACTCTGTGGTCTAAGGAGTGTTTTATTTTTACTTCTTTCACCTGGCTCTCATCTAGGGCATGAAGCAAGAACAATGGGAGGCTGTGTAGAAGATCATATTATGGTCTTAGAACACAGACATGGGCACAGGCTTTTCATAGAAAGATGTACTTATTGGAAATCTCTATTCTTATTAGTTAAAGAAATCAGTTCAAATGTTTCATGACTCTGATGATGATAACATTAAGAATATAATCCCAACTCTGCCACTATGGGCATCTATCAACTGCTAAACTTCTTCTCAGTTTCTTCATTTATAAAACAGTGGAGAATTAGAAGTTGATATCTAAGTTTTGGCCCAACTCTCTAGTGAGTGAATAAGTTGTAAAATGTGGACAGTGTTATAACAGAAGGTAGATCTCTGAGTATATTATGTGGATTCAGAGTGTTTTGTCTTTTGCCTAAAAAACACAAAACTATTTTGCATGTGTTTTTCTGCTGGATGAATGGCAACTAGAGATGTCCACACACACACAAAGACACCTTCACAGAGGTTTTAAGATTCCTATCCCTGAACATGCGGCTTGCTGACTAATGTAAAGTGATTTTAGAGAAAATAATGTGGCAGCAGTTCTCAACCTTTAGCATGCATCAGAATCACCTGGGAGGGCTTGTTAAAATCCAGGCTGCTGGACTAATGCCTAGAATTTCTGATTCAGTAGGTCTGATGTGGAGCCCACGAATTTGTATTTCTGTCAAGTTCCCTGGTGATGCTGATGCTATTGCTGCTGGTATAGACTACTCAACGAGAATCACTGCAACACAGTATCAGGAGGAGGGCAGATGATCTTTGAGATCCTTTTCTTAATTTTAATCAGGAAATTATATGTATGTGTATGTATATATACTTATATATGCATAAGTGTATATATCTATATATACGTATGTATATATATGAGTTAGAAAATGAGAAGGTTAGTTGGACTAATCATTCAGCGATCACACAGTATATATTCTAGCTATTATTATAATTGCTATTACTATTCAAGGCTGGAAGACATGGATAATAATTTTGAATAAGGTAAGTGTTTTCACTAAAGCACTGCCATCAATATTTGCAGGGTTTGAAAATGATATTCCTTCCTATATCATGAGTTGATCCATGATTAAACTTGAAAACTAATCTTTAGTAAAAACAAACAAAACAAAACAAAAAGGCTTATGGGACACCTCACATTTCTGCTCTATAAACACATTAACACGTACAAATGCTCATTTAACCTTGACCACAAACAAAACTCAGAGACTGGTTTACTAACTTTTAAATTTGATTGTAAAGATAATTTTTTTTCTTATGTAGATAAAATATTTTATTTATTTTCCCCCAGAATCATTTTAATATCAAAACTATTGTATCCATGTAGGCTTTGTCCATCTTCCACTCGCCAGGTATTATTATCTTCTATATCCAGCCCCCACCCTCACCTCTTCAATAGCTCCAAAGTCTACCAGTTTCATATTTTTTCCTTACTGAGCATTAAAGAGGTTTGTTCTCTCTTCCTCACCTGTCAGGTTTACTGCTCCATTTTAATGCAGCAAAAAAGGAAAAAGAAAGGCTAAATGTTAGTTGGCCAATGGTAACAAGAGTAACCATGACAACCAAGTTTTAAGAAATAGTGCTGACAAGCAAGGACACACAACTGACACACATTAGGAAAGGACAGCATATCAAAATATTTAAAGGCTTCTGATTATGAAGTAAATGGAAGACATGAGGTTCCCTCACTGAATAAAAAATTTGTGTTTGTGTGTGTGTGCGGGGGTGTGTTATGACACATTTGCTTTTAGCCATCACCTACAAAATACTGCCACAATTAATTATATCCCAGGAAGCGTTTAATGATAGGCATATAATTTGATTTTTACAAAACAGGCCATGAGAAAACTACGAATGTACTTAATGGGAATACATCATTCCGCAAAAGAAATTCATTCATTTAAAATAAAAAGTCTTCAGTTAAGAGGTTATGTTATTCCTTTAATGATATAAAATATCTGCAAATTGTACTGAACTGCACAGAAATTTGCACAATTGAATAATACACCATGAAGTAATAAAGTAACATAAATGATTTCTTCAAATATCTTTTGAAAGGTAAGGCATTCATTCATCTTTTTTCCAATAAAGGATTAAATACATTTTCAGTTTTGGAAAATATAATACTCATCATTATAAATCTATAGAGCATGACCCATGTATATAGCTGGGCTAATCCAGAAAAATATTTTATTACCAGCCATTGACAGGACATTTTTTTATTCAAAGAGGTGCTGCTGTGAACACATCTAGCTCATGCTCATAGATCCTTTCACCTGTGAGAATATGCTGATTGTTTAAATAACCATATTATTTTTGCAAAGAGTATAACCTTTTCCTGGAAAGAATTAATCTAAACAATCTTCAGTTTGAAGCAATTTGCAATGATTTTAGCAAATTCCCAATTGCAAAAATAAAGGTACTAGTCTTTCTTAATGTCAATGAAATATATACCTGTGTTGCTGGAGTATCTGGCACTATAAGATAATCCAGCCCATCTCTTTTCAAAAATAAAAAATCCACATTTAAATTGTACAAACACACACATACAAAAGTGAATGATGAAAATGGTATCAAACATATTGGATAATTCTTTTTATTCTCAATTATAAAGTGATCCACCTAGTATGACAGATTGAAAAAGTGCTACATACATGTTTCCAATTGACTCATTTTTTATCAATGACTTTATCAGGGAATCAGTTGGAAAATCTATGCCTCTGGATGGAAGAGAATCATTTAGTGAATTATCAGTTTTATGTAGTAGAATGCTGCTTGAGTGTTCATATGAACAAATGCATAGGTCTATAGAAAGGCCAGTCGTGCCATACACATGGGTACATACTTAGTACAAATATCTAAGTTTGAAGGCTTTGAGAAAGGTTAATTTAAATTATAGGCCAAGAGTGTTATTACAATAACTCTTGCCAGCCAAGATGAAAGTGTGATATTGAGTGATGGAGTAAACTAGTGAAGGTATTGAGTTTAGCACTATTTGACTCATATAAATTCAATGGTTCAATATTGCTTTGTGCCAGGCATTCTACTAGACACAAGGGATACCATGAGGAATAAGACAGAGTCCCTGACGTACAGTTTAGTGAGAGCAGAGTCAAGAAAATGGGCAATTATAGTAATGCAGTAGGTTCTACAATAAACAAGTAGCAAGTACCGTGTTTCCCTGAAAATAAGACCTACCCATAAAATAAGCCCTAGCAGGATTTCTAAGCATTTGCGCAATATAAGCCCTGCCCCAAAAATAAGACCTAGTGATGGGCGTGGCTATGCAGCGTATCTGCACAACCCATGCATTTCGTCGTGAAGCAGTAAAGAAGACGAGCAGCGCTTCTCATCTGCCCCATGAGGGCTCTATTGCTCGACATAAGAGATTGGGGCCAATGGTTCTAAAGGAAATACAGTAGCAAGAAATTCAGGATGGAATTCGGGGTTTGGAGAGTTATGATGATGTTCCAGAAGAAGACGACTTAACTATATTTGAATAAATGTACATTGTTGTACCGTACTTAAAAAAAATAACACATCCCCTGAAAATAAGCCCTAGGGTGTCTTCTTGAGGAAAAATAAATATAAGACCCTGTCTTATTTTCGGGGAAACACGGTACCTTACGAACATAGAAAAGGGGACCCAAAGGCAGCCTAAACTGCTAGAGAGGCCAGGAGAGGAAGGAGGAGGCCCCTGGAAAGGTTTGATTTAGCAGGTAGCACAGTAGCTTCCAAAGGATGAGTTGGAGTTACTCAAGCCAAAAGGAGTGACAGGGGAGATGAGAAGCAGCATTCCAGGCTTAGTGAGGGAGGGGCCTACTCAGAGGCTAGAAGGCAGAATCAATTAGCATTGTCCAGTGTGGCTGGGTGTGGCTAAATATTTCTTCATAGCATCTCAAAATATTCTGGACTGCATTTCTGTTTTTCATGAGAGTTTGGGAATATTAATATATGGGTGTTGATAAAAAAAGAAAAAGAAAAAGAAGACTAAAGCAGCAAAGCCTGCAGAGAACCAATGTGGCAATGTTGGAGCTGGGAAAAGCTGGAAAAGCTAAAGTCTGTATTTCAGTCACATCTACCTCGTGGCCTCTGCACATAAATATCTTGGGATGAGGAAGGAAAGTATTTACTCTTTCCACAGCGTGTGTTCAAGCTGGACTACTACCATTCACGGATGTTAATTTTGCCTAAAGTGTGTCTTGGACTTCTACAACCTCAGAGTCCACACTTTTTTTCCATAGTACATAACAAACACTTCTCATCCATCTTGAAATGTTTTTCTATAGAGTCGGGTTAACATTTTTAAATATTTGCATTCTATTAATATATAAATAATTCTTGAACAGTTCTAGAATAATGTCTGAAAAGCTCTACATGTGTAACAGATACACAGAATATCTGAGAATATTCAATTGCTTTCCGGATTCCTTTTTGTGGGCATAGATGGATGTACATTACCAGTTCTACTACCTGGTTTTTAATGTTCTCAGATTAATTATTATTAAAAAGGTTTAATTTTCTAGTCTATCCACTGACTTTACAAATGGGGATACCTAGGCCCAGCTAGTCATAGAGCTGAGACTCAAACTCCAGTTTCCTGACTCCTAGTCCAGTGTTTGTGCAAACCTTGCTACCATCCAATCTTTGTAATTTGTATCTTTAATTCATGGCCCTTATCACATATGGAGTACAAAATTTCAAAAAAAAAAATCACAGCACAAGAAAATTTATAACATTAAAGACCTACCAAACATATTTTAATTTTGTTATGGTTCAGAAGGGCCCATACAAAACCTCAGTGATTTTTTTGTTCCTAATTATCAATGTATTATAGGTGTGTGAATTACTAAATAAAAAACGAAATCAAATGAACAGAATGCCAGATAAGAGTGTGCTATTTCCCTATGAATATGATAGGAATAAATCTCAAAGTTTCCTCAGATAGCTGGTTAAAATACACTTCTTTATATGCTGAAACTATCTATAGCCACAGACCAACTTGTAATGCATCTTATAAGCAGGTGTATATGACAAAAGGGATTATCAAGACAATGTGAGTCAACAATATTTTATACTCATTGCCTTTTCAAAGTATTATTTGCATACAGGAACTGAAACATTTTAATAATAATAATGATAATGATACTTTCAGTTCTGAGTCATTATCAATGACCTGTGTATAAACCGAAAGGCATCTAAAAAGAGAGAATTAAGTATTTATTATATAATTAACTTTGTTCAGAATCCAAGCTATAAAAGACACTATTCATTGGGTACAGAAGATTTTCTCTTGAACGGCCTCATGATAATCAAGAAGGACATTGTTGGGTCTACTTGAATTTCAAGTCAGGAATGTTCTTTACTGCTGAAGCAAGCATTTCTATTTCAGAAACACTTCATAGGCCTTCAGATGGTTAGCTAAATATACTTAGCATTCGAGGATGTGTGCATTTCCCAACAATTGCATTAGACGATGCTTGCATATGCACACACTAAAATGCAACTCTATTTTAACAGAGTCATAAAACCTCTAAATACGATGCCTCTTTTTGCAGGATTAGGAAAAATTATAACTGAGCTGAGTTTTTTCCAAGTACATGCAGATGAAGAAAGGAAAACTTAATTATAAATCTTTAAAAAAATTATCAAGCTATAATCCCATTTCTTTACATTTATATAACTGATTCAAAAATACCATACAAATCTGTGTTATGTGGTATGACTTAATGATAGCTAGGTATATGCAAATGAGATACAACTTAAAAAATAAGACATGCATTTTTTATCTATTTCTATTAATCACAAAAAAATCATGGGATATGGTCTAGAAATGCACCCGTCAACAAGCACTTGTTTTCTGATCTGAATCCCACAGTAGAATATGACTACTTGAATGAGTATTTCCCAGGAAATGATTAAAACAATTTGCTTTATTATTGCATTCTTTTCTGGTAATAAGTGTAGCACACAAACAGCCAAGAGCACCAGCTTGGACTGAAACAGGATCTATGATTATCCTAGGGCTTGGGTACCTTGTGCTTCCTGCCCTTCCCTCTTACACAGAGAGAGCCAATAAGACATGATGGGTTCCTTAAGATACACACTAATAAGATATGGGTTGGGATGGCAGATTTGAACTATCAGCTAAGAGGAGATTTTGGTCTTCAATTACTTGCTTTTTCAGCTATTTTATGGCATGAGTAATTGAATAATGGCAGTGATCAGGAAAAAAATAATGATGGATATTTCTTTCTTTCTAACTCTAAAATTGGACAGGCAATTTAATGGGTTATGGTTATGAACTTCTTTCATTTGTCCTTTATTTTCTCAACCTTCTCTTCATGCTGGAATAAAATGAAATAGAGCCTTTTAATGGAAGGTTTTTCAAAGGAGAAGTGTTTTGAAGTGTTTTTAATCGAGAGGTCGGAGGGGCAGGGAAGGCTATTCCAGGAACATGAGAAGAACAAGGAATGATGAGTAGAAATAATTAATATAAACCCTCAAAAGAAAGTTATATGGGTAGAAAAAAGAATTAATGAAAGTAAGATCATCAGACTAAACATGTAAGAAAGAATCAAAATGAAGACATTCTCTTTTGATTTTGACAGCTAAGGTTATAGGGAGAGAGAAAGAGAGGGAGAGAGAAGCTATCTCATAGGAGAGGGAAGAGATCATCTTCATAGTAGCATTTGAAAACATGACACACCATAAAAAAAAAGGAACAGATTGTTTTATGAAAATAAAATTTGGAGTGAAAAAAAATTGATAAAAAGAGATAATTTTTAATTTAGTAATTCTGTTTAAGAGTATATTATATATATTAATTTTTATAATCTTATATATGTACAATATCATAATTCTATTTTTAAGTCAGAAAAGATTTAGGGGAATAATTACTAACATCCTCTATCTGACTAGGTAGTGGCCTGGAGGGAAAAATTTTGCTTATATCTAATACATATGAGTTATTTGCATCCTAATTTTAGTCAAAGGCACTAATCAGATTGATACTTGGGAATATAAAGACTGAAGTTATTTTTCTCTAAAAAGGAAAAGGGTACCTTCACATCCCTTCATGGGCATCTAGGAGAATTCACTAGTGAAGATGTGGAATAAAGGTTAGAAGAAAAGTGGGAGAAAACTCATTCTCTGTGTCTCTTTTTTGTTTTTTCCTTCTTTAATCATTAATTTTTAGCTGCTTCTGCTAAATTTTGAGAAATAGCTGCAGGGAAACATTTATGCACTTGTGAAAATTAGACTTATGAAATGTACATGAATGTGCTAAATTGTAATAGTGTTTCCAAAAACATGTTGAAATCAAACAATTTATCATCTAAAACAATCAAATGAAAACTTGCATGGAGTTATTTTCTTGTGAATGTACTACTGTCTCAAATGTCATGGAAAGTGCTCATCTTCATAAAGCAGCTCAGAAGATGGAGGCTAGGATACATGCATGCTGGACAACAAAAGTCTGTACCAAACACTGAACAAGATTCTAAATAGTGCAGTCTTTACGGTTTGATCTATCTCTAATGGAAACACTTTTCCAACAATTACTGGGGCTGCACTGAAGTATTTCTACTGAAATCAACCACATAACGACTGCAAAACAATGATCAAGTCTTCAAAAATAAGGCAGCCTGCAAAATTGCTATAGAAATATTGGGCAAACCTACCTTTTATAAAGAAGAATAGCAATGACGATGCAGATGATAAAGACGACTGCAAGGACGGGACCTACGACCCAGATCAAGCCTTCTTCTTCATCTGTGATTGGCTGTGGGTCCAGATCCATTGACACAACAGGGTCAGAGTAGGGGCTGGTTGCATACATCTTCTGAGGAAAAGCAGAGTCTGTTTTAGTTATAAAATAATGGCTTTCTAGAGCATATCTTTACCATTAGAAGAGGCAAAAACCCAGGACATAACAGATTCAAGGATAAGTGCATGATGCAAGGTTAGCAAAGTAGAGAAGGAAAGGGAAAAAATAAAAGAAGCTTTTATAAAATGTTTCTTTATAAAGTGAAATATTTTATAATGAAATAATTTTGATGGCATCAATTAATTCATAGATACTTTCTCACTGAGATCTAATATGGCATATAAAAGGATCTGATGAAGTACAAATACTAGTAATTAACCAGACACAAAACGTTTAATCAACATTTACATTGTGCCAGGGTATTAGGTGCTACCTGAAAATCAAGAGAAAAATTCAGAGTTCCAGCCCTCAAGCATTATCACCCAGTTAAGGAGACCAAAGTAAATATTTATAAAGCAAAATAAGTCAACATTTGATTAAATGTTAAATTATACTGGTAGTTCTTAGTACTACTGTATATTAGGAAACAGAGGCCAAACAATAGACACATAAAGTCTACAATTTCAAATGAGAATTCCAGTGTTTAAATTACAGATGTAAGATATACAGAATTGGTATCACTTTTAAAACATAGAATTTTTAGAATTTAAAAGAACTTAGTAGCAATTATTTAATTTTATTATAGTTACTTTATCAAAGGTTGGTGTGATTGTTACCAGTAGATAATTGATAATAATATACTTTTCAAAAATACAGTTACTTGGTAAAGGAATGGACTAAATGTCTATGAATTTTATTTCTGTAATATCCTATTTTGTTCTGCCCTATTTTAGGCTATCTTAGAAAAATATTCTCTAGACTCTCCCTCCTTCTTAGGGTCCTATTTTTTCTTGTGCTTTCCAACTCCAGTAGAGATCAATCCACACCCACTGGCTGCCCTGCTTCTCCTACCCCTCACTTCTCATCTCTTCTCACTCCTACACCATCATTAGTCTTATTCTTTCATTTGCCAAATCTAATTGTCTTTACTTACTCCTTATCTTTCTAGACATCTTTTCCAGATTTGCCACAGTTGATCAAACCTTCTTTAAAACTTCTCTCTGGCTTTTCTAATTCTGTACTCAGTTGGACCTTCCTAATTTTTCCAACTGCTCACACCCTGCTGAGTAAATTGCCTCCTACTCCATCCTATGAACCAGCATTCTCAAGTTCTATTCTATATTAGCTTCTCTTTTGCTGCCTTATCTGATGAGGTCATTGCCAGCTTTAACTACTAGTCACTTTGCAGATTACTTCCTCATTAATATTCCTAAACTCAGAAACTCTACTACGTCCCAGATTTTCATTTCCAATTGTTTCTAGAAATTCCTACATGCATGCACAAATTAAGAACTGCATACATTATTGAACTTCTTCCCAGATACCCCTTCCCTTCCTCTTGGCTTCCAAAATTCTCTCATCCTCTTCAGTATCTACGAATGGATACTGGCTTTACCTTACGGAAACAGGGATGGGATGGAAACACGGATTTTACCTGATCAACCACCCTCAGGTCCATCTGCTCTCTTTCCAGTCTCACACATACCATTTTTCTTCAAGACCTTCTCCATGCTCTCCTAACTATAATAAGAGTTCCTTCCTTCCTCTAGTCTCTACTGCTGCTAAAGGTGATGTCCTTAACTGCAATTATAAAACCTTCAAGAAGCTCTCTGATGATTCCCAAATAAAACTTAGATATCTTAGCTTGGTTCTCAAGGGCATCCATAATTTTGCTTTCGTCTTTCTTACCACATACAACATATTTCATCACAGTGAACTTCTTGCTACTACTCTCTAAATGCTCTATTCTTTCTCCTTAACTCCCTTTCAAGTTCTACAACATTTAATTCTTGAAATCAAACAACTCTCCAGGCCCCTACTTTAAGACTGCCTCCATTGAAGCCATCTCTTATTAACTGGTGGTAATCAGTCATTCAAAAATATATAGGTACAAATAATAAATTCAAAAATTTTATTTAGTCCTTTATTCTTTTTTAATGACACTCACCAAACTCTATTTTGGTTTTATATTTTTATATGTGCTTTATTTGCTTTAATGAAACTATAAATTCCTAAATTAAGCATTTATATACTATTTGTGCGGATATGCTTAAAGCAGCTGAGACAGAACTTTGTACCCAGTGAGTTCTCAGCACATCTTTGCTGAATAAAATAAAATGCTTATCTTTTCAAATGGCTGAGATTATCAACACACGAGTGTATTGCTCATTCTTTTCATGATCAGTAAATGTATTTGATTTTTTTAACTTGCATCTTTTAAAAACTAAGTTCAGGTCATATTTTCCAAATTTAAGTACAACAAGCTCCGCAGTCAAGCAGGAGAACATGTGTCCTTCTGAATGCTTATGGACTACTCTTCCTTCCCACTATCTTCACTATGCCCAGGAAAGAGATTGACTAGACTTTCAGATTTTCTAATGCATCAAAATAAGATTAAAATTCAGTATATATTTCCAGCCTTCATAGAAGCAGCTTAAGAAAAAAAGAGAAAAGAAAAAGAAAGGACATATATGGGATAAGGATTGACACAAACGACTTGGCAAAGAGACTATATATCTAAGAAACATGATTCTTTATGTGATTGTTTTGGTTTATATTTTTCCCCTTCCATTTTGTAGGTCATACCCAAACTGTTTGGCAGAGAGAAACAACCAAAACTCTCTGATTTGAAATTCTTTACCAAGAGCCTTTGAGATAATCATCTTGGTGAATCAAGATGGAAATCTAAGCAAAGGTTTTCCCAAAGCACGTAGATTTCCAATCCAAATCAAGAAACAGAGACATGAATATGAAAAGAAAACATAAAATGATACCAGCCTCCTAGAAAGTAGAATTTGTTCAGTATATGGAAGTAATAGAGAAGATTAAATTTTAGATAATTCTAAACCAATTCTCTGATACTTTTATTTTTCTTATCACAGGATCTCCATATTCTTAATATGAGGCAATGGATTGGGGGAAAGCTTGTGTCTTTGGGGTGAAGGAGGAAGTATTTTCTCTCTGCAAATTACCAGTTCACTCTTGGAGTGATTACACATCTTGTTAACAATTAGTTGTAGAAATTAGAGGCTTACAAAAGGAATTCATCACTACAAACATTATCCTAGCTGGATACAAGTCTCTTCTATAAAGTATATGCTGGCCTGAAAACATACATGAAACATAAAGGAAATGCTACTCACTTTGAAAGCAACGTCCAGAAAGATGATAAAGTAAAAGGACTATTCAGATAACATATTTGGGAAAAAATCCTAATTCTTAATGAAACAGTGAGATCACATACTAAAGGAAGGGGCAGACTCTTCAACAATGGCACTACATTGAAACACTAGTGGAAGCGTCTGGGAGACATTAGAAACCAGGGTGTGTAAGTGGCTCTCTCAGTCTGCAGCATCAGATGAGATTTCTCTTTGCTGGGTTCTCTGATCTACCTCAATGCTCTGAATGTGCTTTTTGAAGCATTTCTAGAGCTATTAAAAGAAAATTCCTCTCAAATATCTAAAAATCACTTTTTGAAAAAAAGAAAAAGATAATTTCTAACATTCCTTTCCCTTGATATTCTGCCTTAAAACCTTCAGCTAGGAAGAGAAAGCATATCCCTACATTAAAATTCCAGGAGGACCATCACTTTGTTTTCAAATGACATTCTGAGCACAAAGGTAAACCAGGCAGAGTGGCTGCCTTTGTATTTGATTTTCCATGGGGGAATTCCTTCAGTTCCTTGAAGAGAGGCCCCACTGTACATGCTAAACCCTGATGTGGAGAAACTTTTGATAAATCCATGGGCTTCTTAAATATGGGAAGTGAGAGGCTCAACTGAGTTGCCACACCTGTTAGATTTAGGCCCCGATTAGAAAGATACAGTTTAGAATACGTATATTAAATGTTAATATGAACTGCCACTTTAAAATCCACATCCCCTTTCTATCTACACTTTCTCTCCCTATTTTTTAAACATTCAAAGCAACTGAAGCATAAAACGACACACGAGCAAGATGAATTACAAGAAAAAGATGACTCATTATTTAGAGTGCCTTAGTTATTCTCCCTTTTATTGAATTATTTTCCAACTTTCCTGGCTTTTCACTGCTAAAGTCACTTGTAAAATGATATAATTAAAGACGCTTCTGTGTTTACCTCTTCTTAGACAGACCTTCCCTGTGAGTCTGGGTAGAGGTACTATGGCACCTGAGGTACACTGGCAGTTATAGGAGAATAAATACAATCACCACTCCCCCAATTCAATATTTTCAAATACCTGGAAATATGCTGTGTTGAATGACTGAGCTTGTTAGTTAGTTCCCATTGTAATGATGTGTGCTGATGTCTATCAGGTATTAGGCAAGAGAAAGACAACCTTTTTTTTTTTTATTGGAGAACAGTTACTTTAAAAGGACGAGGAAAGGAGATAGTGAGCAGTGATGGCTCTAACACCGTGCTATTTGTGTCACATTGAAAGGTCTCAAGAACCATGTTCTATCAATCTGGCACTTCATAAACTAGAGGGCCACCTAAATTCTCTGTCATCAGAAACACGGTCTTGTTTGTGATGGCATCTCAAGCAGTATATTCAGCAGTGTTCAAAGGGTAGGCAGCTTATTATGACACTTAAGTTAATAACAGCTCATGAGAAATAATTAGGATGCATACACCTACAAATCCTCAAATAATCATATTCCAGTGAAAATGTGTAAGCCTACCATAGGAAACAGATGCCATCATAATTAACTTACAGACTCTGCATGTTCCATTACTGCTAACACAAAGAAGACATATTCTTGACCACTTTGGAGTTGCTTATTTGTAAATCCACCATAATGCTTGTCATCTCCCAGGGTGAACTCAGTGGGAAGGACATCAAAGTGAGCGGCAATATATGGCTTTAATTCAACTTCTCTCCCATAACGGATGCTTCTGCGTTTCCTAGATATCTCCTTAAGCAGCTTGAAGAAAAAGGGGGGAAAGAGAAAAAGAACTGTAAATCACCATGAACCAACTTATGGATGGTTTAATGAGAGAAATTTCATTCAGAGCTAGGAACAACCCGAATACAATCTGTCCACATTTCATGTAGCATGTCAGCATCACTAAATCTCAGTTCTCTCAATCTTCCAAACACTTGTCTTCCTGTTAACGTAAGATACTGGACTGCTATTGTTAAGGCCCAGGCTATAAACACAAGGCAATTAGATCCTTTACTGGTAGCTCGTTTCATTTCCTACACTAATGAAATCCTCTCAAAGGGCAATAGTACATCATAACTTGTCTAAGGAAAAAAAAGTCAGCTTGATTCATAAAAGCCTTGCAGGAGAGTAAACAAGTATTAACCTCAGATAAAGCCATCTAAATCTTTAAATATGACCAAATTTTAGGAGACGTTAGTACCATTTTAGTTTCTTTTTAGTAATGAGATAATTCATATGATGCAAATTCCATCAAATCAGCAGAAGCAGAATCCAGTGAACAAATTTCAATTAGGTATATTAAATAGACATTGTTACTCATTTAATGATTTCTGGCTTGACTTGGCTCCTTGGTTAACCAACTGGGGTGCAATTCTTCGCATTTTATCAGAGAACTAACTTTTTCTAGAATCTAGCTCTCTGGGGATTTTGACTACCTTGCTAGATGATATAGGCAGTGTGGATCAAAATTAATTTGAATGTTACCCTAAGGAAAACAAACATATGCATGTACATACAAATCCTTTGTGTACTTCAAAAAAACCCAGAAGAATTTATTTATGGATAATCTGTTATTTTGTATTGTTTCATTAGGAGGACATAATATCAATGGCATATTATAAACATTGTTTTCAAAATAATGTCAAAGTTAACTTTGTCTTCTCCCAGTAAATATTGGTATTTCACAGAGTTTAACAGGGAAAGAAGATCTGTGTCTGGGATATCTTTTGATGTAAGCAGCAATTTTGTAACAGTTTGCTGGAAATAATTTTGATTTTATTTGTTTTAATATCAGTGTAGAAAAGACTACGTATTTGAGGACAAACTGGGAAAGGGAATGAAATGAACTCTGCCTTTACCTTGATAAACAAAATTAAGGTACTTATGGAAACAGTGCAGCACAACTATTTACTACCCTCATTTTTGTAAATAGAAATGATATAGTAAAAACCAAAGTAGTGATCTCAACTTAGTAGAATGAGATCTTGGCATAATCAAGGTCAGATGTCTGTGATCACAATGGCTGTAGACTATATAAATGGTAAACACTGAATCTTTCTGTTAGGAATCTAATAGTATACTATAGTCTCTTCTACAATGAGTCACAAATATGCTCAGCTGGTTCAAAAATATACCCTAAAAATGTAAAAAATAGTCCTTTAGTTATATAATTTATACCTATGTTATTGTTGCATAATATTTAATTTATAATGTTCTAAAATTTTCTGTGAAATTTGAATTTATTGATGTAATTAAAATTACATGAAATATAAGCTGTTTTATGAAAACCACAGTAGACTGGGCATCCCTTGTTGACCAAATTTGGACCATCTGCTAATAAATTCAAGTATACTGATCAATTCTGCACTAAATGGCCAGTAAAAAAGCAAGGTCAGAAACTTAGTACTAATTTTCAATCCTGTTGTCAAATTTAGGTTTACATATAATAATGATGATGATAATGATAATAATAATAATACTTACCATTTATTAAGCACTTACTAGGTATCAGATGCTGTTCTAGGGGCCTAAACATGCATTAGCTAATTTACTCCTCATGATAACCCTATAAAATAGGTTATTATCCCCATTTTATAAATGAGGACACTGAGGCATAATAGAAAGTCACAATGTATTATTAGACTCAATTAGTAAAACAAAATGAAATTACATGTACAATTTTTTCAACTATATTTTACTTAATGACTGCTCAATATCAAAGAAACATAAATGTGATATTTAAGCTCTGATAACCTAAATTGTTTTACTCAGTCTCTATTTAGACATAATTTTTGTATATTCACTGTTATTAACACAAATGAATGTGTTATTTCTATTCCTGGATTTTTTTAACATGCTAACTTAAAAAAAATTCTGATGCCAGATATTTAAGGCAATATTATACTGGAAAAGTCATTCCCACACATCATTGTTGACGTGCAGTAGATAGCTGCTTATTACTCTGAGAAGGAGAAATGTGCTGCGGATGAGGTGAACAGTTTTTTGAGGTTGGTTAATCAAAAACATTTACCATCAGTTGTTTATATGACTGTGCCCCCTCTTCTACTTCACTGATCAAATCCCATCTTGATTTTATTCATATTTCAAGTATAGGCAACAGTCAAAATTCATCCATATCACTGTCATTCCAAGGAGTACCTTTTGCTAGGGTTTCTTTAGTAGACCTAGAGGAAGTACTTTAGAATAAAATATTTGAGTTTTTGGGGGCTCCTTAGATCCAATGCAGTCATTCATTAAGGTCAAACCGGGAGCATCACTCTGCCCCTTTAGATTGTTCTAATCTCTGTAGGATGCTTCCTGTTGTTTTATTTTAAATGGTTCAAGTGAGCTCAGATAACACCAAAGTTAGCCAGTATGTTGAAGTTATAACCACAAATGACTACATTATTTTACGGAAAGCCTTTGAAGTACCATGCAATGAAAAGCTTATGATATATTACACGACCTGCTCTGAATTAAATACAACTAACATTTTGGGAGTCATTCTGCCCAAAATTCATTTTGACTATTAATATCTGCTCTGCCCAGTCTGACCTTGACAACAGGAGTGCCGGTTTATGAATTTATCATGTGGAAAGCATCCCCGGACAAAGGATAAATGAGCTCAGAAGATAATTTTGAGAGTAACTCTGTTTAGAAAGCCTCTTTCAATTTTTTATGGGCCTAGATATGAAGCATACATGTGGAAATCCCCTTAGGCTACCACTCTATTCAATGACATGGTTCCAACAATTTGAATTATAGGCCTTTCTGAAAAATTACTTGGTTAAATACATTTACGAGAGGAACACTGCTTTGTCAAACTTGGCAGTACCAAGCTATAGATAAAATTACTACAATACTTCTATTATCCATAGTAGAAAAAAAGCTGTCTATAGGGATCAGAAACTGGATGAGTAAGCAAAAAGTGAGGCCATAGCCTACTTTCATTTGTTCCTCTCCACAATAGTTACAAGACGTATTGGAGGTAATTCCAGAAGATATATCAAGGGCTTTAGTTCTTTATCAGAAATAATTTTCATTTTCCAGTCAATGCATATCTTATTTCTTCCACCATTAATTCTACAATGTAGTCTCAATTATATCAGTAAGAAAAGTGGGAAACAGCCCATCCTGACCCAAAAATTCTGAATTAATAAAATGTTCTTTATCAAACTATTATACAGATTAATGCACCACAACTTGGATGATTAAAATGACCCTTTGTTATGGGAATCAGCAGCACAGACCCATAGAATTTAATTGCAAGAAAGTTCAAAGTCATATAGCCCTATACTTTAATCCATTAGTGTTGCTGTGCAATTGGAGGTTAAAACCTGGCTATAAAAGAGAATCACTTGCTATTACTTACTATCAAATGGCTTTACTTCTAAGGAAAGCTTATTATTTAAAAGTAGTTGATGTCATGTTGGCTTACATTTCAATGCCTTGAAAACTTTTTTTTAATAGGTAGAATGATAAATAGATTCTACAAGTTGCCTTTGCATTCATTTTATATTCAATTCCAACTAAAATGGGATGGTGACATTTCTGCAATTCAGCTGAGAACTGATTAAAACAGTAAGAATATCTCAGATTTAACTGAGTAACCAGTTGCAAGTAAAATCATGCCTTCCTTCAAAATGCTTACAAAAGATGAGCTGATCATTTTGTATCTTCCGATGAAGGATTATTATTTCTTCACTATCACAGAATAATGATTTTGTTCCTTTATCAACAGAAAAAATTAAATTGATAATATACCTAAAATTACTTGACAACATTATTGAAATGATGCCTCATTAAACACCCTGCTAATGGTCATCTCATCACTAAATAGTAACACAAAAGCACAGGGCTAACCTTGAATTCATCTCCTCTTCTGAACTTGATCGAATTTAATTCACATAAATGAAGTAAAAATTAATCTCACTTCTAGAGATGACTTATGTCTGCCAAAGGAAGCTAACATGCTTTATTTATTTATTTTGGTCAGAGCACACTCTCCTTTGTGTAGACATATATGAAATAAATATCACCTATCTGTTGTGCAGTTAGGGAACTTATTCTTTTTATTGATTCATTTGTACTAATTTGAGGTAGAAAAAAGACCTAGAAATAACAGGTTGTAATATGAAATGTGATCTACATTGTAAATAAGCCCGATAAATTAAAATCTCATATTTCCTCAAATGAGGGCCTGGATGTTTGTCTTATGAACTGATTCAAACCAGCATCATGTTAAAATAACAAAGTCTCTTCTGTATTTTAAAATGTGAATTACAGCCATTATCTTGCTTTGGCCCTATGGGGATCTAGTTTAACACTCCTGGATCATAGTTTTCTTATCTAAATAGAAGTATGTAATAATTAGGTCTCATTCTTCATATTATGTATTAACGTTAAAAAAAAAGTTCAGTTTACAAAGAGTATCAATTAAAATGCACTTAATATTATAAGATTTTAAAAATTAAAATTATACTATTTGGTATTTGCTGGTTTTTGATCTATAGATCTTGCTTTGCTCAAAATTTTTTGATTTGTTTTGTTTCCCTCTGTAAATGCATTTTTGATTCTGAAAATCTACAGAATATGGAATAAGGCAAACATTTACTAATCAACAGAATTCTTTGAGACACTGGTGAAGATCACATAGTATGTCTACTGCAAATTGCAATGTGGTGTTTGTAACAGCCTTAGCAACCATTGCACTAATGAAGCAGACCTTGGAATTTATATCAATGGTGGCTAAGTCTTTGCTGACAATTCACTTCACCTTCCACACATCTGCATCATGTTTTACAAGGGGCAATGGGCAAAATATTAAGGCCAGCAAAGATCAGACAGGTTGTAAGCTTTATTGCAGCTTAATGTTTTTTTAATTAAAGCAAAACGATCTTTGTTGGGATCTCTGGAAGTTAGCATGCCCACAGCACTGAACCATCTAAACGGCCAGCTGTGAAGAAGCCAGCACCTGGATTAGATGCTGAAAAGCCTCCACAGGGAGAAGGAGGATATTTAATAAGTTAAATAACTAATGAAAGACACAACCAACAAAGACATAGTTACCTCATCTAATTCCATTTCATCTGGACTCTCCCATGGCTTGATAAATTTCCCACGAGATTTCTTCAAAGGCACAATTATTATGTAGTAACCTCTGTACAAAAATGAATAGACAAAAATAAGGTTAGTTCCGAGGGGAAAGAAAGTGGATGTACCCTTAAATCTTCCACAGGCCAGTGACTGAGAATGAAGGCAAATTATGGATATGAAGTGACTTGTCCATTTCTTACCTCAATGACAAATAACCACCTGTTTGTTCAATTTTAAAAACAACATGGGCAGACATTTATGTGTGACTTCAATGATCTTGTATGGTAATATCACCATGGTTGACTGCTCTTTATTAGGTATCATAAACAGAGCAGGCACAGTTCGTTACGGCCCTGGTGCTGGACACATACAAGGCTGGGATATTGAAATCTACCACCACAAGCTGCTGAACCGAATATTTTCTATGACATTAATTTATAAGAGGACTTTTTAAAAAGGGGTGTATATAATAAAATTATTCTTAGCTCACATAAATACCTATTATTATGTTGTTTACATAAAACTAAAATACTTTTTATTTGGATAAAAGCTAAAAGTATAAAAATTACATAGAATCTCACAAAAATTACATAGAGTAAGACATAAGAACTTCCTCTCTTTCTACCCATCAAATTAAAAAACTCAAGTACTGCAAAAATTTGGAGAAGATCACTACCTAAGGGGCCTTCAAAATAGATCTCAACATAATGACATCTATATGAAGAGACAAAAGTAACTGAGTCCTAACCATTTGAGAATGGTCAAATAAAATTTAACTAATGTATAAAGGCACCTGTCCAAAAATGGATATGGGCTATTTGTAAAGTTGCTTTGTAACTTCAGAATAGTGTATAGCGTACTTTTGTATTTCTGTTTAGGGACTCTGCTTATACTAGTCTTTGGTAGTAACTATACAAGGACTTTGAACTTACTGTATAATAATCACTTCATAAACACATTAATGGCTTCCTACTTCTCAGGTATTATATTAAATGCATAATCTGGTTTGTCCTGCTATATGGCCATCCTTTAAGGACAGCCTAGGTATAGGCTACAAAACTATAAAAACAGATCACAAACAAAGAGACAGATCTGGAGAGATTAAATAATTGCCCAAGTTAAAACACACAGCAAAAGGACTCAAAAACCTACATTTATCTTAACCTTGGCAATGGTCTCTTTATTTCATTTATTCTATGTATCATAAAGTAATGACTCCATACATTTTTTGGAGGCTTATTGTGAGAGCACTCATTCGAGAGGACACAGACACACACACAAACATACCCACACATCTTTAAAAGAGAAGGCTACCACATAGCCATGACAAAAGGATGAGAGGAAGAACACTACTAACCCTTTATCACGTTATATCTCAGAGACCAATAGCATGCATAGGAAGGCCTCTTTCTACTCATCTCAAAACAAAATTGTGATAAACTCAGCAATTCCTCTGTGATAAAGAGCTCTGTTTCCACACAGTCTAGAGCTGAGCTGCCCAGTACAGTAGCCACCAGCCCCTTGGAGCCACGGAGCACTTGAGATGTGGCTAGCCTGAACTGAGATGTGCTGTAAGTGTAAAAGACACACTGAACTTCAAAGACTTTGTATGACACACAAAAAAGAGTGTAAAACATCTCAGTAATAATTTTAAAATAGTGATCGCATGTTGAAATGATAATATTCTGGACATATTGGGTTAAATAGGTCTAGAATATTTAAGTTATTAAAATTAATTTCACCTGTCTCTTTCTACTTTTTCAATGTAGCTACCAGACAGTTTAAAATTTCTCACGACGCTTTCATTATATGTGTTGGACTGTGCTGCTCCAGAGTGTTCTGGTACAGAAAGTGGCACCTGGCCCAGAATTTGGGCTCTGCTACCAATGCACTGTGTGATCTTGGACTGATCATTCTACGTTCCAGAATCTCGGTTATATATTCTGAAATATGAGAGCAAAAATAAATGAACCCGAAGTGCTCATCGCAGTGTGTGTGGCACGTAGCACTACAGATGACAGCTGTGGCTGGCCAGGACTGACCATCGTGGTGGGAGACATGCGTCTGAACTCTTATTCAGTAGCACCCGATGAAATTCTGTACGATGCAGGTTAAGAACTTGTCAAAGTTTTTTTTTCTTCCGAATCGAGAATTCAAGTCAAAGCAGACAATCATACCACAATCCTTCTTCCATGGTGCTCTGAGCAACTAATCAACAGATGCACGGGATTACATCACCTAGCCATTCATTTTCGTTACTACAAATAATCATGATGATCCAGGAGGGTAGGGAGAAGGAAGAGTCGGTGTGTGTGTGAGAGAGACCAGTATCTTTTATTTTATGATCCAGAGTAAGCTTCCTCCTCCTCCTGTCCTCCCACCACCTGAAGGATTTGCCAAACAAGTCCATCATGTTAAATGAGCATGGAAGAGAATGACAGAGGCTGCAACTGAGCGTACAAAATAACACTGCAGATGTGCTTGATAAACACACTTGTCAAGGAACTTCTTGCTTTTCGCTACCAACTGCACAAAGTCAGGAGAGCTCTACGCTAAAGCAATGATACTGCATATTATCAGAGAGCTCCCTTTGTCCTCTTTCAGCATCTTGTAAATCAAGGTTAAGCTGATGAGTTTTATTAATTTTTTTCTGCCTTCATATTTGATTTGCCATTCTTGTACATGAAAAAAGAATCCATTCTTTCTTCTGCAGCACTCCCCCACTATTCATATGACTGGTGGTGGGGATAAGAATTGAACAGCCTCCCCCCACTGCAATTAATTAACAGTGTGGCCAAACATCCATAACCTTTTCTCTCCACTGATCTCTAAAGTATTCATCCAGGGCAGTCAAAGTGAAGCTTGCTTCAAAGCAGCTCTCACACATTGAAAGAAATGAGGCAGTGGCAATTTGGAACTCCATATTACAGGAGCTTTGCCTAGGTCCAAATCCCACATTTCAACTGTGTTCTCTGCAACTGCAGCTTTGTGAGCATCCAGGTTTGCCTGCCTTACCTGCGACCTGGCTTCTCTGAGGATACTGTTCCCTTGCAGCCTTCTCAAGCAGATGCTGATTCCTCCTTCCTCCCCTGCCTATGAACCTCAGAGTCAGGGTTTGTGCATTTTCCTGGCTTCCTGTAGGCATTTTCCCTCCACCCTCTTGCTGACAATGAAACACACCCCTTCTTTTTTGAATTTCATGCAATCCAGCTATCTTATGCTCTTCTCTAGCTGATTTTTGTTATCTACCACCTCCCCTGCATCTCCTTTCTCTTAGAAGATTCTTCTGCAGGGTCCACGGGCTTCCTTTCTTCCCAAAATCAGCCCTCAGCCTGCCTGGTGGCCACCTTCACGGGGCTGGCCCGTGCACCCAAGGCTCTCAGATCCTTCAACTCTGCCTTTCCAAAGCCCAGCTCCTCCATTCTACCTTGGCTGAAATCTATGTTTGCCGTTCCCTGTGCCTGAACCCACGGAGCTGAATACATAGCCTGAGAAATAAAGTACAGGGCAGAATAATGCCATAAATTCAGAAGCAGCAAATCCAATTAAGATTCCACACTGCCTGGCAATCTTACCACTATTGGGTTACCCAGTTGCCTTGTCCTTCCATTATTCACAATAAGTTTGTCAAATTTTTGCCTCTAGCCTGAAAACCTTAGACATCCACACCTCCCCACTAGAAGATAGTCTTACTCTTACATACAGAGAAAATGTAAACATTCAGATCAGAATTTCCTGTCTGGGAATCATCTATCTACCAAAGCACATGCCTATGTATATCTGTAAACAAACCATAAATTTTTCTTTTGGTACAGTGGAAAGACTGGCCCTACTTCTTAATGCAAATAATTATTTCTTGAATTACTTCTCATCCTCTCACTTTCTTCAGGAGTTTACTATACACCATACCCCTCTTCTCTCATATGTCTCAACTTTTCTCTCCCTACTGGATCCTATCCATTAGCTTTCAACCATGCAATAAATATTTGCCATTTAATAAACGAAACAAACCACTTCCCACCCTAGTCACCTCTCTCTCTCTCCTACCCCTTACTGTCAAATTACGGCAAAGAGCTGGGTGTTCCTGCTGTTATCCCCTTCCACTCACTTCCCTGCTCACCCTGCTATGTCTCCTGCCTCCTCCGCCACCTCACTGCCACTGCCAGAATACTCAGTGACCTCGACAATGTTGCATGGAAAGAAGAGCTTTTGATCCTCTTCTTTCTTTCTTGATCTCTTGGCAGAACCTTAACATGTTGATAAGACCCTCCATGAAACATCCTCAGCCCTTTCTCTGCACTATAACTCTCCTGTTATTTCTACTCGTATCTCTTACCACATTGACATTATTTCCTTAGCAGAATTTATTCTCTGCTACCCAGCTGTTATGGTGAAGTTCCTCAAGGCTCTGGCCAAGAACTTCTATTCACACCCTATTTTCATCCTAAGAGATCTCATTCCAGCCCAGGGCACATCAGTTCTTACCTATATGCAAATGATCTACAGATTCTTATCTTCAGTCAAGAATGCTCCTCTGAATTCCACAGGTTTATCCTACTTCAACTGTGTCTCCATTTCTATGTCACAAAGTCCCTCAAACTTACTGTGGTTAATACAAAACAAATAATATACTTTTTAAAATAAATCCTCCTCCAATATTGCATGACAATCTATTTCAGTGCACATGCCAGAAACGTAGGTGTTGTCACTGACAATCTGCTGTTACTCTCTCCCTCCCTCATATCCAATCTATTGCCAAGTCATGTAACCTACAAACTCCGTTATTTCTAGCACATTCACTTCTACTGCCACCCCTCTAGTCTCATTCCATTGTCTCATGTCCAGATGCCTACCTTACTCTTATTTCTCTCTCTCCATTGACTTCAGCCCCTTCTAGTCCAGTCTCTGGAATTTGCAGTTCACAATACAAAATTGATTGTGCCATTGCCATGTTTAAGATTTCAGTGAATTCTCATTTTTCTTAAAATAAGATCAAAAGGTATTCCAAGACCTGGCAGGCTCTTGCCTGACTCCATCTCTCCATGTCCTCTGAGCTATAGCTTGATAGGCTTTCAATGTCTTGAATTTACAATGGTCCATCCCTATCATCAAACCTATGACCATTCTGTTACACTTGCCTAGAACCTTCGGTCACTCCAATCAAGTTAACCACTCTCTTTCTTCAACTATCTATTCACTTATTATTTACTAAGAATGATTCCTGAAACCGTCCTAATTTCTCTGATTAAATCAATTACCCCTATCATATGGTCTCAATGGACCATTTTTAGTATATAATTTTCTTATACTATTCAAGATATATTTATACACTTAGAAAAATGTTAATAAAGCAGATGTGCATACAATTTCTCACAAATTTGCTTAACTTTGACATTTTGTCACTGAGTTATTTTTCCACTGAAAAGTAGAAGTGGGTGTGGTAGGTGGCTCTCAGGAAAAATATTTAGGGGTCCTTATCCTCCCCATCAGAATTTCCAACTCTCAATCTTATCACACATTTTCTCCTTTCTCTAAACCAGCAATGACATGCCCAAATAGAGTTTACAGAAAATATAACTCCTTACTGTAGAAGTTCTTTTCTTTACTGGTCTAATAGTGACCTTTGTTCTAATTGCATGGGCTATAAAGAAAGATAAGATGATTCAGATAGGGGGAGTGAATGTGTACCCTACAAATTCATATCAACCAAATCATATGAACTGAAAGAACTTGCTTGAAATGAAAAAAAAAAAAAAAGGTAAACTACTTTTGGAGCTGGCTTTCTATATGGGTAAAATTTAACTCAACATTCTCCTTTGCCTGTCTCCGTCAAGCCTAGAGTTTAGACTCAAAACATCTTTTCAGCATAGACTCTAACTATTAAACTAATAGAAAAATAAATAACTTCAGAATCAATATATCTGGAAAGCCCTTGACTACTTATAAAGTAAGCTGTGTTTTCCCAGTATATTAGATTTAATTAGATAAGTTAAATCTAACCTTCAGAATTTTAATTATATTAAGTAAAGTTTTACTAATTTCATTCAATATATTATTATCAAGGGGTGAGCTCTGGTCTTCATGGCAGTCCCTCTTCAAATTCAGTCAGGCTTTTTATATTAGCAGTCCATATTAGCATTCTCAAATGTGTTATTTAACTGGGAGGTGAAAAATCTGTCCCGGGGTTTAAAGATGAATGTCATTCCTTGCATAAGCCTCATGGCAACCTATTAACTTTATTGCTTCATGACACTTTACATACATTTCCATGATCTGTGCCCAAGCATATGTGCCTGGTCACTCTTGGTTCTAAGGTTTGTAAGGGGCAGTCCTGTATATGCCCCTTTCTTAGGGAGTTCTTAATCAGTTAGCAATTTTCCCAGTAAAAACATGTTCTGGTTTGACCAACAAATCCATGGTCACAGAGGCAGGGTTGTGGTTCAGAATATGGGCTCTGCAGCCGAATAGATTACCTGGATTCACATCCTTCCTTTCTGGTTCTGATATTGTGTGCCAGGGCAAGTTAGTCTACCTCTTAAGTTCCTCAGTTGCAAAATGGGAAGCGCCTTCTTGTGAGGATGACATCAGTTAGTGTGTGTGATGTCATCTGAAAAGCAACTAGTAAGCCCTCTGTTGATAGTAACTATTACCAGTCTCAACTGCATGATCTTGGCCAGGGCACTTAGTATCCCATGGCCTCATGATATTCACATGGAAATTGAAAGAATATCTACCTTACAGGGTTACTGTGAGGCTTAAATAAAGCTTTCTAATAAATACTTTCAGTCAATTGTATAGCATGATACAAATTTAAGTTTTTACTGCTTCAATTGATGAATTATCCCTCATTAAACTGCTAATAGCAGTACACAAATTTTATGAAGAAACATTATAAGCTATGCTTCCACAAAAATATCTTTTTCAAAAGAAGGAAAAGTAGAGAACCCGAAAGCCAAATTAGACCAAGAAAGTTACAATTTCACAAAATACTCTTATTCTTCATTTCCATTTTTTATAAACACAAAAGAGTTGTTAGAAATTAATTTACACTGAGTACCTTCTGGTAGCTTTTTCTCTTAGTACAATCTGCATGATATATGTATATTTTTAAACATCCAGAGTAAAATTCTGGTCTGCAGAATTTTAAGTCACAGAAGGTCCCTCTGTTATCACAACTTGCTTCTGAAGAACAGTGGCATTGCTAGATTTTCTAGTTGGCATTCTGTTCCCCAAATCATTTAAATAGAAAGTTAAACACCACAGAATTGCTGGTACCAGAACCTGCAGTATCTTTAAGGCTGCTTCAGGAGAAATTTAGCCTTTGCCTGGGGGAACTCCCCTGCTTTGTCACACAAAAAATTTAAAAAACAGTTGGGAAAGAATTTGAAAGTAAGATGCTGTGTCTTCATTAAATTGATAAAGAGTTTTGTTTTTAGATGGTGAAGAGTTGGGGAGCAGGGATCAAGCCCTCTCAATTAACATGGCCACAAATTAGGAATGTATGGTTTCTGTGGGTCAAGGAAACAGGCTTCAATCACCAAAACTGCATTTTGTTTGGAAACAGTTTTCTAGATAGTTTTCACCTAAATAAAAGCAACTCGGCCACAGTTCTGGAATGAGTTCTGTTTCCTCCCCCTTATTTTTCCCATAGAATACTGAACAAAAAGCTATTATATATAATCTTTTCTAATTTCTAAACTTGTCAGCTATTGCAAATGGCAACAGCATGGCACGGAGCTTCTGCTAATCCCTGACCATGCCACATGAACCAACCTAGAAAACAGTATGGGTAGCAGTATGCTATTATCTCTTTAAGATTCCTAGTAAATATAAATTATCTAAGATTTTTCAATTAACAGGTTTGTGTTTCATTTTCTATGGCTCTCATACTTTTCCCACTCAAGTACTTTCCTACTTTAGTCTTTCCCTCCTTTGTATCCCCAGAGTGGCTAGAATATATTTCTGAGAATCTAAATTAATTTCTAGAAAACAAATTTGTCCATAATAGTTTGCTTTCTTTTTCTGCTTTATAATGGTCTTGTCTCTTTGTACCAAAGTTTTATCCCTTTTCCCTTACTCCCATTTCAAATAGGAGGAGGAAGTACATAAATAAAACAAAGAGAAAAACTGAACAAGCTAAGGGAAAACCCTAAAAGACAACATGCATTCTGCAATATTCTCAATTCATTCAGCAACTGAAAAATGAAACTAAAGTTCATCACCAATGAACTAAAAATGCCACTTCCCCATAATGCCTCACACATTTTATTTACTAAGGCAATTTGGTGAATAGCCTCTAAAGATCATTTTTTATGTAAATAAAGGAAAGTCTTGAAAACTAAATTAATAGTAAATGCTACAAAATATACTATACTATTTTCTTCTTTCAACTGCTCTGTTCCTGAAAAGACACGCATATTTTTTTAATGGAATGAATTTATAGTCCTAATCTTTTCCCTGTTCTTTCATCATTCACAACTTGTTCACCTTTCTTAAATCTTTCTCATCCTGTAAGCCTCAGGTTAGATATCAGCTCCTTCAGAAGCCTTCCCCTGACAGCTAAGTTGGGCTAAAACTTGATATTTATGTTTCCCTAGTACCTGGCAGTACTCACCCCTTTACAGTCACATTATCTGTTTTCTCCTACTATATTCATATTATCTATTTTCTCCATTATCTTTCTATTCCCAGCCATGGCACTGGCAAAATAGTATGTATAGAATAATTTGTTGGATGCTGGCTGAAAAGTCCCAAGAGATGGGTAGGATGTGGAAAAATAACAAGTGCTAGTCTTTCTCTAGCCTCTGCACCATTGCATACACTGTATCCTTTACCTGAACACTTGTCTCCCAACTCCCACTCCCATGGCCCACCTAACTTCTTATCACTCCTAAAGCATCACAGCTTTGTTGTCACTTTCTCTAGGACTCCTACTCTGATCTACTACACTGGGGTTAGGGATACTGACTATAGCTCCCCTTACCTACCTAATCTTCTCTATCATAGGACTCTGCTTCGGCTGGGTCTTCACTTGCCCAAATTCCCAAATTAACTACGTTGTATGAGAACATTGAGAAAGACCACATTATCTCCACCGAGTCTCTGAAATATTGCTTGGCACTATTTCACTATGGTGGGTGACTGAGAAATAACTAATATGGGCTGATCCAATTTACAACTCATTGATCACAACCAGTTACAGATTTCTTTGTTTCTTCTCCACTCCCACTGCTTCACTTGACTAGACTTAAAAAATAAAATGAAATAAAAATAAAAAGAAATGACCACTATATCTATGGCCTTGATGGTTACACAGGTAAATGCTTATCCCCAAACTAATCAATTTGTATACATTAAATTTGTACAGCATTTCACATATCAATCATATTTCAATAAAGTGATTTGAAAAGAAATATAAATATGTTATCTGCTAATATCAATAAAAAACTGCTTAATAAACAAATCAGTGGATAAATATAATCTCAACATCATTTTAAATTTGGGGGGATAAAAATTACACTCACACTCTATTCATATTTTTAGTTTTCTTTTTTTTTATTTATACAACGTTAGCTAATTATACATTTCTCATGATTTTTAGTTTTCTAAATGATAGAAAAAGAAGAGTGGACAAAAACGGAGATTTTACTTCTCATTGAATTATCTTTTGGAAATTCTGTCATCTGGTTGAAATTTACCAATTATTTTATCAAATAAACAATAAATGAAAATTTTTTTCGGGAAGGATTGTTTTTGGCTGAGTCTAAAATGGCCAAACTTACTACATATTCCTAAATTTCACAAACTGCACTATTTTAAAATTTCTTGTTCATGATTTTAATTCTTAATACCTGATTTTCTCAATCATCTTCTTTTAGTTTTCTGAAGCTTCAGAAATTTTTGACTGTGCTTCTTGAATTTTTCTTCTTCTAGAAAAGCCCTTTGCCATGCTGGGTTGGCTCTGTTCTCCTCTTAACTTTCTAACAAGTTATTTTCTGTGTTCTTTTCTTCCTACTAACTGAGACATTAATTTTAGTCTTTTGCTTCATATTTTCACCTCATTGAGTGATTCTTCCTTCCATAAAACCATTGCTACTCTTAATGACTCACAAATTCATGTCTTTAATCCTAGTGACTTCTCTAAGCCCATGTTCCTAACTGGGTATTTCACTGATACTTCATATAATACACACAAAATTAAACTCATTAACTTCCTCTGGATTTGTCATCCTGCAGGACGAATAGCAGCATCATTCACTGTCATCCAAACTCAGACCTCAGAGCCATCTATGGCATTTTCCTCTGCTTGGATCTTGTCATTAAAGCATCTGCTCCTTCCTGCCGTATTACTGCTTTGCTTTGTTATATCTCATGTCTGCCTCTGCATCTTATTTCTACCACCATTATCATCACCTTCCTTTAGAATATTGCTATTTGCCTAGCGTCAACTATGTGATGACTTCCCAAAGATTTTCCTTACTACTATCTCTGTGCTGCTCCAATGCCTCCAATATTCCAACAGTGCATGAACTATATGTAAATGTTTCTCTTCTTGACCTTCAAACTTTACACAGCAAATTTCATCTAAACTTGAAGGTGTAGCATAAAGGAAATGAGGAAGGGTCCAGTCTTATAGGTAGCACAATAGGTAGCACAATACCTATTTACCCAATAAATATTTAGATATTCAATAAATATTTCTTAAAACGGAAAAATGTAAAACCTTGATGTTATAGAAATGGTATCATGCTAATCTCTTACATAAAGACATTTAATGGATGTCCATCATCTACAGGATACAGACCAAGTCCTGAGCATGCCTTGGCTCTCAAATGCTGCCCTCTTCCTTCCACCATCACTCCTGTCCAGACACCTGGGCTCCAGCCTTGTGGCACCACTCGCTGACTTTACTAACAGGCATTCATATACACTGCTCCCTTCACATATCATCTCTTTTTTATTTTTTGTATGACTTCTATTTGTCCTTCAAGATTAAATTCAGAGACTTCCATTCTGTATTAGCTACTCTTAAGATAATGTATAACTCTATTATTAACACTTATTGCATCTATTTCTCCATATCGCCCACTCTATGGTAAGCACTCTTTGAAGACAGGAACTATATTGTTTTTTATTCCCTGGGGTCTACCACAGTACTTGTAGTTCATACATTTAGGTTGATATACCTTTTCCTTCTATTGACTATGCAACCAGCTAGCTATAATGTGCTTGAATAAACTACTTAATTAACTGGATTTAATTTTCCATCTTAGACCCATTAGCCTCTACACTACATTCCGTACAAAACAAAAAACTTGTATTTTCTAACGCTTATGTTTTTTCAATGCTATTTTGAACTTTAACTTATAAAAATTCTTCCTACTTCTCAGTACATATAGAACATCAGGGTCATATATCTTTTTTAAATCTTATTTCCCAAAGTTTTTCGACCTTATAGCACTTTGTAAGACTTCCTCACAATTAGAACAGAATTTTGCTAAATATTAGAGTCAGTCAACTATTCACCTTATTCCATATACTACGACATAAACGGCTCTATAGTAAAGGACCGTGATCTATTTGTCTATCTCCTCTAAGTAACACTGCTCCTGAAACACACAGAAAACTCAACGTTAAATTAATAAGAATATGTGTTAGAATAAACACCAGAGCACATTGCAACAAAACTTGGATAGCAAAACTGTGAGTCTCTGCAGAAGAACCTTTCACTCTATAATGAGCCATAGATTGTTCTAGAACCATTGTAATGCTGAGATGTAACTTTCTTGTTTACCTGCATGCAGTTCTTTCCTTCAACCCTAACCCTTTAATCAACTTACTTTATATTCTCATTTGCAGGGACTTCAGGCAGTTGCACGGTAATCATGCCATCCAAGTTGGTCTTCCCAATGAAGGCAGGCTTGGTACGTAGAACATCTGGCGCAGTCTTTGCCGTTACCCTGTGCTGAAGCCCACCGGCACTGTTGCCACGATTTGTCAGCACGAAAGAATAGGACTTCTCAGGCTTTAGGTTGACAATTAACTTCTGTGTGGCTCGTCCATCCACTTCTTCTACCATTTTCCCATCATCATAAAGAATCTAAAGCGATACAATCAATCAAACAATTTTTGTTATCAGAGAAGCAAAATGTAATTTCTAAACCAATATGCACTTGCTTATGAAAAATGTGTATCAGGTCAATTCTAATTTTGGGCAATTCCTAAGCCAATAAGCATTCATAATTCTAGAATTTTCCTGTCAGTTCTTACTATGTAATGATATAATGCTTCTAAGTTTATCAAGGTATACAGCAAAGATACATACAATAATTTTTAAATATTTCTCCTATTAGTCGTATGAGATATTAATGATAAGTGTACAGAAATGCTGTAGGTTTTCAATGTATTATCCTTATCACCTTTTTTCTAAATGTTTCAATTCCTATTCCTAGATACATTTATACTTTCAAAAATGTTTCTTTAATCCTTATTTCATAAACTTATACTTCTTGCTAATATCTCTCAATATGTCACAATGGCAAGCCAGAGTTTAAAATGTGCCAAGAATTCATACCAATGAAATTCAAAAACTCCCAAGATATTGCATCATAAATAGGTAGAAAACATGTAAATTTCATTCTCTGGCAAAAAAAACAAAAGCACAAGCTAAGATGTAAAAAGTTCAAGTTCAAAGAAGTAGGTAACCTAAAATCAATGCCAGCCCTGGGTCTGAGCTCCTGCCCCTCTTTAGAGTAGAAAGGTCAGGCTGCCAAAGCAACTCAGTCTCCTACGCAAAAGTCACAAATGAGAATAGCAAGTACATGCGGCTGAATCAAAGTGGTCTGTGTGCTTTGAAAATGACTTACCCAGATAAACTGTCCCTTCCATTTTTACCTGTGATTTCTTACAAATTAGAAAACAACTTACTTTGAAAGGCATGGCAGAATTATAATTCTCTGGAATCTCCCAAGACAGCAACACTGAAGTCTTCATTACTGCTTTGACATGAAAATTTTTTGCAAACACTGCTGGAAAAGGAAAAACAGTGTATTTAAACTATTCCTAAAAACTTACGACCTGTCCTTTTTCACCATGGACCATAGAGCTTATGCTTAGATGTTGTCTTCTTCCATCAGAGAGAGAAGGATGATTTGCCTACCTGTTTAGAGCATTCATTTTAACACCCCATTCTCATAAAGATCTCTCCTTTCTCTCCAGTTCAGCCAACTATATTGTGTTTTCCTTACCTGAGGACATTGGAGTGCTGTCAGCCAGACTTGCTTGACATTCTACAACTGAAATCTAAGGCATCCAAAACGTATTAAGTTTTACATACTTTACCTTTTTGTTTTTGCTGAACATATTAACATGAATGGGCCGATCAGTTATTTATAGCTTCAAAATACTGATTTCCAAAGACTGACATTCCTTTAAAGGAGGAAGGCCATAAGCAGACAAATCCTACCTTGATCCACAGGCAGTGTCCTGAACTGGACACTGGGACTATATGGCCCGGGCCCTTTGCTCGTGTGAGCACGTACTTTTACATCGTATGTGGTATCTGGTTTTAAGCCAGTGAGTGTCATAGTGGTGTCAGCTGGAACAATAAGCTGCTCCATTGGAAGAAGGGGGATGTTGATATCCCTATACAGAAGGGTGTACTTGGTGATAATGCCATTTCTCTCTGCCAGGACAGGTGGCTGCCAAGATAACTGGACGGAGGTTGAAGTGGTGCCTTCTGAATGAAGGTTTTGAGGGAATCCGGTTGGTACTTCTTCTGGAACAGAAATCTCCTTCACCATCTCCTCCCCAAAGCCCACTTTGTTTCTGGCTGAGAGCCTGAAGACATACGATGCTCCTTTGTGGATGTCCGTAGCTGTAAAGTGATCTTCTTTTTCAGAGAACTCAAGAGTGGTGAGCGGCTCCATATCCTTGCGGCCAAATTTTAGACGGTAGCCCTGAAGGGGTCCAAATGTGTCCACAGGGGGGTGCCACTGAATGAGAGCAGTATTCATCTGAGTGTGGTTAATCACAAGCCGGGGTTTCCCTGGAACTGGAGCACATAGGATGGAAAGGTAAGACCAACCAATTGAACGTTCACATTTGACTCATTGCCAGGTGAGAGTTCCATACTACGGGTATTCCCATTTTGTTACTTATAAAAATAAGGGGGAAAAAAAGCAATGCTTGACCTACATACCTTTGTGGAAATATGCTCCTTCTCTTACTTTATTAAGGTAATAGCTGAGATACTAGGATTTGATGATGGACACACAATAAGAGGTGTCACTGAAACAACAATTTACAGGAATTTTTTAAAACCTTCACATCTTAAGTCCTCACACATAAAGGTTCATGCCACAGAGAAATTAATCTAAGTAAAGATTAGCCAATTAAATTTAGCTAATAAGAATAATTATAACAATTATTTATTTATTGAGTATATTCAATGTACTGGGTACTATGCTAGGGGCATTGTACATGGTATTTTCATTTGTTACATTTATGACTCCTCAATACATCCTCTGATTAGTTATTTTTCATGCTGATTAGTTATTATTATCTCCATTATCTATTATAAGAAAATGAGGCCAGAGTAGAACACCATCCAAGGGTGGGTGTGTAACAAGTGAGAAATCTATAAAGTAAATCCAGCTCTGTCTGAATCCATAGCTTAAATGCTTTATTGTGCTGTTATATTGCTTAAAAGGTTTTTTAAAAAAATATATATAACATAATGTTGCTGTGATTTACTAAGGTTCTAATTTGTGCATTTTATCTAGCTTTACTATCCATACCAGTCATTCTCATGAAGTTCTTCATCTGTAAAATAGGTATTATATTAAGACCTACTATATATTATTGTTGTGAACAGTGAGGAAATTTATGTAGAAGTCTTAACATAAGGTTTTATGTTTTATTAATAATCATAATTATTAATAATTGGAATATTAAGCTTTTTGTGCTCAGAGGCTAGTTTTGCATAGTACAGAGTTTATTTTTAAGTTAGATAGGTCAAGAGTTCTAATCTACTCATTCAATGCATTATTACATCTGTATATTTTTTTTAATGGAGAGCAATTATTGCTGGAATCCACAGAAAAAGGCACTGATAAACAACACAGAGCCATGGGTTTCTCTGGGAATGGTCCAAAGATGAGGTAGGGAGAAGACAGTATTATCAGAATCAAAACTAAACCATTGAAAAAAGAAAGAAAGATGGTAGGAAGGAAGGAAAGTTTACAGTAATGGGAAACAGGCGATAAGAAATTGTATCAAGGGAATGTGGATAAAGATTAAAAAATGCTAGAAAAATGATGAGACAATAATTAGAATAGTAACCTCAAAAATTATCTGATTAACCTTTTCATTTTATATTTCAGAAAGTTGAGATCCAAGTGGGTGTGTGCTCTGTTCAAAAACACATTGATTAAAATATTTCTATCCTTAACCAATGGAGCAATGATTTTGTTTTACAGGCTGGAAAGATTCATAGTGAATTTATACAACTCTGCTAACGTACAATGTATGAAAAGAATAGTTCCTAAAGTTTCCAATGGCAATTATATAACGTGTGTTGTATATACACAACAAGTGTGTTGAAGGTTGGCCCAGGAACCAAACCATTGTGTTCTCATTTTTCCTCAGGAAAAAATGCATCTAGGGATCTTAACTAACAAACTTTCAGAACACAGGCCACTCATAAGTTGGAGAATGCTTGAATTATTCCATTTATTTTTATTTTAAATATATTTACAGTTATTTTAATTTTAAAATAGCACTTTATTGGCAGACATCTTTAATTCCCCTTTATGTATATACAACATTTACATGGAGTTTCTGCTGAGAAAAACGCACAGTGAAATGGAGCTTTCAGCAGAGAATATATACTTCAGTAAATGAAACTCAGTTAAAACTAATGGGTAGAAATGTAACTATTAATTTTTAACATTCTCCAGGGATAAAACATTTTGTTAAATATATTTATTAAAATTTTCCAAAATTCTAGTTCTAAGGAACTGTATAATGGTATGGACACTGTGCATCTTATTTCTATAAAATGCATGTAAAGCTACGATAAATAAAAATACTTAATTTCTTGATATAAGACACAAATACAGATTACATTCTAATGGTATTTCTAAGTTATATATGAGTATGCTCTTATTATCTGGTGTTTCACTTTATAATATTGCTATGGTGCAAATTTAGAGAAATATAATGGACTGGTAAATTCTAAGAAAAAAAAAAAACCCTGATTTTATGAAACTACATTTATTCTTCTGTGGGAATCAAAGCTTAGGTTAGATTAATGTCTTTTCTTTTTTGATGCTGCCATGACCTTTCCTGTTCTGGGATATAAAGGCTTGCAGGCTTGCACTCATGAGGACAAAGTAATGTTCCCGAAGTCAGAGCATTAGCTCTGACCTACTGGCTTTCACTGCCGTGCCAGGAGCATCTCAGGCTACTCTCTATGCCAAACTCCCAACAGTCATCCCCTCCCTGGGGAGAAGTTTTACTAAGCTTGAAAACTATGAGATAAACAGCCTGGAAGCACCAGGACGCAGAATTGAGTGATCTGGTTAAGAAATGAATGCTGAGACAGCTTGAGGAAGAACTCCCAACACCACCTCAAGAAAGGATGGCCACGTGAAGTGACGCCAAAATGTCCAGAAGTGTGTGAATAATGGAAATAATAGACGTAGTTTAAATATGATATGTTGGGGTAAAGATTCCACACAGTTGTGATAGTTCATCAGGGAATAACTAACTGATAGGATAAAACATGGAAAAGGAATGAGGGGAGTTCTACATCATTGCATATATGGTAAAAAAACAATTCTCTTAAACTCCACATATTGGCAATGGAACCTATTCTACTTCTGGCTTCCAGAAACTCTACGTGTATGAAATATTTACTAACTACCCATTTTGTGCAAAGACTGATACACTGGCACACAGGCATCTGAGTGGGAAAATAAGGATGGACACAGCAGGGTCCATGTCCTCTAATACACGCATACTCTAGTTGAGAAAATAAAGAGGTAGAGTAGATCATGCTGTATGCATAGTCTGGTTCAAGTTTTCTAATAAATACAGTTATTGTGTGGACCCTACTTACTGTGTGGTTCTACTTATTCAAGCATTGAAGACTGAGGGTTGGCAAGGTAAAAGAGTCTTTTACTTTCTCAGGTAATTTTCTTAGCAGTGTCTTAGTGAACATATTGGAAGAAACAGAGAGGGTCCAGCTACAAAGTAAATGAGCTAATTCTAATTTATATCATGATATATACACTATTCTCTCTTTTCCATTTTCTTATTCCTTTATTATATTCTTTCCTTTTAAAAATCTTTTAAGACTTCAGAAATGGTGCATACGTATAGGTTCCCTTTACTTCTTAGCAATAGCAATCACTGGAGATTAACCAAAGCACTCAGTCCCAATGGCTCTAAATTTAGCCTTAGTTTAACATAGCACCAAAGCAGCAAAAACCATAATTGACTGGACTAAGCCTATTATTTCCAAATTCTCCATGTCATAGTCATCTTTTGATCATCCTTAAACATAGCTCCTCAGTACAGTACTGGAATTCATGTAAAAACATACAGAAAATGTCAAACCAGTGAATTTTCTGGTTGCCTTTAACCTCAAGGCCTCAGGCAGTAGACCAATTATTATCATACAGAACAATGGGAGCATCAACAAAGAAACTACAAACATGCCATAATCATTCAAACATAAAAGTCAACATTTTATTCAGAAGCATCCCTCAGGTTATATGAAACTTACATAGATTATTTAAATTACGACCAGTACTCTCGTTTCAAAGATGTAATTCTTTACAGAGTCTAGAAACAATGTATAGTAAGCAAACATACCCCACAATCAGGAATTTTATGATTAAAATAAAAGTTTATGAGAATTCCTGAATTCCTATGGAAGCTGTAATTGAATGCCCATCTAATTGTGGTTATTAGGAGCTCACATGTGTGAGATAAACTCAGTAATTCTTCACAGTCACATAAATATGAGGATTTTTTTAAAGTAGTATACAAAACAAAGCAAATTGATTCGTTCATTAATTGCATAGGATAAACCACGAGTAGGGAATGCTTACGCAGAGGAAAACTAGAGATTTTCTCCAAAAGGAATTATCAATCTGGATTCTCCCACCTTCATCCCAGGCCCAGTGGGGAGGTCTCAAGAAAGTAAACATGCAGGTGTCTAAATTATAACCATTTGCTATCTCAGTACCCAAATCTCTGCTGATGAAGAAAGATCTGAAATTGTGAATGGAAATTCCAAAAGAATTCTATACATGAATAAGATTCACAATTCTAAATAATCTTCTGTATGGTGACTAAAAAGTAAAGATCTAGTCTGAATGACACTAAAATAGACAAAATCATTCCTTTATGTAGGATTCATATCCCTTGGCTATAAATCTACTTTCTTCTCATTTCATGACCCCATCTTATGGACAATAGGAATTTGATGCATCGCATATGACATTTCAGGCTCATTAAGACATAGTTATAAATGTGAGTGAAGGAAATATATTTTCTTCAATTTGGGATTCCATTTCAGGAGTTTAACCATGGTTGTCTATGTTCTAATAGATACTGGTTCCATAGCCAGTCATTAAGCTATCATGTCCCTCACTGAGTATTTATCTCCTCTTCAAGGCACTGAAGAAGCTTGATACAAAGGTATTCTTAAAAAAAAAAAATAGCCCAGAAGACTCTGCCTTGAAGGAGTTTTGCCATCTGTAATTCTGCTGCTTGAGGCAGTTCCAGGTGGCAGGATGTGAGCGAAGCAAATCTTATGACATTTAGACAAATTTGGCAGTGAGCGTGGCACCCAGGAGGGTACTGCACATCACGCTGTTCTTTACTTTATGCCTTTACACGGAGGTGTGTTCCTGAAAAGTTGTGTGTGAAGTGATTCAGGAGGAGTAAATCAAATCATAGTTTAAATGTTCCGTGGGAGATTGCTATATACAGGGACTGGAGGAGACGCCTTTTGTAATTATCTCTTAATTTACTGGTTTTACAATGCACGGTCTTCTTTCGTGCTGGCTTTTCCTAATGTGGCCAACCAAAGTAACCTAAAGAGCATCGAAGAATCTTTGTTCTTTAGAAGGGAGCAATTTTATACTATTTAGCTTTCTTGCTTTTTTTCATTCTCTTTTCTGTTTCCCATCTTTTGCACAACTTGGCTTCTTTAGATTCCCCACAGCAAGGGGTAAGGAAGAGAAAATAGCAAAGAATAAATCATGAACCCAGTTCAAGATGGCAGCTCTTCTAAAAGGATTTGTTGTTGGGAGAGGTTGAACCTGCTGTGTGACTTCCGCGCCTAGATGCCTGCCCTCCAGACCTTCATGGGACTTTCTCCTCCACATCATTGGAGTCTCTGCTTAAATATCCTTTCTCTAAGAGACCTTCTTAGCCCACCTAAGGGCTTCCTCATCCTTTATCCCTATATACCTTTACTTTTAATTGTTTACTTTTTATCTTATCCCTTCCTGACATTTTATTATATATTCAATTTGTTCCCTTGTTAATTATTTAGTCATAGTCACAAAATCAATTTCATGAAGCAGAGTAGTCTTTTTCTGTCTTGTTGACTGCTTTATCTCCAGTACTGGGAACAGTGCCTGACACATAATAGGTACTCAAAAAATATTTGTTGAATGACTAAATTATTTGGACAAAGTATGAACTTGGATAATTTTTCTTCCCAGAACTCTATTAATAGTTTTTCTCCTAAACTAAAAACACAAATGTTGACTACAGTGCACTGAATTCCTCTGATTTTACCATAATATAAGCCTGATCGAAGCCACCTAAAGCATTTGGATACTTAGTATTATCGTTCAAAGCACATATATGTACAGACACGATTACCTGCCCCAGTGGTGGACACCAGTTTGGGCTTGCTGCGAGCACCATCTCCTTTGGTGGTGTAGGCTGTGACAGTGAGGGAATAGGATGTTTCAGGCTGTAGCCCAGAAATGATCATGTCCTGAAATGATACAACAGAATAACACTGATTCAAAACCTGCTACGAATGCTCTGGAGGAAAAACAAAGCCATGGATCTTCATTCTGTGCATGCTTGGGCATCCCTTACAGCCATGCCAAGCGCTGGGAGTTTCATGCCTGAAGCTCATGCTATGGAGACGGGTCTTCATGCTGACACCAAAGGGGGGTGGAGTTTCAGGCTTCCTAACAGGCAGCTCTTAAGGCAGTTTAAAAACAAGATATCTGGAGCTAGAACTCATGAATTCTTGAACTTAAACTTGCCTATCCTTACTAGTTTGGTAATCCAGTGTAAGTGAATTTATTTATTTATTTATTTATTTATTTATTTAGCATATTATGGGGGTGCAAAAGTAAGGTTATGAATATTGCCCTTACCCCCCCCCCTCGATAGTGCAAGTGAATTTATTCTCTTATGCTTTCCTTTCCCATCTGAAAGTTGGAATAATAATAAGGACCCAATAGGGTTACTGGAGGATTAAATGTGTTATATGAGGTAAACTCTTAGAATTAGGCCTGGTTCATAGTGAACACTCCACAAACCAGCTGTGATACCTACAGCTCCCCAGATGTAACCATTGTAGCCAGGTACACAGATTTCTGATGGGGCTGGTGCCAACACAGCTGGTGCACAACACACACAAAATACTTATCACTAAGTATTTTGCCAAATGGTTGATGTTGGATCTAGATATCCTGAGAGTCAGAGAATTTTCTTAGGATTCTAGGAAGTTACTATGGTTAACTGTATAGGCTATGAACAGAAATCACTATGAATCGAGGAGAATATTCTGGCAAATTAGAAAGCATGCCATAAAACCAAAGAACATAACAAGACTTGAATTTTACCACATAAGTAATGTATGTTCAATTAATTCTTTTTATAAAATATTAAATATCACAAACTATCAAAATTCTTAGTTTTCTTTCAGTAAGGGGCAAAAGCTGTAGCGGCTGTATGATGTGATAATCTTTGATCCATTCCTTTAAATTGGAGGTTGCATATTCTTTATAATGGTGGCTATTAACTTGTTCTGGTATTTTCTTTAAAGCTGAACACACGCAAACACACATACACACAAACATACACACACAAAGCAATATAAAAACCCTGTCAGATTTTTGACACAGTTATGTTTTCAAATTGAATACAGATAAATTTAAGAAAATATATAATTATCTTACAAATCTAAAGACAATGTGAGTAGTAAGTGAATAGGCTGGATTGTGTGGAATACTGTATTTTGTTTTGTTCTTTTTTGTTTTGTTTTTAAGCAAGGCCGTATCAGGTACCATTGAACTCAATTGTTGAAGCCGATTCCAAATACGACTGTTTTGGGCGATGTGCTTTCTCAAAGGAGTAGGAACATGATCATTGTGGAAATTCAAGTATTTCAGATACCATCCTAAAGAGTCACTGGAAATTTTATGCTGCCAGATAAATGATCTATTTGGGAGAAATGTTTTATTTCCAAAACCTTGGAATGGTTTCACATTACAGAGGATACAAAAAACAAATAAACTATCTGAGAGCAGCATTTTAAATTATGGTAGACATACTGGCTATTCCAAAAACTATGATGAGTAAATGCCAACATTATTGTTTCCAAGGCCCCTGTCACATACCACTAGATTACTGCTGAAAGGCAGGCGAGGCCAGCAGGAAAAAGAAGCAAGATTTGCTTCTATCACCAAATTATATAACAAGAAATGCATGTACCCTGAGCTTTATATAAGTTTCTCATTCATAAAATTCAAGTTAACCACATGTATCCACCCTCTCACCCAGGTTGTTGTAGTATTATACAAGTAATACACAATTTGAAGTTGGTCAAGTCCTCTGCAGTGGTATAATCTCAACTGGACACAATTCTATATATCCTCTCTTGGGTTACATTTTCTTTCTTTAAGCCATGGGTACACTTCCTCGGTTGTTTCAGTATCTCTGTGAGGTGGTTGTCTGGTATTAGGGCCAGAGTGCCTCATTTTCCTTGTCTCCACCTGCCCATCTGCACTCTACATTTTGTCCCTGACTGTTAAAAGTTGGCATTCCTGAGGTTCCATCATAGTTACTGGTCTGCTGCATTTCTCTCTAATCTTGGAAAAACTCCATTCGTTTCCAAACATTAAATAGTTATTTCTGCCTATATCCCAAATTTATATCCAGCTCTCACTTCCCATCTGAGCTCCAGTGGCAAATACATTGTAAATATCTGCTGGACGTTTTCCTGTGACTATCCTGTGTTACTTGGGGTTCTACTTAACTAAAACTTAAAAATCATTCCCAGAAGCTGACTCCCCTCCTTACTTCTGTATTTTAATGAGTGGTAATGTATCTGCAAAACTTATGTACTATCTTTGACCTCGTTCTCTTTCTTAAGTTCTTCATCAGCAAGTTTTTGTCAATTTTATTGATCATAACTATCCCTTTTTCATTGCTGCTGCCTCAACTCTGTTGAATTTTTATGACTTCATGACTAAATTAGTAAAGTAACTCTTTTTACCTGCTTTTCTATTTGCTACCTTTTTAGTCTCTAATCCAGGGGTCCGACCTAACCTTTTTGGCACCAGAGACCCTTTTCATGGAAGACAATTTTTCCATGGACCAGGGTGGGGGAGGATAGTTTCGGGATGATTCGGGTACATTTATTGTGCACTTTATTTCTGTTTTTATTATATTTTAATAATGAAACAATTATACAACTCAGTGTAGGCTGGGGATGCCTGCACTAATCTATCCATTAAGTTACTGGTTTTTAAACTACAGGTAGTGACCTATTTAGTGGGTCATAAAATCAATTCAATCAGTCATAACCAACATTTAAACAAACAAACAAAAAATGGAATAGGCTTCAATATAAAATGTTAGAGCTTATTATCTATCTAAAGGTAAAGTATGGTTTTATACAATTTTATTTTAATTAAGCATATATGTGCATTGAATTATGACATACAATGCATTTCTTACTACAGATCATGGTCAAAGAAATTTATAAAACTTTTACACTATCAGTTCCATGAGAACTGATAGGCTGTATATATTTACTAAGATTCCCAATAAGAGCTCTGTGCTATGGCAATAAATATTTATTCATAGAATCAAAGAACACCTTCACACCAGGTTTTATCTCATTTGTTTCTTTACTATTTTTCTATACCTCTCTAGTATAGAAGAGTTAAAGACTGACCAACTTTTTAGCTCGATACTTCAGGTTTTCCTAACATTATATTATAATTTACCTCTAGCTGTATTTACCATTAACTTACTTAAAGAAGCTTCAATTTGTGTCAAATTGGCCAAATTGCTGTCACCTGACTATATCACACACTCAACTACCCAAATGACTGCTTCTCCTGTGCTCAACTTTAAAACAATATGTTCCCACCTCCAATTCCCCAACACACATGCATACAAACACACACACACACACACACACACATTTTTTCACCTAATCTATCTCTAGTCATCTCCCAAATTCTCAACTAAGCTTTAGGAGTTCATTGTCCTAGATCACTATTTCTGAATTCACAGTTCTTGTTAACATTCTCACTCATTTACTAATACATTAGCCATTGCTTTAGGCCATTTCTTTTGCTGTATTTTATGAGTGTTCAGAACTTTACTTTCTCTGTAGCCACCTAGACTGTAAACACTTGCAAGGCGGATGTCACATCATGTGCCTTCTGCAGTACCACATGTATAATAGTCTCTCAATAAATAACATAAACCTCTCGCTCAATATTTTTTCTTTTTTTTTAGAGACGGGGTCTCGCTCTTGGTCAGGCTGGTTTCGAACTCCTGACCTTGAGCTATCCACCCGCCTCGGCCTCCCAGAGTGCTATCTCGCTCAATATTTTAAAGACATTTCTCCCTCAGAGATTTTCTGCTTCTTGGCATGATCCATTCAATTTCACTCAAATCTGTACAGGTACAACACAGAATAGCCACTTCTAGATAAAGTTAGTAAATGCCAGGCCTATGTTATCCACTAGATGTATAATCCTGGAGTAGGAATTATGAATAGCCTACATCGAACAACTTGACATCTCCCTCCATTTAAAGTATGCCTCATCCGACTGTGTCACAAGGCAGAGTTAGTAGCAGCCATCAAAACAAATATCATGAGCCCATGACATTTCTTATGCAATCAATAGCACCATGCCAATTTCACAAAACAAACATTGAAATAAAAAGTGCACCCCAGTGAAGATAACTTAAAAATAATATTAGTTCATGCATCCAAGCAAACTGTGATGACGAATCATATGTAAGTGAAAGAAGGATATCATTAAAAATAAGCATATATAGTCTGTTTTTGACAAAGCAATTGAAAATTACTCACATGTTCAGTAGTATCATCAAATTCCCACTGATTGAGATTAAGAAGAGGGGAACAAAATAAAAAGAAATGAAGAGATATTTGGAGCCGTATAAAGGCAATGTTGCCCTCCTTAGATTAAAAATAATAGAAAAAAATAAACAACTGAAACAGTGTGTACAATAAAATTCCAAAGAATGTGTTTTGCTGCCACCACCACCCTGAATTAGGAAGTTAAACTAAATATGCTCTTACTTTTATCAAAAAATCATTTAATATTTCTTTTAATGTGTGGTTCACTGAAATGAATCAATAAGGCAAAGCAAAAAGATATTTCCAATCATACCATAATTCATGACATTTATTTTGACTTCTTTCTTTGGTTATACAACTAATTCAAGTCAAGATTAATATTGCTCATTATATTGAAATCTTATAGCCCCAATGAAGTCCTGTGAGATGTTATGAAATTTCAGTGACTAGTAAAGGAGAATAAATGAGATAGGCAAGTAAAAGAAAACATAAGGAAAATCAGCACTTAATAAGAAAAGCCAAAGTAGAAGAGAGAAAAAAAGACAGAGTTGTCATTTAATGTACTTGGTATTATATAACTCCATTAACTACTATATTTCACAATGAAGATAGAGACAGATTTACAGTTCTGCAATGTATAATATCTGAGAACCAAGAAAGGACATCAAAGCATGATGGTCATATTGTTTTCTTTTTCATAATTGCAGACTTGCAATAATGGCTTTATTTATTTTATACTATGAAAACTTTCTTTTTATAGGCACTACAAAATAAATATTTATAAAATCAAGTCAATGGCCCTTTTCTGGCATTGAAGGGATATTATGAATTTCCACCTACATTTATAGAAGTGGTCTCCACACCAAAACCATAGAACTGGGTTTGGGGTAGATAGGTGAGCCACAAATCCATATCTTTTTAGTTAGAATGTTTCAAAACTGAAGCAAACATAAGCACTTTTGTAAGTTGATTTATATTAAGACTTTGGAGGTAAACACTTTCCTTAGAGCCGCAGGGATATTTCTTGCTCTCATATTTTCACAGACAAAAAGGTTAAACTAGGCAACCTGGTGCAACAGTTTTCAACTTGCCTCATAACCTTTTCCACTTTCACAGAAAGGAAGACTCCTTCACTGGAAATAAATTTCAAATTTGTTACCAGCTCCATCCTTTTCCCTGACCAGCCACCAATTTGCTGGATAAGTAAAGCACTCTAATATTTATAATATCCATTGCCATTCAACACAGCAAGGGAAGCTAGTCCATGGGTTATGTATAATTTCCAGCATGGCAATTATAAATTGAAATCTTCCTTCCTTTCAGGAAAATATGCAAAACACAAATGGAATTATTGAGGGATTATCTTTGAATAACCTCCAATTTATTAAAAAATTTGAAAATGTTCAATGCTCTGTTTTAAACAACTAATTAAAAAACCAAGTTGTGACACCATGGTTGCAAACCATGGCCCTAAAATTAATAAAATTTCTTACATACTCAACTACTCACTATTAGTACTTTTAACTTGGCTCAACATGGGGGATCCCATTTATTCTCTGGGAAATGCTAATTTTTATTATTACCTAATTTTTATTATTAGTAATTATCTTTATTTTCTGAGACAGGAAACAATTACTTTCATCACATATGTGACTTGATGAAGAAATACTAAATAAAATACTACATGGGTACCTTTCCCTGCATGAAAATGTCTATTCTTCAATGGAAGAAGTCATACATTTAGAAAGCTAGATCAATTTACTTCTAAGTAGTTTAGCATAGCAGAAAGTAGATCCCCTCAACAAAATCGCAGCTTAGAATTTTTTCCTTTGACTCAACTCAATCATTTTTGATGTCAGAAAGGCAAACTCAGATATAGTCATAAAGGGTTGAATATCTATATTTTAAAAAACAGTAACAAGTTTTCAATCAGACTTGAGTATCATTTCATTGCAATTCACTTCTTAAGTTGATGGTAACTCTGATCGAAAAGGTAAATACACATCAATACGTATTAAAAACTGCAATTTTTTTAAACATCCAAAAGCTAAAAATAAGGCCCATTTCAAGGTATGGACTAAGACAAACCTATTATATAAAAACAAGGGTACATAATTTCAGAGGCTTACCTGTGCATCAGCCAGCATGACATCTTTCAGCATGGGCTGGCCCTTGGGCTCACCATTTTCCATCCTCACATAATGCACCTGGTATCCTCTTATCTGGCCATGCTGTTTGTTGGGCACAGGTGAGCGCCATGAAACTTTAACAGATGTTGAGTTGACAGCCTCTACCTCGACTTTGCGAGGAGGACCACTAGGAACTGGAACAACATCATTGGATAAAAGAAAATTATAGGCACTTGTCCCACCCAGTCAGAGCATTTTCTTTACTTAGGCTTTTTCTTTTTTAAAAAAATGGGTAGACCCACTACATTTCCTTTGAAGAATACAAACATTTTCAACCAATGAAAATGCTTAACCAATCTGCTCTACCTTTTAAGAAAAGATCAAAAAACATGACCAATGCAAAAAGAAAAAATGGAAGAAAAAAAGAGTATCAGAGAAATAGAAAAACATGTAAAAAATGTACAAAAGCCAAGGAAGATGCTTTGAGGTTCAAAGCATGAAAGCACAAAGAAGTATAGCATTGAAATAATAACAAAAACTGGCTGTTGATTGTTGTGTGTTTTTTTTAAAGGTTCTTTTTTAATAGCAGAATAAAAAGATTCTTGATTATATGAATTATCTTCTTTTTTTTCTCATATTAAAGGTATTCCATACAATAGATGCCAAAAAAATTGAATGTCGAGCATCAGTGTCTCTGAAATATGTAAGACAAAAAGGCAACAAAAAGATAAGAAGACACTTTTGAAAAGTTAACTTCAAAATGTAAAAGAAGTGACCACAAAAAGCCAAGAAAAACACAGAAGACTTTAGGTGGAGATACAGAGAAGGGCTGGATTGCAAGACCAGAGAAGCAAACTGTTCTTTTAAAGGAAAGCACATTATTGCATTGAGCTTGAAAAAAAAAAGAAAGAAAGAAAAAAAAATGCCCAGGCTGTAGCAAAGATAGGTCTTTGGCAAAAATATTGAAGTAATAGAAATGCTGGGTAAAAAGTTGAGCAGAGAAAAATGGATTACTGTTAGCCTATCAAAAGACAGCAGACCAAGATTGTGTCAGAGGGTGCAAATTGACGTAGCGGAGGCAACATACCATCTTCATCGGTTCGAATCAACACGGACAAGCTCTCAGGGCCAGGGCCGACATCTGTATGGGCTGTCACAGTGATCCGGTATTCAGTCCATTTTTCCAGCTGTTCCAAAAGGTATTTGGTAGTGTCCGAAGGAATTCCCAAAATCTCGTGAGGCTTGTTATCTTCCCCATCCACTGCAGTATACTTGATGGAGTATTCAGTGATAATGCCATTCTGGTTTTCCACTGGTGGAGGTTGCCAACTTACCAAAATACTAGTGGAACTTGGGCTGGTGCAACTAATGTCTTGAGGAGGAGCTGACGGCTCTTATTTTGGTAGTGAGTTAAAGGAGGATTTAAGTGAAAGGACAGGAGTGGTTGGAAAAAAAGAAATGATAAAACAAAAGAAAAGGCGAAAATAAATAAATGAACAATAAGGGTAACAAAACGAAAATAAGGCTTTGAAACTTAAATTTTAAAGATAAATTTATGTACCTTGGCTTAGTAATATGAATAAACCAAAAAAAAAAAAAAAGAATAAATGACCAAAAATAATTGGTAAATAATGGGTGGGGGGAATATGTGAAAATGAAACCTTGAGATAATAGAGCCTCAAATAAAATTACCTACCTGAAATTTAAATTGTTCTTCTAAACCAATCCCTCAGTATCCCCCACCCCCACTAAACTGACTACCCCAGCTTCAAAACAGCTGCAAATAGTGCTAGTATATTTTTTTACTTGAGAGTCTGATGATGCTCCACAGATGTTGTTCTAAGCTTTCACTTCTACATTCTAGAATGAGGATGATTTATATATACAATGTTCATTTGTGAAAGGTTTTTGAAGTATGAAAAGTTACAACAACTGCTAGTGTCCTTCCACCAGTTCCAATTAAAAATAAATAAAATTAATCAAAATAAAATAAAATAAAAGAGTTCATTCTATCTGAAAAACTGAGTTCGCCTGACCAGTTTTAATGAAAAGCATTAACCTAACATTGATCGTAGCCCATATACAGTGAGCATGCAGAATCAATAAAGGATGAAAATGCATAGTCCAAGATTTACCTACCCGAGGGTAATGTCAGGCTTGTTGATTCTGACTGTAACTTGTACTTACCCTATGTCAGCTTTCAGCTTTTTTATTATAACTCTTCTTGAGACACCATTGCTAGTGAAGAATTAGATCCCACCAGCACATTTTGGTAAAATCAATAATAATCATCTATCCCTTACAAAAATGTCAATAACATAGCCATTAAAAAGAAGTGTCTTTTTTTTTAAAAAAAATCAAGAATCATCTGGAAAAGATATGACTTATGGGCATAATTTCTTTCATTTTGTAAATAATTATTCATACAAAGTAGGATTTACATTAGAGTTAAAAGAAATACTTTCTTACTGTCCATTCTAAAATAAACTGGTCACTGTCTGAACAATTATTTTCCATCAAATTAACCAAACATATCATTATTTGAAAAAAAATTAAAAAATCAATAAAGAACAACACAACTATTATCATAAATTACTTTAAAGTTAATAATACATTTTCCTAAAGAAGAACAAACAAGTGTTCTATTCAAACAAGTGTTCTATATAACAAGTGTTATATTTATAATATAAATACATATGCACACATATCTATTTTTAAGGCAATATATATGGTAGAATGAAAAAAGCAATCCTAATTTTTGTATTTGAATGTGTAGTTTGGGGATTTCCTTAGACTTTGTAAGTCTTAATATTATGGAGTGCCAGGTGTATCCTATTGTTTAGAGGATTATCGGTCTCTCTTAATTTACATGCCTTGTGTTCATCATTATAGTCAATCAAAATAAAAAGCTCCCTGCACTGACAAAAAAGAAATCCTCATAGGACAGCCTTGTAAATTTGGAATAAGATTTGCAAGATCACTAGAATATCATTTTTATTGATTCTGACTAGAAGTTCTTATATCTCAAATTATGAACTATTTTATATGCATTATAATTATTCATAATAAATTGAGATGTTCATGTAACAGCAAGGACTCATTTGTAATTCTTTTTAAAAAGCTGATGATTGATTTTCACTAGGGCTACCTTCAGACCTTAGATTTTTGTGAGAATATATTCAAAACCATTTGAAACTTTAATAAAAAAAAAGAGTAGATAAGATTTTGATATGGTTATAAAAATGTCTATTCAATATCTATGTATGTATATATGTTAAAAAGTGAGGTTTGAAAACCATGCAAAATATAATATTGAAGCATGTAACATTTCTTTTAATTAAATGCCTGGTTTTATGAAATTATCTTCTACATTATTATTTATTAGCCATCCTGGAATTCAAAGCAGATATACAGAAAGTACATTAATTTACATGCTTCTGTCTTCAAATGAAAAGAAATTTTATGGGAATAAACTATAATCACTAATGGATTAAGCAACAGGATCCGAATACTTTTCATATGAATAATCATGTTTTGATTAAGAGAGAGAATATGAACATTTTATCAAAAAGCCTTGAAAGATTTCAAGTTTCTATAAGAAAATGAAATGATGGCAAATTTGCTTATATGAAAGGAAATTAATGTTTTAAAAATATAAATTTCATGTTTGCTGATAGGTCTAAATAGGTCAACAAAACATCCTCTTGACAAAATTCAATGTATGCATATTATATATATATCTATTTTATATGTCACTATGTCAAAAAGCACAGATAAAATATCACAAAAAATCTACGAAAATAACTCCATAAAACTCTTCATGGTAAATAATTATTTATAGATGAATTGTAGATAACTTAGTAATAGAAAGCAAACAATAGTATTACAAGCCACCAACCTTTCCATCAAACACAATCTCCTATATAATACTTTCTGCAAAACAATTTTCCCTGGGCACAATGAACCCCCACTGTAATGAACACAGCTATGCATTAAGGGTAACAGTTCAAAAAAAAATTGAACCTGAGGAAATAAAATACAATTTAGGATTGCAAATGTGCTTGCAATTATTCCATTATTCCTAAATACAGGAATTTGTCCAAATACAGATATTGTCCAAATACATATTTTCTGTGAATATTCCAAATTTCCACATGAACTACTTGCAGAGTTAAAAAGGAACAAGTCATAAGAGCTGAGCTTTTCTGAGTAGGAACAAATATGTTAAATAATGACTTGTTTGTTAACAAAGTTAAAACCTGTGTACTTAAAAAAGATAAGTTTTGTGGTTTGCTGCCTGTTTCATTTGCCAAGCCCTCCTATGATTCTTTGGCAGTGTTCTTAATCTGAATTTTGCTTTATAGCCTTATAAATTTATTAAATAGGGCCTGATCTAATTCCTTTCACCTACTTTTCACCCATGGAGGTCTACTAACTTCTCTACAACTCTTTCAATTTAGGAAGTGGGAAAACAAGGTCTGTTATTTGAACCAAGTTTGAAACCAACATAAATCATAGTTGTACTCCAAAGCTGGCCACTACCTAGCACAGAGACTACGGACTACTAAGCAGATTAGCGGGTTTGCTTGTTGGTGAGGGTAAACGCTAGTAACATCTCCTAGTGAAAAAAAAGGGCAGAAAGTAAGCAAAGAAAGACACCTACTTGACTGCATGGTTCTAGCTGATATTTCCGTAGTAGAAGCACCCAGGCCTTGAGGAGAGCGTGCAGCCAGGCGGAAGTAGTACAAGCTGTTTGGTTTCAGCCCTTGCAGCCTATACGATATCCCTGGCTCAATGGTAATTCGTTGCTGTAACAAGAGAATCTGGTCATCTTCATTAAATTTTATGCAAATTTTTAAAATCATAATGTCTGGAACATCAGATTTCTGTCATCAGGATTCTTATCTCATCAAAATATCATAAAAAGAGTTAACAATGGTATCAAGGGCTATACTAGAGAAATTACATAATGAAAATATCATAGTTTAAAGGGTAAGATTCTACAAAAGGTAACCAGAATTAAGGGAAGTCAGAGATCTTTTTAATGTTGACACAGTTATCCACATGCATCAAATGAGAGGCAGACTGACAGGCCAACACCCATGAGTGTGCTCTACCTTTAAAAATGTGTATGTTGCTGTGCAACAGACCACAATAGAAACTGACACCTGCCCCTGGATAGTGGAACATGCCCAACATGTGCAATTTCAACTGAACAGATGTCTAGCTCATCTCTTAAGACCTTCTGCAATCTAAATAGGGGGGAAAGAAAATAAGACCAGAAGTAGCAACAGTAACTAGTATACAGTTTATAAAAGGTTGCTACAAAAGAGATCTGAATTTGCCAAGTTCTGGTGGGATAAAAATCAGATGTTAGTCACTAAAGAAAGCTGAACAATTTCTATGAAACCATATCATTAACCTAGGTTGATCTAAAATAACTGGAAAAACTTCCCGTGTTTTTTTTTTTCTTTTTTTTTTCAATATCAAAATATTATGGGGGTACAAATATTTTTTTTGGTTAGGAAAACTTCCTTTCTTACTTTGTAAATGCAGGACCCATCACTAAAAAAAATAAATTCACAAATTTTTCTATAACTTTTATGATTGTAAAGGACTTTTGAAATAAGATTTCTTTAAGCAAATGATAGAACTCTTACTTTTCATGCTTGAAATTTGCCTTTGCATTTTAGTAAAACTATAGTTATCTATGGGTAATCAATCTTGGATTGAACATTAGACTATAACAAACCTTAAAATATGAGCAAATATATAATCTAGTAACAGCATAAGTAATCTTAAAGCTTTTTATCCAATAGTGTTTGCTATTCACACAAACAAATAAGTGAAGAGGAATTCAAATATAAAACTAGAGAAAATATCCCTAGGGTATTCTGGTTCGCAAATACAAAAGCTTTCCGATATTTCAGATACACCAAATATGAAAAAAAGGGATTCTCTAAATAAATAATAGTAAGGCACAGTAGCTGTGCCAACATACAAGCATCCATAGTATTCTCAAAGGATTGCCATTCTCCTTCACTCTTTGTATTTATTTATTTATTTTAGTTTGGTGGTGGTGAAAGTTTAAAATAATTTAATGCTGATTTATGCCTTACAAAAAAAAACACTAATAGCTCAAATTGTACACTGGGTACTGTAAGTCATATCTGCATTTTAGTCATATAACTTTTTAAATGTTTAATTTATATTAGCTTTGTTAGTTAAATCTAAAAGCATTGCATTTAAAATCTGTTCTTCAGAGAGTCTGCCCAATTCAAGCAGATGTAATAAAACAGAAGTTTATAAGAATAAATTAATTTATTATACCGTTTAAACTAATATACCACAAGTTAATTGATAATTGTTCATTTAGTATGTGAGTTTTTAAAAAATGGTATTCCTCATTACAACTTAGAGGCTGTTTAGCTTTCTGAAGATCTTTTTTGGTTAAAAAATCCTTGGAGGTATGAGTTGTGGGAATTGAGTTTTGGAATATAGTGTCCTTAACACTTTTTGTCCTACTGTCTATTGGATTTCACAATAACAAAAGAAACATATTTTTTATTATTATGTATTCCTATTCCAAAAAGGTTAGATGTATCTCAGTATCAATTTCTACAATTTAATCAAATTGCACTCAAGAGACAATAGACCACGATGATTCAGAACACAGACTCTGGAACCTGACTATCTAGATTCCAATGCCAGCTCTGTCATTTACCAGTGTGAGACTTTGAGCAAATTATTTAACTTTTTTCTATACTTATAGCTTGTTATATGTGAAATGTATTAATAATAGAGGCTAGCACATAGCGTTAAGAATTAAATGAGTTAATGAATGTGAAACCTTTAGAACAGTGCCTATTAATATACATATTCATTATATCAATTTTCATTTCTTTTTTCAGTGATTGTCAACAGTTTTCACACCTTCTATAATCTATTGATATTTGCACAGCGTATGCAAACTTTATATATATTCACACACATAAAATAATTTTTGGCATACAAATAAACATTTGCTATGGGGAATCTTTCTCTGAAACCATTCTGGACAAATTCACCTAGCCAGGGCCTTTTATTAACTTATAGAGCTAACTTAGTCATGTGTCTCCACAGTGACTTAAGTACTTTAATGTAGAAAAGAACGAACAGAAGTCCTCAAGCCTCACCGAATATCTATTCTTCTATGACCTGATAGAAAGAAGTTCCAATAAGAGCAGCAGTTGTTTTGCTGAATAATTTTTTTTTAACTTAGAAGTCTTTTGATGAATAAATCTTTTCCACCAAGATGCTGTATAGATATGTGACCAAGAGCTTGGGTAAGTACACAGAAACAAAGTAGTGGCCCTATGTAATGAATGACTATGAAGGTGAGAAGGTCCATCTTACCTCCTCTCCATGCTCCCCATCTTTGTAAACCAATTCATAGCTGGCAATGGTATCTGAACGTGGAGGTGTCCAAGAGAGCAAAATACTTGTTTCAGACTCAGGTTCTGCTTTGAAGTTTAGTGGCTGCCCTGGTACTAAAAACAGGAAGGCAAAGGCTTGAACTCACCATCACCATGAGTATTCACAAGTTCTTCCCTTAGTGCATCTAGTTAAACCTTTCGAAATGTGTCCATGTGTATCAGCTTTGTGGAAAACTAGCTCTCTCACACTGTACGAGTTAGCCTCTTTATGTACAGCCCACTTTTCCTCCAAGAGGCAAAAACAATGTTAAAAATACTGTCCTCATCCTTGAGTAGAATAGTATCTATTCAAAATATAGTGGAATTCACTAATATAGAATGTCAGCCTCTGAATTCAATTTTAAGGATAGTAAAATTATTGATTTCATAATATTGCTATTAGTAATAAATGATATAATTTATATAAAGCACTTGAAATATTGCCTAAAAGATGACAAGTGCTAAATGCCCCAAAGCTACTGTTATTTACAATTGAATGAGAACTTATTCCCTAACGCTACCTGTAACAATCAAAATTATTTCCAATTAGGTTTATAAAATCCCACTTTTACTCTATTAATAAAAGCTATGGGCAAACAGAATCCCCTGTTTTCTTACCAACCCAAATTTTGAAAAAGAGGTGAATAAAAGGAAAAACAAAACAAAACAAAAAACCCCTATCATTTATAAATAATTACTTCTAATTCCTAAATTACTTTAAATTATTTAATGCACTAGACCTAATATATAGTATTTTCCCTACTGGCATTGAGCTAAACCACTACAGAAATTAAAGTTTACAGAATACACTTATTATTAGAAATATGGTAATTTAATAGAAGTCATCTATAATTCTTATGTTAGCCACATAATCTATGCAACAAGCAATTTGGAAGAGCTATCTATAGGATGTAATAAAGATCAGGAAGTTTATTCAGTTTAAAACACCTTTCACAGGCCGGGCATGGTGGCTCACACATGTAATCCTAGCACTCTGGGAGGCTGAGGCAGGAGCATCGCTCAAGGTCAGGAGTTCGAAACCAGCCTGAGCAAGAGTGAGACCCCATCT
>VBSM01003204.1:49011914-49028360 GCA_008086735.1 Cheirogaleus medius | reverse complement strand
AAAAAAAAAAAGGACAATAATACTTCACATCAGAGGAGAAAAGAACACCTAAAGTATATTTCTGGCAATTTGAGCATAAACATTCTTAAACACATAAAAATAATATAATTTACAGCTGATATATGACATCATAATTTTAAAAATAGTGCTTGAAGCACCATTTTCTCAGGAAAAGAGGCTTTTGGAGATATAAAATGTATTGCTTTCTTTTTCTTTTATAGTCATTTCTCCATAGTATGACTACAAAAATGTGCTTGTTCAAAGAGAGATTAAAAGTCTAATTGGGTCTGCAAGAGTGATATCTAGGATCCCTAATGATCATTTTTATTCCTCTGCTTGGTTTTTCAACCTGTGTGTGTGTGTGTGTGTGTACAGGCACGCACTCATGTTTGTACTGAAGCTTACGGCTACAAATAATCAGTACTTCATATTTCTAGTCACCTATACCATCTTCCCTCTCTCTCTCTTTAATCAAGGGCCTTGTGATTCTCATTAATTTGATGCCTCTAGGAACTTACTCCAGGAACAGGGTATCAGTTTTTTTTTCTAGTACCTGCCCTGTGGGTGACCTAACACAGTCATTTAGATTGAGACATGGAGACAAAAAAGATGAAATATCAAAGAACAAGAGAAGAAGGGACAGAGAGGAATAAAAACAAATAGGAAAATGGCAAAGTAAATTGGAAAATGCATTATTTCTAAAAGGGAAATACCAAAAGCATTGGCAGAAGCAACAATGGAAGCCAAAAGTGATCAGAGAAATGGGAAAAGTATGAATTATTATTTATTTATTTTTTTTGAGATAGATTCTCACTCTGTTGCCCAGACTAGAGTACAGTAGTGTCATCATAGCTCACTGCAACCTCACACTCCTGGGCTCCCCTGATCCTCCTGCCTTAGCCTCCCGAGTAGCTGGGACTACCAGACTGCGCCACCAGGCCTGGCTGATTTTTCTGTTTTTAGTAGAGACAGGGTCTCCATCTTGCTCAGGCTGGTCTGGAACTCCTGAGCTCAAGCAATCCTCTTGCCTCAGCCTCCCAGTGTGCTAGGATAACAGACATGAGCCATCGTGCCCAGCCCATGATTGGATTCTAATACCAGATGGTAAAAGGGTTTCTTAGCCTAAAAATATACACATATGCATATGCATGCAGTAACTTATTTTTCCCCAGTTTCATTTGTTTCTTTCTCTCCCACAATTACCACAAGTCTGAGAAAGAAGAAAGCCTATGTTAACTCCTGACTCAAACCAAACCAGAATACGGTTATCGTCGAGAATTAGAAACAGGTACAACATTGAAGGACTGCTCTCAGGATAATAATTGCTTGTTGCCTAATGCTAATAATAAATTGACGTTGATTGAAAACATCTTGGAAACCTAATTCACTTTTTCTTACTTAAACTGTTTACTTTGTGTTTTTAATTTGTCTTGAGCAAATTCCCAGTTGGTCTCAATGTTTCATTCTTTAGTTTAGTGACATGAGCTTCATCTGATCTTTTAATTCTGTTTATTTCTATTATGAACCCCTTCCTTCTACATAATGAATTAAATACGCGCATCAAAGTCTCGGAGGGTATGCTGTACTTTTTATTCTTGCACAAAGTAAGTGTTAGCAAGACAATTTGATGGTAGGTCTCCTTATCTAATATATCCGGGATTCTCTCCTTTTCTTTCAGGGTCCTCCTTTTAAAGGGGTTTAGAGGGTACCTTCATTTACTAGATTTTGAACTTGTGGTGGAAACACAAATGCCTAGAGGGGTCAGGCAGATCATTTAGATGATTTAGATGAGTGTGAAGGCCATATGCTGCCTGGAGCCAATGGGAGAACCTGCTCCACGTGAAGAAGGACGACAGGTCATGCTCAGTACAAGCAGATTATTGCCTTGTGAAATGTGTGCCCAGTCTTGCCCTAGCTTCTGGTTTTTTTCCACAGAGATTAATAACAAATCTTCTAGATAAAATATTTTTATTTTTAATAATTTAAAATTAACAAAAAAACACTGTATGGGGCAAAATGCACCTATAGGCTAGATTTAGCATATGGACTGGTGCCATAAATTATCTTTTCATTAATATTATACCAGGATCTAAGCTGATAAATGGCTTAAGAGTGCCACTACTCAGACGTTCTTGGGAATTGAGGGTCTACCTAAAGATACTGCTTCCTCAGAGTCATTTTGTTATATTTGAAACAGCCACCATGAAGCTGAGGATTCAAAGAAATTTTTAAAAAGCTGTGAAATGAATGAATGTCTTTTTAAATTCCCAAACAGATTAGTCCTAATGATCATAGTATATGTACACAAGAAAACACTTCAGGGGATGCCAGGCTATCATATTTGTTTTTTCTGTACTACTTGGAAATACAGTGAGTACTTTCATAATCTGCTAATTGAATTTTTATACCAAATATTATGGCTACAGAGGTTCTATTTTACATTTATAACGATGCTTTCTCCATAAATATGTTTGCATGTTTCCATTACTTATGTATACAAACATATAAACATTTACTTAAATATATATCTTTATTTATGCTCTTATAGTCTTTACAAATCACACTTTATAACTGGTATTCTTTTACCTTCACTTACTAGTTCTTTGTCTATGTGTATTTTATTTCTTTTATTTAAGAGCTTTTCCATGTTGTAACATTTCCTTCACCAATTAGCTGAACACAAATTTTATGGGAAAGTCTCAGATTCTTGGAAACTCATGGGCAAATATAAACAACACATTCAGAATCTCAAGCACTATCTCTCTACATTAAATTGACATGATATTCACCATCAACCAAACTTTAGAATCAGACATGGAAAGCAGAAATAAAAGTAGAAATACAAATTTTTCCTTAAAATTATATTTAAGAAATCCTTATATCCTGTAAAGTTATATCCTCCCTCTTGATTACTTATTTAATGTCCACAAGGAAATAGAAATATGAGCTATGAAGTCCCTGAAACAAGATTATAATCCCATTGATAAATGTCAAGTACTTGAGTATTACTACGAGTACACTCTATATAAATATCTCAAGGCAACTCAAAAGACAGAATGAAAAAAGACTAAGAAATAAAAGGAAAATTTTACATTTCTCTGAAACGCTGATATATTAAGAGAGATCAATATTTGAGTAAAAGTTAGGGATTTTCTCTAAAGAAAAGTTGGCATATATTATACTGCTAAATGATAATTTCTTCTTGCCGTATTATAAATATATTACCAAAGATACTAGAAAACTATTATTGCTAAAATATCTAATACTTTAATAAGGTATGTATTTTAAAATGTTTATATATAGCATATTAATAAATGATAATAATAATAATAAAAGCAACAGCCAGAATCATTGTGGTAGTAAAACAAAACAAAATTCAAAACAAGGAGTCTGATCTATAACTGCCACAAATATATAATCCACAAAATAGGTACTTAATACACAAGCATCTGTACAAATCTTATGCTCAATTGTCATTAAATATAAATAAGAAAAAGTTAAATTTTATTATAGTTGCACTTACATCCAGTGCTCCTTTACACATTGCTATAATTATTCAGAGAAAGCATTTAAATTGGACCCATAATTTTGGTTATTGGAAAGCAGTCTTTTTGTAGTTTGTTTATCTAGCCTGTTGACATATACTAATGAAATGCTTTATAAAGTTCTAGAAACCTAAAGCACTTTGTCTCTAAATGTCATAGCTTAAATTTTTAACACTTGTGCAATGCCCAGAATTTGTAGTAGAATTAACTTCTCTAAAATGTTTACAGTTGATACTACCCATTAGTATTTATTTGGTAAATATATCTAATTCTTTATTGTCTGAGGTCTACACTGCTAGGGTGTATCTATATAAATCAGTAGCCTTTTTCCAATAATCTATTAAATGCACAGAAGAACTAGAGGTCCGATATGTTTTCTAAAGAAAATTCAGGAAAAAAGACATTAGGATTTAAGATGTAATTTGTTACATTTCTTTACCAGAGTTCTATTTGTACTTCTGCAAAACATAGTTACAGAATGTTCTTATGTTCTTATGATAATTATCCCTATAAGAAAACCACAGGATGTCCCTTTTACTTCCTGAATAATGCTTTCTAATAATGGAAATATTTTTATAGCACAATATAAATACTCCCCTTATCAATGGCCATGCAGTCCCTATATTTTCAAGGTAAACTTGTTACAAGTGACTGTAATGTCAGAAGTTAGAGTGATGGGAAACTTGGAAGATTGAATCATATTTCTAAGAAATAATCATCTTAACTAAAATCCTTTAATATTTAAAACCATTTAAAGATTACTTCATATAGTCAACTTACTAATATTCACAATTAAGGGGAAATACTCTCCTGATTGACTATAAAACAGATCATATTCTGATTTTCTATATTACCAGATATATACAAAATATATACATCAATCATCTATATCAATCTTTGTGACAGTTATCATAGAGAAGATCTAAAGTGATGACTTCTCTCTTAAACTCACTTTGTTTCTAAATCTGTTTCTGCAGAGTCTGATTTTAAACAAAGATAGGAATGTGAATGTCAGGCGATTAAAGATAATAAAATGAAATGAGCACCTTTCAGACACAGAAGACATCAACATGTATATTTCTGTGTATATGTAATTCAAATGTACTTAAATTCATACATATTATTGATCGGTAAATTTTTGTAGGTTTAGAAAAGATAGAATTGTAATGAAAATAATCATATCCATAAATTTTACCTCTCTAAGAATATATCATAATGGTTGTATGTTTTTGCTCAGCAATGATCCTAAGAATTAGCTCGTCAGTTACAAGAAAAAGGAGCAGCTTACTATTAGTTATATCAGAAGTAGCATCATTGGATTTGGCAGGTGTCCACTAATATCAAATGGCCTTACCTAAGCTTATAAAACAGACCAAATCACTGGTGCTATTTTGGAGGGTTTTCTTAGCCTATTGATTTTGGCAGGCACAAGTCATTATTATGTCATTATATATCTTCTCAATCAATGGGTATTAAAAGTACAACTATTATGGAAAGTTCTTGAAATATCTTAATGTAAAAGTGAGTTAGTCAAACAGAGAGTGGGAATAACTATCCTAATATATCCATGACCCATTCATCTAGATTTTCTAAATTCTGTCATTAAATTATATCAAACCTCTTGAAAGCAGAGTCCCTAGATCACAGTAACTCAATTGCTTCTCTCACAATATTACCTTTACTGAGTTATGATTCAATGTCACATTATGTCCACTGGTAATATTTTTAAAAATCCAAATATGGTCTATTTAAACATCACTTCTATATTTTTCAATAAACTGTGATTGAAGGCATCAGTGTCTGTCATTCACGATTCTCAAGGATTCACATTTTGGTTGAATTTAGTTTAAGAGAAATTTTTTGTTTCTTAGATCATTCTATCATCAGAAAATAAAGATGTGAAATGTTGTAAATTTCTAAGTTGAAGTTGGTGTTATAAAACTTAGAGCCACATTTAGTGATTGGGTATAATAATTTTTCATGAAAAATGTTATTTCTTCCACTTCTTTCAGATAAACTTATCTTTTTCATATCTAAACATTTTAGTGTGCTTTTGCACTGGGATAATACTTGAGCCACTTCAAGTATTTCAGAAGTAAACGATATGTAATTCTCAAAGACATGAATAAATGACACACTGTGATTGTCTCTCTTTCCTCTATTCACTTACTGAATACTCAGTAGGCACAAAAACACTAAAACTATCACATTAGCAAATTATTAATCTGAAAGATAACATTGGTTGAAAGTATCCAGGATCCCTGGATTTAAATTCTGCTTTTCCACTTAGTAATCTTATGATCCAAGGTAAATGCCTGAATCTTTTTGTTCTACATCTACTTAATTGGGTTGTGACATTTAATACATGCAAAATTCATAACATAGTGCCAGGCATGTTGGTTGCTATTATATTTTACCTATTAAGCTATAAAATGTTTCTATCCATTATCTAAACTACACCCCTGTTATGAGTTTAATTGCATCCCACAAAAATTCATATGTTGAATGAAGACCTAATACCCAGTACCTCAGAGAGTAACCTTATTTCAATATAGGGTCTTTGTAGATGTAATCAGTTAAGATGAGGTCACGAGGGTGGACCCCCATCCATGATGACTGATGTCCTAATAAAAAGGGGGGATTTGGACACAGACACACATACAGGGAGAATGCCACATGAAGATAAAGGTAGACATTGATGATGCTTCTACAAACCAAGGAACAACAAAGACTGCCAGCAAACCACCAGCAGAAGCTAGAGGAGAGGCATGCAGTATACTTCCCTGACAGTACTCAGAAGGAATCAACACTGTTAACACCTTGATCTCGGACTTCTAGGCCCTAGAAGGTCCTGTTGTTTAAACCACCTAGTATGTGGTACTTCTTTTTACAGCAGCATTAGAAGACAAATATAACCACCAAATTCAATAAGGTAGTTATTATAGATTATAAAACTGAAGTTCAGAGAGATGAAGTAACTTGTCCAAGGTCATAAAGCTAATAAATGGTAGCTTGGAATGTAAATCCTGGTTATGTTGCTACAAAGACCAGGGATTTAAAATATATCACAGCTTAAAAATTTAAAAAAGCTCAAAGTAGAATGCAAGTTTCAATATATTGTTTTATAATCATTTAGTGGTTATGTAGCTGCTAAAATAGTATAATAAAAAACAATTTCATAACAGTTGATCACTTTTAGTAAAAAAAAAATAAAATAAGATTCACAGATTTCTGCGTTTTCCAATGAGAAACTTTTATGGTAAAACTAGTCTACAATATTTTTCTGCATATTAATATAGCAAATAAATACAGAAGAACTGCGAATGGCACACAAAGAAGATATATGGATGGGTTTTAGTACAATTGTGGTGAAACATATATTTTTACAGTTAGCTTTCATACAATGTAGTAAAGAAAATAGTAAATCCATGAATAAGCCAGTGAGAACCAATAACAGAGTGAAAACAAAGCCAGGCAGGCTGTAAATATGCTCTGAGATTCCTAGCAGCATGGACAAATAGGTAAACATACTGAGTCATATGATTTATAAGGCCCATGACATGAAAAACAAATCAGTAGTTAGTAAAACACAGGTATCAATGAAACCAGACAATGGATACATTATCTAGTTCTGACATCTGAGAAAACACATTAATTCGTTGCCAAGATTAGCAATGAGTTACACCTACAGATTACAGATACTGTCTTCAATAATATGGTTATCATATAGATCTCCAAAACAAGCCAGTGGCATGCTGCCAAAATACTCATAGATTAATGTAAGTTTAAAAAATGCCAACACAATAAAGAATTAAATGAGTAGCTTTCAGATGCTTAAGGATAAACTTTAGAAGAGAGCCGATATTTTATACGCCCAGCCCAAGGCAAAACTGATCACCTTGGATCAAAGACCAAAGAGGTTTGATATCCTCTTATGAAAATAAAACCACTGGTATAGTCAAGTGTTTCTTCATAAATTAGTCTGACATCTGCTCTAGCACCAAGTAAAATGAGTGAATCAGGCCCCAAAGTTCAATCTGAGATCATGGTAACTGTCTTTCTTCACCCAATGAGGTTAGTTGATGAAGAATTTTAAAACAAAATTAATGCCATTCAGAGCATATTTTTAAGGTAGTAGCTTCTTGACAAACACAAGCCATTTAAATATCTGATGCCCTCTGACAGTTTTATTTTTAACTTTATCTTGAACCATCTAATCTTACACAAATTAATTTTTTGAGACCACTCTCCCAAAGTCACTAGCATAATTTTTCTTAAATTTAAAGAAGCATAATTTTTCTATTCTTGAAATAGTACATGAAGGAGGCATTCCTCTATCTCATGTAGAAAAGTCTTCAAGTCATTTCTGTACAAATTAAATGAAAAGTGTGCTAGATACATCCCTTTGCTTAAAATGGTTATTTAGTCTTTCCAAGATCCATGCCTATTCCTTTCTAGATGTCTTATTATAACCCCTCACTCTGAAGCCTTACATCTCAAAAATTAGAATTTATACTATCTTTGTTCTTTCTTTCTTTGTCCTTCTTACCTCTTGGCCCCAGCACCTCCCTCCTGCCCTGCTTTCCATCCTGAACCAAACTTACCTCCTGTCTGAGTAATGACTTGTATGTCACTTGAGAGAGGACCATCTCCAATTGAGGTAAAAGCCAGGACTTTGACAGAATATGTTTTCTGGGGCACTAAGTTGCCAATAGTGGTGATTTGGCTGTCAGCTACATTATGTTTCATCCAGTTGTTGACGTGCTGAGTGGGATCCATCGTATAATAAACTCTGTATCCTTGGATCTGTCCATTTGGCTCCTCCGGTTCCTTCCACTGTACCAAGATGGTGGTAGAACTCAACATCCGCGCCTGGACATCCCTGGGGGCACTGGATGGCGCTTGTTCTGAGGTTTGTGTTAGCACAGGCTCACTGGGAGGCCCCCGCCCAATGTTATTGACAGCAACAACCCTAAATTCATAATCCGAGTAGGGACTTAGTCCAGCAACACTGTAGCGTGTGGTTGCTACCCCATCAATTTCTTTGTAAGGTTCCTCAGAATTTTTAGGTTTATGCTGAATGATGTAGTAAGAGACAGGCTCAGGGTTCCCAGAGTCCCACGTCAGTGTGATGCTTGTAGCTGTGCTCTCTGTCACTACGGGAGTTCCTGGAGGTTTGGGTAAGGCTTGGGTGGGGGAGAAAAAAGACATTGACTATCCAACATCTCTAAACATCTCTATAATGTTGTAAGACTTGATAAATTCTACTGTTGTAATGACAGGATTATGTATCTACTGACAATTTAGTTAGATGAACTTATAGCAAACAACAGTTTTCTAAGTGGTCAAGAAATACAGTAAAACATACATAGTTGACACAAATCCTATTTTACCAGAAGGGCTTGACAGCATATTTTTAGGCTTGTATCCAAATCTAACACTTATTAGCTAAGTGATCCCGGATACATTCCTTAACCTCTCTTTGCTTTAGTTCTCTCATGTGAAAAATGGGAAAACTGTATTATTGAAGTTGTATTATACAGCTGAGTAACTGTATTTCATGGGTTTGCTATGAAGATTAATGAGCTAATCCAGTAATGCTCTTAGAATATATCTGGAAGTCTCACAAAACATTAGTTTTAATTATTATTATTATCCCAAAAGCTTGGCCAATTAGCCCTTTGCTTTGAGAAATAAGTACTATAACTGAAATACCAATAAACATTGTAAAGAACAAAATTTGGAATATACTGAAATGGAATTAAATTGCTCTGAAAGAATAGTATCTATATTGTTGTAAGACATTACTAAACTTTTCTTATAAATAATCTAACCAAGAATTTTAACATAAAAAAGAATGGAAATTTCAAATCGAATGTTTTTTTCTGAATATTTAAAAAATGGTGAAGGTACTAAATTGACATAATCACAAATCACTTTTTAAAGGATTTTACCATCATAATACTATGTATTCTATATCTACATCAGAAATATCTGGGATTACAGCTGCATGACAAACATTTGCAATTAAATCCATCTTTTCAGAGACCTAATTCTTTCCTTTTATCAGAAGAACACAACTCAAAATACTACCAGGCAATATTATAAAACATCTACATTGGTAGCCTCACATTTAAATGCTTTACTGTAAACAATGATTCTGAAAAGCAGTGATCTTAGGGTAGAAAGGGGAATTCTACCAGCTGACTTTTTAGAGAAAACCCAGAAAGTAACACTCAGATAATCAGCCCATTAGTATCCCTGTTTCCTTGTCAACATAAATGCAAAAATATAACATCCCCTAGAATGGCAGCTTTTCAAGAACAGCAAACTTGTACTTCTTTCTTACTACTGTATTTCCCAACGCCCAGAGCACACAGCCAGGCACTGAGGAGGTTTTTAATGAAAATTCTTAAATGACTAACTGAATGAATGAGTCAGTACCCATTCTCCTCCCTCTCTTCAGCCTGTTCTTTTTGCTTGGATTTAGTTTATTTTTTTTCCCCTTCAAGATTCACCTTTATGTTTTATTTATTTATCTTTGAGGTGGAAAGGGTAGGGAAGTGGCAAGAGTCAGGAAAACAAAGATAAGAAGGTGAACAAGCTATCAGTTCAATGTGATTCCTGCCTTTGAATTCTTTAAAGGTCTTCAGCACACCTTCAAATATTTAAAGCTTAAATGGTCATTATGAGAAAAGGTGATTCGATATTTACATATTACTTGAAGAACTACAGAATGATAATATTTACCCAAAGAAATGTACGAAAAATAATAATAAAAAGACATTTGTTCAAATATTCTGACCTGGCATTTTTTTCAAGGAAGTGAGTGATCCAGATTTCCCCTACTTATCTTTCTGAACTTTCAAGGCAAATAACAATATTGCTAATTAAAGTTGTGTTTACTGGTATTTAGCTGACATTAGTAGTTTCACTAGGTCGCAATTGTTGCGCAGATAGGTTTTGTGTCTGTAATGTACGGATAAGTACGTTTATTATTTTAAGGATATGCAATACAATATTATTTCAAATGAGTATAAATGTTAATGTGTATTTCTGTTCTCATGTCACTTTATTGGTTTTATATGGCATCTATCTGATATACATGCTTGGTTGGAGATGTAACACCAATTACATAACATGCACATTGCATTTTCTAAGATCATACTTCCTAGAAAGGGAAGATAATTTCACAATAGTTCTAAACATTTGCAGAAAACTCCGACTAACCCAATTTGCAAACGTTTTCTAGAATTCTATAAACACTGGGCAAAAAACAACTGGTACCCCCACACACTTACATTCTTTTTTTCCTTTGATTCAGAAATATTCATGGAATATAGTACTTTGGTTATATTTAGTACATGTATTTTAAGAAGAGAATATTTCTCGAGCATTCATATGTGAAGGTGCAAGACAAAACTAAAACAGAATATAATGCTAGTTACACTTTAATTTTTAATAGTAGGGCCCACCAAAACTTTAAAGCATCCATTATTAGATCATGTTAATTTTAATTCTTTTTCTCTTCTTTTTATTTTGTCTGCAGCGATTTTGAGTATTCATTGAAACTTATTTGGGTTTTTCTTGTGACTCTTCTCAAGGTTCTGCTCTACTACGATGTCTATATGCATCAGTTCTACCAGAACGGCCGACCATGTCTAACATTCCTAATCCTGTCTGGTTAGTTCCTGGGACCTGTCTGTTTTTAAATATTTTGATGATTACCTCTATTTAGGCTGCCAAATAATTTTAAGAAAGAATCTGCCTACCTAGACACATATATCTTATATAACACCATAGACATGATTAGGTTATGAACATTTGAAACACTGAACGAGGAATTGATTCATTTTAGAATTTCGAGGACAGGCTTTCTTGAAGCATTAGTCAGATGGCTTGAGTGTACCCAGATCCTCAAAGCATGATCCGTTGAGCATACCTTTGACAGTGATCTGTGCTATTGCTTCAATGACACCCAGTGTCGACATAGCAACACAGGTATAATTTGCTGACTGTCTTACATCATTCAGTTCTAGGACATTTCTTCCTATTGGCATATCATCTTCAGGTGTCAGATCTTCTGCCCCCAACATCCACTTTACATAAGGCATTGGTGACCCCACGGCCACACAGGTGATATTAACGCTTCCACCTGGCATGATTTCATGATTAGTGGGTGGGATAGAGAATCTTGGTGGGACACGGCGAACTGGAACAAAACACAAGGGAAGATGATAACATATACAAGGCAAGAAAAAAAGTGGATCGTTAAACACGTGACATGCACTGTACAGACACAAACAATTGAACATATCGTGGCTTGTCCAAAAACGAAACAAAGAAAAACTGTGGATAATACAGACCATACAAGTATGGTGTGTGTATACACAGAAGAATTTAGTTTAGTCATTGATACCTTAGACACGTTCATACAAAAGTTGATCAGACCTACAAGGGCCCCACAAATAACTATCTACATACTAACAATACACAAACATCATGCATAAGATAAACACAAAAACATATACATACATGCATATAACAATGATTCTATGCATGCATGTATATGCAGAAAACGGGGCTGGAAGGGTCATCAGCATGTTTAAGTTGCGTATCAAAACCAACTTCAGAACTGTGCACTTCCAGCTGATGTGAATGTACGTGTGGGACCACACTATCACATCCCAGCCCTGGAAAACATCACCTAGAGTACACTGAAAGTGCACTTTATTTGCTTTCAGATTCAGAGTGGATGCAGCCTCACACTAACACTGGAACAAACACAGAAATGTATATACATCTCAATTTACAGTCACAGAAGAAACAGGCTAACACCAGTAGAGATACTGGGTTGGGTCATGCAAGGCATGCACAAGATGGAATCTCAAGGCCCGTGCTAAGGATAAGGGGAGAATGGCTGGAATCCAAGACAACAATGACAGCGAAGAAATAACGAGGCAATAGAACTAAACACAAAGGGAGGAGGTAAAGTACAATGATTGAGACGGGGAGTTAGAGGATGATAAGGTTGAAAGTTGGAAGATATTAGATTAAGCTCAGGTTGCTAAAGGTAAGATTTGCAAATTCAGGAAGGAAGCTGGTATTTTACATTCAAGATTCCATTCAATTTATATCTAAGGTAAAACAACATAAATGATGACAAAATCTAATAAGAGGCTTTTTATGCCTACATTCAAATTGAGGGACATCAGATCTCAAACATACAACATGACATGACATTAAGAGAAGAGATCATATTAAAGCAATATAACACAGAGAAAATTACCAAGCAATTACAGTTCAGTGTTCCTGCTTCAGATAATCTGAATATTTATGTGTGTTTAAATACACGTGTCTTGGACATGGTACAAGGAGAGGCTGAGAGATAAATAAGTTTCATCTCGGGTTTTTACTGGCAAAACATTATATCATGAGAATTTTAGCTCATTATTTTATTTGCTTTCAGAGAATAATCTTTTGGAGCACACCTTAAATACAGATAACAAAGTGATTTTAAAAAATTATAAATAGACTTATTAACAAACAACCTCATAACCCCAAGAAGAAGATAAGTAATTCTGTCTGAAAACTTTTTGGCTGCACTCAAGGTTGAGATAAACCTCCACTGATTCGAGAGGGCTCACTGCGATGGCCTCATGGGTGAATGACAGTCATAGGAGAAGAAGAGAGAGCTAAGCATGCCTCCTGCAGCCAATTCACAGAGGTTACACAAAGCAAGCAGGAGCCAGTGTAGACTCTGAGGTGTCAAAGAACATATCAAGAAAAATGGAGGAGAGTTTAGTCTTCATGCTTGGGATTAGGGGAACAACTCTAAAATGTCATTCTATGGGCAGCAGGCATCCTTATCAAACAGAAATTAAAGGTGGGGTGGGAGATGGGAAAAGTGGAGCAGGAAGGAAAGCAGGAACACTGACCAAGTTCACTGGACCTTAGAGAGTTACTTGTTACCAGTTACCATGCACCCGGGTACATTCTCTCCCGTCATGCACCACAGTTAGATACCACCAGCAAGCACCAGAAGCCATGGCCAGGGCATTCTCTGCTAAAACATACCATTAACCAAAAGGAGACCACAATGCAGCTACATTCATTTCATTTGTATTCTTTGTTATTGGTTTAATTAATAGTTTTGTAAGGTGGGTAAAAAGTAAAAAACACACCAACCTTCTCGCAGCTCTGAGGGATGTAGGGGGTTTGATGCAGAACACAATGAAATGAGGAAAGGAGAAAAACAAGGGAAACACAGAGAGAGTAAAAAGGCCATATCAAGGCTTTCAACTACTACTTGAACATCTTTATTTGCTCTAGTTCATCCTTCCTACCTTGGCTAGAAATGTTAGCAATATCTCACGGACTAACACGGTATTAGAAACAATAGCTAGCATCATTTTGAAATTTTCCATGGAAGAAGGTACACATGCCTCATGCAGCAAAGGAGGTCACCATCGTGAGAAAGAGGGTCAAAGGGCTTTCAAAGAATTTTGAGAAGAAATGGTTTTCTCCATATTCCCCCACCCCACACTCCACAGAAAGAAAGGAGAGAAAAAACATCCCCAGGGACACAAAATTATCTCTAACAAAAATTTCAAAATCAAGCTAGATATTTTCTCAAGGGAACCCATCCTATTGTAACTTAAAGCCCTCTTAGTCTTTTATATGTTCCCACCTCCACCCACGCCTTTTGTGGTTATTCACAGACATGTAGACCAGGAATAAGAACATTCCCATTGGACAAAAAAACTACAGGAACTGGCTTTGAGAACTCTGGGGAAGAGGAAGCACTTCTTTCTAGTTGAAAGGAAAGGCACAGCTATACATAAGCTCAAAATTTAATCGCTTCTATTAATTTATGAGAAAATATGAATGCATCTTCATAAATCATTCTTGTCCCAAGGACAACTAATGCTATATTTTAAAATACAATCAGTATTCCATGGCATTGGAAAAAATTAAACTTTTCAGTAAGTCTTAATAATTTAAACAAATGTATATATATATGTGCACATATATAATACTGCGTGCTTATAATTAAGAAAGGATAGGAAGAAGGAAGAAAATACAATGTGCTATTAAGTGTAGCACCTGTTTTATAAAGTTAGCAGCTTTACCCTTACAGTTCAGCAGCAGAGGTCGTGAAGACATAAACACCTTTATGCTTGGAGTTGCACAGAGAACTGATTAGTAGCACACCAAGCAATCATTTCAGGGTTTGTAAGGAAAGGGAAGAGGAACAACAGAAAAAAAAAAAAAAAAGAGGAAGGAAAGAAGAAAATCTCAAACAAATGCAAAGCACAGTTCAATCAATGCGGTAAAAATAGAAATCAAGGTGTAAAAATGCAAATATACTTACAACTTCAAGCCTCGGGACAGATTATACTCAAGAGTTGTCTTTCTTTTTTTCTAAACAACATATTATTTTACTTCTCTATTGACTAAAATGCTTCAGCTATTACCAAATGAGCTTGTTAACTATTCACATTAACAACGCAGACCCTGTGGGTGTCTCAACTCCCCCTGAGCCTAAATGCAGACGCGATGCCCGGGTGATATCATTCCTACCTCTGACATATAAATTGGCAGGGGCAGAATAGCGAGTGCCCGCGCTGTTGGTGGCAACACACTCATATTTTCCTTGGTCAGATTCTTCACTCTGTTCGATCTGAAGGGCTCCTGTATGGATATAAAATATATTGCCAAAGAAATGGTCAGAGAAGGCTTTCTCACTTCAGAAAACTAAACCTCTTAACAATATGAAAAGCCCTGCAAAGCGAAGGTCCACTCAACGTCGATTCAATCTCTTGCTAAGGTGCACAGACAGAAAATGATGCGATGAGAAGAACATATAGAGATTATTTTTTTTAACATCATCATTGCTAGCATAAGAAAACAATATCTCTTTTCCCAAGCAAGATTTCTAGTCATAATTAACACTCTTATTTCCTAGACTAATAAAATGAAGATGGGTGAGACTGCTTCAAGGAAGTATGGCTTTTAAATAAAACAAAAGATTAATTTTTTTGGTTTTGTTTTGTTTCATTTTGGTACCAAAAGTGGCGCAAAAGAAGAGTATGCTCAAAAAAAACCAGGCTGGGTTTTCAAGAAAGTCTTCTGCGGAAGAAAGCCAAAAATACGCAGCGAGCACAAAAAGGCTGCACAAAGTGAAAAATTAAAATTAGTCATTATAAATTATCAAAATATCACTTAAAGAAACAAAACTCCCTTAAGACATGCAGATTTTTAAGAAAAGAAAGACAGTTTGCCACGACTTACAATCATTTATTAACGTTTGCTGAAAAACAAAGAGCAGTTGAATTAGAAGATTATAAAAAAGTTAAAAAGCACGGCCTGTGCCACAAGGAAGAGCCAACCAACCACTGCTTGAGGACCTCAAGACGGATCCCCTAAGACACCCATCAAAATCCACCAGTGGGATTAGCAGTGTGGTGTCACAAAACCCCAAGAAAAATACAAAACAAGAATTACAAAAGAAATGCACACTGAGTCAAAGTATGAAAAACCGGCAATACCACATACCACCAAGAATACTGAGCACCTTTTGTTTCCATAGCCTGAAGGACGGAAGATCCAAAAATCCAGAGGCGAGTAATCCAAGAAAAAAAGAAGTGGGGAAAAAAGCATTGCTGTCAGACTGTAGGCGAGTGGGATCAGGTGGAAAGGGGAGTCATTCTTTGACTTTAAGACATTAAGAGAAAAAAGAATTGAAGAACAAAAGCAAAAACCTTTTGAAAGATAAAGACAAAAAGCAGATGTTCCAGGCTGTCTTCTGCATGTCTGCCACTGTTCTCCAGACCACCTTGGCTTTGGTCCAGAACAAGAACAGCTAAGGAAGAAAAAAATGATCTTTTTTTTTCTCCGG
>VBSM01003204.1:48988982-49011904 GCA_008086735.1 Cheirogaleus medius | reverse complement strand
AAAAAAAAAAAAAAAGAGAAAAAGGAAAAAGGAAGAAGAAAAGAAAAAAAGAGGGACAGATGGTACGCTGTGACTGGTCTGTGGTCTAAAGACCGGGATATGCTTTCTTTGAAGCATATCACAACTTAAATAATCATTTTCATAAAGAAAGAAATGAACAAAACAAAGAGAAAAAGAAAAAGGAAAGGAAAGTTCACAATATGAGAGTCACTGATCATAACCAAACAGTACAAAGGGGAAAAATAAAGTTGATGGACATTATCGGAATGATTCTAAAAACAGGACAAAGATGAGAGGGATGAAAGGACAGAAAGAATGAGTAAGATCATTCTGTGAACGTTAGTTCAGCACTCTTACCTCTTATTGGTGTACCACCTGGGTGGATAATATGAATGCAAATAAGATTAGAAAGAAGAAGCATTAGTACGAGAAGAAGGAGGCTAGGGCTGGGGAGAAGAATTAAATTAGATTTACAGAATTAAATAAGGTCTTAAAAGAAACTTGAATTACTATATTGGTAAAACAGGAATATATTAGATAGTATTATTAGATCATAAAGCAAGTTGCATTATACCACAGAGGGCAAAGACCACAATAGGCAGCATTGCCTTTCTCAGAAAAGCAACTGAGTTCTTAGGTCTGGGGTCATATAGGGTTAGAATTGTATCTTATATGCCTCATATCCCTTTTTTTTTTTTAAAAAAAGAACTGTACAATATTTTTTAAAGACAGTTTAGGAAACTGCTAGCTAATCTATTTAAGTATATATATAGATATGCATATATATATATATACTGTTATAGGAAATACTAAAGACTAACTGGAAACAAACAGTGTCGCTTGGATATCTTACGCTACTTATGTACTATGCTACATTTGTGTGATATAACTTGTGTACTAGTTTATTTTTCTATACAGTGTTCTTACGATAACAGTTCTGTGGAGGTGTGTGTGTGCGCGCCACTATGGAGATCTGGTGTCTACACTGACAGTTAGTAAAATGCATGCCATGCATTTTATTAATAATAATAATATTCTGAATATGGAAATTAGTGGGGGTGAAGTGCGCTTCAGAACTAAGCACTTACCAATAGATTCTGGAGATTTAAATACGGAGAGAAGAAAGACAGCATAAAAATATTATTATATTCCTTATAATTTGGTACAAATTTTTCAGAGTTAAAGCTTTATATACTAAATCATCTATGTTACATGTGAATAATTAATTCTTTATTTACAATAACAGAATGCTAATCTACACAATTCTGCTGACAACAAGCAAAAGAGGAGTTAACAAGACGCTTTAACATCACAGGACAGGTCAAAAGCTGAGAATTCTGGGAAGACAGGCAGTTAAACAACTTATAATTCTATACCAATATTACTATCAATGTCAAAGTAAACAGCTTATTAGTATATGTCCCCATGAAATTACCTAGGGACAGGCTGTAAAACTTAAGAAATTTAGAATCATCTCTACTTTTAATCTAAAGAGAGCAAAGGAATAAACTTGGGATGGGGATGGGGAAGGGAGAAAAGAGTAAAGAGAGAGAGAAAACAGCAAAAGCTGGAGTCTACACCAAAAGCAGACTTCTGTAGATCCAGTCACTGGAGGGTTCAAAAACCTTTAGTGTGGGCGCACACTACTGTGGCTAAGGTGTAGAAAATGCTCACTCTCAATGAGATCGTAATAGTATTAATAAAAATCCCCTCCTTTCATTGGTACTTTCTAAAGGACTTTTTAAAAAATACATCTGGTTACTCATGAGATAACGTTTCTGTGTTTTATGTACTAGTGAAAAGAAAGCAGATGTGCCCAAACTTACTAAACTTTGGTACTTTGATGAGTTCAAATGGAGAAACGACAGCAGAAAACAGACTTTCATAAAATTGAATCATTTTAGTGTTTAATATGAACATTTTGTTTTTAATGGATATAACCATTGGAACTCCTTGCAACTTCTGAATGAAGTCCAATGTTGAAATAAATTTGTTTCAAAAGAAAACAGAGAAAGAAGAAAGAAAGAGGAGAAAATGGATCCATCAAATACTGCAGAAAAGCAGTAAATTAAAAAATTATCAAAAATACAGTCACAGCAGTGAGCAATGTGGATTAAACAGAAGCTGCAAAACACACAGAGAAGAGGAGAAAAACAGACTCTGAAACAGGCTATGACATCACAAACATGGACAACACGGTAAGTAACAAGAAAGAGAAGAGGGAGAAAAATCAATACCTAAAAATTAAAAATAAATAAAATAAAAATAAATAAAATAAAGAGAAAAATTTAAAAAAGGGAGGGGGGAGAAACAAAACAAAAAAACTTGTACGAGTTAGTAGAAACAGTAACAAGACCCTACCTGATCGTAACTGTTTAATACGACCATTGTTGTTGCTTGTGTCCACGGGTAAGAAATCTTTAAACCAAGTGATTTCTGGATCTGGATTACCACTGGCTGCACAAAGCATGGTGGCCGTGCGTGTACGCTCAACCACCTTCAACTGTGGGCCCATGTCAATGGTAGGGAAGCCCCTGGGAATTTGATCCTCTGCAAGACAAAAGGTGATACAAACATTATGTTAACAGGTCAGATGTCCAAAATTCAAGAGATTTTGCCCATAAATTCCTCCCTTTACCTTACTCAGCATTTATTGAGAACTTAACACAAACCAGGCACCACTGCACTATTAGACAAGGACACAGCCACAATGTTGTTCCTGACCAAAGAGTGAACAGTCTCTCTAAGAGCACAGATGGAGAAGTAATCACAGCATTTGAGCCGGAGCAGGCCAGTGAGTATTAAGAGGAAGCCCCTTTTTGAAATGCGCCTTTAGGAATGAGTAGAGTTGGCCAAGTTGCAGGGGATTTTAGAAAGATGGAAATGTTACAAGGACAGCACTGAGTCAAGAAAGCTTTCACCGAAGGAAAAGCAGCAGAGCAGAGCCAGCCTGAAGAGCACACAGGGAAGAAGCAGGTGCTGGTGAAGCTGTCTGATTCAGAGTTGACACATTTTTCTTATACCTTGCTCTGTATTTTTTTCACAGAAGCACAAGGTTCAACCAAGATGAATTCCTTTGTAGGAAGTTTCAGTTAACCAAAAAATGGTCTCAGAACGCTTTATGAAAGAACAAATAGCAGCTCACCGTTAATGACACAAAAGCAATGTTCCTTAGCATAAGGGAATACATCCTTCCACCCCAAAGGCCTCTGCCATTTTCAGTAATTAAAAAGTTCAAGTTCTTAAATTTTGATCTCTAACTCATCCAAAGTTCATGTCTCCCTTTCTATATCTAACTGTTCTAGACCCTCGCTCTTGAGAAATTAAAGTCCTCTTAAATGCCACAATCGTGCCCCACATTGATAACCAACATTGCCAGCTCTTCTAGCCAGAATTAGAAAGGTGTGTTCTATCCAAGCATTGAAGGAGTTTTAGTTAGATGGGGTGATAATTATCCAAATTATAATGCGACCAATTTTTTAAAGATCATTATGAAACATATTGACTTCCAATTGGGTCTGGTATTAATTTAATCAACACTCTCCCATGATCACTGATAAATTTTCATGAGCTACTAATTCTAAAATGACTCAAAAGCAGAAAGATCAGTGAGTAAAATGTTAGAAATCATCAAATGTGGCATGTAGCTTCTCCTTAGATACCCCCCACAAGCTCCAATATGATCCATGAATCCATATTAGATCCTGAATCTCAATGATGTTAAGTTCCAATTTCTAGTAAAGAAGCTCCATTTTGATGCCTACACTGTGTTCTCAGTAAACCCTTTGTGTTCTCCACTTTCTACCCTCTTTCGACTATGGGGTAAACTCAATCTCCTGAACCTGGCTAGCAAAGTAGTCCTTTTAAATCAGGCCCCGTTTTTCTCAGCCTCTCATGGACGCATCACTTCTCCCATAGGAAACATTTCTTCTGCCCATACTAAAATTCTCACCATTCGTCAGCAAAGCATGTGTGTTGAGTACTCTGTGCCTCTAGGAAGCCACTTGGCCCAAATCACCTTCTCTGTAAAGCTTTCCCAGAATTTCTCAAACATATATAATGTTTTCCTCCTCAGAGCTACCATAGCAGTGGGTGCCTAAAGCCACTGTCTTGTATTTATCATTAGTTTATCCCTCTCTGAGTTTCTCCATATCTCATTTGTATTCAAATCCCTTGCCATCATGCTAGCCTAGATTTCCAGATTTTAAGGGAAATTCCAGTGATTTCCAAGCCTAAGTATGAATATATCCCAGTGATTATAATTTTTTTTCCCTACTACACACAACTTCTGGTAGAAAGGTAATCAGAGAAACAGTTAAGGACTGGAGAGATTTTGAATATAAATGTTGAAAGAATGTCAAGATACTACCAAAAAATAAAGCTCTCAAGAAAGAGAAAGTTCAGTAAATAGGTCCAGTTATAAGAGAAAGTTAATGAGATAATAAGGAAAAGTATAGACTCTGACTCTTCCACTGGGCAGTATACGCAGTATGTATCTTTTACTAACAGTCTGTGAAAGAAGAAAAGAAGTTGTGGCAAGTTGGACTTGACACGTGGATTCAGGACAGAATTATTTCCTGTCAGACCATGTAATTATGACTGGGGACTAAAACAATATATAAAAATAGTTAACTTCAACGAGCCATATTTTCCTTAAGTTGAAAGATGTGACTCTTTTGAGGAAGCAGTCGTACATTCTGTTTATCTGAATGCTTATATAGCACCAGAGGTCTACAGTGGACAAGTGCCAGCAACAGTAGCTAAAATGGAATTTCAAGAGGACTTTTCAAGGATCTCAGAGCAAGTTAAAAATTAGAAATGGGATGAGGAATATCTTGCAAATTAGGCCATGCTAATTTTAATAATCTACTCCACTTGAATTTCATCAGGCTGTTCTTTATGTCTTTAAAGGTTTTGCCAATACATTTACATCTACAGTGAGGCTGTAATGTTGTTTGGGGCAGGGAAAGCAGAAAGATCAATAATAGCTGCAGTACCATACACATTATATTATTAAATATCTCACTTGGCAGCTATTGACACAACATGCTTCAAAGGATAAAAATAATTTACCTCGAGTGTTCCAAAGTCAACTATACTGCCTTCATCATCCAGAAATGAGTTTCTGAAAAAGCTCTTAAGATTTGTTGTTGTTGTTGTTATGTTCCATTTTTAAAGCAACCAACTTAGGTTAGTAAGAAATCGCCTTGGGATTCCTGAGTGGTTTCTGTATTTCCCAGGGCACTGTGTCTTCCCCGGGGTGTTTAACTACTAGTTACATTTGCATGCATAACTACTGTTCTGCTAGTCATTACTTTTCTTCCACAAAGTTCATCTCTCTGAGCCAATATTCAGTGCCGATCAGTGGCAAGTGTCAAAGGCTTAAGATTTTGAACCACTTACTAAAGAAATCTAGATTTAATAACCATTTATAAGAAATGAAGTCCTCACCTTGGGGATAGCTGACCAAATTGACTTGTGCCCTCCTGAAAGCAGCCTAATACGTTTGCATGACCTTTCTTTTCCTTCTTGGCTCATAAAGAACACTCCAGAGCTCCCCTTTCATATACAGGAGTGCACAACAAAGATAATCTTTCTTGCATACTAATGGGACAGAGAATGTAAAGAGCGTTCCTTTCTTATTTTTAATAAGGGTAATTAAATTCTATCCATCCCCCCTTTGCACAGAACCTCTTTGAATGTGCTTTCTTCATTAAATTTTCATGAGAAACATCACAATGTAACAGACTCAAATAGCCAGAGCTGTTACACGTTGACAGTTGTGGCTTGTTTCCAATTTGACTGTCAGGTATTTGGCAATAAAACTCAGTATTCAACATAAAACAAACTGTAGAAATAATGAAATTTCTAATTGGAATGCTTATCTCAGTGGGTGTAGTTTAGAAGATGTTAATTGCTTTTTTCTTACCCTCTGCATTTATTAGTGATTTATATAAAACTGCCTTGGCCGTTTGATAACATCAATTTTGACAGCTCCTCAAACGTGTGGTACTAGGAACTTAGGAATCAAATCAACCCTTAATACCTTTAACCACAAAAACTTTCATAGGAAAAAGCAGCTAGCAAAAATTAACAAATTGTCAATATGTTAGTAGCTTTAAACTTCTACATGAGGTGAAAAGAAAAACATTTTGTCCTATTCATTAATGTGCTCATTAAGCTTTAAAGTGCCTTACTTATCACAGTTCCATATTAATATTCAATCATGCAGAATTAGCTACTAATTCATCAACAATTTAAATCAGACTTGACCTTCACAAAGCCATTTGGTCTGTCATTTTGAGAGGCCATTAAAGGGCAGATTACTACATACTTGTGCTTAGTGAATCGTAGAGTCATACATATTTTGTTTGGAATGGCAGCTGTAATAGACCTGGAAATATAGCACATTCTTTGAATCTGTTTGGTGCCTTAATGAAATATGCTGATATGAAACTTTCGGTTTCATTAAAGAAAGAGAAAAATGAATGTCAGCATTTTCCTGAGTTAACTTCCCACTGTTGTAGAACTTGTTAACAAACCCTGACCTACCCAGGGCTTGAATCTATGGGGAAAGTAGTATAACACTGTTTTGTAGAGAGTCATGTCTTAGATGTCTGTGAATCATTAATAGCTTTTGAATAATCTGCTCAGTTAAACTGCCATCGTTGTTAATACATAAACTATTTTAATGATACTTTTATTTTCGTTCCAATTCCACAAACACTGAACCTCTCAAATTCGAAAGGAAGCCACGAAACTCTGAATTGCCCACTAAGGCCACAGCCCCCTTCCAAGGTGGCCCCAATTAGTTCTTCTTCTCTAATTTTGCTAGGGCCCTTGCTCAATGAATTCAACCAGACTAATTCTTTGACTCTAGTTCCAAAGGATTTGCAGAATTTTTCAATAAAAGACTGTTTGCCATGGTCCTTGGAAAAATCCCAATTTTTCAGATTTACCACAAATAGTTTTATGAATGAAAAGCATGTCAGCTACATGAATGGTATGCTTCTCCAAATGCATTATTAAAAGATTTGGCAAGTATACCTGAACACTTAGATATCATTGACAATACAGAGGTTTTGGCAAGAATGATAGTACAATAAAGCACAATCAGAAGCTAGAGGAAGAGACAAGCAGCTTTTTATCTTTGGAGAATTCATCCCTTGGAGTCACTTTTCTAAGTGCCAAACAGTTCCAAGTGGCTTCTCTTTAAAAGCCCTCAACTGGTGTTACCAATAAATCCCTTATTATAGTCAATATATAAGTGTGAATCTTATAAGCTCACGGGGAGGCAGGAGCTATGTGTCATTTCCTTTGTAACCTTCCCAGTGTTCCACAAATACTTGTAATTAGACATGTTTATGATGCCTTGACAACCATTTCAGCACTCACTCACTGCACATCTCTGAATTCCTACTGGACTGACTCAAAGCCACTCATTTAAACAGTTAGCCATCCTTCAGTTGTTTTGTGACAATATATTTGGCTTTCTCAATTTGAGCATCAGTCTATCAAGACAGAAAACTATCTGATAACCAATTTCTATTTTTTTTACAGTGTCACAAGTAGTATTAGACTTAGAGACTTACAAAAATGGTTGTTAATGACTTTATCTTCACAATCTTTAGTTTTACTTAGTTAGCAAAGGATTTTATTTAATTGAGATGTACAATTTGTGCTTGGTTCCTACTTCAATTTATCACAGTTGCTACACAAGCAGCACACAATTTAGTTTCTGCTTTCTTCATTTCATAGGAGGCCTTCCTTCCCTCATATATTGGTTGTCATTTCCAAAAAGTCAAAACTGCAACCACATGACAAAACCTCGTATGTGAACACAATGAAACCGAAAAGAACACAGCAGAATATGTATCTATATTCTACTGTTATCCTATCCATGGATAATGAAATTCAACTAATGACAAAAAAAGTGAATCACTCAGTTTTATGTTGAGGCAAACATTGTGGGTCTTGTTTCACTGATAGGAGTAAAGATTTCTAAGTGACAGGACATCTTACGGCTTTAGGCATTCATGATATAATCTTACAGAGACAAGTGATTTTTTTTTCCTTGAACGGTAGAAGGATGGAGTGAAGAAAGTTTTCAATAACATAAGAAAACAAGGAAAATGTTACACTGGTAATATGTAGAATACCTTCTTAAATACAAGTCCTAGACCATAAACAAACACACACACACACACAGATAGAAAGGCTTCTTCACCTGTTAGAGAAATAGTATTGTTCGATATAGCATAAAATCAGTGGGTTTTTATACTTAAGAAAAAAGCACAAATTCTCTCATACTTTTAAATATATGTTGCTCTTAAGGTGGTCAAATACAGTATTTATGAAATAAAACATTTATGAAAGTTGCATTATATATTAAAAGAAAAAGGGAATTTGAACTATTAGTTCTAAAAATCTCCTGGATAGTCAATAGATGGCATTATTCATTCTGCAAATATTTATTGAAGGCCTCCTTTGTGCCAGACTGGGTGAGGCACTGGGTATAAAGTAATCTAGAGAATCTCTGTATTGTTCTGATTTAATTGTATCTGCAGGATAATTAGATTCATTGGGAATAATAATAGTACCCAGCTCATAGACAGAAGGATTGAATGAGATAATGCATTAAATGTGCCTAGCATTGCCTGGCACTAGTGCCTGGCATCTAGAAAAATATCAGCCTATCTGTACTTATTCTATCCTAAGCTCTAGCAATAGAGCTAAATAGAACAGAGGCACCCAATTCTAAGGCTTGATATAACAAGAATTGCAGCAATAAACTACAAGTGAGAAAATACTCTATGCAAATCATAAAAACATGGATTATGTAAACATGCAAATAAATTTAAAGGGTAGTATCTGTGCCAAGTAACTGCTTCAAAGCTCATGCATGACATGGTTTCTTCCTTTTAACAAGATTTTAGGCTCTCTGATTAATCAACAGTAGAAATAAAGAGAATTTATACTATGATTTGTTCCCAAAAATGAATCTGAAAAATAGGTCTAAGTATTTTGGACGGCAAAGCTTTCTTGTAAATGACTGACACTAGTTCTTTTTCCTTATGTCATGGGAGGTGTTTTTCTTTTAATTATTCAGGGAAGGGTAATTAAGTATTCATCATCTTGGGGAGTAGGTCATGTTAAGAAGTCTATAATGGCTTTCTTAAAGAAAATAATTTTTAAAAGATGAAGCCAAGAAGTCACAGAGACTTTCGTTTTTTTCTTCCAAAGGTTTCTTCACACTAGAAAACAACTATTTGGACAGAATGATATAAGTCAAAACATACCTCTGCACAGAGTCCCCACAGGCTAGTTGTAATCAACCCATTAATTGTTCAGCTCTTGAGAGGGAGGAATCTGTCAATAGATTCACACCCACAACAGAATGGAATTTCATAAGAACATTGTATTAGTCTAATGTAACATTTGCACCCTAAAAGTGCTATGATGCCCTGTATCTCTAAAACACAGGTATTTGAGCCTTGTTAGAATTTCTTGAGGTAGGCAAGGGTGGTATGCCTATCATTTTCAATAGTCATAAAACAAAAACTCAGTGAAATTAAGTTACTTGTTCCAGGTCATACATATAGTAAAAATTAAAGAATGCCTTTTAGCTCTAGATCTGATATAATATATTTGTATTTTATGTTTTCTCTATGGCAGAGGTCCTCAAACTTTTTAAACAGGGGGCCAGTTCAATGTCCCTCAGACCATTGGAGGGCCGGACTACAGTTTAAAAAAAAACTATGAACAAATTCCTATGCACACTGCACATATCTTTTGAAGTAAATAAACAAATGGGCAAAAACACCCACTTGTGGCCCACGGGCCATAGTTTGAGGACGCCTGCGTCTATGCCAATTGCTGTTCTTCAAATAAATACTCATCATGAACAATGGAATTCTTGATCAGAGTCAACTTATGATTAAAGGCACAAAAAAATTTTTTTTGAATACTGGGTCATTTTTTATTTTTTAAGCAGAAAGGAATAAACACTAAAGTTCCATGGGATGTAATAATAATTTAAAAGTAGATCTACATTTTAAAAATCCACCTTTTAATATATATCAATTGGCTTCTCGTTCATTTAGCATTGGCTGTAGGCAGAGTCACGATGCTGCCATGCTTGCCAGCCAATAAAAGGTGGATGAGAAATGGAAGAGTGTGAAAAGCCAGATAAATATCGAGCGATTTCCCTAGAGAGCTCAAACTCAGCACTGTGCCTACATCCTTAACCCTTCTGTAATTTTTATTTAATTATCTAAGGAAGGGCTATGAATGGCAGGACTTCTGCCATGGACAGACTACAGAAGTCAGTACACAGACCAAAAAATCAGACTTAAGTCGATGTAACAAATCTACCCTATGACCTTGGGCCATATACGTCCCTCTTCTGTTATATAGGGTTACTAATGACTACCCTAAAGCTTTGTCTGGATAGGGAGATGGATCAGTGTCTCAGAAACTGAAAGGCAGAGGGTTACTGGTTGGTGTACTTGCTAATTTGTTGAACAGCAATGAGTTTAAGTCATTATCTTTCAGAATGAACCACAGTGTCAGGCTACAAACAAGAACCACCATTTTCTTTCCAGAATACAGTCCCTGAAGAGGAGGAAAAAACAATCTTTTCTTAAAAAGAAAACAGTGTAAAGAAAGCTTTTATTTTCACCATTCCAGATGGCAGCAGGGTATAATTTGTACTGTTTTGACATCATGACCGTATTATTCAAAATCAATCTTCCTGCAAGTGAATTGAATAAAGCACTGAAAACAGAAAAATAAAGAGCAAAGAAATAAAAGCTAAATCAACGTTTTCTAACAAATTTGGGCTCCTGGGCCATTATCAAAATGATATACATATGAATGAAATTGAAAAATAATTCATATAAATAAAGTAGTTTCTAATTATAAGTCAAATACTGCTCTAAGTCAGAAAGAAACTATTTAAAACAGGAAAAACTGCCAGTTAATAAATGATATTCCAAATGGAATATTTAACAAATATAAGATCTGCCCCCCCAAAAGTAATTATGAACAAGATACAATGAATTTTTATTCCAAGGTCCTCTTTGCAAGTTATTATGTACAGATGGTATGCTTGTCTTAATATAGCTATAAATCAAGCAGAGAGGCTTTTCTTTTAGAGATTTAGGTAACTCTTAAGGGTGGTGACTAGATACAAAAGTCTCCAAAGATTTCTCATAGAATTATGCCATGCAGGAATAGAAAATTGGACATTGATAAGCTGATAAAAGTCTCATTAGCAGCTACTGAATATTCAGCATATCAGCCAGCTACCCACAGAGCATTCTAGAGCAAAGCTCCATTTTATGAAATATTCTTCACATGTTGAGGAGTTTGCAAGGCCCTCTTGGCAGAGAATAAAACAAACTTGTTTAGAAGCAATGTATGCAATTATCCTACAAATTGCAAAGTAATGTCTACATAGCAGAACACAAACCCCAGTTAGATTAAATTATCATTTGTCTCAACGTGGTAGATGCAATTTCACATTGCATTAAGTCAGTTAACTCTTATTGTTATTAGTGTATGGCCTTATGATCATTTGGCTAAATTATCAGCATTTTTGTGATTCATAATTTAAAAAAAATTCATTGAGAAAAAAGGAAGTACCCTCTCCTAGCTGGCAACACTGTTAATACTTGAATATTTAAGTAGATATTTAGGAAACAGAATAATGCTTTTATTTTCTTCTTTGGGATGCAAATCTCATTAAGATAAAATCTAATAACCATAACTTGCACAAATCTCATTACTTTTTATTGATTTGTATTTACTAACAAACAGGTGTCATGATACAGCCATCCAAATGTTTGCCTTACTTTGAATATTAAAATAATTTACCACTGTACAGAAATTTATACTTGCCATACTATAAATTTTATTATATTTATGATCAATTGATTGAGACAGGACCTCAGTCTGTCTCCCAGGCTATACTGAAGTGGCACAATCATAGCTCACTGTACCTTCAAATGCCTGGGTACAAGTGACCCTCTTGCCTCAGGCTCCTGTCACTGGGATTACAGCTGTGAGCCACCATGTTGGCTTTTATTATGTCTAGAATAAAATGGAACTAAAGTTCAAAAATTTGATTCTTGTTTTTTAGAAAGAGAGACATAAAGACAAAAATAGTAAACATGGAAAGCGAAATGGGTTTGGCTTCTGCTTCCATTATTTGTTAGCTTTGCAAAAGTTAGAAACTCCAACAAGCTCAAATCAAATAAGGCTACAAAAAACATTTACTATAGCTGCTTCACTGTATTGTAGTAAATGTAAATAAATATAAATAAGTTTTCTAAGATGTCAAATGTTACATAAAGAAGGAAACCAGAATTAACTGTGTGGTGTCCAATAGGAATTGGAGGCATTGATGTGAACACATGGCTTTATAGATAGACACAGAAATGATTTCAAATGAGTGTGCATAGGCATGCATGCAATCTTTATATAAGCCTACCAGACATATCTTCCCTAGCTGTGTGAACCAAGAGAGGCTGGGAGCAGTGATACCCAATTGCAATAGCCATACCTAGTGTCCAGATTTTGGGCCACTCTCTAATAAAGGAAACAGAGATCCTGACAGAAATGATTGATTCTAGCCAGCACTGGGACAAGGAAAGTAGAAGATACACCCAGAATTATCCTGTTGTATGAGACAGTGCTCAAAGAATGATAGGGACATATTAAATGCACATAGAAGCCAGCTTGATGGAGCTCTCATTGGCCAAATGTGAGGCAATTTGAACATCAAAATTAGAAAACACTAACAAATTGCAACATATTGAATAAAAAAAAAAGACATGAGTCCACACTGATATAAATAAATGAATAAATCAAAAAGTTTCTGGAGAAATGGTGTACTTACATAGTCTCAAAGTAACTTCCCACAGAAATTTATTAAATATAAAGGAAAAATGAGTAACTTTACAATGGAGAAGGCTCACAGAAACAACCTTCATCAAGGAAATCAAAGTTAACAACATCAGTAATGATAAATCAAAATCATGTGCTGAGAAAAACATGACATCACTTCCATTTATTAAGGTGAAAGATTTATAACCTAAATACGATCATTAGTAAAAGGCAGCAAAACCCAAAGTGAGAACATTTTCTGAAATAATAACCTTGTTATCTTCAAAGTTATAAAGTCCAAAAATGTCAAAGAAAGACTGAGGAACTCTTCCAGTTTGACAGTTAAGCACAAAATGTAATTCTGAGCTGAAGCCTCAAGGATAGTTAGAGAAACCAGAACTTGGAACAACTGGTGAAACTCAAATGGGAACAACTGGTGAAATGTGGTCTGAAGTTAATGGGGTCTGAGAATTAGATGGTTACACTGGATCAATGTTTACTTCCTTATTTTGATGGCTGCATTATAGTCATTATAGTTGGGTAGGAGAATATCCTTGTTTGTATAAATACAAATATTTGGGGATGAAAGGGATCATGTTAGCAATTAACTCTCAAATAGTTCAGAAACAAAAGTTCTTTGTACTGTATTTTCCATTTTTCTATAAGATTGGGATTGTTTCAAAATTTTAAGTCATATATAAGTTAATTTACATTATCATAAATAAATAGATTTATTCCCAGTTTCTGGGTAGCTAGATATTCTCAGTATACTTAGGCAATTTTGTCCCAATTCTGAAAAATATTCCCAAAAACATACTTCTTCTGAGGCTCTCTTGAACACCATATTACGTAAATAACATTTCAAGTGTTATTATCAATTTTACACAAATAATGACAATACCAGAAAACATGTTATGACTGGAAATATGTAAATTCCTTTGAAATTAAGACTTATCAATATTTAATTACCAACCCTAAACAATGAAAAAATTTGAGTAACAGCCCAAGAGCAAGGCTCTAACTCATGATAAGAAAACAGAGAAAAATCAATATTTTAATAAAATAATTCCATGTTTATGATTTTTATTGAGAGGAATTAAAAAGAGAAGTAGAACCCTTAGTGATTTTTTCTTTCCAAGTGTCTGAGAAAGTTTACGATAAAAGATAAGTGTTTAAGTCAACCTGACTTAAAACTCAGAATAGTTTCAGAAATCCAAATATTATTCCTTAAGCCAAACTTTCAAAATTTTTTAGAAAAAATTCATCTTCTCTTCAGCTCTTCAACAGTTTTCCTCCTGGAACTAGAGCACATTAAAGAAAAATGCTTGTGATCTCATTCTCTTTAATAATGTAGGGAGTGGAAGCAAGAGGCACAAAATAAAGGGACTCAGATACACCTAAGTAATTCTAAAGGGAGCATTTCACCATTTTATTCCACTCAGTAACAGATTTTATAGTTTTAAAGACAAACAGTGGTAGGTATTTGTTTTATTTGAAGAGAGAAGATAGACTCTGAAAACAGAGGTAATAGCAGTTTTCTTTTGGGGATATCTTGGAAAATAAAAAGATCAAATCTTAAAACACCAAACATCCTACATAAAAATGTTTCACTGTAAAGAATGAAAACTACAAGAGTATATGAATAAACATTTAAAGAAAACTTAAGTGTCTCAGAATATATTATGTATCTATGCAGGAAATTTTTCCATAAATACACAAAATTTTCTAGTTTTGTGCAAAATTCAGCCTGAATCTAACACCAAAGAATAACCAAATGGAATTAGTTTATGTTTGTCAGTGCAGGTTTTTCTTCAAAATCTTTGAAATCACAGACTGTCAGTTTATGAAACTGCTTGAAGACGTTTATAACTATGATTTATTTTTATGATTTTTGAATTTCTCTCCATCTTTCTATGAACTTACCAATCAAAATAATATATTTAAAAGCAAACACTGGTAGAAATTAATTCATTAAGTTGCATAATATCAAAAATATTAACATGCTACTCAACAGGAGGTTAGACTTCTGGACAATAACTTGATAGAAGAAAACCTATGTCAAAATGGCCAAAACCACCACCAGAAGTTACATGAATGAAATCCCATATCCTTCGCTACTAGATAGAAGAGATAACAAGTCCCCACATAAATTCTAGAAGCTTGACTTTCTTCTTCAGTAGTAGATTAAACCCAGCAAATTAGAAAAAAAGGATTCAGGCAAAACTTGAGAGCATACATAAAGGAGTGTGGTCTTTTTCCTAAGAGCAAACAGGAACAAAAGAAAAATTTTAAAGGCAGATACAAATGTGTGGACGCTTAGGTGCCCATAGGCATCTGTACAGGTAGGATTGTCACTTATCATCAAATTGACATTTTGAAAAACACCATTTTAACTGCACTGTGAAAAATGCATTGGAGAAGGGCAAAAAAAAAAAAAAAAGATGTAGGGAGGCCATTTAGGAGACTACTGAGATAGCCCAGTGGCAAGATAAATTTGCACCAGGGAAACAGTTGAAGGAGTTGGGGGAAAGTGAAAAGAGTTGAGAATAATTTGAAGGTCAATTTTACAAGGCTTGGTGATATTTTGAAGATGAGGGATGAAGGAAAATCATCAGGGATGGCTTTCTAAAACTACATGACAGTTTGCATGATATATTTGCAATCATGTCTTCCTTTGGGAAATGATATCATACATTTAAGGCACTTCTGAAACAGACAGTATGCCTCAGAGGTAGCGGCCCTAGAGCAGAACACAGCCCCAAGCACAAGGCATTATCTGCCAAGTGAATACTAGCTCACCTTTACCTTCAGGAGTTGGCAGAAAGGGCTGGCCTATTAACCTGTTTACCCCTTATGTGCTTAGTCTCAGCATGAAGGCAAGATGTGCTTCTGCCTATACATGTGAGCTCAGCATCCTCACTATAGATGTGCCACGGTTTCCCTGGGCACTGGTCTACAATGGGTTGGAGATACTCATGGGTTTCTATCAATTTTCTCCACCAACAGATCTATTCCTGCAATCTGAAGACAGCTTGAGCATGCCAAGGTAGTTTCTCCTTAGCTAGAGAAGAAACTCATGAAATATTAGAGTATGATAGTCAATGGCTTCTAGAATAAAAGGATAAATAACTTGAGTTGTACTCCTATGAAGACACAGCATTAGAAATCTCCTTATAGAAAACTCATGGCTGTCACATTTTAATATATGACATGCCAATTAAATAAATACAAGTTTCCAATGATAAGATGCTCAGAAGCAATGTAATAAACCTTTTTCTTTCATACTGAAAACAACCCAGAGTTGCTCATTTTCATTTAGTTGTAATAGACTGACATATTGTTATAAATTTAGGAAACATACAATCTCTAATTCTTAACAAAGTGACAGCAACTTGACAAGCAAAAAAGTTATCTCAGCCTTAAATTCACTGACATAGCAAGCCAACATATCCCACTGCTGCCCCCACAGCACAAGTGAATGTTTTTTATGTTTATCACAAGATTAATGCTCCCTCAATTGCTCAGCGATGATGGCTATGAGACTGCTGAGTAAATAATGTGTGCACATTCACTAAAGGAAGGAAGAATGTGTATTTCAGCCACTGCACCCTAATATATAACTAGCACTATTTTAAGTGTTTGTTGTTATAGAGATAAAATATTAATACTATGCAATACAGCTTTATAAATTATACAGAACAAGTTCTGTGGGCAAATTATAGTTATATGGGGATATTTTATGTTTTTTCAGGAATTAACTTAGTATAACATAAAATATAATCAAGAATGTTTACCCAGTGAGAAAAAGACATTTTCAATTTAGTTGCTTTTTTTTTTCCCCTAATGCATATCATAACCCACCCAAGTGCTGGTGACTCAGGCTTGAAAGCTCATAGACTTCCGTTTAGTGAGAACCTATTGGGTACGTATACATACATAGTTGTTTGAATCGTGACAGATCTGCTCCTTTGACAATAAAAGCTAGGTCATACAATAAAGCCAGTATTTTTTTTTTTAACTTTCAGGAGGCACTTATATACAACCTCTCTTTCAAAACTTAATCTACTTTCCTAAAGCATGATAACACCTTTTGTACCGCATAGAAATCTCTAAGACATACGCCAGGGACCGCACGTCTTTGGGCAAACTGCATGTTACTTAAATCATCTTAACTACAGTGAAAAACGAGAAAATTCGTGAGCGGTCCTTAACAGATGATGCGCGAAACAGGCGAAAAACTCGTGAGCGGTCCTTAAGGTGATAAGTAGGGTTCTAAAAGGAAAACCTTCCTGGGATGTTGGCTTTCCTTGTGCATTAGTATGATAGAGATACAAGAACATTCTAGCACACACAATCATAGTTTAAATGTTTATCTATCTGTTGTGAGGGGGAAAAATACAGTGAGTCATAGATATAAGACTACACCGTTTTATTCTCACTTCTCTTTCACTCCCCAGATGTAATTTCTTTCTTCATTTTTGAATTCATTTCCTGGCATTGTGGATATTACTTGTTTTAATATTCATATTCCATCCTTGTCAAAGAGACTATTGTTTGTTCAGACACACAGTGACACATTTCTTATTATTTAAATTTTAACTATTCTAAGTTTAACTCACAACGGAGTTAATCAGGTGTACCTGGACTCCAGGATCCCTACTAAGTTCATGAGAAGAGCTATTTCCTTCTGGATTCTTCTTCAAAAGGCAGATATTATATGGAAAATTTCTCACCAAAATTATTCATGCATTGCAGATCATGATACAGTTCTGAGGGAAACTATGTCATTCTGATAAAATATATGATGCTATAAAGTCAGCTATCATAGATTTTTATCACAATGATTTTTTAGAAGGAGATCAACTGTTCTAAAGTCAAAGACATGCTTTTTGGTAGATATTCTTAAGTGTTAACTGTTTTCAGTGACTTAGTCTACAACATTATCTCTTTCAGTTACTAAGTTACATAGATCGCTACTAATTGATCACAATTAAATGTTTAAATGGTGTTTTAAGTTGAATGAATGAGATGGACACTTGCTTAAAATTTCTTAATAGTTTTTCCAGTTCAATAATATAGCCATACTTTATGGTGTAGACTGGTAGTTCCTTAACTTCCCATTAATCCTGTGTAAGAAGACATCCAATATATTTTATAGAAACTCTAGCTAAAACTGTGCGTGCTCACTTTGTCCACCTCAGTTTAGAGGGTCTCTGGTTTATCCAAGCACACAGTACTACTAACTCTTTAGTTTTCACAAGAAGATTACATAGTTGGCCTTAACACGGATCAGTGATAAAATCTGAAACTGTTCATTTAACCAACCACATAGTGTTGCTTTAATTTGTACTAATCAGGAATCTCAATCTCAAAACTAATGCTCAAAACAACTTGGCCAGAGAAACAATAAATATGGAGAATTAGTTGAAATACTGCAATTCCATCTATTCTTCTATATAATATAAAAAGGGTCCTCTGGTTAGCTAATGAATGAGAGAGCTGGATAACAGGACTGTTTTCTCTTGTGTGCTAGAGAATAGATTTAACTGAATTGTGTTTTGGTATAATTTAACAGGTTACTCTGAGAACTTTAGAAAGCAACTTCTCTATGATGTTACAGAGTCAAACATGCATGTGATGCAGAGAATATTCTTCACTATATGATAACGTCTTCGTTCTGAAGAACTATGGGAGAAATCTTTTCCCCCTGGGTTCAGTCTTGGGAATATTTATGGTTTTTCTGAAGAACTGATTTGTTTTTATTTTACGGACATGGTACATATGTGTCACAGTTTTCTACTTTCTCACTTCCAGATCTGTTAGGAGACTTAGAGCTAAAATTGTGGTCTATTTAGTAAAGACACAGAAGTCCTTGGTATGGGCTGTTATGTGTGTTCCAACCTCATTCCTAACAACAACTTGTCTTACTACAATATTTTTCTGCCCCATCATCATACCATTTTATCTTGTCATATTAAAAATTCTTCTATTAGCTAGATACCTTATATCTCTTTGAAGAAAAATTATGATGGACACAAACATAAATAATGTAGATCCAGTCTTTTAAAAATGTAAAATGAACAACGATGATGATTTTCAAGATGTCAGTTGACATCCAAAGGAATCAATCCACAGGTCCCATAACAGTCTCAGAAATGTTAGAGTTGCCTTCTCTTACAATAAACCAAAACAATAAACTCATTAAAGTAGCTTGTGAGAGAGTAAGACATAAAAAAACTTGATTTGGTAAACACTAACTTAAAGCAAGGAATAAGGGAAGAAGGAGGTGGAAAGAAAAATAAAAGTACAGAATAACTAAAGAAGTAATTTGTTTCTATTTCAGGCAAATCACTTTAATTCAAATATCAATCCATGACTAAATTGAAATGATGAATCTCCTAAAGATATATTAATATATGTACAGGTGTGTGTGTGTGTGTGTGTGTGTGTATATATATATAATACATATAAGACATACCTACACATAAACATATACAATTATATATAGGTATATATGTTGGTATAAAGCCCATTTTTACATCACTTTCAGAAAATTATATTCACATTTAAGAAACATTAAGTAGAAGAACTATTCGTTCAATTTAACAAACATTTGTTGAACACCTCCCAGACTCTCTGTATAAAACATTGTTTAGCATTTGATGGCTCCAAGAATGGTCCCTCAAAAGTCTTACAATATAAGGGTGGAAACATGCATGTGAACACAAGGAACTGTATGAACTATCAGTTGCTAAGGGAGAACTGAGGGGCGAGTAATGAATTTTGCTGGAGATCAGGGAAAGCAGGCCTAAGAGCGTGAATATAATTTTGACAGAAAGACATAGAGTAAAGGGACTTCAAGGCACAGGGCAAAGTATAATCTAAGGCCAGAAAAGGTAAAATAGATGAGAGATATATTTAGGGTGACACGTGGCCTCTGCTTGGATGCTTTCATTTGAGGGCAGGGTTTGGAAGCAGTGTGGCAACACATGCTGAAGCATGATGGGAAGGTGCCAGGCTGGGTCCAACTGTGAGAATCTGGAAGGAATGTGGGGTTCGTTTGGTAGGCAGTATGGAGCCAGATAGTTTTGAACCAAGAAAGTAAAAGGGAAATCTTCACATCCTAAAACACAGTTTCTGTGAAAGGGGTGCAAGTGGTGAGGAGCAAAAAGACTGGTGACATGATTACTATATTAGTTTTAATGCAAGATGATGAAGCCTATGTTTGGAAATAATGTAATTCTAATTATGTTCGTAGGAAGAGAATGGAAGACGTGAGCTAGACACACATTGAAGAAGCATTCCATAGGCCTTAGGGAATATTTATTTTACTTAAGGAGAAATTGGGGTAAATCTCAAGTTTCTAATCTCTTAGGTCCTTTTTGAACAACGGTAGGTAGGCAGGAATTATGTCACCTAATGTAAGAGATGTGGAAGAGATAGAGAAAGCTCAAGATTTGAAATATAGTTTTGAGTTTAATTTATATACAAAACTGACAGTTGAAATCATGTAGATTGGTAAAATGACTCAGCAAAGAATTTATATAGTGAATAGAGTATGAGAAATAATCATATTTAAGGGATCTTGCATGATGAAATAATTTATTTTAGTAACCTAATTTGTTGTATATGTATTTAACACATTACATCCTGTGGAATACTTTTATATACTTTGTTAATTAAGAAATTTGTTGAAAAATGTTCTAGGTATGTTTTTCATAGAGTAATATTTTTGCTTATTCCTATGAAATAACAAAAAAAGTGATGAGAAATTATGTTTTTAAGTTGTAAATTTTAAACATAGAGAAAAATATGTGTGGATATTTGCCTTGTAAGGAGGAACATATTAGAAAATAATACAACTTTGAGCAGGAAGATAAAATAAAATAAATATGAGAAATAAACCTCAAGGGAATTTAAATATGAAGTATAAAATTATTCAAATTATAAATTATCTAGAAAAAACACCCAATAACTCCAATGTTAGCTTAAGATATTAAGCCAATTTTTAAAATCATTCCAAAAGAAAGATGCTATTCTTAACTCTTGCTTCAAGCCATGCAATCATACAAAGAAGGTACCATTTCGAGAACTTTCATTTAGAATATCTATTATATATTCAGCTCTCCATTCACCTATTAACCTGGTATGAAGCATCTGAAAGAAGAGTAAAGTTAATGCTGGAGTATAATACTAACACAAACATCACTGATTAACTTGAACTGAACCAAGTTCAAAGCAAAAATCATAACAGGGAATCATTCACAATTGAAAAGAACAAACCAAAGGCCTGTCTACTTTTTATCATATTCCCAGGATTTTGAAAAAATTAAAGGCCCAATCTATATTGTTAATAAAAAAAAGTACTTCATATACAAGGACATGTTCTCCATATTATATGGGCTTGTATATTGCTCCAGCATTTAAAATAATAGGCCTTGGCTAGGTATGATGGCTCACACATATAATCCAAGCACTTTTGGAGGCCAAGGCAGGAGGATTGCTTGAGGACAGGAGTTTGAGACCAGACTGAGCAATATAGCAAGACTTCGTCTCTACAAAAAAATTTAAAAAATCAGCCAAGCGTGGTGGCACACACCTGTAGTCCTATCTACTCAGGAGGCTGAGGCAGGATGATTTCTTGAGCCCAGGAGTTCAAGGCTGCAGTGAGCTATGATTGTGGCACTGTACTCCAGCCTGGGTGACAGAGCAAGACCCAGTCTCAAAATAAATAAATAACATAAAATAAAATAAGGTCTACATTCCAATATATATGTTTTCAAGTCCCTAAGGTTAATAGGAGTATTTTACATGCATATAGTAGTTCCCACATATGAAGTGCTGTGAGTATTAAATGATTTAATGTGTGTATGGAACTTAAAAGTAGATTTATCATATCAGATACTTATTTATAATAAGTATCATAAATACTTAAGAATTTTACTATTATTATCACCATTACTGCTTGCTACTACTATTACTACTACTACATTGTATTAGGTGAATATTAAAGTAAAAAATGTAATCTGCATTATTTATTATAACTAGCTGCTCTTAAATATTTTAGGCCCAAAAAACATTTCAGTTGGTTTAATAACTTACTGGACTACACACACACACAGACATACGTGTGCTTACATGCATGCATGTTCTCAAACACAATATTTTTTAAGTTACTGACCATGTTTTTTAATCACCTAAATAAAGCCAAATTCATATCAAAGAGAAAGCTAGAAATATGGAATTATATAATAGATAGCATAAAAGTCCAGACCCAAGATTTCCTGAAGGATCCACTGGCAGCATGGTCTACACCGCTCACTTTGAGAATTCCTGACAAGAGGACTCAAGATAGATACAGTGCTCAGCTGTTCTGGTATTCAGACCTGGGTCAAGCATGTTAGACTAGAGAAATAAGAAAATGACAGTACCAAAACAGGGTTTGAAAAGAATATTCTCTCCATGGACTTGTGTTTGATAGCGAGCCTACTCTATAGCTGTCATAACAATTACTCACCACCAACAACGGCAAAATATCAATTCCGCCTTGACAGCATGGTTGAATAAACTTCATCCCTGGCATTCCCATGAAAAAAAATGGTAAGACTATAACAAGTTGGGGGTGGTTTTTGCTCAACAGATATCTTATTCCCTCAGAGCATTTTCTCTTTCATTCTTAAGTAAATTATTTCAAAAGGTACATTTCTAATAACTGGCAATCCCTTCCTTAAGTAATCTTAACTTCTGTAGATCTTGGGCCCTATAGACTCATACCACAAACATATTTTATAACTTAAAGTTTTTAATTTCAGAAGACACATAAGAAATTTTCTGCTTAAAATGATCATTCCCATCAAGTGACATTAAATAGGAAAGTTTTTATAATTTAAACCCATTTAATTTCAGCCCTATATACTCCGTACCTCATCCTTTTGTTGTATTCAATAATTAAAATCCTTATTATTATAGGTAAGAGAGTGTGTGACAGGTCTTTTTTCTTTTTCCTTCCTTTCCTTTTTTTGTTTTTTTTTTTT
>VBSM01003204.1:48927782-48988882 GCA_008086735.1 Cheirogaleus medius | reverse complement strand
TAATAGGTCTCAACTTTGAAAGAATAACCAGAATGTACTACTGATAATTTTTCAGCAGCCTGAAGAACAAGTCATTATAACTAGCTTCAGATCATAACCTGTGTGGGAGATAACATGACTATTTTCAATCACTTCATCATAAAGGAAAACCAGTAACTGGCTTTACCTGGAAATTGCTAACAATATTTCTATAACACTTATAGGTATAATAATTCAATTTTCCAAATATAATAAAGAAGATCCACAAAAAGTTGACTTTGAGGGTAACTCAAAGCAATGTCTCTTTGCCTGGAATAAACATGCACAGATTTTGCTGATATATAATCAGCAGAATCAAGCCCTGAAATAGATCAAACCAGAAATGGAATCTAGTCATCCCATTCCAATTAAAGAGAAAATCATGTGTTGAACTAAGCAAATAAGTATAGATAAAAAAATGTATGTTGGGATTTGAGCACAGCTTTTCTGGTTGCATTCAAATTGTCGCTAAGGCCCAAGTTGAAAACAAATAGTGGAAATATTCTTCTCTTCTCTCACCATTTATTTTAAAGGAAGCTATCAATGACCTAGACACAAGGTGATGGCAACAGACACTTCTTTTTTTCAGGGCTTCTGACATGTGACAGAACTGACCTATTACCAATAACCACAACCCTAGGAACACCCAAATCCAATTTCCATCTACACGAGAAACGGAGAGGAAGAAAAGTCAGTAGATCTTTGGAACAAAGAAGGTTCTTTCTCTCTGGGAAAGCCACTGCATAATTTGGGGGTGCCTGTCAAAAAAGTAAAGCGTTAGCAGGTTTCTCTTCTTGCTATATCAGAGTTGATCAGGGTGAGAGATTTTTTGACAGAGTATGACATGTGTTCTTGGATTTGGTATCCACTTTCCTCCCACAGTGCTATAGAAAGAAGGCTCAATGTGGTGTATGTAAAACAGATAGAGGCATTCCCACCAACCCACTTCACTGTGCTCCTCAGAGGACGAGGAAGAGGCCCTGAGCCATTCTTACAGCTTCATGAGAAGATTCATGATGATAAAGAGGCCAACTGACAGGAAACCTAACCAGAGAAGAGGTCAGGCAGCAAGCAAAAATACAGGGACTGAATACATATGACTACCCTTCTCTAAGGGCATGAGCTATGCTGGAGGCAAGAGAAAGCCAAATATGACCACAAGAAAACATATTGCTCCCTTTGTCCTCTTTGGTAGACTGACATGGCCATAAACTCTTAATTCTGAGTTGGCCATATGACTTGCTTTAGATAATGGGACATCAGTAAATGTCACAAGTAGATACTTGACAAGTCATTGAGCATCGGGGTTGCTTTTATGAACCCTATGACCGCCACCATGTGAACAAGAATTCCAGAGACCTGTGGTCCAATTGCCTCTCTTCCCAGAGACAACAGCCTGCCAAACCCCAGATATGTGAATGAGCACATTTTACATTACCTAGCTATCAGCTACTCTGACACATAACCACAGATGCATGAGAGAGCCTGCATAAATTCAGTCAAGCTTCCCAGACAAGAATAACTGCCCAGGTAAACCACACAATTTGAAGGGTTATGCCATGTTAATCTTATAACCAAAAGTTCAGCAAAACATGAGTGACCTGCATTACAAGGTATATTATATGATTCCACAGATAACAACTAAACTCAGATCCTGAATCTACTTAAACATACTATGACACTGATTTTGTTAGGCTGTGCCTTTACAGAAATATTAGTGAAAGACAAAAAAAAAAAAAAAGAAAAAAATATATATAAGAAAGCCCTCTAGAGAAGCAGAAAATAGTCTATGTAGAGTTGCTCTGACCTTGGCCAGTTTGTAACAGCTCCAACCATGGGCCTGAGTCACCTGGGATGGCATGAAAACAAGCAGCAGTTTGCTTTGGCTTAACTTACTTCTGGTAAGCTGAAAAAGTGGCGTGCATTAATTCCATTCTAAATTAATTAATTCAATCCTGCATTTATCAATCATTTTATTATAGATACCTACTTTATGTAATCAACTGCACCATCTACAAGGAGATAATAATGATAAATAAGACAGATTTAGAAAAGAAATGGCAGAGGGGAACTGGAGTGTATGCTATGGTAGGTATACTACAGCTAGGCATTGTAAAATATATGGTCTTTTTCTACCCACAAAATCCTCATTCTTATAGATGTATTAGTATGCCCAGAGAAGCTATATAACTCTATTTTAATAAGGTGTGACTGTGTTGTTTGTGAATTCTATACTCACTTAAGGAGATGGAACATCTATAGTACAAGAAAGGAGGCAAGCCTCCTAAGAAATTCAGACGGGAAAGAGATCAGATTATAGATGAGGAGGAAAGGATTTTAAAAAACAAAAAGCTTACATTAACAAGGATTTTTAGTTATGTTTTAAAGAGTAGAAATACATCAGATATTGTTGGAAATGGAAAAAAGATCATTTTCATGTGTTTTATATCATATATTTTATTATAGAGAATTTTCAGATATGGGAAAAGTAGAAAAGTAGGGAAAAAGGTTTTGTTTCTCTTCTAAATCTAGCCACGAATAACCTTTGGGTCAAGGTACTTAAACTAGAGTGTAGTATGTGCTGGGTAGAGAGGTAAGTGGCCGGTCTAGAAAAAGTGAGACAAGTGGTTTGCCAAAGAAGCCACTCAAAGACCAATGGTGGCACCTATTTTTTTTTAACAGGCTAAGGAATGGACTTTGAGTGCCAGGCTACTGGAGTGGACTTAGATGACTAGGTATTAACTGAAATATAATTTTATAAAGGTTTTGCTAAAAAATAAAGCTAATCCTGGGACAGAAATTCATTCCTTGTCCAATGAATGTTTACTTTGACCTGTGGGCCTAAGCACTGTGGAGGTATCAAACAAATATATGAAGCATATTTAAGTCCACAAACCTCATAACACACATTTTTGTGTTTTCGTACCTTTTCTATCATTTTTAGAGGCTTCAGTGTAAGAAGAGTAAGTTGATTCAGGATCAGAGTCCATCATCTTGAAACTGAAGTCTCTTTGTACCTATGACTTACCTCTTGAAAATCTAATTGTGTGTGTGTGTGTGTATGTGTACACTATAAATATAAAATTGTTCTCCAAGATATTAGCTTTCAATTTGCTAAATCTAACTCTATCAAAAGAACATTTTCTCCCATTATGATATACTAAATTCCCAGAAAAAAAATCAGATGTCCCCTCAAATTTAAGACTCAAAGAGAAAAAAAAAACAAATACAACTCTTACTTGGTGATCACTCATACTTTAGTTTTGGGAAGCTGAGAGTAAATGCAGAAGATGTTAGTACGCTTATATTCAGGAAGATTTTTATTTTAATACATGTGTATTTCACCTTGGAGAATTTGATGTTAAATACTAAATCCAAATTTCTCAGGGAAGCACTGGCTTTAAATGGGCAAAATGGGATTTTGTTTCTATTCTGGACACAATTTAGAATGTAGTTTAGAATGCAGAAGGCAGGGACAGTGAGGGGTCAATGAAATCTGAAGGGGAAGGATGCCTTGTCCACATCAGAGAAAGAGAGTGAGAGAGAGAGAGGCTATACACACACACACACACACACACGCACACACACACATATAGAGGAAGCACTTGAGCACCTAATGCAGAGGGACTAAAACTGAACAACAAATAAACACTGACAAATGTTCCACTTGACCACAGGACAAGGTCCATCCTGGACTTTTTATTGCCACCTTCAAGGAAGCATGGGAATACAGAAATGGGCCAGGGCAGATGCACATCAGTGATGACATCTTCGTTTTTCTGATGTGGAACAAGGACAGATGGATGTGAAAAATGCGTCTTGGCTGATCTGGAAAGAGCATGCTACCCTTTGGGAAAACATCTGGGCTGTTACATTGTTTTGCAGCATAGAAGGGAAGAATTTCAAGCCCTCTCACCCTGCTTAAGACTTCTGTCATTCTTCCACTACTCTGTCACTGAAGAAGCTAAAAATTTATTCAAAGGTTTCTACAATCAAATGCAGATTAAAGGCATTTTGCACACATACACCCAATTTCTTAGGCTGCATTCAACTTTGCTGTGCCCAGAATATATGTTACAACTAATTTGGGCCATGTTTGGTTACACACTATGGGTCAAAGTTGAAATTCTTTTGCAAAACACTCAGAATAAACTTAACCATGAATGTTTTTCTAATAGTCTGGGGCTGAATGTGTGATATACACTAGTGAAAAGAAAAACAAAAATAAAAACAAAAAATCTGTGGCCCATCAAGGGCATTCTAATCCTTGGAAATGAGTTAAACTATATAAAGGATATTTCAAGGCCACCAAAATACATTGTGTTAAAAGCATATAATTAATAAAGGCTAGATACATATCTGTATATATACATGCTTCTGTGTATGATTTATATTTCTTTATATTTGTTGGAATAAATGTGCATTTAATTATTAATATAATCATGCATTTCCTTCCTACCCAAGGAATCCAACTTTCACATATATAAAAGTTTGCTATATTAGGGGTCACATTCACTATGCACTAACTTACATGTGCTTATTTCTGCCTTAGAATATATACATTTTTCATTTTGATAGGTAAAAATATAAGAGTAGAAATCTGAAAAATTAAAGCATTTGGATTGGCCAGGAGGCTAGAAGAGATAGTACAGATGACAGAATCGAGCCCATGTCTGTCACTGATGGTACAAGGTGAGCAGCCTAACAAATTAGCAAGACAGGCCAATAAAAGGTTGCAAGTTGAACTTTGTTATCTTTATACGCATAGGCACCTTTAAATTCTCCCATTAAAGAAATTAATATGATATTAGCTATTTCATACCAGCAAAGTTTATGGCAGAAGTTGATTATTAGGAAGTGGTTTGTAGTCCAGGAAATGAGGGCCAGTGAGAGGAGGGGCACCCACCCAGAGAGCAGGGCTGCTGCGGTGGCAGGGAAATGGACAGTAATGCATTTGGGTTGCAGTAACAGGTACAGGAGAGCCATTCATGTGCTCTGATTACACTGAAGTTACTCAGTGGTCTTGAGATGGAAGGGTTGTTACTAAGGAGAGAGAACTTCCTGCAGTTGACAGTGTGCCCAAGACCAACCCAGTGTCTGACATGTAGTAAGAACTCAACAAATGTCACAGCTTGTTATTAAAAGCAAAAGAATACCTATTTTAGTCCATTTCAGTTTTAAAATTTATTTCTGAAGCAAAAATCTTTATTTCTTCAGCTATAAAAGTAAACTTTGTAACTTATAAATTTGTAAATACATTTATATATTATACATAAATAAGGTAATAAAGATAAAAGTAAAATCAGTATCCCCTAACTTATGTTTACTATAATTTTTTGTTTCCTTTAAGGCACGATTGTAAATTTAGAAAACACTTAATAGTTTATTAAGAGTGGATCCTGAAAAAAAATAAAAGCCAACTATGTAACTATTAATCTATCATTTCTGCTATAATTAGCAAGTGAGACTTTGTCTCTTCTCTCAATTTAGAAGTAATGGTAATGTCTGTAAGACAATGTAGGGGCATTGAGGGACAGAGAGACAGAGGCAAGACCTCTCCTTCCCACTGAAGTTTTTTTGACCCTTTTGAAGTTTAAATGTTGAACACTCAAGCATGTTCCCCAGGATCAGTAATTATCTATTTTCTTATGCAAATAGAGCCAACTAAAGATGCTTAATTCTCTTGCCCCATATCTTTTTTTTGTTTTTCTTTCAGTCTTGCTAGGGAGAATAAATGTGAGTGGAATCATCTGAAGCATTTCCCTAATAGTGATTCATTAATTACCAAGTAGCAGTGACATACTCTCTTCCTCCTTTCGGGGTGTGGTGTCCACGCATGCAAGCCTCACAGAGCTATGCCACATCCCGACTTCAGATTCTCCATCTAGCACCTCCCAGAGAGCTGGAATAGCCTGTATCTATATCTTTCAGGCCTGCTCTGATGGAGAGCCCAGAAATAGCCTTTTAAATTGCCTCAGATTGTCATCTCTCTGAAGGGTAGAGTTAAACAGTTTTCATAACAGGCCGGAAGCAGCGTTGAATCCAGTAAATCAGCTGGTTTGGGCTATGGTACAAACCTTTTGTCTAATCAGAAATGTCTATCATTTTATTTTGGCTGTAATCATTGCCTATTAGTTTAGATTATGTGAATGTTCAAATTAATTTTGTTACCAAAATAGGGTGAACGTCATTTGCAGTAATGTATCTTACATGTAATCATGACTTTGTTTACTTGCAATAGTGAACTGAAACAAAATGTCAGTTGCCACAAAATGGTTCTTGGGATTATTAAAAAATTAAAATCTGCTTCAATATTACTTCAGGGACAATCTATAAAACAACTTATCAATTAATTAAGTTCAAAAACACTGAAAGTGTGATATTTGATGAGATTTAATAATAATATTCATAAGAAGTACAACTGCTTTCAAAATTAGAATGACCCCTCACTCAGGGTTACACATAATCTAATAGTTAGCATAAGTTTTACTTGTTTCTATTTGTTTTAAGCCAAATTGTTGTCATTCTCATTGAGGTGATATAAATAATACCTAATTAATTTTCCTAAAAGAGAGAAAAAAAATTAAGAAATAAAAAACATCAATAAAATGCCATTAGATAGAAGAAATAAGTTCTAATATTTAATAGTACAGTAGGCAAATTATAATTAGCAATAACTTATGTATAGTTTTAAATAGATAGAAGACAAGAATTGTAATGATCCCAACATAACAGACAGATAAATGTTTGAGGTGCCAGATATCTAATTACCCGATTTAATCATTAAACACTGCATACAGGTATCAAAATACCAAAAGTACCCCAAAAATATGCATAACTATTGCACATCAAAAAAATTCAACTTGGGTGCAGTTGTGCCCACCTGTAACCCCAGCTAAGCAGGAGGCAGAGGCAGGAGGATTGCTTGAGCCCAGGAGTTTGTGGCTAGCCTGGGTAACATATAGAGATCCCATCTCTTAAAAAATAAAAAACTCAAATGTTCATATTGTATAACATGTCATCAAATTTTATTTAACACAATGTGTTACCCCTTGAAAACATGCTTAGGGGGTGGGTTTATGCTTCTTTATCTGAATAGAGAAAACAGACTTTATCATCCTTAAATACCATCCTTTGTGGATGTTCCCTTGACGAGGACAAGGTAATAAATTTCAATTTTCAAGGATGAGAAGCCCAACAGATTTACTCCTTTTCTACACACAGAATCATGCTGGCAATAGTCCCAATGCCTAAGCTTCAGTCACAACTTTAAGAAATGTGCTATGAAGTGGGCCTGCAAAGGAATCCCTCTATCACATTTCAAACTGACACTTGGGTTGACTGCCTCAGCCCATCACAGTTTAGCTCTCACAGCTTTAATTTATGAGCTCTGTGAGAAGTCAGCTTTAAAGAATACCATTTCGACTCTCAAAATACATTTCCAATGTAAATATATAGTTTCATCAGGTGCTTCTGTCTACCTAGAGCAATTAACATTAATTTGCAGAATAGTCCTTATTGAAAACCTTTCTGTATCTCCGACAAAGTAATAGTGTATTGATTTCATTCCTGCTATCTTCAACTGTATTATTAATAGGAATTTCTTAGGGATGTCTATGCACAGTAAGCAAGCAAGCAAGAGAGCAGAATGTCAAGAGAGATGTAAATCCAAAACTGATTCCCTTCTCTTTTCAGTGAGGAAGAGATTGTTTTAAGCATGTCTCAATTTGTATAACCTTAAAAATAAAGAACCATCATTCTGCTTTTTGTGGATTTATTATAGTTTGAACAAATTTTATAATCTCTCAGTTTAACAAATTATAATCCATACATGTAGATAAACCAAGTTATAATGATGAGATGAATTTTTAAAATCCATGCAAATCACTGAAAGATAAAATCATCTATTTGAACATAAAAGTTAAAACTTCATTGATGACAAGGTCAAATGCAAAATGAGGTACAGGAGAAAACAATCTAAGTAATTTAGACAGGAGCAAATCAAAAGGATGATGGCCAATACTAATTTTTTTAAAAAATATATACTGTTTCAATGCCATAGCAGTGCTTTCATATTAAGAGTAATCAATATAAAATTAAATTGAACAAAATATATGTATGTATATATGAGTACCTATATAACCTATAAAAGAGCTGAATAAAGTCATATTTAGTCAATTGTAGTCAGAAGATATAGTGATGCAAGGGACAAATATACTTTTATAGTTATTACCCCCTCGCTCCAACCATCAAACAATACCCTTCAAAGACTTTAAGATAAACAGTGGTTTCTCAAAGTGAAGCACTTATGCTGTGCCTGTGTAAATAGTATAAAATGTTCTTCAAAACAGGGTTATACAGTACTTACAAGGAAATCTCTACTGGTAAATGGACCTGTTTTTTCAGGTTGCAGTTTATAAGCTGGATTCAGATGATAAATTTTTCAGGGCTCTTTACAGCAAGTACAAATAAAGATGCAAAAAAGCATTCCTTCCTTTTATACTCTACAGTCATAGTGATATGCAAATTCAAATTTCAAGAGTTTATTACTTTTATGAAATCTTTAGGACAGGATCTTTAGTCTTTTTCGGTCCAGGAGTAGCACTGGCTTCACTGTAAATGGTAAGGGTCCAGTACCCAAGTCAGATGCTTAGAAAAACTATAACTGCTTAAAAGGCCATTCATTTTGAAAAAAATGACCTGACCTGGTCAGGTCACCAGAATGCTATTGATACAGACCTACTAGCATTCTGTAGGTATATATGTAGGCAAGCCATATAAAAAGTTAAGAGTTTCCTAAAGCACTTAACCATTTAATCACAAAATTGTGAATAACCTATACCAATAGGAAATGCTGTTAAATGGAAACAAAGATAATTGATAAATTTGAAAAGGAAATTCACAATGAACGTTTATAGTGATAGTGACAAAAAGGCCCTGATTTTCCCATCTTGATTAACAGAATTTCCTATAGGCATCAATCAATTATAGGTTTAATAAAATAGTTTTATAGTGAAAAGGTATTTAGGATTCATAATCTGGGCTATCACTTATCATTCCTCAGTTTATTTGGTTTAACAAAACGTTAAGCTAAATCCATTCTCTAAATTATGTACATGATGGTATTACTTATATTGCTCTTTGTACTTTTTCCATAAATTTCAAAAATTACTATTTTTGAAAACTTCTCAGGCCGGTGGCTTGATTTTTCATTTTTTAAATAATGTCTTTTGAAGAGACGTTTTTAATTCTGAAGATATCTAAGCTATCATATTAATGTTTTCTTTTAGGAATCATGGTTTGGGGTTAGCTAAGAAATATTTCCTAATCCAAATTTTCTCTTATGGTTTCTTACAGAAGTTTTACGGTTAACATTTACATGTATGAGTTCATTTTTGTAGCTGGCACAAGGTATGAGTCAAAGTTCATGGTTTTTTGTATGTGGCTACTTACCTTTTCTAGCAATTGTTGAAAAGACAGATGAGTGGATAAACAAACTGATACATCCATGTAATGGAATACTTTTTAGTAATAATCAGGAATGAACTTTTGATATACAGAACATGGATGAATATAGAAACAATTAGCTATATGGATGCTAGACAAAAAGTGTACACATCATATGGTCCTATTTATATAAAATTCTAGAAAATAAAAATTTATAATGACAGAAAGATGATTAACGTTTGCCTGAGAAGTGTGTTGGGGGCCAGGATGTGGCAGAGAGGTGCAAGAAGGGATTACAAGTGTAGTGAAGATTTCCCAGGTCTGTACATGTTAAAATGATCAAATTGTAGATTTTAAATATGGGAAGGTTATCTACATGAATTATACCTCAATAAAGATATGCAAGGTCTGTCTAGAAAGTATGCAGCCATGTCACATTACATTTTTAATATTACCTAGCTTGATACTTTCCGGACAGACCTTCGTGTACATATATATACACATGCATGTACAGATGGTTCCCCGCTCCAATGGTTTAACTTACAACTTTTCAACTTTACAATGGTGCAAAAGCAAAATGGACTGAATAGAAATGGAACTTTGAATTTTGATCTTCTCCTGGCCTAGTGATGTATGGTATGATACTCTCTCCCAATGCTGAGCAATGGCAGTGAGCCGCAGCAGCTCCCAGTCAGCCACATGATCAAGAGGATGAACAACTGATGCTCTGTATTAGCGGTTCCCAACCTTTTTGGCATCAGGGACTGGTTTTATGGAAGACAATTTTGCCACGGGCAGTGGGGGGAGGGGTGGGGAAGCTGAGCTCAGGTAGTGATGTCAGCGATGCGGAGCAGCTGCAAATACAGATTCCACTTTGCTCCCTTGCCCACCACTCACCTCCTGCCGTGCGCTCCCCTCCCCCACCTAAGTGTCATGGAAGACAATTTTTCCAGGGACGCGGGGGTGGGAGGTTGCGGGGGACAGTGGAACTGTGTGGCAGGTCCCTACAGCCAGGTCCCTAACAGGCTGCAGACTGATAGTGGTCCACACCCCCAGGGGATTGGGACCACAGCTCTATAGTGCACTGTGTTGCCAGATCATTTTGCCCAACTGTAGGCTACTGTAAGTGTTCTGACCACATTTAAAGTAGGCTAGGCTAAACTATGATGTTCAGTAGTTTAGATGTTGCTACTTTCAGCTTACAATGGGTTTATCGGGATGTAACCATGTCATAAGTTGAGTAGCATCTGTATATATGTACACTTTTTATATGTATAATACATAAGTGTTTCAAGAGAATTTTCTTTAATTAAAAGTTAACATTCACAATCAAGTCATGTCATAGTGTTCTTGATTAGGCAATGATCTCTGGAAAATTTTGTTTTCCAGTTGAGTATGTAGTCACGGTTGGTTGGTGTGCATTTATTTATTGGGGGGAAGATCCTGAGGAATTTTTTTTTAAAAGACCTAAATAACTGAAGAAATATAAATAGCTAGTATCAAATTAAACACATTTGTTTTCCCAATACTCCAGACACACAATAAGTGCTAAGGTTGAGAGGAATCATGAGATTAGCAAAATCTAGCAACCGGTTGAATAAAAATCCTTGGTAAAATTTGTCTATAAAAGTATAATAGTTTCTTCATTGAAAAATGCCATCAAATAAAAGTAATTATGAAGCTACTTACAAAATTAGAAATAAAAACTCAATAAGGGGAAAGATGAGAGGATAGCAGTGAAATCTGCTCCCCACTAGTGAAGTTTTAAGCTAACCACAGTGGCTTTGAGCACAAGAAATCATGGTGGTACAAACACGGAACAAGTCTAGAAATCATTGCAGCTGGGGGACTTGAGAGCTTGCATTGCCAGATGTGACAAGTCTTTGCACAATGAATATTTATCCTGAAGCTTTTCTGTGATCAACTGCTGTTTTAAATGTGACTTTTTCTAGAATTGTAATTTTCTATATCACTGTTTTCATGTGAGAATTATATTTGGTTGCTTAAGTAATCTATTAATTCACTACCCACAGGAAGGAAAAGATTCATTTTTTTGTCACATATTATGTACAGCACATACTGTTAGACTTGAATTTGAAATGCAATTCCTAAGCATGGGTAGTGTTCCAGGAAATACTTTCCTCCAATATTTTTCTCCTCTTGACACTATATTTTAAATCTATATTGCCACCATATAAAAAAGACAAATAGGTTCATTTTTTAAACACTTAGAATATTATGCTTGACATAAAAATTCTATAAACAAAAGTACATTAAAATGTTTAAACATCAAGAAGGGAAAAAGAAAAGAAAAAAATAACAAAAAAACGTAGTTTCTTCCATTAATTATAAATTTAAACTGCTAAACACGTTCTAAAATATTTCACCTTTCTGGCTAATTGTTCTGGATGATGTATGAGATGCATATCACAAAGGATTAGGGTGGGATACTCATCAAAGTTTTATCACTAACAGTATTAATAGCAAAAATATACCTTTTGAAACCATGGTATATTACAGAAAGAGAAAGTCACAGTTCAAGTGCAAGTGCTGTTTGTATACAGAGAGAAAACAAGAAGACAAACTTTATGAGATTTCTGGTACCTTAAAACCAGTTTCGAAGTATTGTAGATCAAATATGTGAAGGTTATAAACTAAGGCTCCCAGGTAACCTGGTAGAGAGTAAAATCACCAGCAGAAGAGGAAATGAAAATACTTCCTCTGAAAAGAAATACGCTTAATGTAAAACATATATACAGCAAGCTTCATTTATAGACCAATGCATTCTCTTTGGCACGGGCAGTTTTTTAAGTTACTGTTACAAACATATGAAGAGGGGTGTGGGTTGGAGAACTGCTTGCTCTACGGTTTTGGTGTATTTCTACTTCAAGAAGGAAGCCAGCCAAAGAATGACTTTTTAGGAATCTGTAGGGATAGCTGAGCCTCCTTTGTTTTCTTTACTCATGTTCCTGAGTATAACACAGAAACTGTCCCATTTAGGAGTCACATTCCTTATCTTACTGTTTGATCTATGACACTAACAGGGAATCACAAGCTGATTGTTAAACTCTACTATTGTGGTAATATTCCCACTGCAAAACAGCTTAGTGAAAAAGAGGTTGGCCCTAATGGTGAGCTCATCATGGCCACACCTCCATCTCTGGGTAAGACAAGATTTAAAGGAACAGACCACCAGTAACTCTCATCAACTCAACCTTCCTGAGGGCAGAGACTGTCCAACTCATGTTGGGATGCTCAGTGCCTAGCACAGAGCCTGAAACATGGTAGATACTCAGGATTATTTGGCAAGTGGAAAGAGAGCCCAAAAAACCATTTATGCCCCTTGTGTACTACCCACTATAAATTTTAAGAGAAAAAAAGTGATTCTAAACATAGGTCCAGTCTCTTCCACTTGAAAATTCCAAACAAGATATACTATACCAATGTCCAAATATTAATGTTGTAGTTATCAGAAAGTCCCCAAACGCAACACTTCCTTGGGTAGACATTTCTGTTCATCTCAGTTATGGCTGCTGCTCCCAGTAAAAACATTATTCCTGCCTTGGGGTCTTCTAATACCTGGAATACCTCTTCTCAAAGTATGATTCTCATACCTCCCCTCAAATAAACACCATAAAACCACACCTCTCCAACGCTACCTTCTTCAATGAGTCTTTCCTGTTTACCCCATCTGTAATTTCTCCCTTACCTAAGAAAAACAATATTTTATTAGTATACTATCTGAAGACTAAAATATTAAATAGTCATCACAATGAATAGATAATTTTAAAAGGGGGCTCTTTTCATGGCAACACAACTTGCTGCCAACCTTTTTTTTTTATCAATTCTCCTAATACGTATGAGGGGCTGATGGTTACAAGCAATCCATTAAAATAGAAATAGGAGCATTTTATATTGAAAATACTTCAACTTAATCATTAATAATAAAATTTAAAATCCAACAGATTTTTGTTTAGTCAGCAAAATCCATTACATACAAGTGTTCTGTACATTGTAGAGATACTAAGTTACAATTAATACCACTTGGGTATGTAAATCTCAAAGATAATAAACTAGGATCAGGAATTTCATGAATACTGTGGAGCATTTCTCCCTTTCTCCCTCTCTGCAAACAGTAATTTCAAGGCAATGTGACAGCAGCTTGCACATCACCTGTCAATAGCAAAGACTTAGCCTTCATCTCTCTGAAACCTTTTCTTCCTATCACTTCTAAATCACCTATAAAGAAATTGGTAATTAGGCTGCTAGAGACATCTGGGCTAAACAGATTTTGAACTGAGTGGTTGTGAAAGGCTGATTATTAACCTTTGGTAAAACACAAGTAAGAGAACACACCAGCCTGATTCTCAGCTTGAGTAGGAGAGAAAGGTCAGGGCTATGTAAGGCTAGTAGATTTAATTTTCTATACTGCTATTAGACACCCTAGATTTTTAATCACAGTCACTAATTCTAATGACTTCTAAATCCAAAGCCAAATGAAAACCTCCAGGATAAAACCTGAGTTCTCCAATTATTTTCTTTTAGAGGCATAAGGGGCTCTATTTTCTATATAATCAGAAATGTTAATATTTTAGGAAGTATCTATAAATGTTAATCTTCTAAATTATATGTGTTGCCTAAAGTAAATACAGTAATAGTTGTCTCCCTATGAGCTTTTATGTGTCTTTAGCACAAATCTAATACTTCAGAAGCAGCAGTACAAATATTGAAATCATTTGTATTGTATAGAAATATGCTTCCCAAGTTTAAGTTCAAAATGTACCCAACCCTAAACAAAATCATTATGTTTGTGGCAATGCTTTACCTTCTCTCCTAGAAACTTTCCTTCCTACTTCCAGAGACCTCCTCTCCCAGACCAAAGCACCTCTCTCTTCAACCTAGAGAGTTCATTTTAACCCACTTAGGTGAAACTCTTATAAGGATTCAACATTCAACATCTCCTCCCTGCCCCCCCAAGGGTTGCTAACTCTTCAAACCTTAAAACTACCATAAGAAAAGGCTACAATAAGAGCAATTACAGGCAGCAAGATAAATATTTTGCAGAAGGAAGCCCACCATAGCCAATGGTCCCCAAATCATATCAGGTGGGCAATTATCCACCAACCTACTTGAAATGATGGACCAGTAGAAATAGATGGTAAAATGAAAACACCTATAGTCCCCTGCTACAGACATGCAGAGAGGAAGATCCTTACTAACCTCTCCCTTAGAAAAGCTCTCTTTCTCTTTAAAGAGGAATATCTCTGAGAAAACTTTCTATAAAAACTGGAGAGAAAAAAAAATTGAGCCCTCCAATTATCACACATCTCCCTTCCCCTCAAAAATTGGTGTGTCTACAGTCCCCTTCATCTGGTGGTGATTTATTTTCAAAGGATGAAAATTAAAAAGAATCACACCTTGTAATTTGGCCTGTTCATTCTTTTTCATTTATCTAAACTGAGCAGTCATATAACATCCTTAAGAAAAGAGACTTTAAAACTCTCAATGCTTAAAAACTTCCCTGAAAAGAAAGATCTTATGAATCTCCTCTATCAAAGAAAGTTTGCTTAATAATTTAAGAAAGATATTAATTTGCCAAAAAACTACTAATTAGAAACATTGTAAAATTTCAGCTTGAATTATAAAGAGGAAAACCCAACAAAACAGAATATTTATTTTCTTATATACAATGAGAGTTCCAGATTTGGCATGCTGCAAGATACAGAACAGGTATTTCTAATTTTATCATGATTTTTTTTTTAAGATTGCATCCAATATGCTTTTCAGAAAAAAAAAAAAGCTAAGTGATTTACACTTTCTCTTCCTTTATTTTATCCACCCTTCCTTTCCTGAACTGCTAATTTTCTTCCTGCTTATATCTTGAGATGGATCAGTCAAGAACCAGAGAAGGGTTATCCCCAAGCAAATGAGTTTTGATGATAAATGCTAAGTTAGGTTGTTCTTCCTGAGAAAATGAAATCCAGTACATATAAACAGAAGGAGAGATCCTTTATCTTAATGCCTAAATCACATCATCCTATTTGTACTACAGCTTTCCACTTCGGTAAAAACAACTTTGTACAAAATACAACTTTTCCGCACCATTCATAAGGGCTCCTTTGCATTCAACAATCAACATTAGCTGTAATACTGCCTGCAGGCCAACTCCTTTTTGCACAATACTCTATGTGCAATTATTTAAATCTTTTATTAGATTTTCCCCTTAAGATTTTATAAAAATAAGCAAAACCAGTGAAATAAAAATACAGATACCATAGATATAAAATATTATTACATTTATAAAATTAAGATGCAGATGGAGGCTGGGCGCGGTGGATCATGCCTGTAATCCTAGCACTCTGGGAGGCCGAGGCGGGAGGATCGCTCAAGGTCAGGAGTTCGAAACCAGCCTGAGCAAGAGCGAGACCCCATCTCTACTAAAAATAGAAAGAAATTAATTAGCCAACTAAAAATATATAGAAAAAATTAGCCAGGCATGGTGGCACATGCCTGTAGTCCCAGCTACCCGGGCGGCTGAGGCAGGAGGATCACCTGAGCCCAGGAGTTTGAGGTTGCTGTGAGCTAGGTTGACGCCATGGAACTCTAGCCAGGGCAACAGAGTGAGACTCAGTCTCCAAAAAAAAAAAAAAAAAAAAAAAAAAAAAAAAAAAAAAAAGATGCAGATGGAAAAATCAGGCCTTCTGTAAGAGTGAATCATTGTCTCTAGTAGGATTGATGTAATTAAAAAATCTATATGATAGAAATGTATCACCCAAAATGATAGTCTAAAAGATAAGTCTGGAGATTTTATAATATATTTTTAGAAGCCCCCATGCAGTCAAACTTTGGACATTTGAATACAGTGCATATTTAAAAGAGCATAACATGAAGAAGCCCAGAGAGTTCAACACTCACACATAATTTGAGATAACAAACTCAGTAACGCTTTTTCCTCCTTTTTTTCCTCATCTTGCTTTTTTGCTTTTTGTTTTTGTCATATTCCTGACAAATGAAAAACATAACCAACAGGTCCAGAGGGTAATTATCAATAAAGATGTTCATATTCTGTATTGCACTGAAAAATGTGGACTGGTAACTCATAAAGAGACAAGTGCACACTTCAAGTTACATTATACATACAAAGGAAACAAAGTTTGGTGTGCACATTCTGGCCACCATAATCCTGACAGGAGTAGATAAGAATATTAGGTGAAAATTATTAAACTATATGGTCAATGTTGTCAATTTTTATGCAACAACAATATATTTGTTTTAATTATAAAATATTGTGCTCGCTTCGGCAGCACATATACTAAAATATTAATTATAAAATATTACATGAGGTAATATTTCAGTGTCAGAAAAATAAACTTTACATTTCATACTTTTCCATCTCTCCAAAAAAAAAAAGCTTTCTTCCTTTGTCCCTTCAGAATTTTCAAAAATACACATGATGCCTGATATGTTTTCTTTCAGTATATATTGTGCATCTATCTACGGTCATTTCAGTTATAACAACAACAACAATTCACAATATAGTGAATTGTTAGAAAGAAAAGACACTGTTTGCCTAATGAATCTGTAGTGGAAGTACAATCTCAATAGCCTAAGTAGATGTTATCCTCAGCTCTGTACAGCCTCATGACTGCCAGGATGGCTGTTCCTATAGCAGAGATCAAGTCCGTTAGAATTACAACAGCTGCAAAATGGATTAAGACCACATAACTCGATTGTATATGTGACTCTATTATATTAAACAGGAGGACTCTTTAGATGTGAATTGAGATTATTAACAGTAATGGTGATAATAAATACACTAATCATAATTTCTTGTGCTTCAATAACATGTTATTTGCCATAATACAAATATTTTCAAAATCTGAAACAGATGTGTTCAAAACCAAATTGCAAAACAAATAAGCCACCACCTACTGTAGTGGGTAGTTTAAATACTGTAGGGTAGTTTAAATATTTCAAAAGCAACAACTTATTAAAGATTAAGGAATCTAATAAGCTTTTCTGCTTCTTTTAACAAAAAAGCTTTCAAGAGTCAATCAGAGACACTGAAAAAGAAAACACTATCATGCTAAAATGTGCTGTGTAAATTATAGTAATAAATACATTTAAGGGAAGTGGATTTTAATAATAATAACAATATTTTTTTTCCTTACCAATGACTACCTGTGAGGCACATTCTTAAGTCGACTTGCATGGCTGTGGCTATTTGTCAAAACTTGCTTCATCATTTATAGTCTCAGAGTTCTTTTCCTTTTAGCTCAATGTTGTGATGGAATCAATACAAATCTGCTCTTAAAATATCTGTCTTTGACCTGTGTTTGTTTTAAGCTGTATCATTCATAATGGTGATGGATTGGTAATACTATTCCTCTTTGTCTGCACAAAGCACCATGGCATAAAAAGCACATATATTTCATGCACAAGGTCAGAAGAAAATTAATGGATAAAGAGCTAGATAAAATGGAGTTCAAGCTGAATGGGTTGAGTGAACTCTCAGGGTACAGACCAGGCAGGCAGTACAAAGTCCATTATACTTAAACACTCTTGAAGCATTTCAGAAGTGAAATCGTTTCCACAGGCTAACACATAAAAGCACCAAGCTTTCACATGGCTGCTACTGAGTGTTCACAGGTATGGGTAGGCAAAGTGCTCCCTGCTTACAGGTTTCCATGGCATATTCCATTTATCAATTTTCACCTTGAGCAATAAACCCATTTGGTATTTATCACTATGGTTGAAGAAGTTATGCTCTGTTGTCATTAGTAAACTTCTTTCTGTTCTAAGGCTTTCCTACTAAATACTATATCTACCATTTGCACTCTAACTTCACCTTGTGAATACTTAAGAGTTTAAGGTCTCAGTTAAGAGGTAGGGCTAGCCAATTCCAACAGAAACAAAGCTTTATAGCTAACAATTACACTGTACTTTCTGTAACATTTAATCTCAGACATCTAAATGGCAACAAACCAAGCAGAAATTTAAAATAAAAACAAAACCCAGCAATTGAGAATTATAAAATCTGGCAGGAAGGACACCATTAAAATCATCCATGAGGACTTAGCTTATAATATCCATGCCTAAAAATATGGAAATAAGCATTTTGCAGAGAGTTAAGCAATTCAAAAATCAATGGTTTGCTTCACAAACCTTGTTGAAAAAAGGAATATTACTATTTTTGGGTGGATAAACAACAACTAAGCAAAGTCATATTAGAATTTATCCTAAAAACCTCAAGTTTAGATTTTAAAAAACAATATTTGATAAATAGATACTCAAGGCTTTTTTGTTTATTTTGTTTTCAGGGGAACTCATAGTAGCAGTTGTGATTTTTCCCTATAGTAGAGCCTTCAACCTGTAAAACTAAATAAACTGCTTCTGGAAGCTACAGAAATTGCCCATTATCTCCAAGAGCATGCTCTGACAAGAGTTTATCAACATGAAGCCAAAACTCATCCAGAGCATCAAGAGAGGAAAGTTTCTAGTGATGGTTTGGTCATGGTCTCTTTCAGACTGATTTCATGGCATAGGAAGGAATAAAACTATGAAATAATTAAAGTTGGTGGAAGCAAAAGTAAAGCGTACAGTGATAATGTGAAGATTAAGGCCAAAATATCAACCCTTAAATTTGACATTACAATGCAAAATGCATTTTTCACATAACGTATAAATAGATACAGGTATTCAAAGAGCTCATTTATTAAATATAATAGAAAGGTTCTGAGTGTCAGTTAAACTGGATCAACTCTTGATTTTGCCATTAATTAGGTATGGCTTTGAACAAAAGCATAATCTTTCTATTTCAGTTTTATTTGTAAAATTAAGAATCAGAAGATAGTCTCCAAGGGCTACTCTACCTAACAAAAAAGCAAAATCAAACCCTCCTCAAAATCTTCTAGGAGATTCTCTTAACGTAAAAAAAAAAAAATCCCTGCTGTATGATCCAAGGATAGAGGTCTTTGCATTTTAACAGCAGTGCAGAGACAAGACTTTCTGCCCTGAGTCCACAAGGCAGTTATACACATAAAACAACTTCAAGGAAACTCTTCGTTTAGAGGAAAAAGTAATTATGATGAATTTGTAAAGACCAGAAAAATATTTTTTAAACTGGTAAGAGAAAACTGAAATGACAAGAAATATAAGGCTACAAAAAGGAAGAAATGAAGACTAGACATTTCTGCGAGGGGAATTAGGTACTAGAATAACTGTTCAGAGAGGTACTTGAGTCGTCCTCACTATAGGCATTCAGAAATAGATCAGATCGAAGCTAGTAGGAAGTCTAGAAAAGACTCTTTTTGAATTAAATGTATCACTCCTTAACTTGAAAGAATAATTAAAGAACAATGTAGCAACATTTCCACTACCTTTCTCTTTTTGCATTTTTCTCACATTTTACATATATTTTACATTACTGTATATGGTTATTAAGCAGTACTCTGACAATATTGGTTTGCATGATTCTATTTCCACATATACCATAAACATTTCAAAAGTCTAAATATACTGTTATTATCATAAGCTTGTTCATGGACCTTTTGATTTTTATCAGATTATATCCTCAATTTAAATTCCTAGGACCAGACATATCAAGTCAAAGAATATGAGTATTGTATGCCTCTTGCTATATACAGCTACTTCTAAGGCCACAGGTATGAACGAATGGATGGCAACTCAGGGTTGCCATTTTAATACGCTCTGACAACCTAATGTTAAAATTAAATATTAAAACGTAATTTAATGCTAACTTAACGTTAAAATACCTTTGCAAATGTATAGCAATGCTTCAATAATTGGTATTTCTTTGACCACTAGTGGAGATAAACTTTTCCCATGAGTGGGTTTATTCAGGGCTTGCTTTACAGGTTTACAACCTGTATGGTAACATAGGGCCCCATACCCAGTTTCATGCTCTACTTTTCCCAGCTTTAAATTTTTAAGAATTTCTGAACAAAGGGGTTCACATTTTTATTTGAAGTACGCCTCAAAATTATATTGCCATTCCTGGGTTCATTATTTGTTTTGTTGCTGCTGCTGTTTTTAATACCCTTAGGTGTTTTTTGTTTTGTTTTGTTTTTTTTAACATTAATGTTAAAATATGTTCCCACAATTCTAGGGTCATGTATAAAACACTGTCACTCTTACATAACTTAAAATAAGTATTGGTGCTACTAAAGATATACATATTTCTACTATATATTTAACCTACTTATTCCAGAAATGAAAGAATAAGCAAACAGTCTGGAAATTATCTAGAAACACTAAACTATTTCAACACAATGAAGAGAGAGTTAAATTTTTGGAGTGGTAGGCAATAGGGGAGACCCTGAATCATCTCATACAGAGCTGCAGGCACTCTTCAAAAGTCAGTTCACTCTGGGTCAATAGCAATCAGCCAGATAAATCTTGTTAATATTAAAACTGGCTTAAAGCCAGACTGAATTCAATTTTTTCAATTCAAAATAGATGGAGCCATCTCTCTTGACCATTAACCATATCTCTAACCTATATGAACCTGCCTTTGTTTCACTTCCTCTATAGCATGGAAATGATAAAAATTCTCTCTCTCCCCTAAAAATGCTGCGTAAATTGCATTATGTAATGCTTTTTACTGGAGTATTTACGGAACATTGCTGTTAATTCTGCATTTTTTTTTTTTACCTAGGCAGAACATTTTGTAACTACTGTTCAATATTATGACTAAAATATGAATGAGGGTAATATTTACATTCTGTTTATATTTCAATTCTAGTAGAACAATTTTAGAATCCTTGCGGGCATGAACTTGGCAGAAAATAATTCCTCTGATGAATATTTTAACGTCATTTAGGGCCAACTATGGTAATATTAGTCGTTCATCCTTATCTTATCAGATACTTGGCAGAAATGACAGTTCCAAAGACCTTTTCCATTCCTCAACACAAAAACCTTTATGTCATATTCTGTTAATACTTCAGATTCCATCTCAACTCCTGGGCAAATCTATTAATACTTATAGATGCTACAGAGAACATGCTATACTATTAACTATGTAGTCTTTTTATTGAAACATGTCTCAATTCATCTCAAGAAAAGATTGCAAGAAAATGGTAGTTGTTTCTTTAAAATACCAAAATAATGATCATTAAACTATTAATAATTGGTAATAAGCTATATATGCCATTTTCTATAGAGAAGACTATTATATTCTAAGAAGTGCCGCTTTAATTTAAAGTATTCAATTTGAACATCATCTACTCTTATGGCTGTTACAATATTGCCCACCAGTAGAATTATTTGAACAGTTTAATTCATGATGATATTTACGAGGCTCTAAAAATTGCCTGTGCACTATTAAATAATAAAAAATAAATTAAATACCAAAAAGAATTAAAAAATAAAATGTCCATTAAATCATTATAATCTCAGCAGTTTGAAAACATTTAGGGAGCATTCAATTTACTGACTGGTATATATAGTAAAATGAAGGCTAATATGTTAGAGAAGAAATATTTTTCTTGAGCATTCCAGATATTTTGTTATTACTTTTAGAGCTCAAGGCATAGTTTCCTGTGGGTTCTTTCCATTTTTTTTCCATTCGGTAAAATAAATATCCATCTTCAGCCAGACTTTCATTCCTCCCCTAGAGCTATTAAAACTCAATTAATTGCTCAATTAATTGCCAATCTCATTTAAATGACTCACTGCTGAAATCTAAACAAACATAAAATGAAGTGATATGCTGAGATTCATAAGTAGTCACAAATTTTAAATCTTAAGAAGAACATACATGCCCGAGAGAGGAAGTGTTTCCATTAGTTAGAATATCGATATCATATAAATAAATAGAAGTAAAAGCTAATTAATCCAACCGTGGCAAAAATCATGGGATAATCTGGTCATCTATTTCATTAAAGTGATGCAAATAGGTCACACCTTAGAGGGTTTGTACAACTGTTTTTGTACTCTGAGAATACCTGTTTGGTAGTTCAGATTACAAACAGGTAGAAGACTTCTGACCTTGAACTTAACAGGATGAAGTTTTTAAAATTGGTGCATATATTATATGTCTCATTTACCAAAAGTAAGCTAAATTTTTATTGAAAGTAACTCAGATCACATGTGTTCATCAGAGAGAAATGATGATTATGTATTTATATATTTCAAACAGGGTCTGCTGAATTCAGTTCTCAGAACCAACACACTCAAGTTTTCTCCTCCCTCCCTAACACCTTGCCTCAAATTATCATAGAAATTCAAATTCAAATTCATTTAAATACCTCTGATGGAGTTGCCAACATGAAAATTCATATGTACTGGTGAACTCTTTCTGTCTGCCATTCTCTCTCAATTCTTCAAAATAAGTTACAAGCCAATAAGCATCCTTTGCTACTCTGTCCTTCTCCCCCCACCCTATTGGCCTTTACCATATGATAATGTCAGTCTGCACTGTGTCCCTGTAAAAACGTGGCTGCAGAAGAAACATATACGTTTATTTTTACAAGAACAATGAGGTGCTTAAGATCACAAATTTTTCATTAAAATATCAGGAAAACAAGGAAGCTCACCTTTTACTCAAAAAAAAGTAAGAAAGGGGAAAAGAAATTGCTTGGTTTTTCAAAATAAGTTTAAGTTGCAGAAACAAACAAAAAATGGTTACAACAAATGTAGTGACTTTAAGTTGTAAGTGCATTAATTTTTAAAATTTATTAAATACAGTATCTACCATGTGCTAAACATTGTGCTGGGTACTTAAAGATGCAAAGACCAGCGAGGGACGGTTCCTCACAAGGCTGAGCTCTAGCTCAGAGCTACTAATCAGGAGATGTACTCTAGCGATTTCAGCAGAGAAATGACTTAGATCAGTTTACATTTACAAATGATAGATCCCTACCAGCCTTTAAATCCCCACATGTTGTAATGGAGGATATTTAGTATGCATGCAGTTTGGAAGGGGATAATGTTTGCACAAACTGTTTATCTATCCTTATAACAGCAAACCCTGAAGTGTTGGAAGATTATTGAAGGCTTTTTTCTTTCCTCTTAAATATTAATGTGCACACTTTTCAACCAATTGTTGGCACATAATACCTGCAGCAATTTTAGATTCTATCACATTTATAAAAAATAATGTCAATACCTATAATAACTATAAACACATGATATTAAGTTTTGTTATAGTGCCATTTCCAACTTACTGGAATAGTTCTGCATTTGAGTCAGACTTCCAAGATAGAATCAAAGACTCTTATTGATATTTTTAAGGGAAAATGATGGTTGCTTTATGGTCATGATTAGCATTTTTACAGATTATCTATTATATTTAATGTTTTTTGCATTGTTTTCTAAAATTTCAGATATTGGTTGGATTATAAAATCAAAGCAAACAAAATTTCTGTAGGTTGAGGCCATAAAAATGAAGTTAGGGCTATGTGTAGTTCTGAGTTTGTGTGCATAAATATACATCAACAGGCAATATATATTTATTTTTGTGTTAGATCTATGTCAAGGCTAATATACCAACAAAATAACCCATATTTGCATAACCATGTTTCTTTTCTGAGCATCTCTAATTACATGTTACACAGAGCAAAATTCAACATGGCCGAAATAAATCATTCTCCACCACTAAATCTCCACAAATGTATTCTGTTCCTTGTAGGCCCAATCTCAGTACATACCATCTTTACAAAAAAAAAATGCCAACCCAGAAGGCATCTTTGGTGACTCTATTTCTTAGTGGCAACATTCAACTTCTATTGATACTACCTTTGAGTCACCCTCTATCTCTTTTCTTGTGATCTCCACTGTCACTAGAGCATTCTGGACCTTGATCATTTGTTGTCTATTTTAACTTCAGTACTGAACTCCTCCAATTCATTCTCCTTCCACACTGCAGCCAGAGCCATCTTTCAAAACTGCAAATATTTCACTAAGGTTTTCCTGATTCAAGTCTTTTTGCTTCAAAGGCTCTGCAAACTCCCCAGCTTCCTTTTTTCTCCAGCTTCCCCAACATGACTTGGACTCAAGAATGTGAGCTACATTAGAGTTTGTGAGTATAGCACATCACTTGACCATATGCCGTTCTTTCTACCTGGTATATTTTTAACTCTTATCTGTTTGGAGAACACTAAGGGATCTTTAAAGTCTTAGCTCAAATGTTACCTCGTTTTGAAAGCCTCCCCTAACTTCTCTAATAGACTGAGGATTTCCTGTCTCTATTCTGGAAGCACCATTAAACACATTTTTGTTATTCTACTTATACTCAAGTGCAGTGGTTATAAAGCACAATCCCTCAGCATCACCTGGGAACTTTTTGAAAATGCAAATTCTTAGGCCCAAACCCAGACTCACCGAATCAGAAACTTCAGGGATGAGACCCAGCAATCTGTGTTTCAACAAGGCTTCCATGTGATTCTCATACATACTGATATTTGAGTGCCCCTATTCTATTGAAATCATGTGTTTCCATATCAGTCTCTACATGTAATTGAGATTACCTTGACAGTTTTATCTTCCTTCCTTTCCTCTGAATAGTAATACACATTTGTTTAAAATAGAGCAAATAAACTGATAACTAAATTTGTAACTTTATAGTTAACTTAGTTGCTCTTCATATAGATCCTTAACACATCAAAGGCCTGTATGTAAGATAAGCACTTGAAATTTGAAACTGATCATGTCAAAACAATAGTACACATGATGCACTACAAACAGTTTTCCCATGATACATATTCACCATGAAAAATGAATAAGATCACATGAAGTTCTCTTCATGCAAGATGACAGGAAAATTCATAATATGCTATTATGAGTCAAGGGCCATTTACAACTTATTTTCTTAAATAATCAACTGAGGATACTGTGGATCAAACAAAGCTCCCACCTCCAACCCCTATATATAGTGTGTTTATTAAACACAGTTTAATATGTGTGCTTCTTAAAACCTTATTGTTTATATATCTGATATGAGAAGCTACAATTATTATCTGAGTCATAAGTTAATCCAACGTTTCTAAATGCTCCAAACAAAAACTCAGAAAACTTCTCTAAGCTGCCAACACAACAAATGCTTTACCAATTGTTTAAAGATTGCAGAGACTTTGAGTACCAGGAATAATCACCTAGTATACATCTAGGCTGATAAGTGGAAAGGCAGCAAGATCTGCTCACACTGGCTAAAATATTTAAACACACATTTTTAGATGGCAGAGTGGTTAAAATCAGGATTGGGCTTTGCTTTATTCACCATCCTCAAGTGTCATTTACAGCATCTTTGCACATAGTCTTTGTTTGATATATTGGCTAGAACAGAATTTCCATGTAATTCTCTCTGTTTAACCCTTTGAGTAAAAAGTACAGAAGTTAAACTTTCAAATTACATGGAATCATTGGTTAAAATCATTTAAAAGTCAGTCCATCTCAAGCATTATATTCTGCCCCTACCACTGTGTCACACTTCTGTTGCTGGTCTCAATGTATAAATTTATAAAAATGGAAATTTAAATATATAAGAGGTTCTTTAGAACAGAGAACATATTTTTCACCTCTGTATGACCACCACTGACACAGTTCTTAGAGGTCATATAACGTTGTAGAAGGAAGGAAAGAAAGGAAAAAGAAAAAAAGCAATAAAAACTTCCAGTCAATTAGAATTAACCATTTTACTGACTTGCTGAGATTTAGATGATATGAAGATCATTTTCTGAACTGGAATAAACTAAATAAAGAGAATTATTATTATAGGGCAGGATTATTTTTCTCCTTTCTAATTTCATTTGTTGCTTGATAGGATTCAGTTCATAGGTGATTTTACTCAACAGAATAGCACTGAAGTAGCACTCTATAGTTAATTCAGTTTAAAAATAAGCAGTTTAGCTCCCTCAAGAGCTTTTGAAACTGGCCATACTATTTTAAATTTTAAACAACATAATTGTAGAACTGTGGTTTCCTTTATACTTTTAAGAGGAAATCATACATTTGTGTTATTTGCATAGGAAAAATGAAAATACACACAAAATCAAATAGTAATAATTTTCAATTTCTTATACTCCCATTATACAAGATGTAGAGAGACTAGTGTACTCTACTGAAATGGCCCAGTGTTGCAAAACAGTGTTTGTAAGTATTCAATAAAGAAAAATAAACTTGAATCCATAATGTATGTTATATTATTAATTAATTAATATGTTGGCATAACATGGGATGTTAGAAAGAAAATGGCTCTATAAGACCTGAGTTCTCATCCTAGAGAGTCCCTTTGGTTGTAAAGAGTCTAGAGTTTATATGATCCAAATCTGTAAGGAAATTGATTTCAAAACTTAATAATAATTTGCATAGTAAACCATGGCAAAGAATCAAAGAAAATAAGTATATCGCTATGGCTTAGTACCTTGTAAAATCATTTGATAGAGATGACATAATATTTTCTTTTTAAATGTGAAAGCATTGCTTAGCTGAAGTTTTTGACTAATTATCCTTTTTATTTTTTCCATGGTTTATTCTTTATCATACACAGGCTTCTTTTCATCTTGGAACTAATGCTAAACTATGTTGGGTATATAATACTCAATAAAAAATGTTAAAAAGATATAATAAAAGTAATATATGTGAAATTTCAAAGCTGGAACTTGGCTAAATATATTATCTTTATTAGTTATGGATAATCTTGTACGAAAATATGCCCAAGAAAAAAGTGATGATTGTTCATTCAGTCCACGTTCATACATTCATACTGACATTTATTGATCACCTGCTCATACAAAGCATCTTAATAATTCTTGGGCAAAAAGAAATAAGAAACCTACAGTCCTTGTCATAAAAAGAAGTCACATTTTAGACAAAAGACACATATATAGTTGCAAACCAAAGTACTTTAATGGAATATAAAGCATTTATATAAAGGCATTATCAGATCAAAGCAGAGTATTGACCAGATCTGCCTAGGAATTGGGAAAGTCTTCAGAGTTAGATTGTGAAGGATGAGAAAGATTTACCAGGTGGTGAAAAGAGAAGCCAGGAAATTAAGCAGAAAGAATACCGTGTGGAAATGAACATTGGGAGGAATGTAGGATGTTTGCAGGGATTGAACCAACGGTGTTCATGATGGAAGAAAAGGTTGGTGAAGTGGGTGGGAGCCCAGAGGCCAGGCTAAATAGTTTATTCTTTTACCCACTGGCAAAGGTGAATCATCAGAGGTGTGAAACAGAAAAGTGGCATGATTGGATTTCACTCTTCAGTGATAGCTGTGAACATTTATCAGTGGTTGAAGAAATTACAACAGGTCCCTTGAGCCATTCCACAAATTTTTGACAAAAGTTATATTAAAGGGGAAATAGAGTTCTATTGATAACAAATGTGTTATGATAATGTCAGGTATGAAGACAGAATATATGAAACAAATCATTATGGAAAGTGTTATCAATAGCAGTAAACGTGAGAAACGAAACCTGCTTGCCTTTCGAAAAATAAAGGAATGAGGTTATATGCAAAGATAGCAATAAGCATTGGAGTTAAGATAACCCAGACAGATTAAAACTGATACATGACTCTAAAACCCTGAAGCAGTAATAAGAAAATAGCTTATAACACAACAGCACAATCACCGGAAGCAATAGACCTAAAAAGTGGAATGTTTATAGCAATTAAGTTTCTCTTGTACAATACTGACCTAAGATATGAGTATTTTCTTTCCTTGGTTTTAAATATATGCTACATATGCTGAGGTTTGCAGTCCCTGATGGACTTCTTATTTGTGCAAGTGAAAACAACATAACAAGGTACATGATGGTTTGAACCACACAATCAAGTATGTCCCTGATGGGTTAATAAAAAATAGTCTAAAACTTAAGGTGTCCATTATGACACCATTTTCACACCTACTCTAAGTAGTGAGCTATGATTCAGAAAACTATCTAATTATAGAAAATGGCTAACTGGTGGTCGAACACTTATAAATACAACAAAATGGGTATTACAAAGTCAGCTAGACAAAAGCAGCTATATATACATGGTGTATATACAACGGGACTTCAAAAAGTTCGTGGAAAATGCATACTTTGAAATAAAACTATACATGGATTTCAAAAATGTCTTGAACCAAAATAAACGTACACTAACTTGTTATAACATGTCCGAGCAGGAATTAGTTTGAGGCACTAAGAAGGATAAGATATCAGTTTGAAAAGCACCCTTATCAGAGAAACAAATTTTGCTAAAATTGAAGCAAGAACAAACATCAAGTTTATGGTGAAACTTGGGTAGAAGAATGGCGAAATCATTGATGCTTTAGGAAAAATTTATGGGGACAATTTCTCAAAGAAATCAGCAGTTTACAAATGTATAGCTCATTTTAAGAAGGGGCAAGATGATGTTGAAGATGAAGTCCACAGCGGCAGACTATCCACACTGATGTGTGAAGAAAAAATTACTCTTGGTTATGCTATAATTAAGGAGGATGGACTATTAACAGCAGAAGGAAGAGCCAACACCATAGATTATCTCAAAGGGTTCAGCTTACACAATTCTGACTGAAAAAATTAAAGTCGAGCAAATTTTCCACTAGATGGGTGCCTAAACCTTTGCATCCAGATCAGGTGCAGACAAGAGCAAAGCTTTCAACAGAAATCTTAATCAAGTGGTATCAAGATCCTGAAGCATTTCTTTGAAGAATTGTAGCAGGAGATGAAATAATGGCCTTACCAGCATGATCCTCAAGACAAAGCACAATCAAAGCAGTGGCTATCAAGAGGTGGAAATGGTTCAGTCAAAGCAAAAGCAGACTGGTTAAGAGCAAAGGTCATGGCAACAGGTTTTGAGATGCTCAAGGCATTTTGCATGTTGACTTTCTGGATGGCCAAAGAATAACATGGCATTACTATGAGAATGTTTTGAGAAAGCCAAAACTTTAGAAGAAAAATGCCCAGGAAAGCTTCACCAGAGTCATTCTCCACCATGACAATGTTCCTGCTCATTCCTATCCTCAAACAAGGGCAATTTTGCAAGAGTCTTGATGAGAAATCATTATAATCATAATCATATCATTATCCACCTGGCAGTCCTGATTTGGCTCCTTTTGACATTTTTTTTTTGTTCCTAATCTTAAAAAAATATATATATATATATTCTCATGCTATACATCCGGTAAAAGACTAGTAATCAGAATCCTCAAAGAACTCAAGCAAATTAGCAAGAAAAAAAAACAAACAACCCCATTAAAAAGTGGGCAAAAGATGTGAACAGAAGCTTTTCAAAAGAAGATAGACTAATGGCCAAAAAGATATGAAAAAACTCAACATCTCTAATGATCAGGGAAATGCAAATCAAAATCACAATGGGATATCACCTAACCCCAGTGAGAATGGCTTTTATCAAAAACTCCCAAAACAACAGATGCTGGCATGGATGCCAAGAGAAAGGAACACTTACATTACTGTTGGGGGACTGCTAGTTTGCAACCTCTATGGAAAACACTATGGAGATTCCTCAAAGAACTAAAAGTAGCCCTACCATTCGATCCAACATCCCACCTAGGTATTTACCCAAAGGAAAAAAAATCATTTTATCAAAAGACACTATCACAAGAATGTTTATTATTGCAACACAATTCACAACTGCAAAGATGTGGAATCAACCCAAGTGCCCATCAATTCATGAATGGATTAATAAAATGTGGCATATATATACCATGGAGTTCTACTCGGCCATAAAAAATAATGAATTAATATCTTTTGCAACAATCTGGATGAAGCTGGAGACCATTCTCTTAATAAAGTATTGCAAGAATGGAAAAACAAACACCACATCATGCGCACAGAGGGAAGTAAAACTCAACAGAAATCACACGGGGGGGGGGGGGGGGGGGGGGAGATGGGTGAAATCACACCTAACAGGCACAATGTACACTATCTGGGTGATGTGCACACTTATAACTGACTCAAGCAGTACAAAAGGAATCCACGCAACCAAAACATTTGTACTCCTGTAGTATTCTGAAATTTTAAAAATAAATAAGTAAGAGATTGCTTTACATGTGCTCAGAACACTTACATTAGCCTACATTTCAGTAAAATTTAACTCAAGCCTATTTGAAAAAAAAATAAAAAATAAGTAAGTAAATAAAATTAATCGTTTGAAAAAAATCCTTAAAGGCACCTATTATTCTTCAGTTACTAAGGTAAAAAAGATTGCACTGACATAGTTAAATTTCCAGGACCCTCAGTTTTTTAGGGATAGACTAAATGGCTAGAATCATTGCTTACAAAAGTGCCCTGGCTTCCCTTTGATTGACAATGTGTGTGTGTAGTATGTATCAGTGTTGCTACTCCTTGTTTCTTTTGTTCAGTTACAGTGGAGGAAAAAGAAAACTCTATATTTTTCTCAATTATGTTTTTACTTATCATACCTTTCCTTCAAAATGTGGCATTCTGGTATTCAGAAAAAATAATGTCGCATCTTATTATTGCTAAGAGGAAACATGTTTTTATCATTCCCGCACTCATGCTTTTTCACATATATAACTTAGTTTTGTATTATTTTTGCAACATTCCAGTGCCTCTGTTTAAGGAATCTACTACCAGCATTTACTAGTAAGTTGTGTGTAAATATAACAAACATCACACTTTCCTTTTTTTAAGAACAACACAGGAAATAATTGAATACTTTGGGGCTAAGTGAATATAACACCTGTCATGTGAAATTTTCAACATTGATCTTACGATGTTAAATTGAGTTACTCATCTCTAGTGTACTGAATTTTTAAAAAGTTAAACTACAGATTTATGAAAAGAGAGAAAAGTAAAGGGAAAGAGTAGACAGATGCTTGAAGATAGATGGAAAATAAGCTTATTTTATGTTTCACTTTATAAAAAGAACAGGTAATTCTGGGGCTGCACAGTAAATGAACTTCCCTCTCCTGTGTCATTTTCTTGCTGTCTTGGCTCTGGCAAGGTTTGATTATTGAAATAAACTAAAGATAGTCACTATCTGAACCTGCTTTTAAGCTACTTGGAGATTTTCTCTATGGATTGGAAAGTATGGAATATGAATGCCCGGGCATGAGAGGTTAGATGCCATAAGGGTGTTGAGGGACTGGTGGGATTTAATTTCATTTGAGTCACATTAACAGCCATGTGCATCATTACTCTATTCCATATCAACCACCACACACTAAAAAATGGTCCTCACTATACATGTACATATGTCAATTTTCTTAGAAGTTTGATTGGATGGATTTATATATTCTGATAAAACCATATGAATTTTTGCCATATTTAAAAGTTATTTTAATGGGTGAAATGTATAACTGCATTCATAAAATACTTGCATTATGCCAGGCACTTCCAAGTCCTTTGCCTGCATAATATCATGATACATTTCAACATCCCAATGGGGTAACTATACCCTCATTTTACAGATCAAAATGGTGTTATGGATCCAGTCATCTCATAAATCCACTTGACCTCTCTCTGACATGATTTCTGCATCAGTCAAATAGGGATTAAAATTTTATTATAAGCAACTAAATTCATAAACAATTTGCAGATATAATCTAATCTTAATAGGCATTAATTTTTAAAAATAGTTCATACTACCCTGTGGGTTATAAAGAAATAGATTCTATTAACAGCATTGATTCTTCTTCATTAAGAAGTTTAGTCCCTTCCTTACCACAGCACTCTTACTCTGTACGCCCCATTTCATACTAGAGTCTTATGATGTTCTCTGTTGTCCTTGCTCTACCCACTCCTTCTAGACTAGGATCAAAGACAATTATCAAAACAAGGGGATCCGACAGGCTGACTTGGTTAAATCATTCCATTTTATTAATAAGTATTCAAAAAAGTGAGACACAGGACATAGCATGACTTTTCCTATGGCTGGTTAGATGGCTAGACCAGGATGAGAACCCATAACTCTAGCTCCTGTCCACTATGAGAAGCTGCCTGCCACCCTGAGATTACTGTCCATGCCTTCGGTTTCTATTGCTTTACACACGCATTTGCCACCAGTATTGCTGGACCCAATATGCACTTCAATATTTTGTATTAATACAAGATTTAAAAATATAAAGTGGTACACATTGGAGTCAAAGAGGTCATCTTATCCAAACTCCTCATGTAATCAATAAAGGAACTGAGGCGCAGAGATAATAAGATACCAGGGTTAAACTTTTTAAAAATTTTTTATTTCAGGTTATTCAATGACTTACACATAATAAAAATCTCCATAGGTACCAGCTAATATTATGACACCTGTTTTGACCATTATTTAGATTTTTGCTTTGGTTTAGATTTTAAAGCTTTGGTTGCTTGGGTTTCTAGCAATTCTGTTTGCCTCTAAAAAGCACCAGAAAAAACCCAGCATACTAAATTTAAAGTAATGTAAGGGTTTTTTTTAATTTCACTGACCTTTTCCTGCTTCAAATAGAGAATAAATTTATGTTGGCTTTTGTCATTGTTGTAGCTAAACATACTTGTAGAATTTGAAAGTATGTAATTAAAACTACTTTGAGTAAAAGAAGTAAAACATAGATCTTCTATTATAATATTCCTTAAAGTTTCCTAATCACATAAAATTTAATATACATTTGATTGAGGGGAAAAAATCAAATTAATTTTAATAGACTAAAAGTTTTCTCACATCCCAAAAGGAAAATAAAGATATACTTAGGTTTGAAATATTTGACCTCAATCCCTAGAAAGCTGTATGTGGTCTTTACAGTCAAGTAACTAAGAAATTTGAAACATATTATAAGAAAGGAGCAAACCACTTAATAGGAAGGGACAAAACTTAAATAAAGATCCTTAAATGTATATCTCCACTGTGGCAAATAATTTTTTCAATATATGTTTCCATTGATTAGATGAAAACCATAAATCCTCAAAGATGTCAACAGATACTTGAAGTAATCAAGTCACTAGAATTAAGCAGGAAATAATAGCACTCTGCATCCCAGGCAGGGTCAATAGCCTTCAACAATCTACCAGTGATTGGGCTATTCTCCCTAGAACACATGCAGCTCCCCCATGACAATTTTAGGTAAACCTGATCTTTGACTATATGGTGTAATTGGCTTTAATTTAAGGATTTTCTTTTACTCTGTGACTTCTACCCATGAGAGTGAAAGCCAGCAAAGCTAGGCTAATTTGCATTCTGAAATTTCATTCTGTGTTTTTATTTTCCTTTGGAGGGTTCTTGTACAGAAGAGCTTCATTAACTTAATTAGGCATGATCCAGTGGGCCCATACAAATTAGGCTAGCCACGGTGTCTTTAGAATGGACAAAAATAAGAAGCCAGCTGTAGTCTTTATATTTTGAAGAAAATCTTACCAGCTGACATTTCTTTGTGTCACAGTCATATTTAAGCTCATGACAACTGCAATAACCAAAATGTGTTTTGGAAGCCCTAGTCTCCAACACTACAAAGGCATAAAAGATATGACAGTGGATAAGGAATGAACTGCTGCTTTAAACCACAAATGTTTATAGTCTTCAAGTTATTTGCTTTATCACAGAAATAATGATCCCTTGGCAAAAGTATAGTCATATGTCAATCTATAACTAACAGTGTGATAATTTAGATTCCATATTCATTACATTTGAAGGAACCAGGTATCAGAAGACACCTAGGAGGAAAGGTATTTTCATTGTCTTCTTCTGACAGGCACATACCGAGTCACATCAGACAACAGAAAGAACACCAGATCCTGCCTGTCCTGTCACCTTAGAAAGTTAACTGATTTTTGCCTTAGTTTCTTCATCAACCAGTGGAAATAATAATAACTCTCATTCTTATTAAGAAGAGTCTGTAGGTAACTTACCTGTTCAGAAGAATCTTCTGGGTAACTGTTACAATAGAGACTCGTGGGCCATATTTCAGACCAACTGAATCAGAATTTCTATTGAGCAGCCTAGGAATTTGTATTTTTATACCAGTTATTCTTACTATGTTGCTATAAAATAAAATACAAAGAATAGGAAAGCTCTATAGAAAATTCTGAGTAACATATAAGTGTATGACTTCGAAATTATTCAGAATTTCTAGCATAAAGTAAAATTTTGAGGAAAAAAATATTTTTATGGGAATTTATTTTGGTTGACCTTTACATTGTGAGAACAGTTGTGTTAAACCAATCAACCAAATGAGCTCTTTCAAGAAGCTAAACATATACTCTTCTGCTTGAGGGATAATAAGCATGACTTTTTACTGATAAACACTAAAAGTCATATCTCCTACAATAACATTTAAAGCAGTAAAATACCCTATATGTGGTTCTCATGAATCCTGTTATTAAATAATAAACACTTAAGCATAATTGCAGTTACTTTCTGACTTGTCTGTGATTCTTTATAAATGTATCCTCAAGAAACATAAGAAATGTGGAAGAAAAAAATATGAAAATCCTCCAGCCTAATTCTAATGATCTGAATTAACAATGTCGAAAATGAAATCGTCTTTGGAATGGGGATTCACTGTCACCATAAGCTATTTGTGACTTAAAAACAAGAACATGGAGTTCCGAACACAATCCAATTTCTCTAGACGACAGTGAGTTCCCAGCAGAGGTTGTTCCTCTCCAGAAACCTGCCTTGGATAGCATCCTGGCACTTGGATGCCTTGGCATGTCTGCCACCTCAGAAATCAACAAAGTCATGCTTCTGTCTGAATGAGAAACTTGACACATTCCTCTCATTTCTGAACTGTGCTCACACAACCTGTTACAACATTTTATACACTGCGATGAACGCAATCGAAGTCTCATGGTGGCTAGCTGCAATTTCAAACGTACATTTCCAAACCTGGGAAATGTAAATTGAGAAATTTCCTGGATGTGAATCCTGTGAAAACCACCAAAATTGTTTTCTTTCACATGGTCATGGCCAACTAATAATGACGAGTCGTAGGTAACAAAGATTTCTGGGGTTATGAGCATTGGTTTTTGCAAACTGAATATCGCCACACTTAAGGGTATATAGGTATTGCACAGTCATAGTGAGCTGGAATTTATTTAATTAAGGCTGTTAATAGACACCGGATGGCCAGAGTGTCTGAAACAGATATAGCTTCCCTTAAGCTAGGCTGGAAAATAGCTCAAGAAAAAAGAAATAAAGTTCTTAATACAACATAAAAGATCTGCAGGGGTGACAGAAGTGTGGGTTTCTGAGAATAATGACCTGTTCTGAACTAGGTTGATCATGCCTTCCAAAATATCATGACTGGAGAACGTTTGCATGATGTGTTTCATATCCTCAAATATGCGTGCAGCAGACTTATCAGAAGATGGGTAGTAAGTTATGGCCAATCAAGTTTTACATGATTTTAGTCTTTTTCATTTATGGATGATTTACCACGTTTCCTACACTTCTCCTCCTAGAGATTCTATTTTTACATTTAAAGCTTATAGCTGCTTTCCCACCCTGCAACCTAAACACAATAAAGACACAGTGCTCACTAACTGACACTACATATGAGTGCAACGGATGTTATCAAACCAAAGAATGACTCAAAGGAACTCCGAAAATGTTTCTTTGCTGTAAGAGCAGGGGTCACAAAGACATACAGATGGTAAATAGAGAAATACTACTAGAGATCTGCATTGGAACGTAATAAGCTGCAAACCAAATAGTAGGATAATTCTGAATAAAATTAAAGTAGGCAGTTAGTTTCCTATTGCTGCTATAATTAGCTGCCACAAACTTGATGGCTAAAAACAAAAACACTTATTATCTTACAATTCTGCAGGTCAGAAGTCCCATATGGGATTCAACTGAGTTAAAGCAAGGTGTCGGCAGAACTGCAGTCGTTTACAGAGGCTCTAGCAAGAATCCATTTTCTTGCATTTTCCACCTTCTAGAGGCTGTCTGCATTTCTTGGCTTGTGACCCCTTTTCATCTTCAAAGCCAGCAAAGACCAGTTAAGTCTGTCTCATTTTGCATCATTCTGACACAGACTCTTTCACTTTCCATTTAAGGACTCTTGTGATTACACTGGACTCACCTGGATAACCCAGACTAATTGCCCTATCTTAAGGTCACCTGATCCATAACATTAATTCCATCAGCAACCTTAATTCCCCTTTGCTTTATGTACTCATAAGGTTCCAAAGATTAGGACCTAGGCACCTTTGGGAGGAGGCAGGTTAAAAGCATTAGTCAGTCTACCATAGCTATGTATAATGAAAATCATATTTTGCCACACCTCTGTGGATGGTCAAAACTTCTTCAAAGGAAGACACATCTGACACTTCTCAGTAGGGAGAGTTTATTCAACCTCATTTTGACTTCAGTGCCTTCTATACATTGATCCAAGGTGGTTCTTTATTGGCAGGTCTGATTTAATTTTCAAAAGATAACTGTTTGATTGCAATCAAAATCAAACAGAATAATTTACGAAAAATGGAAGCAAGAGGAAAAAGAACGTGGAAGGAAGTGGACATTTTCCAAGTAATTTAAATGAAGATTATTTTAAGATTTTCTAAAGCTCAAATTTGTAAGGGTTAGTCTAGTTGGCTAAACCAAGTCTGAGAGTAATGAAAAAGTTGCCATTCCATGAGCCTAGATAGCAAACCAAACTAGTAACCACAACCTCACTTATATATCACAGAATTTTAGATTAAACATGGCATACCAGTCTAAGTCAAGCTTTAAATTTAAACTCTATATTCACTATGTAAATATTCTAACTATATATTAAGGTTATTAAATATGAAATGTCCAATTCTGTAAGTACTAATTTTGACAGTTGATATCTCTGACATCTCACTTTGACACTGTTCTTTTATTGTGAAGGTATATCCTCATTCTCAAATGCAGAGTTTGACTTGTGATTATCTTTCAAACTTTTTCTTAAAGCAATTTTTGGGAAACCATGACAAAGTCAAAAATTCATGTTATTTTCAAATATGAGGTCCGTCTTTGAACCAATGCTGTGCAGACAGCCCAAAATGTCAACTAAGTGTTTGGGAAGGACATGGCTAATGAACATACAGTACGTCGATGGTTTTAGAAGTTCCGTTCTAATGATTTTAATCTTGAAAATGAGCCATGTGGGTGATCTGAGACCAAGGTGGATAATGATGAGCTGAAAAGTGGAATTGAAGTGAACCCATTTCAACCTACGCATGCATTAGCAACAAAGTTTGATGTTATTATTCCAACAATATTGGGCCATTTGAAATAAATCAGCAAGGTAAAGAGGCTGGATAGATGGATTTTGCATGAATTAAACGAGCTTCAGAAGAGAAATCGTCCTGAACCTTGCCTTTCTTTGCTGTCACGACATAAAGGTAAACCATTTCTACATCATATTATTATGTGCAATGAAAAATGGATTCCTTTTGACAATCACAAGCATTTGGTACAATAGCTGGATAAAGATGAAGTGCTGAAACACAGACCAAAACCAAATATTCATCAAAAAAAGCTAATGGTGTCTGTTTGGTGGTCCTGCCCTGGCATTATCTACTACAGCTTCATGAAACCTGGTCAACCCATTACAGTGGATGTCTACTGCAACCAATTGGATGAAATGATGAGGTTGATTGTGATTAAGTAGCCAGAACTGGTCAACAGAGACAGGCCAATACTCTTGCAAGACAATGCTCAACCACATGTCACACAAACAACATTGCTCAAACTACAGAGGCTGGACTAGTGACCTCTCTGTCATCTACCATATTCACCAGATCTTGCACCAACTGACTACCACTTCTTCCTGGCTTGGACCACTTCTTGCAAGGAAACATTCGATTTTCAACAAGCTGTGGAAAAACGCCTTTTGCAATTTCATTGCCACTAGCTTTCCAGGCTTCTTCACTGCTGGCATAAACAAGCTACCATTAAGATGGTCAAAGTATGTTGACAGTTTAGGTGCATACTTTGATTAATTGTACTGCTTCTCATTTGAGATATAATAAACTAAGCTTGATTCGAAGTCAGACATTTCATATTTAATGATCTAATATGTTTTTTTCAGTCTAAAGAGCTGAATATTAATAAGTTTAATTCTCTTCCTTCAAGTTTAGATTTGATTCAAGTAGCACAAATTTCTGGGCAGAAGAGCAATAAATTTGGGATGGCTAGTTGTTGGTTTACAGAATTAAGTCCAACCTCCTTATATTATATATTCATCAAAATAATTTTGAAAGGAAGCACATGGGGTCAAAAAGTATCAAAATATAGTGACTTTTACATGGAAATTTAAATTTTAAAAGAATTATATGGGACAATTAAAAATAAAGTATTGACCATACAGACCTGCAACCAAATAGATGTGTACTGATAAACTCTCCCAGCTAAATTCAATGCCTTTCTTCTATGCTCTTCTTAAAGGTTAACTCCTCAAACAATCATTCAAACTCAAAGTACTCCCCCAAATTTAACCCATTAACATAAAACCTGGTGTGGTCATATATTAATATAATATCCTTTCTCCTTTAGCTGACTAAAGTTTTAAACTAACCTAAGCTCCTTGAGTGTCAGTGATAATGAATAATGGTGCATATTACTTGTAAGGAAGTAGAGTGGAATCGTAGGTGAGTAACTGCTTGTCATTCACATACAAGGACTTGAGTAGCTCTAAGAATGTGCACAGCTCTTTATTTGTAGAGTAGATATACCAAGGATTGCACATCCTTCATTTTGATTAGTGTTAACACCAATGGCACTCACACTTGAGATACTGACTGTCCTAATTTCATAGTTCCTTAATGTGTCTCAGCCACATAATAAGCAGGTTTCCTGAAGTCTTTCCTTTATTCACATGACAAAGGTTGAATTGCCTGGTTACTGAGCAGTGGACACTGAGATAATTGATGTCTTGAAGCACATAAAGAGTGCTGTGCTTGAAGATCTTGGCTATGTGCCTAAAAGATAACAAATAATTATGATCTAACATGCTAAAAGAGCTATTACGTAGTCATAGAGAATCAAGCAGAAGAAAACAAACTCTACTGAAGGAAGTCAAAGACAAGTGTCAACACTTGAATTAAATCTTGAAGGATAGATAGAAGTTTCACAGGGAGAATAAAGAAAGAAAACATAGACAAATTTAAAAGCAATTTCCTACAGGCATAAATAAGTACATTTGAGAATGAGAGGATGATCTTATGTGACTGATGTGAAAGGAAGAAATGGGAAAATAGCAGAAGACAAGGCTGGAAAGAAAGCCTGAGACCAAACTAGGAAGACCTTACTTATTCTCACTGATGAGGACTTCTTTGGAAAATCATGCCCAAAGAAGTATTGGAAAATTATACAAGAAACAAAATTGTAAACTGAAAGTACCTGAATTAAAATGGGCCTTGCACGAGTGATTATCTTTTGTGAGGTCAAGTTTTGCTAAGAGTAGGATGGTAAACTTTAGCACCTGAGATGAAAGATGCTAGATCTGAGATGAAAGATGCTAGAAAGATACTAGATAAATTCATAATTTATCTATGGTCTCCTCGGACCATTCGGCTTTAATGCCTAGAGAACCAGTATGGAACACCATGTATGCAGACCTGGTCAAAGTCCATACTCTGTTTATTAGAAGCTTGCCTTTGTTGTTGCTATTTTGCTTTTAAGTATAAAGCAAGTTTCCAGATTATAAATGTGTAGATATAACTACTATATCTTCTCACAATGACATTAATTCCTTGGAAACTCCTAATTCCTCAGAGTATTACAGGAGAAACATCTTACCAAAGTTATATAGGCACTGCTATTTCACTGGTAGAAATGCCTTGTGATAATTGATTCTTTATTGGTATGAAACACTATATCTTAAAAGGTTTTGAGGTTATATCCCTAAGAAGAGGAGTGGTAGATTTTCAATGAAAGAGCCATACAGCACTTTCGAAAATACAACTTCTAGAAATAGCAAACATGTACTGTGAGTGTTCATGAAGGCCGCGGCACCTTTGGTAAATAGCTGGTAAAATGGATATGACATGATTAGAAAGAACTTCCATTTTTTTTTCCTGACCATTTCATTGATTCATTCATTTCTGAATCTCAAAGAGTTCACCCTGGGAATCTAGCGAGGCCTCTCTCAGTAGGACATACATATATATTTATCTCATATATACACATATAGTAGATATGCATATCCAAGTGATAGGGATCTCTCTAGATCCCAAGTTACCTTCTTCAATACTGGAAAAGGCACTACACGGATGTAATATATGACACCCAGCAATTCCCACTAGTTCTTGTGTTTTTATCTCAATTGGTTTGACATGTAGAATGATGTAGAGTTAGTCTAATCTCTCTCTATTCTACAATCCCCACTCCCCAACACTCAATTACTTTGAATGTTTTATCTTCTGCTCCAAAGTCTTTTGTTTTTTAAGACAAAATCAAAGCCGAATAAACAAAAATCCTAATTATCTCAAATACTTTTTCACAACAGAAAACTTATGAAGAAATGTCAAATACTCTTGAAATGCCAAGGTTTACTTCATCAAACATATCTTGGCTGACCATTCTGTAACCATTCCCTATGAAAATATCTGGCAGAAATACATATCAGAATTCAAATAAACAATATAAATCTTGGCAAACAACTCCACAGTATATTGAAAAATCTAAGAGTTTAAACATGTTTGTTTCTCTATATATCACAAATTATACAGAACAAATTCTAAGTCAAAATGTGTGAAAAGACTGCAGGCATTAGACAGAGGTAGGGCAGAGGGATCACATGATGTGCTCACCCTGAAAAAATTTTAAAAATTAAAAAAAAATGAATAGAAGGATGAGACAGAAGTTGAAATGTAGAACCACACAATCAGAGCTGATTTGAAGATCATAAATCTATGTTCAGAAAGACATTTTAGCCTTTAAGTGCCACACAGGTAGGGGCATTCAGTGCTCACGAGGAGTAAAACAATAGTACTGTTGTGGTATTTAAACCCTTGTGCTATGATTTCCACCTGGACACAAGACAAGAGTAGAGAAAAACAATACACACCCAGATCTTTCACACACACACACACACACACATATATATGTATAGCTATGTACATATATGTGTATGTGTGTATATATAAATATTCACAGAATCTTTCCAAATATGAAATACTACAATCCAATGTCTAGTAGAGTTATTAGCACCAGTTTAAGAGAGCATCAGGATAAACTATTTGTACTGAGAAAGTGTGATTTAATTTTAACATTTATTACATAAAGTATATTTCAAAGTTAATTTAATTCAATAAACATCTCTTGTTTAAATTATTTACTATGTTTAATATACTGGAGGCCATAAAAATAAATCAGAAGGTGCTCTTCAGAGAGAATATAACCTAATTTATAAATAAAAAGTAAAGCTAACTAATCCATGCGTTGTTGGTTTTTTTTAAAATTCCAGTTCTACATCTCTCTCTTTAAAGGTGTAAGTTAGTGTATACTCAGTAGATAGACACCTATCTTTTTAATAGTTATCTATAACAGATGCAATTCTGTGTTGTGCCTACACCATTGTACATCACTATCTAATCACAGGGTGAAGTTTCTGAAAAGAAATAAAAGGCTGATAAGGAATTTTTTTTTTTTTTTATACAGAATCTCACTCTGTTGCCCAGGCTGGCATGCAGTGGCATGATCATAGCTCATTGTAACCTCGAGCTCCTGGGCCCAAGTGATTCTCCTGCCTCAGCTTCCCAAAATAATAATTACTTTTAAGTCACTCTGAGAGAGATCCGAAAAAATTAATAAGATCCATAATATATATTACAGTAGAATTCATGGTTCTAGTTATAGTCAACCAAGTATATATTACAGAATTCATGGTTCTAAGTTATAAACTTAGAATACACATCACTAGAATAAAATGAAAAAATATATGACAGAGGCTTCTGGAAGAGCAAAAGAAACCTGGAAAGTAAGAAATAAAAAATTCAGTTATTTCAAAGAATGAGGTTGGATCTTATACATCAGTTGGCCATGTTAAGGAAGAAATTTCAGCTTAATCAAGACATTATGATCAATTAAAAACAAGTACTTCCCATATATATAAAATAGTACCAGGATATTTATACACATAAACTACATTTAATAAAGTCTGGATTAAGAGACCTAAATAATACTATATCTTATTCTTAGATAGGAATATCTTAATTCCTATCTAAGCTAAACAATGCAAACAAAACAATAACTATCATGGAAAAATAGCTTTACTACATAAGGTGTTGAAAAATCAAGTAAACTTGTGATAGCTATAGTTTTTAATGTGCTATGATTAGACTCCACTTGACACATTTATTAAATGGCGCATGCAATTTTTAGCTAAATATCTAACAGGATGTCATCCTAAAACCTCATGTTCCTATATTATTGTGCTGTTAACAGCAACAGCTTGCAAAGATTTATGGCTTCTATTAATTACACTAAAAAATATGGTAGATTTGCCCAAAGAAATCAATTGTAACAGGGACAAGCAAATGTATTTCTTTAATTACAATCATATATTACAAATGACTGTCATTATCAATTCTTTCTGTTCATTTATCCCCAAAGTGAAGGGTTAAGGGTGACTCTTTCTGTTTGCTTAGATTTAACCCTGGAAGAACAGTTTGAGTCAATACCCTACATGGCTTACAGAGGTCCTAGTTTAACCTCAAAAATTGGAAAGAAAGGAGACAAATCATTAAGACTGAAATAACATTCAAATGTTACCTATACCTACCTATACCTCTTTTTGTGAGGTAAGTTTTCTCCTCTCATCAATTACAATTCAGTTCAGAGAAACTTAGTATATTTCCACTCTGAGCTACTTTAGGTTTTGTTTGTTTAATCGTTCACATACTTGTTAACACGTCTTTTTTCCGGAAAGAATTTAGCATTCTTTGTATTTATACAAATAATAAAAGCAAAAAAAAAAACAAAAAACTAAAAACACAAAAATTGGGAGAAGAAAACAGGACAAAGAAAAAATAATAAGGGAATAAAAGAGAAAAGATCAAATAAAAAAAGAATGCATTCAAGTTTACATTTAGAACAACATTTCAGATTTCTGAACACTTTTTGTTGAGCACCAAATCAATATCAATTTCATGCTTACTGATGTTCCCAAGCAGCTCTGTTTCTTTATCCAATATGGCCCTAAACACCATGAACCCTAGCAATAGCCCATATTCCCAAAGACTTGGTTGGCTTGGCATAGATACAGAATCTGTCTGAGTTGGTAATAACACTCAGATAATTCTTTTCACTCTTCATTAAGCTCTTGTGACAAGTATAATCCATTATGCCAGATATTTCATGTTATTTAAAAGAAAAATATACCCATTTTTCTTGGGCCAACTTGTTCAAAGACACAAAGGACTCATCATCATGAACAAAATTGCATATGCATCAATAACTTTTTATGCCACTTTTAAGCATTTCTAATTTTGGAACTAAGGGAGAGAGGGACCATTTTATTCCTTTAATAGTTAGAAAAAGATTAAAGCATACGAACATACATACAGAAAACCCTATGGGAGGACATCCACCAACATGTTTACAGTGTTTATCTCATTCACTGGATCATGATTATTTTAATTTTCATCCTTAGCACTTCCTACATTCTCCAAATTTTCTACAATGAGGTTATCAAGAAAAAAATAATCAGTATCTCAAAAATGTCAAAGTACTGAAAAAATACCAGAAGAATAATACATATGATCAGCTAACATGACAGCATTTTTTTTTTAATTTGGCCATTAGAAAACTGGCTAGAAAAATGATTTTAACCCAAACAATTCTTTCCTAAAGCCAATCAAACATACAGCCCAGCTCATTTTTCAGAGCACCAGAAAGTACCCTCTACAGTGAAAGGGAGAGGACCTTTCATTGGAAGAGCCATTGTAAAGGAAACTACTGTCTCACCTTCTCAGAGAAATGCTGCCTTCCATGGAGTTAAAAAAATAAAAACCTGGGTTATCAATCTGTGAGCAGAGTTGTAATCATTAATCCCAGGCCTAGACATTTCAAGACCTGGAGGCAAAATAGCAAAAGACAGTTGTGTGTGTGGTTCTGCTCCTTTGGTGGCAAAAGAGACAAAGGTTGAACTTTAATTGAAAAGTAAAAACCCAAGTGTCCTAAGGGGGTTAAGAAGACCAAAGACATCTTAAGCATAAAGTACCTATGAAACACTTTGTATTTGCACATGGATGCAAATAATAAGATTAGAGAACTGAATTTGGGGGTGGGAGGTGGATTTTTTTTCTCAATTCCAGACTCACAAATTGACAAAACACAAAAGATGCTGAATTGTTTACATTTCCTCAGTTTTGAAACTCTATTTATAACAGAAGCTATAACATGTCAATTTAATTCAATCAGTGAATTTGTACAATAATTAGTGTTTGAATAAACTACTGTGCTCTTAAACTTATACCAATTGTGGGCATTTGAGAACCACAATATGCATATATTTTAAAATTGCTAAATTATAAAAGAGACTTGAGATATGTAAAAAATAAGCAGCACCACCTTACTTATGCTTCTCTGCACATTCATATTCAATTATTCCTCCACAATAACAGGTTAATCCTAATCCCACGCAAATTTCACCATGAGTTGCACTGTTTACCCATCTACCTACTGGGGACATTACAAATCTGATCGCTTTTACCCTACTGATGGTGGTGTTGGATGTCTCTTTTGATTGATAGTGTTGTTACAGAGTAAATTCTTAAACTAACGGTATAGAATTCAAATGATCAGCAGCACATATTATCAGAGTTGAAAAACAAAACTCAGAAAACCACTCACTTATTAATTTAGTCAATCAGTTAAGAACCATGTATCAGGCACCTACCTATGTGCCAGGCATTGTGCTAGGTTTGTGAATCTAGAGGCAAAAGATATACAACTGTCCTTGATCAGGCCTCAGTGTAGAGATGAGAAAAGAATTATAAGAATCAGCAAGGATAACACAATGCAGTGCATGCAAGGACAGAGAAGGGCGTAAGGGGTCAGACCTCCAAACCTCTGCAGCCAGTCACAAACACTCAGCAATGTGCCACAGAACAGAAGACACAGAGCAGGGAGCAACAGAACATGATGGGAACTCCCTCTACACATATTTAGAAGCATAATGTCTAATAATCTGGTGAAAGCAAAGTCATGATGCCAAATGCCTTCTGTAAATGATCTTGGCACTTTACTCTTTCAACTAACCCATAGTTCTAAATATGAAACCGTTAACACGTTTTCACAATTAAGGTGTTTGGGATTACATCTATTTATAAAGACCCCTAGACATCACTGTTCCTCATTGCCCAGGACTTCTGGGACTTCACACCAACTTGTACGTACAAGCCTCTGGTGGTGCCTCCTCTCTATAATTGTGAAGAGGATCAGAATAGCAGATGAGTGGGGATGTAGGAAAGGCAGGGAGGTGATCCCTAAATTCAAAACATTTGATAAGGATATAACAGACTAAGAATTGTTAATTGAACTAAATATGACATAGGCAGCTTTCATCTCTTTTTGTCTATTTTTCTTTGCCTGGGACTCTTGTCATGTGATATAACCAGGAATAGGAATACCAGAGTCCATTCTTGTATGATATATAAATTCTTTGAATTTGTGTGAGGAAATAATATAAAAACAAATATTTAAATTTTCAAATTGTTTCTTTTCCAAAAATACTACATGAATTAGCATGCTTCATTTGACATAAAACAAAAAGGCCTCCCTTCAACCTCCCCTTGTAATGTTCCCATGTGTTCAGACACTAAAGAAGACCTTTCATAGAAAAGACAGCCAACCTGAATGAAGTCACTTGTTTTATAATATTTTTCCAGAGTCACCACTGCATCCAAACTGAGAAAAATATGTAATTACATAAATAAGTATGAATGCATGTGCATATATATGGATTTAAACATATATAAAATGGATGTGTGCATATCTTTCTACAGCTGCATCACAGCTTTAATTCCGTCTCTGTCTCTATGCATCTGTATATACTCGTTCAACACATCTCCCCATAGTCAAACCCACCACTGAATTACTTAGCCTCGCTTAGTTGCTGCCATTAGAAGATGAAGAGATTCCAACAGCACTGCAGCAGAATACAGCAACTGAACCTGTCTTAATCAATTTTTAGCTTTCAAAGAGAGCTTTTTAATCATAAATAGTATTCTACTACCTGCAAGCTGATTCGTATTCACAGAAAGTATATTATAATCCTTACCAGAAACTAATAATGATTTTAATGAAATTGCATTGACTTCGGAGGTTTCACCATTTATAAGTTGCTTAATTCAGTCTTAGTAAAATCATTCATTATTCCTTACAAACATCAGCAGGGGAACCACAAAGACAATTTATTAGATTAAACTGGATTTAAAGGTTGCTTTTACTGTAATTGCAATAGAAAAAAAATGAAAGAAAAAAATCTACCTTTTCTTAAATATTACATTGTACTTAGATCACAGTTTAACCTCCTGGCACGGGTAGAAAGGCTGGGTCTACGGCCCTATAAACTGCTTTCTGCAGTCATTAGTTCCAAGACTGCATTTACTTGTAACACTGGAGCTGCCTCCCCTTAATGTGTTTTGCTTTTCACTTATTTGAGAACTTTTTTCCCATGACCCGAATAAAAAGAGAGAACAACAGCACCCAAAACACCATTTGTTAAATTAAATACTTCCTTTCTATGAAAAGAAGATGCTTTCAATTACAGTCACCAAAGCTCAACAATTAGATGATTAATCCACTTTGACTATAATTCCAATGACAGCTATTACTTATAAAGGAAATTGACATAAAGTACATGCCCTAACTCTCCTGTCCACTGACATACTCAAGCTGTCAATAAATAAATATCGATTAGATATATTCTGGAGTCTTTGGAGGAAACAAAAGATTATACACTGTTTCCAAATATAAATATTTCCCAGTTGTACTGAAATCATATTGAAATCCCATAATGGAAAAGCACAATAGATTAGAAGGGTTATAATAACATGTGCTTTGAATTAAAAAGTATCAGACACTAAAAGTTATTTTCCATCAACTGTGTATCAAGGTTTCTATGAACTGTCCTGTAAATATAATATACTCAGTCTCACCACTAAGTATATCCAAAATTAAACCTTTTACTGGGCTTGCATTCTCTTTCACATTCAGGTTTCCAGCAGAGCCATTTATTAATAAAATTCGCTGAAAATCTACTATGTGCCAAGTACTGTCATTGTAAGAGAAGGAACACAAAAACAGTTAAGACGAAGCCTCTAATCCCAAGATCCTCCCAGGAGGGTGGGGCAGGCACATGTCTGAAGAGGTAAAACACAATGCTCTAAGGAATAATCAAGTAAAGAACAAAGTGCCACAATGGCACACAAGAGAGGACATTAGATCTCAGAAATAGCCAGGGAAGTAATATATGAGCTGGATCTTTTTTAGAGGAATAGCAGATTTCCCAGTAAATATTAACTAAATGAATCACAGGTAGGGTGGAGGAACGAACAGGATGTGCTAAGGCAGAGGAGTATAGAAACACAGCATATTTTTTGAGAGAGGAAAGGAGTTTAGTCTGACAGGAGCATGAAGTATATTATATCAGATGAGGGAAACCCAAGAGGAAGCCAACAATATCATTCCCTAGGGCCTGTAGGATAAAAGCCCAAACTCCATGATGTGGCCATGGTCCATACCATATCCTACAGGCCCTAGGGAATACAGCCAAGGTGGACAATCGATGAACAGATCCCAGAAGCCTTCCAAAACATTAATGAAATCTTAAGTGAAGTCAGTTGCAGATAGGGTAAAAAGAGGAGATCAAATTTAAGATACATTTCTGAGGTAATCAGTTACCTCATAAGCTATTACCTAATTAATTCATTAGAGTAAGGGGGAAAAGAGGAATCAAGTAAGTCTATGAGTTTTCCGGCTTTCATAACTGGAAGTATGGTGATGCCATTAACTGCGATGGAAAATACAGGAAATAGAAAAGAAAATGAGGTAAGTTCTTAAGATGGACAGTTTGTGATTGATGCAATATATTTAGGTGCAAATAATTCAGTGTGTTACTGGAAATATTGCCCACCATATGGGGGGAGTCAATATTTTTCTGGGAGCAAGTAACATTACACAAGAAATAAGAACAAAAACCACAGCATGGAACCCAAGGGCTAAACAATCACCAAGAAACCTATTTAGAAACAATAGGAATTTGATTTCTGGATTTCCAATTTACTTAAACAACAAAACTAAACTGTTATCTTTTAATCTATTATTTGAATCACTTATAGGTAACCCCTGGCCTGTCAAACTGTGCAATTGCCCATGCTCCCAACTCAAGTGCCACAAATAAACTCTTCTTCTATCAACCCCTTCAGCAAGAAAGCATTTTACCAACATAAAATGCCTCAGCAGACCTTAAAATAATGAAGTTGGAAGAACGCGGGTGAGCAAATTTTGAAGTTTATTAAACCTGACAATTTAATATTTATGTAAGCTCCAAGTGCTAAGCATAATTGGACTTAACTATTGGCTTAGGTTTAATGGGTTGTGAATTTAACTTCATTATCATAGTTTTGTGGGCTCTTTGAGCTCATTCAACTGAATTAGGGAAAAAATGTGAGAGCCACCTTCTACCTCACCAAAACTATTGTTGAGATGACCTGAAACCACCAGGTCAAAGAATGCGGATTCTTTCATTTCCCAAAAGGGAAGAGTTTTGGTGAAGACAGAAAAACTGAGTTTCAATTCCAGATCTGCTAGTTACTGTGAGACTTTGAGCAAGTTACTAAGCCTCTGGAAGCCTCGGTGTCCTCAAAAATAGGGATGATGTCAACCATTCAAGATTACCACATAGAATTAAAGAGAAGGTACCTAAATCACCTGGCAGAATGCCTTTACACATGATGTGAGGTCAATGCATGTTGGTTCCCTCTTGCACTCATGCCATTATTTACTGCTTCAACAGACTTACACCAGTTGAAGGCCTTTCTGCTCATCCCCATGAATGCCGGTAACATAAGCATACTCTACTCTCTAGGGGTTGATCATCCTAACCACTCGTATAGTAAATTCTCTGATACAATTGGTAGCACATAATTTAGAAGCGAATGAGAGCCATAGCATGATGAGTCCTTTTTGGGGGGGTTGGGGTGGGAAGATAGACATAGGTACCATATAATCTTCAAGAACCTAAACTAAAAGGATTCTTCTCCCCACTTCTTTTTTATGCCTCTGTAAGTATGAAATAATGAATAGATCATAAACATATGCAGACAAAATCTCTATGAAGAGATGTTTCCAGAAATTCCTTGGTGAGATGCTGTGATGAGGGAAGGAGGAAAAGGGTTTTGAGAGGAGGAAGAGAAGGGAGTGTTTGAATAGGAGTTTTTACATACATACATACATACATACACACACTGAAAACTCACGCTAGCCAGTAAGTATGATACTATAAACAGAGACTGCTAATACCAGTAGGAACCTGAGAGAGATCACACCAGTCAGGTCCTCTCATTTTGGGAACAGAGGCCAAAAGAAGGAAAACCACTTACCTGTGAATAGTATCTTATATAGGCCTCTCAACCTAACAAGCGAAGAGATGTGAAGCATATGCAAAGATCTATATTTCTTACATGCAGGCATCAAGAATCCAGACCATGCAATGTACCAGAGAGATGAAATGTGTTTTCAATTTATTTTCAGGGAGTAAAGCAGTAAATCTAGGTGGAAGAAAACCACCCCCCGACACTGTTTGGTGCATGAAACATGACTTTGCTACGTGGGGCTTGATGTTCTGAAATCCATCCTGCCTTTCTCCCCTTTCTCCTAAACAACCCCCACCCCACCTGCCCCAGGAAACCAAACTAAATATTATTTTTATTTTTTAATTTATTTTTATTATATTTATTTTATTTTTATGTTGGAGAAAGGTCAGTTTTTACATCTATACAATGATCTTCTCTCTCCTCACCTCTTTAGTTGCCACAACTTAAGTTTCAGGAATTTTATTCAAAATATTCACAGGGCACATTGCTTAGATTATGATTGAATGCCGATGAAAAAAATTCCTGTTTTATAGCTATACTCCCTCATAGATCAGACATAGTTTTTCCCTTTGACTTGATTTGGTCATTTCTCACTATAGAGGGAGGACAATAATAGCCCCAGTAAGGAAAACCTTCCTTGAATGTTTGATTTCAGTGGAAGCCCAGTGGTGTGGGGGGCGTGAGGGGCGGTACTAATGAAAACTCATAAAAACAATGGTAGCATGGTGGTTACCAGGGATTGGGGGACTAAGAGGGTTGGGAAGATGTGGGTCAAAACACACAAATTTTACTTAGGAGGAATAAGTTCAAGACAGCTATTATACAACATGGTGATTATAGTTAATAATACATTATAGTCTTGAAGAATGCTAAGAGAGTGGATATAAAGTGTTTTCACCACAAAAATGATAATTATGCAAGGTCATGCCTATGTAAATTAGCTAGATTTAGTCATTCCACAATGTATACATGCTTCAAAACATCATGTTATACATGGTAAAGACATACAATTTTATCTGTCAATAAAAGACAAAAGATTATCAACAGCAAAAAACAAAAACAAAACAATGGTCAAATAAATGAAAAGAGGAGCAGTACCTGTTCAGGACAATCAACCCCTAGTAGAGCTGCCATGCCAAAGTTCATGGAGATGAGCAAAAGAGTCATTTAAATAATATAAGAAAATATTCATCGCATCTGCAATGCAAATCTAGGATCTATAATTTTAAGGCAACACTAATAATAACTTTAAGGGATGTTTTCATATTGTGGTGGATTTTATGAGAAACAGCTATTATTTTTGTGCCACGTGCTCACATCTCAAGTATAACTTCATTCAAGTTACCTGCCACACTTGGGATGCAAATATCTGTGATTATAGGATGTCAGCTTTTAACATGCATCACATTGAAACTGCATATCCCAGGACAATGCTTTTCCATTATTTAATTCCACATGCTACATGTAGCTCAGAATATGACAAAGGATTTCTAATTGTTTTTTTAAGGATTTCTAAATTTTTGTATAGGATATCGTTACAAGATTACACAGTGACGATATTACTGTTACCGTTAACCTGGACAATACAAATAGTTAAACTAAATAATTCAAGTCCCAAAGTAAAATTTCATGATTTGAATGATCCAGGCCAACTGTCATTAAACAGGAATGAAAAGTTGCATAATAGAAAATTTTAGCAAAGTATTTTGCTAATACTAGAAAGAAGAATAGCATAAAATATTCCCAATAAGGAAACTGGGTAGGAGGCATATGATATGTTTCCAAACCCTAGAATGCCACTTAGCAAAGCATCACTGGGAGGGCTCCCTGTTCACCCAGAACACACACATCTAAAGTGACTAGCACATTCTAAGAAAGTCACTTAGAACCACTCAGAGATGCTCAGAGTCTCTCCCATATCTTCTTAGGGCATGATCCACCCTCTGCTGCATCTGGGAATCTGATTTAACTGCCCATATTTATCAAATTAGCCAGAATATTGAAAAATCTCTACTGGATTTAATAAATGACTAGCAATCACCATTAGATTAGTAATGGCAAAGGGATGATGTAAATAGAACTTTGAAAATGTGCCTAAAGAGTAATAAAAAGAAAGAGGTATGCCTTTAATTTTCCTAATTCTGGAGGCTTTAATGAGAATTTTTCTTGAGAGATCTTCATGAACTCAGCCATATGTTCTCTATCTCTACAAATGGGAAAGGATAAGTGACCCAAAGACAGAGAATCGGCACAAGTCAATGTGGCTGGGCATTTTACACACTGGTGAGACTCCCGCATGACGTCACCATGAAGAAACCAGGGGAAAAACAGGCTCCTCAGTGTTCTCCACGAATTATCTCTTAAGTCAGAGGACCAAGGTCACCTGTGGGCAAAGTTCAAGGCGGCCAACAACAACATCAAAACTTCTTTCACATACATCTTGTCTCATCTTGAAAGTGAATGAGAACTTGACCTTCACCTTTTTAATAAATCTAGCTTTATTTCAATATTAAAAAAATACTTTGTTTTCCCTAAATCTCTGAGTAAAGTTGATGTTCCAGGAAGAGGAGCCATATTAACTTTGTGACTTCGAATACGCCTGGCTAAGTCCTGAGCATGTTAATATGACAGCACCAAACTGGATGCTTCGGAGGTCACTTCATAAAGGTCAGCAGCACAGTACAGAAGGAGGATATGGGCTTTGAAGTCTGGGTTTCTTCGAGGTCAGGCTGGGCTCCAGACTCCGTAGTATTGGTCATTTTATTTTACCTTAATTTCTGTGGATTATGGAAAAGATCACCTATCTGGTAGAATTATCATGCAAATAAAATGAGGTAATATGTGCCAAACACATAACAGGATGCTAAAATCATAGCGGAGGCTCATTTCGTGGAGGTTTATGTTACCAATGTGAAGGTCTCTGATGATCAATACATGGAAACCACAGAACATGAACAATTTAGCATCACTCATAAAATGGGGCACTTAAAGAGTAAAATTAAATAAAATCATTAAATCACACAAAATCCACATTTAAACATCACTCTTTAACTCTTTTATTTTACCAATAGCCTTTTAAGGATGTGGGTACTTAACCTACAATAAGTGATTTTGCTCATGATTCATAGAAATGGAAGAGACCCTGGAATGCTTTAAATTTTTCTCTTAATCATTTGACCTTTTCCTTCCTTTTAACCATATCTACTCCTTCCCTATACAGATAATACAGAGGGGGAAAAATTCAAGATAATTCCCACATCAAAAATTCCTACATAAATGCTGAATATGAGAATCTCAGATTTATATTATGTTCTGACTATCAGCTAAGCCACTAAGGCTCATTGTATCTCAGGATGATGTCCCATTTAGTAAAATGGGAGAACTGATTTTCTACCTAACTCCTTAGGAACGGTATTGAGATTAAATGGGCTATACGTAGACTAACATGGCTTAAAGAGTAATATGCATTTTAAGCATTTTGGCATATTAGCAGTTTTTGTAAGTGATTATTATTATTATTGTTGTTAGTTGTGTGGACATTGGACTTTCTAAACCTAAGTACCCATCTATTACATAGAAATAATACTTTACAGAATTGCTGTGAAAAGTAAAAAAGACGTTTTTGTAAAGCACTAACAATGTCTGGCATATAGTAAGCACTCAAAAAATGGTGGCTATTATCAATTTCAGTACTCAGAGGAAAATAACTGAGGCATCAGGAGGTCTAGGGTTTTTCATCAACATTGTTTTGCCATTTAGTGTCAATTCTAGGATAGGATCCTTGTTTTATGGCATCCAGCCGGGTGTCCCATCCACACCACATGGCCTCCTACAGATATCTGATCCCAAACTAAAAACAAGAGCTGATGGCTCATTATTCTTCCCTCCTTGGTTAGGCAAATGAAAACTTATACCATTCTATATGAACAGTAAAAATGCTGAGAAAGTCAAGAAGTGGATATGCTAAACACCACAGAATGACATATGAAGTATTTATTCATTAATATTCTGTTTAATAGCCATATGCCAAGTCACTACTTGGTACATCACTGTGACTTTATTCACTATTTTAGGCCACAGGGACATTATTTTATTCAGTCTAGTTCTACTGTGTTATTCTATTTAATTTGTAGAAGAGCTTTAATTTCCTGACATTTTTTATTTTCCATATAACCATTTCATTAAACCATATAACAGGAAATGATCTGGTTTAGATGAAAGGGCAACAAATAAAAACAAGCCGCAGAAAAATAACTCTATAAGCCAACTTCTAATATTCTGAAAGTAAGTTTTTCTAAGCCTAGATAATTACATTAAAACTTTCCACATCAACAACGATGATGGTTTTATATTGCAAAGTTGAAGTATTACAAGTCTTTCAATCTAAACCACAATTTATTTTTTTTAAATACTGGGACACTCAAATGTCTGATGAAACTAATAATATACCTGAAAGATTACATTTCTTATAACTAAAATAGATCTTATGTCTTAAACTTTTCATAGCCTAAAACCCTTTCCTTATGATAACACAACTCCTATTAAGTGAGAAAATAAAAGCTGATTGTTCAATTGAAAAACAAAAAAAAAAATCAAAGCTAAATAAATAAGCCTGACTCTGTCCAAGTCACTGAGAATATTTTTTTTAATTATCCCCAATATGAATGGGCTTGTCTCTTGTGCAAGCCATCTTTATGAAGACATCCCTAAAAGGCAAAGGAAATGGAAGTGATCATAACATAAAAGAGGGTGAAGGATAGGAAGAAAAATAAGGCAGGAGCAACATTATGTTATAACTTTCAGAAAGATGATATTTTAACAATGTTAACTAATTTTGTATCTAAAGATCCTATAAAACATACTTCCTTTAAATAATTCATCCAGTAAACATTTATATTTCACATTCTACTATTTTACTTTTGTATGCTTTGTCACATCAATTAAAAGAACACTAAAATATATGCGTTTCTTTTAAAGGCCAAGATTAAGTGTATGAATTTGAGTCTACAGGCAAAGGGCGGCTATACCTGGATGACATGGAGGGGTGCAAGAGAGACAGACCATGGATAGATCACTTGAGAGGCTACACAATGGAGAAAGAGAACTAGTCAATTAAGGTATTAGAAGCAAAAATGGAAAGACAAGGAAAAATACAAAGGTCACCATGTCAGTTATGAAGTAGGAATGCATCATCAGAAGAAGTAAGGCAGAGGAATAAAGTAATAGAAGTCAGTGGCTCCAAACCTGGACAACAGGTAAAAAAGCATGATGGTGCTGTTTACTGAAATAAGAATGCAGTGTCTTGGAGAGAAGCTCACTGGGTTGGGAAGAAGAAAACTTCTAGAGTGCCACTGAGGCTGGTGGGACCATCCAAGTACAAGTACATCCAAGTACAAGTGACACATTCCTCAAACTTTCTCCAGTAGAAAACACTGAAGAAATTCTACATGGCTCTTTTTATGAAAGACTATTAGCACGGTTTAGCAATTGACTCAGAGTGATTAATTAAAATTATAATCAATGATTTTGAAACATGATGTGTTCTGTGATTGGCTATGGCATTGTTACCAACTACTGAAGTGCATTCAAAATGATTAGGCACTAAAATTTACAAAATGAAAAAGATTATTAATATCACATCAATAGTCAATACTTTCATATGTTTATATTCAACATTATATCAGTCAATAATAAAACCCTAAAATTGATTCATTAGTAAAGGACTTATATTTTACTTATATTTAACATCTCGTATGTGTGCGTGGCAAAGGGTGGAGTTGTTTTAGCTTTCTATTACATCTAACACATAATATTCAAAAAAGTGACGTTTGACCAGACTGAAGAACAAATGTAAGAAGTATGTATGCATTAAGACAAAGTCACCCTTTAAATACTTTAAAGGATGAGTCACATTCTTTCATCTTAGTGGGCTCTTCCATTTCTGGAAGAGAAGAGAGCAGGGAGGGAGAGGGTCAGAAACTATCCCTGACACTAATGCTGAGGGTGTAAACATTACAGTATCTTAATATGCCTTCCTCCTGGAGAAATTTGCGCATACCTAGAAATAGCCGAGAAACTATTCTGCTACTGACATTTTTTTTAACTAAAAATAATTCTAAGTGGGAATAAAGGGCAGATTAAAATATCATAGTATCACAGAATCTCTGACATCATCATGCCATGTTTTCTACCTAAAGTTTGAATCTCCTGCCTTTCCAGCACCCCCAGAAAATGATCACTCATCTCTACCTACTAAAATTGCCCTGGTAATTTTCAGGAAGCTGAAATCATTCCAGAGTTCTTCCTGGGACCGATCCAAAAATCTGCCATTCTCTGATCCCTATTCTGCTGTCAGAGTGAACACAAAATGAGTCTAATCCCTCTCCTACATGACAGTCCACAGAGGCAACTACCAGTTTCATAACTGGTTTAGTTATTTTTCTTACACCCCGAGGGACCAGAAGAATTACATTTCCACATTCTTAGCCCAACTGTCTTTCCTGCAAGAACTTTCTTGAATGAATAAATAGTCTGTCTTCTTAGAAACAGTTCTTATTTAAAGAAGAATATAGGTATTCTTACACTTTTTTTTTTCTATAAAACAGTAAAATTGAAGCCCTTCATAGTTTGGTAAACCTGGAAGGCAATTCATTAGAATATGAGTTTCTCTTATTTTGTTGTGTTATTTGATATTGTATTATCTTTAATATACTGTCATTCAGATACAAATATCGCATGACTAATGCATTATGAGTAAATGTGATTTAAGCTATGTCTCCAGAAGCAGCAATGGCATTTTACTGAGCTACCCACAAAGTTTGTCCTGGCCTTCCTTATAGCATCCAGCATTAATCAGTGTGGTGTCATACAGACTGAACACAGGCAGGGAAGTCTCTTGCTATGAACAAAATTATACCTGGTCATAAGATGATCAAAAGTCTGAATTCATTAGTATCATTTGCAACAAATGCATAAACTGGTTGCCTTGTTTGACCACAGCTGGAAATGTGTTTGTAGAGTGACTCCTATTTTTTGCCACTCTGTGAAATGATCATTATGTCCCCACAAGTATTGATTTGGGGGTTACAAATAAATTTTATCAAGTAGGTGAATTCACAAATATGGAATCCATGGAGAATGAGGGTCAATTGTAATAGAGAAGATAATCACTTACATATTTTTAAGACCAAGTCAATTTCACTCCCCTTTTGTGTAGAACACTACAATACAGAACTCTACAATTTTCTCAAGTCCTTGCATAGACTACTGCTACAAAGGAGTTTGTGCAAGAAAAAAGAGGGCATATAAGAAACCTGCAACACTGGGATCCTGGACATTTAGGACATCATGACATGCGTCCAGTCATTTCCAGAGACAGGTACTTCCTCTGTCTGTTAGCCAAAGTTTAAGAGAGAGTTGCACAATATTCATCCATGAATTGTCTTCATACTTCACCATAAATCCACACAGAGCAAGCAACTCCCTCTCAAGGGAAACGGCTTCTTATTTTCCCACTTTCTGAAATTAACCAGCTCAAGCCACACTTTTGAAGAAAGAATTGTCCATTGTTGAGAATTCTTGGCTCCTTCTTTTGTTTGGCCTGCTACATTTTTCTCCATTTGGGAGGAGAGAAAAACTTTTTTTTTAGCTTCTTTTTCACTGCCAGCCTGCTTTGATAATGTTCTGGGGGCTTTACCAGAATGACATTTTAGACCACTCTAGCTCAGCTTAGCGAGTGAAGCTGAGCACAGCTGAAGAAAGCACTCAATTAACAACTCCAACTTCAAAGGCTATATTCTTCTCTCCTCAATACACATGTGTAACTCCCATTAGCATTAATGGGAGCTGTGGGAGCCCAAGGCTCCAAGAATATACCTCCAAGTCTGTTTGCTTGATGAGCATGCAATTAAACCTTATGGCCCAAATTTTTCAAGGAAGGCATAGTAAGTATACCAGGTACTCATGCAAAATCAAGTATGCTTACTTTGGGAAAAAGTAAGCTATCACCTCTATTTAAACATGACTAAAGAGCTGTCTAAATTAGGCCTATTTTAATCTCATTTATCCTCTTAGGTGTACACAATGGTCTTTCACGGTGTTTTGAGAAAAGTCACTCTCCTCTGTTTTAAAAGATTTTGAGTTATATGTTTTCATAAGTATTAGTTCACACTGCTTAAAAGACTAGCCTCTGGGGTAAAAATGTCTAATAAGACCAGAATCATTCTAAGTGAATTTCCTACACATAAAATCCAGCATGGCATCTATATACACTCTGTGCCTTTCCCTATCTCTTACTTAATAGCTTTATTCTAACTTAAAGTAGGAAAAACTTCATTTGGCATTAAAAAAATACTAAGAAAAATGTATGCCTCAATAATAAATTTGTCTTTATCAGGAAATAGCAATTTTTGTCCTTTTACCTCATTCTGCAGAGACTTGTCCATAGTTTTCATCATGGAATCAATACATACTGCAGCTTCAATAAAATATCAGTACATCAATAAAATATCAATTAGGTAGTCTGTGCCACATCCACAATCTTGACCATATCTTCATTGAAAAAATAATCTGGACTGATTTAGTATAATTTAAAACAATTCATTTTCTGATGTTCATGTACTTTCCCCAAACTTTAAAAAGAAATTCATGACTGATAATTTTTATGTTTTATAAAGGACAGTTAATCAAGCAAGTTTAAAGGGATACAAGCAAATTATTGATCTAGTATTGACACTTAGTCCTCTTTACCATCAAATATATCATATCCTGACCTTCTAATTACATGAAAAATGAAGGTCATCTTAGGTACTAGACCATAGATACAAATCAACTGAATTACAATAGGACAACGAAGTTGTCAGAAAGACAATAGTGCCCCCCTCCGCCCACCCACCAAGTTTATGGGAATGCCAAGATGTCAGGAAACTTTTCAAATTATAACATAGCACATGAGTTAGAGGAAAATTCCACTTATAAAATTTCATCTACAATAATACATGGTCTCCATAAAATCATTTTGCACTTAATATTTAACACCGTGCCTTACAAGTTTGATAGCTACCATCTCTTCATGGGATTTCAAAGCTGATGTGTTAAAGAATGGAGTATCTCAAAATTGAACAAACACAGTGTCCCTTACTTCAGATTCTACAGCAGACGGAGTAAAGAATGATAACCATAGATGAGATAATAAACTGTGGTCTGTGGTTAACAGAATTATTAATGATGATAAATGTGAGAAGAAATTCACTACTTCGTATCAAAAAATACTGTGGCTTTTTTTCTATCATATCTGCAATCTCATTCATAAAGGTGAAAGCTACTCAAACAGATATCCTATTTTCAGAGCATATCTCATATACAAAAACCACCTTTCAAGTGAGAGATAAAGACTGTTGATGTTATTACTGAGGGTCTAGGCAGTTTCATTCCTAGCTGTTTTGGCTTTGAATTACTCTGGCTAGAGATGCTAACATTTAACTGTGCTATTAATCTTGGTGGAGTGATTATGCCCTCTATGTTACTGAGACTAGCTTCACCAGCTAATCTGAAACCCATCCAGACCTTCAGTTGGCACAGAACATAGTCATTCCCTTATACAGAAGTTTAGTTGGTAGTGGTTTAACTGAGAATTTTCAGTGTATAAAATGGAATTTATTCAAATACTCCCATGAACACAACCATACTCTACTTTCTAAAAACTTTTGTCTAAAATATTTTTTTACATATACTGTTTTTTTTCACCTGGCTCTTCTTTATAAAAGAAATATATTTCCATTTAGTATAAACCAAAATACACTGTGAGCTCATGAACCTTAGGTGGGTCATGAGATGTAGAGTATACTGATGGCTGCTAGGGGAAACTACGTAAAATATTTGCAGAAAGACGAAAGAGAGAAAGGAAAAAAGAACAGGAGAATGAAGATGTCTACCCAGTGCCTCTTATAAGGGCCAGTGTGTGGAGCACCCATGTTGTGACTTGGGAGGCAGCTGAGACTTTTATACTTCTCAGGAGAAAGAACTACCATCTCATTTTGGAGAAATATCTTATGACTGTTCATCAACTGAATGTGCAATACCTGATAGAGGTCATTTATTTCTATTACTGATTGCTAGGCTACAATCAACCTCAGATTTGTCACGTAGTCAATCTCAACTTGTAAAATGCACTGACACATGCTACTGCACCAAGCATTTGAGTGCCTCCTCTGTAGGGCCAGGTGCAATAAGATTTCATTCCTACTTAAAAGAACCAATAGAACTACTTTGTTTTTAAATCTTACCTTCTTAATTTTAAAGATCCAAAAGTCTTAAAACAGTCCTGGAATCATTGAAATAATAAAACTCCAAGTGGATAAACGTCATAAAAATAGGCATTTCTATATGTGTATCTATACGCATGCATAGAAGAGTGGATTCAATTTCTTCTCTTCATGTTCAGACTCTTTTGCAGAAGTTGCCATTTAAAGGCACATCTGATAGGGCAATTTCAGCACAGAACGTACTCAATAGAAAATAACTAACTAGAGTACTAAAGATGTACCTTTTTTGAGTCTTGCTAATTTAAAAAAAAAAAAAAACACTAACTTTGAAACTGGTAGGTTGTCCCACTTAAAGCCCTTGATTTTAAATTGCCATTTCTTTTTACACCCAATTAAATTGTCAGTGTAATGAAGAATTGCCCAACTGAGTAGAATTGTGAGGATCTTCTCACTGCTGCTTTCTGCAGTCTTAATTTGCAGATGCTATGCCTAAAATAAAAATTGAAAGTCACTTCCTCAACAATAAGACCTGTAAAGCTTCCACCAATCTCTGTTCAAGACAGACACTAAAAGAAAACTTGCTTCACAAAACAGCTCTCTCTGGGGCATAGCAAAAGGAATATTTTCTTATAATAATAAGATGTATGGGCTCTGAGAAAGAGCTTACCATGCTCCTTAATCTAATGAAGATTAAATAAGACTGCATTCATGAAAGGCTTGGTACCTGTCAATTAGCTTAGCAAGTTTAACAACTGATAATATTCAAAAAGAACAAACATAACTTACTATGGACTGTTCATTTTCAGTCCACAGTAATGCAGTCCAAACTGCCCTGCAAACTTGGTAATTATCCATTCTCTAGGATTTTTTTCTTTCTAAGTTTTTTTTTTTT
>VBSM01003204.1:48887430-48927682 GCA_008086735.1 Cheirogaleus medius | reverse complement strand
AATTAAAAAAAAAAAAATCACCACATTAAGTCCACTTAATGGGTGGCAGCCTGTATAATACACACAACCATCCTGTTACAGGACAGAGCAACCCATGTTTACTGCCTTTGCAGTACTGTATGTAAAATAGAGGAGGTATTAATAAAAAACAGGACCACGATATTCTCCATAAATTTATGGGCTCAAAATCATAGAAACAAAGTTTCTTTTGAGCAAAGTCCTTGTAAGTCTATGCTAACCCACAAAGGGTGATTCAGGAAGGATACACACCCCTCTATGTGAGACTCACATTCATGCGTTGATGTGGACAAGTAATTATTTTTCAAGTCACATGTAAAATACAATGCAGATCTTCTGTCCCTTGGTTTTATCCCAGCAGCAGAGTCAGATATCACACAGTCTAAAGTTTACAAAATTTTAAAGTCCAGTTTTATGGAAACAAATGCAAATCTTATATTTGCAAATTTTGAAAAACATATCATCAACTGGACATACTGCTAGAACTACCGAGGCCTTTGGGAGGCACCATGCACGTGAAGGTCCTAACTCCAAAACTTCCTTAGCTGCAGAGTAAATCTGTCTCTATCTCAATGCCACACCAGATTACTTCTCCACCTTTCCCATATAGATTTTCTGGCACCACTAAATGGCAACAGTGAGCTGGGGGTCTTGGACCAAGGATGCATCATTGTAGGATATGAGAACAGTGGCCCCTGAGTAACTTCAATGCTGTTAGGATGTAGTTAGCCAGGCTTGTTTAAAACACATCACCATCAGCATTGTCATCATTAAGCTATAAAGTGTTTTTAACTTAGAAAACATTTGTTTGTTTTTAAATTATCGAAACCATATTTTAAACATGTTAACAGAGAATTTTTAAAAGATTGGCCCAAACCCCAGCTGTACTGGGCAAAACCCCAGTTCTACTGGGCAGCATTTAACATCCTCTTTGGCTCTAGGTAGTGGGTTTATAGCAAATCATTAAGATAATTTAAGTCAAGGTGAACTCTTCCTACCAGATGATGATTGACCTGTTTATAAGCTAAGATGAGGGAATCCTATCTGCTTTGGAGCCAGTGAGTGTTAACTTTATTAAAGCACCTTTGCAACAAAGATTGATGGGACCACAGTAAGTAAGCTGTAGCACTTGATACCAGTTTACAACAAGCTTGGCAATAGCTGGAAACTCAGATCTATCATCATAAGATATAATGACATACATAAAAACCTGAGTGTAAATAAAAGGCTCTTTAGGACAGAGGGCTCTAACCCAAGTCGTTAGGCCTTAACTAAGAATGTTGCTACTCTGGAATACAGTATATGTTAATGGCTTTTCCTCAAGGGCTAAAACTCCTGAACTACTATTTTTAATAAATAAATATTTTATTGTGAAAATCAATTTTGCTTAATGAAGTCTTCCGAGGGAGAAGATATTTCAGGATAATTTACTAGTATGCTTTAAAATCATTTCATATTTAGGTATGCTTTCTCATGTCTACCTAAAGCAAAAAAATAAAAAGCCATAAAAAACAATAAGTGTGGCAATAAAAACTCATTTTACTATTAGTTGGGAGAGAAACAAATGGTAATATTACTTTGAAGGTAATTACTTAAGTATTTTATTGCATCATATTTTCTCAAAACCCAAGCAAAGTATACCCCAAATCTTACTACGAATGAAATATAATTTTCTCTCAGAACATTTTTACTCATCAGGAAAAAAAAAAGTGAGTTTAATTTTTCTGTCGGTTGAGGCTTCATATGTCAAACACATGTTACATTTCAACAAACCTTACTGTCATATTGATGGAATATTCAAGGAGACATTAGTTCTTACAGCAAGTACTAGCTTGAAAAGGTGTAAGCTGAATTACTGAGAGAGCACATTTCTTCTAAAAATAGACTTCATTATCCCCAACCACAGTATCCACAGAATACAAGTAGAACTGTCTTGTCATTTTAACCAAAATTATGGTTTCCCATCAAAAAGAAATTGTAGCTTCCTTGAAGGCAAGTAAAGGTAGTATCTTTTCCATCTTTTTATTCCCAATACCTAGCATACACCCTGGCATAGAGAGAGCCATATTACCAACTGAATAAATTCATGAATTAATACAAATTGCTTCTCATATATTGCATGCATATTCTAGATGTGGAAGCAACACATTCTGACATTTCTGATTTTTTTAAATAAAACCCTTAAATCTAATAGCTCCCAAAGAAAAATATTTAGAAGCTTCTTCCTGAAATTTGACATTCATTCACTCAATCAATAAATATTTACTGAACGCTTACAATGTGTCAAGCACTGCGTCTACTGCCATGTGTACAGTCTTGAGAAAAACAAAGCCCTGCCTTCATGAACTTCCAGTCTGGGCATGAAGATAACTCTCTTTAGAATAAGAGCAAAGTTTCATCTCATTTTCTCTTTAATACACTCCTCAATCACATATAACAGGATGACATTCAAATTACAAATATTTTATGGATCCCACAGTGGCTAAATGGTGACTCACATATCTGGACCATATGATTATTTAGTGGACAAGGTAGTCTCACTTTTTTGCCTGTGTCAGAAAATTCTGCTCCACAAATGGGGCAGTACCATTTAATAAAAATAACTTAATTTTTGATAATTATAACACTGATCATAATAATATTGACCATAATGATAACCACAACAACAACTGACATTTTCAGAATGCCTGGAATTTTGCTAAATGCTTTAATGCGGATCATCTCCTGTAATACTCTCAAATTTACGAAGTGGATTCATTATTTCTACTTGACAGATAAAGAAGTTGGAGCTTAGAGAGGTTAAGAAATGTGCACACTGCCACATAGCAAATATCGGAGTCAAGACTTGATCTTGGGTCTGTGTATTTGCAGAACTTTAACTCATAACTACACCTTCTGTCACTGCCTACACCAAGCTTGGTAACAGAAAAAAATCTAAAAAACAGAAACAACAAACCAAATTAAAAATTCCTTTTATATTACCTCGTTAAATGTTTAAATGACGAGATTTTCCAGCTTCTTTTAAAATATATAACTAATGATGCTTAATTTTCAAGGGCATTCAAAAAAATTACAGGTTTTTACCTATTATGTGACCTAGGCTAATCTAGATGTAATAGAACAGAAATCACATTTGAAGTATGGCCCTAGTTTGACTTAGGCAGTCCAAGCAATTGACTGCCTGGTTCTAATGTACGAGCATTCTGAAGAATATGGAAATGTGTGTTAATACAACAATAAGCACAAATGCAAGGGGGTAGAAACTAAACTTCTTGGGATGGCATATTAGAGAGCACTGCACCAACAAATTATCTTCAATATTTCAATGACTTGGTAATACATGTATATATTCAGATTCTCCTATCACATTATTTCCATGTGAAACACTGATTTCCAGTCCCTTAGACTAAGCACAGTTGTACAGACACAGAAAATTTCTTTTCCAGGGTTCTTGACCTTCTCTCCTCCCATCAACACAGCCAGTGTTCATAAAATGAAAGTTTATTGAATGACTATGTGCCCAGCATTGTTCCAGATGCTTGGGATTCAGTATTGAATGAGAGAGCCAAACCAAATAGTTCAGCTTCAAAGGGATAATAAAAGAAGAAGGAAGGAAATCAACATTTTTCAGCAACTTCTTTATTCTAGTCATAGTGCCACATCCCTATATATGAAGGGATATATATATATATATCCCTAACTTCTCAAAACAACCCTAAAAGGTAGCGAGGATTATCCCCCACTCTAGAGATGAGGAATTTAACATTTAGACTTGAGTAATGTGTCTAAACCCACACAGGTAGGAAACGGAAATGTTGCTACAAACACATGTTTATCTTAGCTACAGAGAGAATTTCTTTTCATTCCCTCTGTATTACTCTCTCTCTTTGTATCAACAGTTTCCCTTTCCATTTGCCTGGCTCTTCTCGTTCTCAGTCACACTCTCCATCCTATATAGTGGCCACTGAAATAATGATCACTTTGTCTATTAATATTATATGTACAGTGAGGCTAATTCCTGCCCAAACAATCTCTTATTGCACTGTATGTGTCCACACAACCGTATCTGTGTATCCTCCTACATACGTGTACATTCGCCCCACAGATATGTGTTGAGTGCCCAGTAAATGCCAGGAATATTTCTGGCCATAGAAAAATGTAATAGGGCTTAGACACAAAGGAAGGGCGTATATAAAATGAAAGTCTCAAGAAATAAGTAAAATTTCACATAGTGGCAAGTGCTATGAAGCAAATTAAAAGCAAAAAAAAATCTGAAAACTATAAATACTCATTTGCTGGTCTCAACTGTACACAGCTTCATTCTTCTAAACATCTCTTTTGGTATTATACTCTAAAAACTGCAGAATCGCTTCTGGGAAAATCCAAAATATAATCAAATCTTAAACGTGAACAAAGACATCATCAGGCATGTGAGAAAAATTTTAATAGTGTTACACTTATGACCAAAATCTGTTAAAAAAAAATCCACTCTGTTGAAAGCTGAAAATAATACATATTTAATGCAAGGGTGAAGTTTAAAAAACAAAGGTAAATTTCTAAGATAAAAAAGCTTATAAGATAAAAAAGCTTGTGGAAAGTTTTGAGATGTAAATTAAAACAGCTCATTTAGGAAGATGACACATAAGATAGTCTTAAAATTTTCCTACTATCTGTAATGAAATATGTTAAGAATACTAGGATGTATGTCATCATAGCTGCACTTAATGTGGAATTAATTCAAAAGTCATTGTTTTTTATAATAAGATAAAATGTTACTTGCTCTTCTAAGGAGATTAGTAATTAGGACTTTGATAATTAAACCTTACATGGTGCACTTGGTATATCTGTGCCTCAAATCTCAAAAAATTATGCATGTACAACTTTTAAAATTACATCTTAATTAGTAGCTTAAAATAAAACTAATTTTGAAAACCAGAATATTGAATTTTTAAAAACTGTTCAAATTTTATCAATGAAAGCCAATCAAATATCCTGTTTTAAACATCAATTATGTATAATTGTGAATTGTTTGATATATTAAGAATTTAGTAAACTCCTTTGGAAATTTTAAATCACATAGAGATGGTTTATATTAATTTAATCACATGATTTCTCACTTACGAAGTTCAATCTTAGCCAATGAGGTACATCCCAACCACATTTTCTTCTTCTACTACTATTTTACTTCAACTCCACTTTTACTACTGTTTATACCTACCTAGGATGGTTAAGTTTATGTGTCAATTTGATTGACCACTGAGTGCCTAGATACTTGGTCAAACATTATTTTGGTGTTGCTGTATTGGTGTTTTTGGATGACACTAATGTTTAATTTAGTACAAAGAGTAAAGCAGATTGCACTTCCTAAAATGGGTGACCTTCATCCAATCAGGTGAAGGACTAAATAGAACAATAAGGCTGACCCTCCCCAGAGTAAGGGAAATTCCTCCTGCCCAAATATCTTTGAACTAGGATATCATCAGCTTTTTCCTGTCTTTGGACTCAATCTGAAACATCTGCTCTTCCTGGATCTTGAGGCTACTGGCCTTTGGGCTAGAACTACACCATCATGTCTCCTGGGGCTTCAGCTGACTGAAGCAGATCTTGGGACTTGTCAGCCTCATTAATCACATGAGTCATTTTTTTAAATAATAAATCACTTACTATATACATATACATCCTATTTGTTCTCTTTCTCTGGAGAACCCTAACACCCACACCCATGACCAATATTTAGCAATTTCTTACCTATGAAACTTTGCTGATGAAGCTTCTCTCTCTCTCTCTCTCTCATCCTCTCATGCTAGCTCTGTCTCATAGAATCCTATATATTCTTCAAGACTCAACCCAGCAGACCCTCCTTCCCATGATGTGTCACTCAGGTAGTATTTCTGCATACTTTGCACACCCATGACATTTTAGCATTATTTTCTTTCCCATCCTGCTTGTCTGTGGCCTTGCCAGCTGGAAGAACATTGTTCCTCCAGGACAATATCTTATACATCAAAAGTAAATATCTAAAAGGTGAAAACACATTGCTCCACATAATACAGCAGGGATCATTTTAGACTTGGTAAAACCCAAAGAAAGTCTTAGCTGCATGACCAAGAACAAACCATTTCAAACACCCTGGACCTTGGTTTCTTTCTTACATCAAAAATAAGGGATTAGGCTAGGTAAACACCAAATTCCCTTTGAGCTCCACATTTCTGTGGATTCATTAACAAGTCAATCAACAGTAGACACTCACATGGCTTTATGTTCATTTCAAATTTACTAAAAATAATATTTAAATAGGAGGTCAAAAAAATTGTTCTTATTTAAATGTAGTGATTTACAAGTGCACTCATTCTCTCTGAGCCCTCTGAAGATATACCCTCAGTGTGGAAAAACAAAGAATAATGGTTCCAAGGAAGGAGCAGGCATCATCCAAAAGATGATCCTCAGAAGAAGGAACACAAGGAAACATAACACATGTACACTTTTTCCCAAATATTATCAGTTTTAATGTCTCTCTCCTTACGAAGGTCTCTTGTGGACTGTCCACATGGGTTCTTGCCTTGTGAATACTGATACATAAAGAATAGGTATTTTTAAATTATAAAGATCACACTACTGAAAGTCAGAAGTTTCTATTTACTTAAAGTGCCTCTGCCCATCACCACCTTTTTCCAGCATGGAAATGCAATACCCAGGAAGGCTTTATCATGATGGTATCAATTTATTCCAAGTACTCAACTATTTTATAAGCCTTGTCAGTAATCTTCACTCAGCACCATAAGTTTGTTCTGTGTTGGCCACCCTTCCTTTTGTTTCAGTCTTTCATAAAATTCCTTTTGTGTGACAGTCAAGCAGCTGTGCTTTGTTCTTTAATGTTCCTAGCCTGGATCCCCAGCCGAGACCACTTTATAACATAACAGGCAAAGTACCATTTTCACAGCGGGGACAACTGTGTTCATCTTCAAAAAGAGGCATTAATAAAATGAGACTGTAATGAACATGCTAATTCTGATCACAGGGTACTGCACAATGGCAGACATAGTTGACTGCCTTCTCCCTGAAAGATTGTAAAAGTTGTGTGTGTGTATGTGCGTGTGTTTTAACAACTGCTATAATGGCTTACGTTTTCTGAAACAGACATATTATGCAAACATTTCTCTCTATTTCCCATTGCAGTGCCTTCTCTGTCTCATCCAACTGCTCACTGTGTGTTTTACTATCTCAGTAATAGTCACCTTCAGGGAACATATTTTTTTCCATCTTGCAAGAACTGACTTGCTGAAATAGGCATGTCACTGAATCATAGAAAGCTAGAGAGAAGCGATCTGACTGATCTGATCACCAATCCAAGCCCTTCACTGTGCATATGAGGCAAAAAAGAAAAGAACAGGGAAGTTAAAAGATTTGCTCAAGATGCCACAGCTACTTTGACAGAGGCAGAACTGGAATACAAATTACCCAAGACCTTTACTCGGGTACTTTGCATATTATCCTATGTCCTGATGGTGCTCATTCACAAATGATGTATTAAGATATAGAGCAGATACTCATATATCAGTATCATTTGATGAAATATGTTTGCTAAAGTAGGTAACTAAAATACCTCGTATCTGGTCAGCTGACATTTTAGGATACTAATTGTACTTTGTATATGTTCTATGAACAAGCTAGTTTCCTATAAATAGAGAAAAGCAGCAATGTTACATGTTATATCTTGTTCTGTTGTGGTAGTGGTGGTTATAGTTTGGAGGGGAGTGCTATTTGGAAATGGGCAAGTTTCTAAAAATTATCCATTAAGCTTTTAAAAATGATCTATTCCATGTTGTTTGGGGTAACAAAAAAATATGTATTTTCTGATTATTATCCTTAAAAAAACTGAAGATCAAGAAACATGATATTTAGTCAGACATGGAGACAAAGTTGATTAAGTTTTTCCAGAACTTTCTCTCAGAGAAGGAGGATTATGTGAGCAAGAAGAAAGGACTACTGATGTTTTTCCTCTTGTCTCTTAGACAGGTGCTCCTAGACTCTTACGAGAAAGAAAAGTCTATGGATGGTGATATCTCATTTTCCCTACCCAGTGGCTGATAACATAGCTCAGAGAGAACATTTTCATCCCCAGTTATTGTTTCATAAAGTTATATTACATGGTTCCCTATTGATATTTTTGGTCAGAAAGAAACTGTGGCCAGTAAACCAAAGATACAGATCAAACCAATTTCATTTGGCTGATAATCCCTCTTCTTAAAACACCCTCTCTGGACCTATGTTTGTGTCTCACTGCAAGCCTAATAGCTAATCCATTGTCCTTAGCAACATTCCACATTTAGTTAAGGCTTAGTCCTTAATAACTTCTCAGTGAGTCCTGAGGCCTTCACTTGAAGTCCTGCTTAGGAAGGAAACATGTGCATAACGGAGACGCTCCGTGTCCTGAAGTGCTCTATTCCTGGAGAGCTGGTATTTGCTTGTGTTTCCAAAGTTAAGACAACTAAAAAATAAAAATGACCTAGAGGACACAAATACCACATTCGTACTCCTCTTCTCCCACTTCTTCTTCCACAAACCACACTCTACAGCATAAATTGTTAATTGTCCAAAGATTTAATATCTCATTTCAGGACACATTCAGCCTAAGCTTGTAGTTATCCTTCCTTCTGGAATCAGTTTTTGAGAGCCAGGCTAATTTGAAACAACTTACTAAGGGATAATTGTGTCTTGAAATGCCCCCTCCAAGGTACATGGGTGGTCAGAATATTATTAAAATTTCAATATTCAATATTTTTTCTTCATTAACCACACAGGTCAGATGTTTGAATCTGCAATAAATTAGTTTATCTATTAGCTTGTGTCACATAAATGAGTGATCTTCATCCAGGTCACTTAGACAAAACCCATCATGACAGTTGGCACATTTTTGGCATTTGTTAGCAAAGTAGGGAAAAAGTAAATGACCCATGTAGACAAAATGGGCATCTGATGAGGGCCACTGCAAGAGAATTGTAAAGTGGGATCCTTCTACTGCGGAACAGAGTGCTTGAGTGTCTGCCAACATGATTCGCAAGAGGAAGTGAACTTAAAATGGACACAAAGCTCATCCACTGTAGCATAAATTGCTTTGCACTCATTTATTTGACTGTTGACAATGTTCAAAGTCTATGAATGTCAATTTACCATTGATATATTTTTAAAAGATATTATTAATAGAATTATCAATATTTAGATATTTTAAACAAAGAGGTGACTCTAGGAAATAAAGATAATTCCCATTTCTATTTATTTCATCCTATAAGGATGTATAAAAGTATTCTATTGTAAGGTTATGTTTAGACTACTTTTCCTTTATTCAAAATACCTTTGAGTTTTTCTCATGAAACATTTCCAAAAGTGCTAAATATAGTCTTTAGAAAAATTGGAAGGGTTAACTACTTTACTTGAATCACAAATTTTCATACAAATTTACTTACATATGATAGTCACATAGAAAGTCAAGATCATATTAAAATTTTTGAATGCATTTATTTTACATGGAGACTATCTGTATAAAAACAGATGAGATGGTGGAACTCCAGCCAGTTGAGAGGCAGAAAAACATTAATCCATGTGAATTTCTAAGTAAAGTGATATTTTCCTCCAAATTCTTATTAATGTCTTATTAATTCTTATTAATGCATCAAATGCATAAAGATTAAGTCACACAAATGACTACCATTATTTCCTTTTAAGGAATTCAAGGGATTTCGAAGTTGGAAAAACTCAAAGTTTCTGATAAATTTTATTTTATAGTACCTTTCATAATACACTTTCTATATGATAACATTGGTTCTAAACTAGGTGAATACATGGAGATTAAAACTTTGAAAGATCAAGAAATGAGTCAGATCTTGCTTCAGATATGAATAGGTGAAAAATGACTACAATTTTCAGACATTTTTAAATTTTTGCAAATATATGTACGTATATTCACATATGTTCATAGTTTCTATAGTACGTGTTATAGCATGTATAAACACAGTCTTTAAGATTCCTTCCAGTTCTCAACTCTGACTTCTAACTCCTCTACTCTTTTTTTCCATGATGTCTTGTTCTTGCCTGACAGATTTCATTCCTTCCCTTCCCTTTTCAAATATTTTAAACTTATTTATTTTAAAACCCATTCATACAGTTCAATTATCTGTAGTTCACAAACTATGAGTTCTACCTTCAGTGCATGAGGCTACTGTCCCTTGTGGGTTGGAGTTGGCCTGCATGCTTTAGAACTGGTGCCTATGAGCCCATCTGGATAGGAATGGCCTTCTCTAGGCTCATATGCCTGAGAACACAGGAATGTCTCTGTGGGGTGAATGCCTTCACAGCTGCCTGTTCCACACTCTATGGGATTTCACTATTTCTGACCAGCTTTTATGTTAAGCTTCCAGGTTCTTTGTATTGTATAGTAAGTGCCAGGAGTCTCACCTGTATGCAAAAAGCTGGCCTAGTTCCTCTTACTCCCATCTTATTTTACAAATGCCTACATCCTGCAGAAGAGTAAAATCTCCAGCCCTAAAGCATATGGCCATTCGCTTATTTTCTTGGGTTGGTTGTAAGATTATAATTGTCTTTTCTCTGGGGACCCCTCTTTGTTTTTAGCACCTGGAAATTTCTCTTTCTTATTTGCAAACCTAATTGTGCATTTAATTTTATTTTCAGATATTTTGTCAACATTTCTATGTGCTAATCAAAGGATGGGGAACTTCTTGCATCAACTTAGCTTGTCATAATAACTAGAAATGTAGTTCAAAGCTGACTTGTTTGTTTTTAAGCAGCATTCTGTTACATACATTCAAAACAAACATATCTGGTTGTCATTATTTCCCTTGCAATTTAGTAAGGTGTTTATATTATTAAAAACATATTTAAGAATGTATATGCAAACAATCTCATTTTCTCAGCTTCTGTATTAACTGATTAATTTTACTTCTAAGATATTTTGTGTGGTTTTTTAAAAAAATCTCAAATCCGCCAAGTAAATTTGGCCTACATTATTAATTACTGTCTACTCAAAATAAGTAGATTGTTGAAAATATCAATAAGGTGTACCTTCTTGAGAGAGGCAAAGATGTGATACCAAACAGATCTGAAAGGAAACTATTTTTGATTTTATAAAAGATACAAAATACATCCCTCAATGGGTAAACAAATGGAGGGGGAACGTTCTTAATCCATTTAAGTTCCTCTATAATTCTGATCCCTTCTTTCCAATTCCCCTCCATGTTAAGAAAATCTTTTCTCCTTAAATCTGGAATAGAGGAAAATGAAGCTCAAAGCAAAGCAAAACAAAACAAAACAAAGTGTTCAAGGGAGAAAGAGATAAAGGGAAAGAAGTGTTAATCTGGAAATGTCAACTGCTAGGTGCCAAATCAGGCAATGTTCTTATCTCTACACAAAAGACTGAATTAGAAATATACAACAAAGTACTAATCAGTATCCTTTATCCTCTAACACTGTCATGGTAAAGAAAGTCTAGAAAGTGAACACACTGTACTAGAGATTCGGCAAGTCATCCCATGCTTTGTCAAATTGTATAAGCAACACAGTCAGAGACACAGAAAAGGATTCACCATCCCAGTTCACTTGCATCAGTAAAATTGGTTCGAGAAAGATAGAAGACTGAAATACAGTTTTTGACATGAATTAGAAAGATGCCTTTCTTATTATTGGCTTGGACCAATTGCTTAAGAGAAGCCCATCTTTAGGTTGAGGTTATTCCTTCAATTTTACAAACATCAGTGTCAGCTTTGGTAGTCTGTAAAACGTAGCTGCTGAACAAGGTATGAAAAACCCATGTACAAGTGATGCTAACATACAAAAGAATAGCATACGCTGTTTCCTTTCTAGATTCTCTACTAAAAATCAAAACAATATCTGGCACATGAAATCAACACTTCTTTTGGCTTTTCTTTTCTTTCACTGATTAGCATTTCTTCAAGGCCCATGAGAGAAACTGCCCACTGTCTAATTAAAATTCAACACTTAAAAACATTATATTTAATTTATTTTCTCATTTAAGCATCATGATAATGCTAGTCTTTTTAATGGTTCTGCAAAAGATAGAATCACAACAATGACACACGAACAACCTTGCGTTTGAGCACTTACCACGTAAAACTGTGAGTCTAGTGGATACACTTATTTCTCCCACAACATTTGAGGCCACACATTCATAAATGGCCTCATCCCGCGGAGTCCTTAAGGGTTGTATTCTGAGAACTGATCCAGATCCATCGTCAAACTCTATTACCTATTAGAGGAAACAATAGCTGTCACAGGTGTTGTTACAATTGTCTACCTCTCAGCTAAACCTCTCCAGGCAGTGGTGAATCAGCCATTAGGCTCAGAATAAACTCAGCATCATTCTAAAACTGAATTTGATATAGTGATGAAACAGAATAGTTGGCCTAATGAACGATCTACTGAAAAAGGAGAAAGACATGAAACTACATATGCAAAAATGTAGATTTCTACCTTCTCCTAAAAACCACACAGGGTTTACTCATAAAAATATTCCAGTATGTACACACTGGGCAATTTGATCCTATTAATTTCGCAAGAGACTTGCAGCTTTGATGGATAAACCTCAAATTATTCTTTCTCTGACAGCACACATGCATATGTGGATCCATTCAATAACTGGACTGTAAGGTGAAGATTAATACATGCCACCATAGATAGTTCTGCTGGCTTAAAGTGTCTCATTCTGAGCAGTATAGATGAGCAAACCTTGAAGAGAAACTGCATAAATCTAGTACTTAGGCAGCCAATGAGACGGCTTTCACAACCCAAAAGCCTGATGGCATGCATTAATTTTGCCATAAATCATTCCAGTATTTGTTCTAGCTTAGCATTTTCTGCATTTTTAGAGCATTCTTGCTATAAAATGGAGGCTTGCTTCACCAGGCAGAAAATTAATGTCCTAAACACTAAGCCTGAATTCACCATCATTATGAACTCTTCTCTGAAACAGTTTAACAATGCTAATAATCCTAGGCGCTTCTCAGCTAATTTAAGTACTACTTTTTGTAAAAAAACAAAAAAAATGATAATGATGATGATACTCATAAATATGTATACAAAGCTGTATAGTCCTCTACCTGTCTTTTCTATAACTATGCTACATTTCTTCAGCTACTCAGATAATATGCTTTTTTTTCTTGCATTTCCCTGTGAATAATATATCCATGTGCCTAAATTGTGAATAAATTGAGAATGCCTTATAAATATATTTATGCAATGCTTAATCCCATATTTTGTGTGTATGTTAACAGAGGAAGGAGACTGAATATTTTAAAAATATATTCATTTCAAGTCCTTTGTGCATTCCATTTTTGTTCAAAATTTACGAAGAAATCCCAAATGTCCCATTTCTCAACGCACCACAATTTATTTTTTAACTCTATATACATTTTAAAATGAATCTACTATGTATCTTGTAAGAGAAAAGTTGCATAGTTACTGAGATCTTTGTCAATTATTCCCTTATTTTTTTTAAAAAAATTATTTATGGGCATCACATATTTTAATGTAGAGTAAGGTTTAAACATCTTTAAAACCAACTTAAATTTTTATTATTATTAAATGTCCTTGTATGTTTACACTTCTGAACTATTTCCTAGATTTAGACCTGTTCTCTTATAATAAACAATATGCCACACATTACAAGCTAATGTTATAATTTCTAGCTTGAAAATCTTATTTAATATCCAGTATTAATCGCAAGCATACCAAGGAACAGACACCATAGTTGGCATTGGAGATAGAAAAATATCAAAAACAATTTCATCTACTGCTCTCATGGGCCTTATAGACTAGTGAAAGCAAAAACTACATATACTGTTACAGATATTAAAGATATCTGTAATCTGCAATTAGATTTCATTGCAAAACTTGATACCATTTGATGAAGGTGCTTTGTGTAAAACTAATTAATTTTCCCTGGATGTGTTTACATGACTTTCATTAGGAATTATCTACTGACCAGAGATCATGATTTGAAATGTTTAGTATTATAATTTAATCTTTGTTACAAGATTTTGTCAAGAAGCCATTGTCCTTAGCAAGCATGACATCAAACTTCTCTTTAATGAAAAATTAACTTCATTTAAATTTAAAAAAAGAAAGTGTACCAAAAATGCACATACACATCATTTTCTACATGAAGTAGGAAACATTCTTCAAAAATAAATACAATATTTTTATATTTAAATAATTGTTTAAAACATAATTTTAAATTTATCATTTGTGTTAATAAATTACAGTACAGAAATCAAATTTCATCATTAAAATTGGGTTTCTTATACATTTGAACCCTGTATCACCCTGTATAATCCTTTAGGATTGTGAAAATAAGTAAAATTAAACTGTTTTGAATTTGGTAATTGCTATATTTCTTTTAACTAGAAATGGCCTTTAATCTGCCAAATTGTGAAGTAGGCCATGAAGTAGATTAGAAGATCAGGTGAAAATGAAGTGAGTTTTATAATTTTGGGCACTTTGGTGGTCTTGGCATCCCCTACAAATCAAGCTATTCTCTTCATATTGTAAGTTATATGCATGAGATAGTGTATGCTTCTTCCACACTTTCCCTGTGTAGCTTATTGCTGTATTTTCCCCTGCAGAATGAGCAAATTTCTAAACGATAAGGCTCCTCACAAACACTCAAAAAGAATTTCTGATTTATGTTTCATCATGTTCAATGCACTGAGCTTTCTTGAATAAAGAAAATCAATTTCTTCAATAGGTCTATCTGTAATACCAACCTGTTTGGGTATGCTTCTTTCAGAGTACTGTAGTACCTCACACTAAGACACTCTCATTAGAGTTCATGCTACTTGTAAAACACAGATGCAGGATGCAGTGGACAACTTCATTTGCCACTCAGCATCCATTGCCCTTCTTCTTGGTAACAGGTATTTGAATTCCCTTTGGGAAAACACTGTTCTCTCTCATTCTAAGCCATGGGATTTGATGGAACTGACCCCTTTCCCAGCACAGAGGTAGACTCTGATGGGCTTTAATTAATTAGCCTATACTATCCACCTGTCCACACAGATCAGCTCAGGGATAAACATGTAACTTAGAGCCAATTGGATAAGAAGCTTATGGGAGAGACAAGCTTTCACACAAGCCAAGCCTCTAGACTTGGCCCTGTTAGGGTGTGAGGCTCCCTCTTATAAGCCTAAGGGAAAACAGCCTGAAGATGAAGCTGACAGATGGGTACTACGAACACTGTTTGAGCCCCAACACAAGTAGAAACAAAAGTCAGTTGCTTGAACCCCCAACTTTCCTTTCTTAAAATGCCATTTGGAGTTAAGTTTTCCATCACTTGCAAGATGAGGAATGCCATATCTCAGTGATTATGACACCTTGTATCAGAGCAAAGCAAGCAACTAACAAACCAAAGATAGAACAGATACATTCTTCCCCCAGAGAAACAGAACAATGGACCTAATACCTCAAATCTCTGATTGCTGACTTTCTTTCCTTTTTTGTTCCAGACAATTTTAGGTCGTGGGTCTCCCGTAGCTTGGCAAATGAAAGAAGCAACTCCGCCAGAAACCCCTGTCTGATCAACGGGAGTTCGTGTAAACCTTGGAGGTGCTGAAATTTAAAAAAAAAAACACAATTAAATGGAAACTTGAAATATAGACTATTTATTACCACATTTCCCTGCTTTCCCCACCATCCTCAACCCCATTCCCACCAATAAATACATACATACACAGAAAAATGTACTAAAATTAAAAAATTAGGAAAGCACCTTTTACTTTTGAGGGTGGAAGGAAGTAATTTTCTGGTCAAGTTAACTGTTAGTGCTTTTATTGCTGAAATCTGTATTAAGGTAGAGATCCAATAACATCCGAAAAGCAACATCACACATTAATTTTTATTACCAGTATAAAAAAAATCCAATTTGTCCTCTGTAACAAAATGAGCTCATCAATCAAAGTGAGTAAAATTTTAGCTCTTTGCTTTGATGCCACTATCAGGACACTGCCAGAAAGCAGCACTGCCACCGCTGAGCTATTAAAATTAGTGACATTTAAGAGAAATGCTAGGAAATTTTAAAGAGACAAGAAATATAGCCCTGAATTAGAAGGTTTGGCAAGAAATAGAAAGAGAGGCAAATGGTAAAATGACTCTTTAACCCAGATACTGTGGGCTGCCTTACTTGAAACTTAACACCACAATTGGCATAAAAGAAGATGAATCTAGAAGCCTCCAAAGTCATAGCAAACAAAAGGATTTCTTTAAAGAAAGCTATAGACTTAAAGATTACTAGGGCTAGAAGAAGTTGGAAGCTTTTTACATGTCCTCCATCTCCTTTAAATGTGCCTAATATTCACTCCCTTCCCCCTTAAAAACTTATTTTCCATCTTTTATTTCATGATCTAGAAATCTATCATACAAGAATGATATAAAATGTAGATGTTTATTCACAAAGATATTCATATCATTTGTTTAGAAAAAATTGTAAGTAGCCTAAATATTAAATAATATAGGAATTGATGGTGAAATAAACTATGGCAGAATGATGAAACATCATAGAAGTAGTAAATGTTATATTTATAAAGTTTTTATCATATGACATGAGAAATACTTATGATTCGATGATAAGCCACAAAAGCATAATACAGAATTATAACTGAGGGATAGAAGATAAAGAAAAGCGTACATGTACACACACACACACACACAGATTGGACAAAGTATATTAAGACACTAATGTTGGTATTTTAATTATTTTTCCTACTTCTTTACATCTTACAACCTTGAGTTTTTACAATTATGTTAGAGTAAGAAATTTTTTAAAACCCCAAAACATTTTACTTTTCCATTTTATTTCCCATTTTTCTAATCCTTGTTACAAATTTTCTCTTCACTCTTACTGTTTTTCAATTACGGTCCTTTAAAAATGGTTTTAGGTAATCATAGCTAAAATTGATTTTGAGATCAGTCTTTAGGTTCTGAGAAAGGAGAAAATAATAACAAAGTTCATCCTTGCTTGCTCGTCTCCATGATTTTCTCTGCACTGTTTTCATGTCCCCACATGATCCTCCTGCTACGTGATGATGTGTTCTGATGCTCAGTTGGGTTTTTCTGGAGTCAGGGAAGCTGGATTCCCATCTCGGCTCCACCATGATATATATGGATGATCTTGCAAGAAAAAAAAATCACCTAGGCATCTTTGCAATTCTGGTCCTGGGGAGTGAGTTTCCACCTCATCAGCAAATTCAACTTGGTGATAGTGAAATTGGTGGGAATACAGAAGCCTGTTTATGTTCACAAATATTAGGAAAGAAAACAGGCTCTAATAACACTGCAAGATATCACATTCTGCAGCACCTCTGGGCCACAGTACAAACTAGATGATTACCGAAAGCTGTGGGAAGTACTTAAAACAATTTGAAACTAACAGTGAGAGGAATAAAAAAGAACCCCACATTCATGTCACTTTTCTGAAAACAATCAAACAAAAATATTACAAGTTTTTATATTTCTCTTTTGGCTGTTTCAAACAATGCAAATTGATAATAGCTACTTGCTTGTCAGCATCTAATATAGAAGTTATAATTATGCAATTAAAATTTCTAGGAAATTTCCCTGGTAAAAAAAAATGCATGACATTGCTATATTAAATGGTATAATACTGTCCTTTTTAAGTACCTTCCTTTTATTTTCCATAGTCTAAAAACTGTCAGCCATGAGTGAAAATCCATTGCAACAACCCAGCTTCCCACTGAAGTTCTGTTTTGAAATTTCTTGCAAGAATGTGTGGAGGGAGTAAACGGCTGTTGTATAAAATGAGTACAAATTAATGAGAAATTAAATAAAACTAAAGGTAGGATGCCACTTTTCCTGCACTGGGATTGGATTTTTTTTTTACCCATTTCCCATCCCAAAGAATAAGGTAACGGTGGAGATTCTGACAATCTGCAAATGATCAGTGGCTGCTTGGACAAGTGCTTCCTATGTCCTGGTGCCACTTAAGGGCCTAGGTAAGTGCTTCTGGAAATAATTGGTGGATAAGAACACTAAATAAGTCAAATTAATATTAAACATAAAATCTTGATTCTAAATAAAAAGCAGAGAAGGTAAATTTCCATATACTTGGAGAAGAGGTGTGAGTGCCAGTCTAATGTTTTCCAGGTACGTTTTTCATTGATTTTCTGGTCATACATTGACATTTTCATGCCATTGAAAGTATCAATTGACAAGTATCAATATATAAGAATCTGCCAAAGACATGACCACTGGATGCTACTACAGGATTTCATTTCTGAAGACCAAGTCAAGTAATGGAATTAACCTATTGAAAGACACTGGCCTTCACAGACAAGAAAATCATGACCTTCTTTTATGGAATCTGATACCAATTTTCCTATATTCACCCACAAAACCCAAACCACAGGAAAGATAAATGTCATCATTCTATGATACCAAGTAAGATTCTAAATAATACAATAAAATCCTTTCAGTAAGCATATGTGTTGCATAAATAATCATCTTTGCTGGTCAAATTTCTCAGAGTCATGCTGTCAATGCTAGGCAGTCATCCAAAGGAAAGATATGATGTAGAGAAAAGATTAAACTTAATAAACACTCCAACAAATGCTCAAGGCAAGTAAAAATCTTTATTCTCAGAGGTGTATAACAATACACAGCACCCACTTCCCCTTCTCTATATCTGAGCTTAATAAAAGGAACCAGATGAATCCTCTGCCTTCTTTTGTCATAGACACTGCCCAAATTTAAAGCCATGCTCTGAAGATGGGAGAAAAAGGGAAGAGAATTCAAGTAAAGCATAAAACCAAGATGTCTACCAAAAAGTCACAATATAGGACAGACTCAGATCTGAATAGTGAAAATTCCCATCTTTATTCCATGAGATACAACCATTAATGTTATACTTGGTCTAAGAAAAAAAGAAAAATCAAGAGTGTAAAGATGGGGAGAAGAGCATTAGAACTTTCCACCTACCAGTATTTAGAGAGGTATCCTCCCATTATTATAGTTAACTGCCACTGCTTCCTACCTGAAGCTGCAACACTGTGCTTTGCAAAATGCATTTCTGCACAAGCTGCTTTTGACAAGTGAGGAGTATGATCTTTTATTAAACTAATGCCAAGCACTGCAGAGGTCAAATTACTGTTCGACCCAGAAAGTCTATTTTCTAAATGGAAAGTAGAGAAGCTACACCTGAATAAATCGCAGAAGAGAGGCATGGTTGATATTCTAGAATGTGTCTTCCAGGCTCGCTTGCTGTTTTTAAAGACTGTGCATTCTCAGGATGCACACACAGAGCAGACAGTAGCTCCAGGAAGTTAGTAGATTATTATTTTCTACTCAGCTCAAGAGAAGCCACAGGCTGAGGATTGATTTTTTGCTTTTAAAAAGTTAGATTGTTTCTTAAAGTATAACCAATGCACAGTAACTTTATGTGTAACGGTTATAATATTTTGATGCATATCATGTTTCAAGTTGCTAGGCTCTCTGAAGACAAGGTGATAAGCTCAATGTGCATTTTTAGCTATTATATTTAGAGGAGAGGACCAACCAAAACCAGCAAAACTGCCTTTGACTGTCCTTAACAAACTGCTGTACTGAGGATGAAACCCTCCCTTTAGTACACTACATTAAGTAGAGCTCATGGAGGAGAGCCACTGAAGTCTACTAGTAACATCCGTAGAATTTATGAAAAATTCTTAAAGGTTAGGAAGACAACTCAGGTTTGAAGTAACTTGATTGGCTGAGAATCACTAAAATCACTAAAAACAGATTTATAGAAAGGGTCACAAGCTACAAAAGTGAAGAGAAAAAATGAGTGTGCCATTTGTCTAATTTAATTCTAATTAATAAGCTGCTTCTGTGGACATCAAGAAAATGCATCGCATGGTGAACGAAACTAACAGCATGTAACTAATTGGCTTTGTTTCTTTCAGCTGATTAACATTGCCTTAAATAGAGAGCTTTGTTTTTAAAAAGATATTTGTCAAAATGATGAACTTAAAATCTTGGAAGGGGAAGTTTAATAATGCTATTAAATAAGACTAAGGGAGAGAATGAGGCAATGTTCCATAAGAATATGCAGGTAGTAATCCTAGCACTGTGGGAGACTGAGGAAGGAACTCTTGCTTGAGGTCAAGAGTTCAAGATCAGCCTGAGCAAGAGTGAAACCCTGTCTCTACTAAAAATAGAAAAACTTAGCTAGCAACTAAAAATAGAAACAAAAAATTAGCCAGGCATGGTGGCACGTACCTATAGTCCTAGCCACTCGGGAGGCTGAGGCAGGAGGATTGTTTGAGCCCAGGAGTTTGAAGTTGCTGTGAACTAGGCTGATGCCATGGCACTCACTCTAGCCCAGGCAACAGGAGTGAGACTCTCCCCCCAAAAAAAAAAATGCAGGTAGTCTTCTCTTTAGGAATCTGCCTCCTCCTGAAAAGGTCTATAGAATTTACAAGAACGCCAAATGAGCTCATCTCTAATCTTTCTTCCTCCCTAAGTGTCTGGGTGAGGCTCTGAAGGAAAGCCCAAGAACAGGGTCTCTGGGGTCCAGTGGGAAATGCAGAGCCCAGCAGGCAAGTGAGGGATGTTTCTAAGGGTAATGGCCTGGCCTGAGGGTTTGGCTTTACATTCTGTACAGCCACAGCACAGCCTTCTGCCACTGTCCCAAACATGGACAGCATCCAGAATCTGGGTGGATGATGGGTTTTTGGTTATAATTAGCTTGCTTTTCACAGGGTAGGGAGTAGTGAGGACGATGCCTGAGACACCAATACAGCTGCATGGACACATGTTAAAAGAGGGAGGTACCAAAGTTGATGACACAAAACTGCTGAGGGGGGCCAAAATCATGGTGCAGATATAGTCTGTGGTGCTTTCCATAGTAGATGTTCTATATAAACCGGGGCCTCTGGGAACATCTACCTTAACACACCGGATCTGAGTAGGGTCACCTCTTGACATCCACAGGCAAGATAGATCTTCGACAGACTTGTTATTAAATTATTTATGGTAGTTCCTTTTTCATACAACTCACAAAACAACCTTTTAGCCTTAAAATTTGATTTAAGGACCATTATATTTCAGAATGAAATAAAGAAATAACTACTCTTTAGTGAGTTCCATGCACTAAACCGTGTTATATAGCTAACATCCAATGTTTTCCAACAGTCCTCCATGATGCTATCATTACCCCTATTTTAAAGATTTATAGAAAGCTTTACAGTAATATAGATACTTGGAAGGAAGGAAAAAGGAATAAAGAGGAAAAGAAAGCAAGGAAGGCTCATTGAGGTTTAGAGTAAGTCATGAGCTTTTAATCTATTTATGAAGCCCTGATATTTTCACTGGGCCAAATCTGAAGATGGAAAGTTACAAAGACACTGCACAGATATGTTGTATCTCAATTTATTGTATATTTTGAAATCTGTTTTATTTAACTACAAAATGTATACTGAATATTTTCTCAACGGTTCGTTAAGTACTCTGTGCTATATTCCACAATTATTTTTCACTAGTTAAGTGAAAAAGTTCACCTAGAATATGCTGCCTATGGAATTTCTTCTCCTAAAGCATAACATCTTCCCAGGAGCCAACTGAAATCAGAGATAAATTAACTGATTATGATGCCTGGCCAACAGATAAAAATCAATGGCACAAAATTTATAAACAAATCACCTAAGTTCTAAGTTTAGTGTGGTAGATTACTTTAGTATTATTCTACTTACACATTTGATTTACTCATGATGGAAAAAGACAAATACCCCAAAATAAAGTTCTTGAACATTGATTTACCCTTTCTTTTCCTTTTCAAGACACTTCAACAACATATTTCTATGAATGGCTACACCATTAGTTTTCTTTAGGCCTCAATTCTTAATTCTTTGAGAATGACTACTAAAGCCTTCCCCACTGGATAGAGTCTATGCCTCTGTATAGCTATCAATATTTAAGTTGACAAAAGATTGATAAGTACACTGACAGACAGGAATAGAAAAAGGAAGAGAAGGAGGAAGGGAAAAAAAGACAGAATGAAGAGATTTGATTTAATGAAAAGGTATCTCCCACTTCGAACTTTTTCTCAATGTCAGGTCCTTATTTCCAACTGCTTGAAAGATTGCCTTACAGCATCTCAAAATTACTAAGATTGAAAACCCACTATGTGCCATCTGCTTCTCTTACCAACTGCCCACTTCTGTTTATGACTCTCTTCCTCCCAAACACCTAGCCTTGTAGCTGTCTTTTCTGACTTCTCCTGTGCCCCACTACCAATTATTAAGTCCTGTGGATCTATCACTAATCTTTCTCACACCTCTTTTTCACACCTGATAATAATGGCCATGATTCTCTTTCAAAGCTGGACATTAGAATCATTTGGGAACCCTAAAAATGTAAAACTAGAGGTGCCTGGACCTACTCCAGACCAACTAAAATAGAAAATTAGTTGATGGGGCTGGGTAATTAATTTCCAGAAGATTCCAACATTCAATTAAGATGGAGAATTACTGAATTTCATGATATCTGTAGCCTCCCGGCTAGTCACCCTCACCTCTGGTGTTTATCTCTACAAACAATATTACACATTAATGTGGATCTGTCTTTTCTTTTCCCTTTTGGTTTTTTGGGGTTTTTTTTTTGTTAAATGCATCTATGATTACAGCTATTTTCCACTCAAAAAATAAATAAATAGACTTAATAGCTTACAGCTATAGAATAAAACCAGAAATTTTGCTTGGCCTTTAATATCTTTCAGAGCTGCTGCCAACCTATTTTCCCAAATATATTTCCACTATTTCCTATCAAGAATCTAAAATTCCACATCTCAATGCCTTGGTACATGCTGTTCCTTTATAGAAAAGGCCTTCTTCCCCACTATTCAATTTACAAAATTTACCTGTTTTTCAATCCCAGATTAAATCTCTTGAAGCCTTCTTTGATCCTCTGATCTGGATGAAATCCACCATCCTTTTAACTCCCCTGTCATACTTTCTGTATCTCTTATGAGACACAACAGTCTATCTTTCATACATTTCTATATTTTATGCACATGTGTTTTATCCCCCTTCGCATTAATAGAACCTTGAGAAATGCATTTATGACCTGGTCATCTCTGAAGTCTTATAACTCCTCATCGTACCCGCACACAAGTGTTCAATGCGTACATGAGCTTGATAAAAGGCTCTCCAAGGTGCTATCCCCAAATCACTGACACTTTTGAGTGTTTAGGATGAACAATATTGTACATGTGATTATTGTGCCTCTATTTGAGTTACATTTGCTTATGTACCTCAATAAATTAGCTGTGAAATTCAAATTCTATAAAATACACATTGCCATTGCAAAGCACTGATATGACATAGTGGGAGACTAATAGATCCATATCAGGCCCTAACCTGGCAAAATGTAGCATAGCCAAATCACAAATTCATGCATCCCTTCATAAGACTTGAGTTCAGATAAGTATAATATAATACAATGGATTTCATCCTTTTTATGAATACCATTCAACCTCATGGTTATCACAGAGCTCTCCTCCTTTCTATCACCTTCTGTGATTTTAATTTTTAAGGAAAATGATTTTATTATCCCAATTATACATGTTTATTATAAGTACACTAGAAAATATAAATAAATTAAAAGAAGATATTTAGAACATTCTAATGTTTATTACCTTGATGAATAACTGTTAAGAATTTTCTATGTCCATTTAACATACAAGATTTTTTACAAAAAAGAGGTTATACTGTATTATTATTTTATAATCAGCATATCAGTTAAAATATATTGTGAATATCTTTTATCTCTACAAACATTTAAATTCAACATTCTTATATAATAAGGAGTACAGACATATTTTAACTTACTGTTAAATATTTAGGTTGTTTCTGATGTTAAATCAGAACAAGGCTTCAAAATCATTCTTGTATTATAATTATATCCTTGCACATATGTCATTCCTGTATATAATTTATTCTTATATGTAAAATATGGAATAAAAAACTGTATATTTTAAGGGTTTTGATATTTTTTATTTATTTTTTTCAGCATATTATAGGGGTACAAATGTTAAGGTTACCTATATTGCCCCTGCTCTAAAATAATGTTTATATTCATAGCAGCAATATATCAGAGTGTCTGATTACCTGAACCATTGCTAAAGCTAAAAATTATCACTTTATCATCAGCCAAATTTTTGACTGTTATTTAAGATAATGGATGGCAAACATTTAGCACAATATCTGGCATAAAATAACCAACCAGAAAACATTCATACACCATCAGCACTGCTGACCCACCTTACAACTCTAGCACCATCCCAATCCTTCCATTCCAATTGCTACCATAGGACTTCCCTGACAGTTACCTTCAACATTTCTGATCTCACCTGGGATTATTTCACATTCACAACATGCAATCCCAGATTTTGCTATTCACTCATAGGTATACACATTACAATAGGACAATTCACATGCATGCAGACAATAGCATTAGTCAGAGCAGCGAAGTGACAATGGTATGTTCCACTGTTTCGTGGCAATTTGTCCTATTTCAAGGTATATATCTGGGTCATAAACACTTATTTTACAGCAGTGAAAATTGCACAGTCTCACAACCATAACTTTTTATTAATATATAGCCATGAGATATTATGACCAAAACAAACAATCCCCTACATTCACTGGACCTAGGCAATAAAACTTCTCTGAACTACTGACATGCTTAGTAAGACTGGCCATCTGTTTTGGTGTAAGACACTCACAGTAACCACTGGTTTAGTGACATAAATTTCAGGAAGGCATGTAAGTGGTCTTGAATCACTCTTAGATACAATCTGTGAAGTCATTCTTATCATTCCTTATGCCAGAGTCATGCGTTCTTAATGAAAACATGTTATCAGCAACCATTTAGACATTCACTCAACATTTTCCACTTTAAGCCTCTGGGTTTGCTTACTACCTATTTATACATTCAAAATACACAGACTGTGTATCCATTTCATTCAATAGAGTGATAAAGGCTTTTGCACTGAAACAGAACAAAAGTCATGTGTTACACACAATCTCCCGGGCTCACTCAGCAGAGATGTAGGCAAATGACATAATATTTATTGGCTTTTTTCAAATTTCCTCTAAATGGTAATATATTCACAGGGCTATTTAACACAGACACTTCATTTGACAAAAAAAGAAACTCTACCGACCCTTTAGCATCTTTTTGTACACTTAGTTTCCAAAGCAGATTCATTTACATCATTCACTGCTAATTTACTCATTAATCATAATTTATCACATCAGATGTGCTGATCATCATTAAAAATAATAATTTATTCTTCATTCTAACCTGCTGCTTATCATGTACCTGCAAATTGGATCACACAGGAAAGGTAATTGGCTTATTTGAAAAGGAACATGAGAGCAGATATAATTGAAGTGGCAAAGAAAAAGCAGAAAAAAAGGCAAAACAATACCATCTTTTCCAATTTTATGTTACCAAATCCAGAATATCGATCCTGCTACTTCTCCTATAAACAATTTCCAGTGTATCAACTACATGAATTTTGTTTTATTTTTTAAGAGGAATTAGAGTGATGTTCTGTTACTGGCTTCACTTTAGACACCAGTAGCAAATCAGTTCCAAAAGAGATCGACTGGTGTCAGCATCTGAGCTGAAAGGCTTTGAGCCAATATGAATTGCTAAAACTCTTGCCTTCCAACCTAAGTGAGGTGTTACCACAATTGGCAAGCCCTAGATCACTTGTTGGAAGACAGATCCATCTTCCAGGAATAAATTTTTCATCCATCAATTTCACACTGGTTAAGCTGGTAAGAATCTTTGGGAAATGAATATAGCTAATATATCCCCAAGTAGCTATAACACAGAAGGGGTGTATGTGCATGCACTTGTGCACACTTCCGATGAGTCATAAAACAGATTAAAAATGATGTTCAACTGTGTTTACTGGAGTTATGTAGAAGAATTATTATAAGAAATAGACAAAACACCATTTTCATAGAAACACAGTTTTGATATGTTGCAAAAAATGTTTTATGTAGACCAGAATATAATGGAAACTGAGCTGCCTGAGTTTTGATTACAAAGGATATATTAATTATAGAATAGAGTACTATAATAAATGATAGTATTTCCTAGATAAAGTCGATAATATTGTCTTCCAAATAAATGTTATGACTTTTACATACTTCCAATGATTAAGCACTTAAATATTTGACTATTTTAAAATATTTCCTTGGTACTCAATGTTTTATTTTAAAGGATGTTACCATTTATTAATATGTAGATACATAATGGATAAACAATGGAAAAGATAAAATGCACACTAAACATTGGTATATTTGCCTATACGCCAGTGTTGTTTTAGAATGAAATGGTGATTTTAAAACTGTATTTTAAAAATCTACACCATTATTCACATTTAGACCAATACCTGGATAGGGATCATAACATTTTAAGATAAGATTTATGTCATAGTTTTGTTCTATGTAATACCTAGTATATTGTAGGCATTAAAAACCTTTTAAAGCAAGTACAATCATTTTGGTCATATGGAAATTTTAGGTATGTCTATGTCCCCTCCAGATATTTTTCATTAAATTTAGAGGTTTTGTTTTATTAATTCATTTCCCTGTAGACCCAAAGTGCTAAGCCAAAGAGTACTTGACAATGATTTGCAAGCTTCCAGATATTGTCATTCAATAGTAGATAACCATTAGAACCAATAACATTTTGTAGGATATTAAAATTCTTATTTTCTGGTATACTTCCAACTGAGCACATGTAGCAAGCAACCAAATGGTATTTATTTTACATACTGGATCTATCTTTTCTAAAATAAAATCCAATATTTTTAGAGTCAAAAGAAAGAATCTATATTCATAAATGCAAGTTGGAATGAGGAAAGTGCTCCATAGATGTCTCTCTGAGTTTAATCTTGCTAACCATGACCAATCTCTGCATTTTCAAGCAGTGGCTCCGCCCATTCACAAGTTCTACTCACTGAGCTATTTGGGGGTACAAAAGATGAAAGCATGACAACTGGTTCTATGCTAGGGCTGTGAAGTCATGTACAAGCAAGTAATGATAACAACAGATGATCACCCAGGGCCATGGACTAGCCCTGTCCACACAGAAAACTCAAGTTGACATTAATTGGAGCCTGGCACAAAGACAGAGGCTAGGGTACAATTCCTTGTTTTGTAGATGAAAATAAACCTTTAAAGAACTTTAATAAAATGAGCTCTAGCTAGAACAGAATGTAACACAATAATGTAATTCTTGTGCTTTTTTTTTAAGCTACATCTCCATAAAATAACCCTATAAGCATTTCAATGAGAGCATGTTATATCTGAGGAGGAAAATGTTTCATTCTCGTGGTCTGTGAACTGAAACACGCACAAACTACAAATTTAGAAAATCAACAAGGGAAGGGGGAAGGGCCTTTTCTTCCCTTCCTCATTGAAATCTGTTATGCTTTGGCCAATCTTTTTGTTATCATCTTCCAAATGGCATCAGATTTATGTACATAAATACGCATCTCACCTCTCTTGGTAAGAGAACTTGGGTAACACTTGAACCTAGAGATATAAGGCAACACTACTCGAATAGTCTTGAAACACTTTTCACTTGGATTAATTTTCAAATATCAAATCCCTAATTTGTATCCCCAGGCAGTGCAGAGCCTGGTAGCAGCTCATTTCGGTGCAGATTATGCATGCTTTTCTAGAGAAACACATTACCTGAGCCCCGGGAATATGGGAGGCATTCCAAAGAAGCACAGACAGTAAGGACCTTTATTTGCCAACTAACTTTTTTCCCCCTATTTTCTAATTTACAGCTCAGGGTATTAAGTAAGAAAACAAAGGATTTTTCCCTACACAGAAATAACCTTTTTGAAAAACCTGCAAACGAGATTTTAATTACACTATTTACCAATATAAAATGCACACTGAAATAAACTAAAACATTTCTTGCTGTGAATTTCTTTCTCTCTCTCTATTTTTTTCCCCTAATTTAACTGTTGCACGCAACACCATAGCAATTTAAGTTGGTTTTGTGACAAATTATTAGGACACTTATTTTAGAAGGAAAATCAACCAATAATTACTGCCCTGGCACATGGCTATTGTTCACAGCATAAACAGAAGCTGTGGCTGACAGCTGATGGGCCCAACCCCCTGCTATCCTTAGAACACATTTGCAGATATCCAAGGCCTCTTGCCAGACTGAGGCATGCTGTAGCCACGCTTTTCATCCAGCAGGGCTGCACTGACCATCCTATGCTGAGTGCAATAAAATGAACTGTTTTAGGACCTCCTCCCAGACTAAAAACCTAGTTTTAGATGCTAAAAATACTGTTTTGAATATTAAAGATTCCCAATTGTACAATAACACTGGCCTTTTTCCATATTCTAAAATATCAGTGTATAATCCCTAGCACTTGGTATTTTAGACAAAAAGACCCAAAGTGTTTTTGTCAGTATCTATAGATCATTATGAAAGGAAGGAAATGCTTTCTTTTATTCAAGAAACAGAGCATTTATGAATATATGTCAGATCACATGTGAGATTCTGGATGAATTTCATCTTCATTAGAATTAGAAAATGGGTCTGTAGGTTATCCTGGGATAAGCCTTTATTCAGTACCAAATGAAAAGATAAAACCTCTGGGATCCTAAAAGTCGAGTGATGTATGCTACTTCTTTCCTTGAATCTTTATATAATCTAGCCACAGTCACTAATTTAATGAAAGGAAATGTTGTTTTAAAGCTCTTTATAGCACTTTTGTCATATTTTACTGTCTGAAGTTTTTGGTAACCTAGAGAGAGTAAAACCTGCTTTTTGAGTTGGATCTAAAAATGACCTAAAAATAGATCTCTTTCAGAGGGGCTGTTTCAGAATGAAAAAAAAAAAAAAAAAAGAGGGTCTGGTGTGGTGGCTCACTCCTGTAATCCTAGCACTCTGGGAGGCCAAGGTGGGAGGATCGCTTGAGCTCAGGAGTTTGAGACCAGCCTGAGCAAGAGTGAGACCCCGTCTCTACTAAAAATAGAAAAATTAGCCAGGCATCGTGGTGTGAGCCTATAGTCCCAGCTACTCAGGAGGCTGAGGCAGGAGGATCACTTGAGCCCAGGAGTTTGAGGTTGCAGTGAGCTAGGCTGACACCACGGCACTCTACTCAGGGCAAAGGAGTGACACTCTGTCTCCAAAAACAAGAATAATCTAAATGAGTAGGCTGCAATTAATAATTAAGTATCTATTAGTTACTCAAATTCACTAAATAAATGGCCTCCAGGGTTGTCAGCACATCTTTTTTAGTCAAAATAAACTATAGAGAAAGATAAAACTAGTGTTTAAAAATTACAACATTTTACTTAAGAGATTGTGAATATAGTCATTATTTTTTAAAGGGTCAACATGCAGGCTCTGCCATCCTTCACTCCCCAGCCCATGGTCCTAATAGTTAGACTGCTCTCACAAGTGCTCTGAACCTTCTCGTAAATTTCCACACAGTCCATTTGCCTTAAGGATCCCCAATTAGTTCTGTATTTTGCTTTTCTCCCTTCCTTTGCTGACTAGTTGAGCTTTGCCTAAGAAAATCACAGCACTGTAAGGGCTAGTGACATTGTAAATTCATGATCGACAGCCTCCACTGGACCCCTGTGTCACCTATCAATCAACCTCCCACCCTTCACCACTCTCCAACAGACTGCCCTGCACCACCCTCTCACCTCCAAGAGATTGATGCTCTTGCCTCCTACTTCAACAGAGAAAATAATGCCATCAAGCATGAACTTGATGGCAGCCACATCTTACTTATTCATTGCATAAGAATTTCTAACTTAGAAGCCATTCTTCCCTTTAGTTTATCCTGTTCAAGACCAATTGCTTCACTTGTATTCTTGATCCCCCTCCTCACTAGCCCCTGAATCAACTGTCCCATCAACATCTCCACTCTCTTCCTCTTTAACAGCTACTTCCCCTTCAAACAAGGCTTTTCACTACTGACATTTTATGTCACACTGCTCTTTTTTGTAGGGCCTCTGCACTGTCCTGTGCACTGTAAGGAGGCTTAACAGCATCCCTGGCCTTTACCCAGTAGATGCCAGTAACACCCTCCCCTCCAGTTGTGACAACCAAACATTGCCAAATGTTCCCTGGGAAGATAGTCTAAGTTTTAGCATCAAAAGTACTGAAAATATCCTGGGAAATCCCAGGATGGTTGGTCACCCTGGCTCAGCGCCTCCAAACAAAGTCAATTACTGCCTACCCTATCCTACTCTATTACTCTGTTCCTTATAGAAATTTCCATTGTTGCACATTTCACCCAGCTTATAATTGCTTGTTCATCTCTCTCTCCTGCTAGACTGTGAGCCAACAAAAGGCATGATATGTAGTGGGCACTCCTCCAATATTACCCTAACCAAAGATCATGCTTCAACTAAAATTTATTGACTTGCTAGTGGTTTCATTAAGATTCAAGCATATACCTTTTATATGTAAACATATTTTGCTTATGGCCAAACTGTAGGAAAAAGAAATATTTATGAATTAGGCACCTACTTAAGCTTAATCATTATACTCTATGAATATAGGTCAGTGTAAAAATAATATACAATGATTATACTACTTCTATTAAATTCAAACATCGTCCGAAATTTAAATATATTTTCGATTCTTCATAAGCATTAAAGGTTATAATGAAGAAAAAGTACCTTACCAAAATGACCAATAATCATTTTTGGTAAAAAAAAACTTAATACATAACTACGGTAATTGGTTTCACCTCCTGTGTATTTAAACCCCTCCTTGGATTTTAGCCATTAGGAAGGTAATATTATTCAAAACCATTAACTTTCCAGAACTATAGTTGATCCTAATATGTGATATTATTAGTTCTTTCTGTTAAGATTTTACAGAAAGAATCTTAATCTTTCCAGCAAGTTTATTTTTTAAAAGCAAAAACAATTTCACACATTAACACATAAGACAATATGAATTTATTCAAGATTCCTAAACATAACTTGGAAATGTAACAGGTTAATTATGAGCAACCGATGAGAATAAAATTAAACAGTTAAAAAAAAACACATAAGAAAAGATAAGATGGTATTTTTCAAAAAGTGACAATCTAGCTTACTTGATAAAGTACTGAACTCTCTGGTTATCCAAAAATACATGGAAGGTTTTATATGTAAAGAGGCTTCACATATGATGTTTCTCTAACAGCACCTAAATAATCAACGAATGCCTTTGTTTCTTCTTCCCCTTCCCCTTTAAGGAAATTTATTTTATAATTATGAGTAGAATACATACTTTAATGGAAGAAAGGCCAATGTACTTTTTGGGGAAATAGTGTCTTGTAATTTAGGGATTAAAACAGCAAAGTTACAACACAATTTGCTTTTAAGTTCATGGTGGCCCTTCGCTCAATTCTAAAAACATCTTCTAGAAATAGTACGCCTTATTTTACTAACTTTAAATAGTGAACTTCCAAACTTTAAATTTTAAGCAACAATAAGAATATGGAAGTGTGCACATAGAAACATAAAGGAGGTTTTAAAACTTTGAAAAAGTCAGTAGGGGTGATGAATGAACAAATATTTTTCAGTCACTGTCAGTGGCCTTGGAAATACCATGACCATGAACTCTTGCACAATCTTTGCATTTCTTATTCTCCCTAGAGCATGGTCCTCTTGACCATTCCCATCTCCTTGAGACTCTTCTTTTTTTAATATCTCCTTCACTCATTTCTTTTATATTATAGCTTTGGCAGAACTTGCTCACCTCTTGATTATAGACTCCTTACTTCCGGTCTTGCCAAACATACTCAATCCATCTAATAGACAGTGCTATGCAATAAAAGTACAGTTGCAATCAGGCCATGACCCTGCTCAAGAATCTTCAATGGCTCCCCACTATTGTCTACATAACACAGGGCAGGAAGGTCTGTTGAAAGAATTAATTAAACCTAGCAGACAGAATCGTGTATATTACATCTCTGATTTACCTGAGATGATCTCAACTTTCACTACTCACAAACAAATCAGACTCACAGCCGCTTCTGAAAACATGATAATTTCATAAAATTTTCATTTCAAAATACTGTCCACAGCCACCTGCAACAGAATCACCTTTTGTTACCTGTTAAAGACGCATATTCTCTGTCCCGGTCTAGATCCTGAATCAGAATGGCAGAATAAGGCCTGGGAAACTGTGTCAGTAATGTCTTCCCCCACTGATCTTTGAGTATACTAAAACTTTAGGAACATTTTGGGTATTTGTTGAGACTATTCCATTCTTCTGAAATATTTTCACTAAAACACCTGCTTCTTGAAAGCCTATTCCTCCTTCAGGACAATCTCAAATGCCTTCTATAGAGTGAAATCTTTTCTGACCCCCGATCAAATGTGGTTTCTAAGGCTCTGAACTCCTTCCTGTATCACTGTTTGACCTCTCTCATGGCCAGAAGTAAATTTACCTTGACCTTCAGGGCCCTTTCTTTGCATAGTTCCCACACATCACATTAGAATGGTAAAATACTTTGTAAAATTTGCAATAGTAAGATATTTCACTTCCAATCACTTTTTTTTTTTTTTTTTTTAGACAGAGTCTTACTTTGTTGCCCAGGCTAGGGTGAGTGCCGTGGCATCAGCCTAGCTCACAGCAACCTCAAGCTCCTGGGCTCAAGCAATCCTTCTGCCTCAGCCTCCCGAGTAGCTGGGACTACAGGCATGCGCCACCATGCCCGGCTAATTTTTTCTATATATTTTTTAGTTGGCCAATGAATTTCTTTCTATTTTTAGTAGAGACGGGGTCTCGCTCTTGGTCAGGCTGGTTTCGAACTCCTGACCTTGAGCTATCCACCCGCCTCGGCCTCCCAGAGTGCTAGGATTACAGGCGTGAGCCACCGCGCCCGGCCCACTTCCAATCACTTTAAAGCCACTTTTTATCAATACTTGCCTTCATGCACAGTGGTGTTAGAGGAGCTACAGGCAACTTTGCAGGATCCAATTGGGAAGGTGAATTGGGATATTTATTTTGGATTTAGTAGACTGTATTAATGTGCTTCACAATTAAATGATTGCTAGCCAGCTGATACAGGAATAGTTTCTAAGACTACTCCTACCACTCACTCTATTAACTCATCCAGTTCCTTAGGTGAGGATGTCAGTGACAAACTGGTTGATCTGGGTCATAAATTCAGAGTATTATGACCTGTCACTGTGCAAGAAAACTGGAATGCCCTGCAACTGCATAGCTGTATACCACAGAAATTATCACATTACCAATAACATCATGAAGCTTACTAAAAGTTTATAAATTATCAATTTTAAAATATAAAAACTTCCATTAATATTGCTTTAGGGAAGAGTTATTTTTCTATTCTCCTTATGGAAAATGATGTTATAAAATTGCCATTTGAAAAAGTATTTAAAGATTGTAGCTGAAAAAATTAAATAATTTTAGAGATATGGCAGGGAATTAAGAAAAATATTACACATTTTTATAGATTTTTATGGTATTTGTCAGCTTTGTAAAAATTGATAATTTATTATTTATTTTCTTATTCTAAACAACTATTCACTGTTGTACCTACTTGCATATTCATAGTTTTAAATTTATTTTTGAAAGAGCACCCACCAAGTTTTAAAACCTTAAGGCCTCCAAATTCTGGATTCACCTTTGATCTTGACCCTCAAAACGATCTATATGATATCAAGTTATCTTATCTTACCTCTCCTTCAAAATTATATATTGCAGAAAATGAGCTACACATCTTACCAAGCTTTATATCCCCTGAAGAAATTAACACATGTAATTTTTTTTAAAAAGGCACACAGTGGCCTCTCATTAAAGGCTTATGTAAGGGAACTAATTTCCATAATCGTATCAATTTAGATTTCATTTCAAATTATTTCTTATAGCAGTGTTTTATACACTTTTGTAATACTTTATAACAAATAATCATAGTTTTCTTCTGTTTTTAACAGATTTATTTCTCCTTGGCCACAAATCTTAGCAACAAATATTGTTTATGTTTTTAATTAATGATGTGTAGAGAAAATGTCTTGTTCTTTAATCTCTCCCCTAAATATCTGAATTAAGAGAATAATGTAGAAAATACAGAAGTTAAACTGATTTTTTCAGCTTATTTTGGACCCTAGCATCTTGCCTAATTACAATATAAGTGAACACCAATAAATAACATGCATAATAGTTGAGATTACAGGAATTAAATGAATATCTATAAAAGACTTATTTTTTTCTTAGGCCTAATATTACTGAAGTTTATATACATATAAGAATTTAATTTTTTAATCCTTACTATTAGTTGCAATAAATGTCCAATATTTGGTAAATTTGCAAATGCTATGTGAGAACCAGAGTGGGTCACTTCAACAGAACTCACATTGTATTCTATTAAGTTCTTCCAACCTTTCCCATTAAGGCAATTTTTCCTAGAAAGAACACATCAAGAGCTTCAATGAGTAGTACTTAATAAGCTAACTATCAAGAAAGATACTTTTCTATTAATATCAGTAGTCAATATAAGTCTATCTTAAAAAATAATTTCAGAATTTTCTCCAAGTAGACTAGATTCTCTCATATGTATCATCAGAGCTCCATAAAATGATGTGAATTTAGCCCCACAATTACTTTTGCAATTTCCTTTAGCATTGGGATAAAAGTACATTTGAAAAAGAAAGGTGATGACAATTCAGAAATTTGCCTTTTTGTATCTAGACAGAAATACTGCCCTAGTTACAAAGGATGAGGTGGTGTCTTTTGCTACCTCTAAAAAGTACTTCCTTCAAGGAGGTTTGACTAATGCACTTCCTTGATATTGAATCACTGATATCCAAAATGACCAACAGAAATAAATTGCAACAGATCTCAAGGCAATTAATTAAAATGTTAATTATGCTCCAAAATCTAGCTTTACTGCCAATTTTTACATAGTGTCTGCTCTAACTATGCATGAACTACATGCAGGCCCTTTGCTTCCTTCATCCTTAGGAAGTCTCACATGTATTCTCATCCTTCAGCAATTTCAAAGGAGACAACCAAAAAAAGAAAATGTAACAAAAACCAAGATATGAAATTTCTAAGTTTTATTTGTCAACTTTTAGAAAATAGTGACTTAGGAAGATGATCAACCAGATAGCTAACATGACTCTTGAGAAAATATCAGGGGATTTTATGTATGGTTGTTGGACCAGAATAGGTGTTAGAGCTGAACTCTACCTATCAGGGTTTAGTGGCTGCTCAACATTATGGGCCTGACACCTGGACCCTAATGGCAGTCTGCTCAGCCCCCAGCCCACAATTAACCACCGGAAACCACATTCATTCTAAAAACTTGTCACACAATAAACCTCAATGCTAACAAAGTTCATGTGAAGAGACACTGATTTGACTAGATGTTCTCAGATATGGGAGACTATAAATCCTCAGAAGCTTTCTGAAAAAACCCCAGGCCCTGTTTAATCCTTAGGATATTTTAATTTAGCTTTCATTCTTTACTTAAATAAGCATATCATACAAGTTTTTATCACTCTTCTTGGTTTAATTGTAGTCCTTTTTTGATTTAGGTAGTCTTACGGTATTTAAGATAAAATATTATCTTTTGCCCTAGGCATACTGCAGATTATGCATATTTTTCTGTCTACTTATTTTTTAAATCTTCAGTCTCATTGTTTTGTGAGATTCAAAATCATTTAGAGATTAGAATTTTCCTTCTTCCAGATAATTTTTATGTTTTGAGCTTCACTATTTTAATCATAATCAGTTTATGTATATTCAGTTTCAGAGATAATTGAGAATGCCTTTGGGCATTCGCAAAGAAAAAACCACCATTTAATATTTCTCAATAGTATTATACACATATATACATTAACCGTTTAATAATGCTTCACAAAAAAATAAAATAAAGGAGAGGAGGGGAAAAAAGAACATTTATTAAGCTACTATTGTGTAAGACTTAAGAAACTTTAGCACATTCAACCTCCACTGTATCCTATAAAGTGTGAGGAAATTGAGGCCATAAATAAATTGTCCATCACATTCATTCCTTCTTTATTCTTTGAAACAACCAGGTAGTTGTCACTGCAATTAGTTTTTACCCCAAAACTAATAGTTTATAGTGGTAACACTGTATAGAAGATTTGATTGACTTTATGTAGAAAGTCAAATTTCCCTAATTCTCAGGAAGTAGACCTCTTTTTTTTTATTTCAGAATATTATGGGGGGTACAAACATTTGGTTACATATAATGACTTTGCCTCGCCCAAGCCAGGGCTATAAGTGTGCCCTTCTCCTATACAGTGTGCTCCACATCCATTAGTTGTGAGTTTACCCACCCCTACCACCCCCCTTCGCACCTGACTGGCATCCAGTGAATATTACTACCATGTGAGCACCTTACTGCTGATCAGTTAGTACTAATTTGATGGCGAGTACATGTGGTGCTTGTTTTTCCATTCTTGTGATACCTCACTTCAAAGGATGGGCCCAAGCTCTATCCAGGATAATATAAGAGGTGCTAGCTCACCATTGTTTTTGTAGTTAAATAGTATTCCATGGTATACATATACCACATTAACCCACCAAAGGAAAAAAAGTCCTTTTATAAAAAAAACACCTGCACTCGAATGTTTATTGCAGCACAATTCACAATTGCAAAGATGTGGAATCAACCAAAGTGCCCATCAATTCATAAGTGGATTAATAAAATGTGGTGTGTGCATATTATGGAATACTACTCAGCCACAAAGAAGGATGAATTAAGGCCTTTGCAACAATTTGGATGGAACCGGAGAACATTATCCTAAGTGAAGTATCACAAGAATGTAAAAACAAACAACACATGTACTTGCTATTAGATTGGAACTAACCATGTGCACACACGGAAGTAAAAATCAGTGGTGATCAACAGGGGGCAAAGAGGAAGAGGGGATGGGCAAAAACCAACTAGTGGGTACAATGAACACTATCTGGGTGATGGGCACATTTATTTCCCTGACTCAAGTATAACAAAAGCGATCCACGTAACCAAAAACATCTGTACCCCTGTAATATTTTGAAATTAAGAAAAATGGCTCTTTAATTCATTCAAAGTAATGGGCCAGACATTCTTCCTCAATGCTATTAATATATAATTTACCAAGAAATCCAGGGCTGTGGTGAGCAGAAAATGTCTCAAAGGATAAAAGACAGAAGAAAGGCAAAAAGACAGAGATGAAGGATATTGTGCCATCCCTTAGAAGCAAAACATTTCTGAATGAGAGGAGCATAATAATGACTCTCGGATTCACATCCCCATTTTTTGTAGCCCTGGCCCTGTGAGAAATGAGAAATGTGAAAAAAGAATTTTTTTCAAGAATGCTGAGACATTTTGGCTACAAAAATCTTAGGAGATTATGTTGGCCAGATGGTGGCTACCATGCCAGAGAAGTCATGAAATGTTCCAACTCAAAACTGATTTAAGACAGGAAAACATTCACATATTTTATGAGCCAAAATATTACAATATCCCATCAAGAGTCATCCATATTCTACCCTTTTGCTATCACCATGACAATTCATATTTAAAAATAAAACTAAATAAAAACTAGTCAAGAGGAAAGATTTCTAAACCTCTCCATCAATAGGGATAAATGCTTCCAGATTTCTATCACTTCTCATTTATTGTACACAATGTTCTGAAGAAACATGTTACCTAAATTTTAAACATCAGTAGGGTGGATTTCCATCTGTGGGGTCTTGGATCAAGAAGAGTGTACAGAAGTAATTGGTTGGAGCAAACAGTAAAGGAAGGGAAATCTGTAAAGCAGATATGAGTCAACTCAAAGCCACTTCATTTTAAGGAAATTAGTTGGACAATAAAGGAGGACTTCAAATTCAAATTTTTTCTATCTGAGTTATTAGATGTAAATTTAAATTAATATAAACCATCTCTAGATTATTAGCATTATTCCTCTTCAATGATCACATCTGAGTCAAAGGAATATACTCTGATGGCAATGTAAAGGAAGTATTCACCAGTGAAGAACGAATGTAAAAAGAGACCAGCTCAAAGGATAATGTAGTAATACCCTACCTCTTAAAAGAAAAAAATGTTCACAACAATTTTGTCTAAATTGGAATAGATATCCTGTGCTCCTTAGGTATACAAATGTCTGACCTGATCATTAGCATCTCCTGATGAATTGAGGGTGTCTTTTTCAGAAATGATTTTCCTAAAATGCAAACGTACCTTTTCAGTTTCCCCAAGTATTAACAATATTTAATTGAAATCCTTCCAAAATATAACATACACATGTTCTTGGCTTATACAGAGACATAGGCTAAGGAAGAATCAATAACCTAAGTGATAAAAACCATATAACCATAGGAGATTTTTACTTTTGCAAATATTTAAAAGTTGTAGCATTTGTATACATTATTTATTTTCTTTTTCTGCTTTTATTTCTCTGTGGCTCAGTTCACAGCAGTGTTTTTGAAGGTTAAACCCAAAGATGGCAGATGCTTGGGTCAGATGTGTTGAAAAAGCTAACACCCATCCAAATTAGTTGAACTCCATAAAAAACTGTTTCTCATATTCCTGTCTCTTATTACCAAGTCTGCTTCTTTGGTTACTGATCCTTGGCTCCCATCTTCAGCTATGCCTCCAGGATCCTCCTACAACCGGCTCCCAGGCTCTCAGGGAACTTCATGTCTTGACCCTGGCAGACTGCCATGATTCTACCTCTGAGGCCACAAATTGAACTGGACTTATTCCTTCGTCAGCAATGACTTCACACACCCTGCATTTGGTCCCCACATTGTATCAAGCAGAACATTTAAAAAATAAACCTCAAAGAAGTAAAGTTTTATATACAAGGACTCTTGATTTTCAACTTATTCTTTACTTTCTTAAATCTAACCGTTTGCATCATCCTAGAGAACCTTCCCCAACATTGAAAGTTGTCCTGGCCAGTAGTAAAGTGAGCAATATGACTCCCTCAAAACTAATCTTCATGTCGCATCTCAGTGTTCAGAGAATTAAATAATATTTATCATTTAACTGATACACATACACAAACTCATACAATCACCCTGGCTATGAAAGATGTTACATTATTTGCCTTTTGCAGATGATCAATTTGAAGCTTATAGTTCTCAAAGTCACACAGTTTTGTCATTAAAAACAGTCTTAAGTACAGATATTTTATCTATAAATACGCAACCCTTTATAATAAACCAGACTCCTACAAGCTGAGAAGATAAAAATGCTGTGGACTTAAAGACCAATCTAGCCATAAAGCATTTGAGGACACTAAGGAGAATCACACCTCATTAGAACCCTCAGAAAAAATTCTGAAGGAGAAATCCATTCTTTATCATAGTCAATCCACATTTCAGCTCAGGAATTTGATTCACTATTCTAAATTACATTGTCAAGTATTCAAAATCAGCCTCTTATTTTTCCTTGCCAATTACAGCAAAAGGTTTTATTTATAATGCAGGCCTTTCCACATCTATTGTAAAAGCTGTATTATTCCTAACTGACTGAATTGTTGGAAAATAACTTTGTATTCTTAAGGGAAATTTCAATGCTTAGGAACAATTAAGGTGTTAGAATGTAAAATGTTTACAAAGAAATGAAAAGTTAAGGTAAAAAGTTTAACAAAAGCAATAGCTGTAATTTTACCCCTACTTGTTCCTTTTCTAACTTTTAAGTATTTTATGTATGAGAGAAGCAGAAAGCCAAAAATTGCAATACCATCAGAATTATGTGCTATTATTACTCTGCCATATGTTGAGAAAAGCAAGATAGGAAGGTTGATTCATACTCTCACAGTTATTTTTGTGTTTACATTTTGTTTTTCCAAACACTACCACTTATTGGGTGCTTACAACCCATGCAGTATATAGTAAAATAAAAATGAAAAATCCCTTTAATTGTAAAATTTTACAGCATTTTTTGTATGTTCAACTGAATACTGAAAATGACAACTGATTATGTACTTGGTCAACAACATTTATTTAGTTGCTTACTTACTCATTTTAGAGATGAGGTCTCACTATGTTGCCCAGGCTGGCATCAAACTCCTGGGCTCAAGCAATCCTCCCACCTCACCCGCCCGAGTTGCTGGGACTACAGGCATGCACAACCTCAGCTGGCTCCTCCTTTTTTTTT
>VBSM01003204.1:48874169-48885822 GCA_008086735.1 Cheirogaleus medius | reverse complement strand
GTCATGGTGAATTATTTTTTTGATGTGTTGCTGAATTCTATTTGCTAAAATTTGCCAGATGGCTACATGAAGTGAGTTCTACCAAACATACAAACATACATACATACAAAGAGGAACTCATACCTATACTACAGAAACTATTCCACACCATCGAAAAGGAAGGTATCCTTCCGAACTCATTCTACGAAGCCAATATCACCTTGACACCAAAGCCAGGAAAGGATGCAACAAAAGAAAGAAAATTACAGACCAATATCCCTCATGAATACAGATGCAAAAATTCTAAATAAAATTTTAGCGAAAGAGAACTTTTTAAATGATTCAGTTTTTGTAGTAAGGAGAGGATTTTTCAAACATATTTGAGGAGCCGAACACCTAAAAATCTTGTGTTTCTTTCCAAAACAAAACTAATACTGAGATTACTGGCTAATTTTTTTGTTAATTCTGGATTCCAAAAGTTGAAAGACTCACAGGCAAAAGTTAATAGTAAAAAATTACAATGTTGGTTTGTTTTGGGGTTTTTTTGTTGTTATTCAAACTAAGAAAAAAAAGCACTGTCATTAAATGTTAGTGGTAGGAAGTTCTGTTCTATTTGTAATTGTGAAAGCATAACTGTGATGAGGATTTTAATAGTATATTGGAAACATGATGGTGGTAGGTTTCCTTAAATGAAATGATAAAATGATTAAAGTGTGGATATTATAAATTAAGTCTTAAAAGTGTAAAAACCAAAACAAAGCAAAAAACCCCACATGTTAAATACTTAGGGGGGAAAGAATTTTTAAAACACTGCATCTTCCCAAACTTCTTGTCTTACAGCTTTCCCATACATCAGTCAGAGTTAATCTCTGATATTTCACACTGCTTACTAATTTTTCCAAATGCTATGGAAAAATGATATCTCCTCCAGTATTTTCATTATCTCTTCTATATCATGAGAATCTTTATTTTTATTTTAACCAACATCATCTGGAGACTGAACACTGGGACACTGTACAAAACCAGTCAGCTGTTGAGCAACTATAAACTTTTTCTAGAAACATGGAGAGATGCAAATGTTTCTAATTATCATCAAATAAATCCACTCAAGATTAATTTACACATCTGAAACTTCTCTTAATAGTCCTCTAAAAAAAAGATCAGGCCAGTAGTGGCTCACGCCTGGAATCCTAGCACTCTGGGAGGCCCAGGCAGAAGGATCGCTAGAAGTCAGGAGTTGGAGACCAGCCTGAGCAAGAGTGAGACCCCGTCTCTACTAAAAATAGAAAAAGAAAAAAAAAAATTAGCCAGTCAACTAAAAATAGAAACAAAAAATGAGCCAGGTGTGGTGGCTCGTGCCTATAGTCCTACCTACTCGGGAGGCTGAGGCAAGAGGATCACTTGAGCTCAGGAGTTGGAGGTTGCTGTGAGCTAGGCTGATGCCATGGGACTCACTCTAGCCCAGGCAAAAAAGTGAGACTCTGTCTCAGAAAAAAAAAAAAAAAAAGGTCAAGCACCATATTCCTTCATATTTCTAATCATCATAGTGTGAATCTACCAACTCTTCTGAAACATACTACCAATGATTACTAAAGTTCAAGGTGTTCTTGGTGAATGTAGCATTTTCATATAGAAAACACAGTTGTGTCAATGTTGCCAACATTTTCTTTAATATAGGCAAATTGTTGAGTTAAGCATTATGGGTACAAATACAAGGTAGGCACCATCAATGATAGCAAGTTGTTCACCAAGAAGCATGGGAAACAAAGTTTTATACAGTACTAGCCCCTCAAATGTGCAGGATCAGACAAGCAGCATGGAAACTGTACCTGCCAATCAACTGGCACATTCCTGGTGGGCAGAGACCACTGGGTCATATATTTCAGGATAGCTCTGGTAGTTACTGTATATAATCCTCTTAAACGCACATTTGTTGAGACAGAGGCATGAATCACATTGTATATATTCCACACTACACTATTCCTATATGTGGTCAGAAGCTGCTTTGAAATATTTCCCGTCATATTCATACCACATTTTAAATTAAATCTCTTTTGTCCCATGGTTGTATCACAAAGAGGTGCACTTCAGATTAATAAGGGTAAAATTAACTGCACAACTGGTAACAATAATGGAACATTGATGACATAATTCAATGGGCACAGTCTGGAAATTTTCACCAACTATACACAATTGAATGATTAGGTAGCATACAAAATACTTTATGCTTTTTTAGCAGAACACTAAAATCTATCGGGGAACGTACTTTAATTCTGTCAAACTATAACAGTAAAAGCAAAGGAGCAAAAAAAATTATGTTCGCTTATCCTTAAAAACTAATTGAGTTTGGATTTGGATTTTTTTTGGGGGGGGGGTGCCAAAAGGGCCAGTTATTTCCCTAGGTGTTTTTAATTGAAGGTAAGATCATTGCTTATTTGTTTGAAATGTATCACACTACTATCAAGAATGCAAACACATGTTAAGTTAGCCCTGGTGTCCCACCAAAATGTAGCAGGTTTTAATCCCCTCTCAGTGTTTTGACTACTGCTTTATGCTGCCGTTTTTCTCCATGTTATGTGTATATGATGTCCACATGAAACTGTATAATCTGGAGCTTGCTTTTAATATAATTACTTCAAAACAGAAAATTAAAAGGCAGCTTTTATTTTCCATGAGCTTATCCTTTGAAGAGCTTTTGAGAGGATAACTTACCTGAATTAGAAAGAAAAGCTGAACTGTTAAGTCACTTATCCTAATTAAAGATCAATATAGATATTACTAGACATTCAATCTACCCATAAAATAGACACTTGTGATGTTACCTTTTCCTAAATCTGTTTGCATGCTTTTCCTATTGTCTTTTTTCTGTATTATTCCCCCCTGGATATTATTTCTCTTCACAGAAATGTCAGCCTACATTACATGTAGTAACAAAGTCCCAGACCCTTTGCAAGAAGGAAGCAACTTAAATTTAAGTAGGTTGTTCTTCTTTTGAGACTTCAATATCCAAAGAAATTCTTTATCATAACAGTGTCACTGCTACTCCTTAGACTTACTATTATGTTTGTGAAAGTTAATTATCTGATAAGATACACTGTGGTTATTACTGTCAGGAAAAAAATGTATGGGTATGTTTATTAATTCAAAATGTTCCATTAAAATAAAGTGTGCTAACTAAAGAACTGAACAATTATTTCCACCTAATTATTACAACACAATCATTTAGGCATTTTATAGCTGTATTTTTTTCTTGATAAATTCTATTTTATATTTAAAAGCATTTACAGCTTTTTATTGTAATAGAATATGCTATTTTGGCCATATTTTTATAATAAAGGCCTGAGTTGAAAATCCAATGTTTTAAATTAAAGGATTTTTTTTTCCTGCTGTGGAAAAGTGTCAACATTTGAGCAAATCATTAAACATACTAGAACAAGAACCTACAACTCAAATGCTGATTATGATTCACTTCAAATATTTTAAGTGTTAGGTCAACATTCAGTGCAGGATGAAATTAAATGGTTTGTGCAGAAGGAAGAACTAGAGATTTCCTTATTACTCTTTCCATTTCTGTTGTTTTCCTGGGATAAACTATACAAAATCTTATGTGAGAGGGGGGAAAAAAACAAAAGACATTTTAAAAATGAAGGCCATAATCTTAACAGAGTTAATGTTGCTTCCTATCACAAAGCCCTTACAGTTGTCACTGTCTCATAAAATTCTAGCAATAAAACTGAAGCCAAATATTCTCCTTTCACAGAAACTGCCTCTTTCAGAATATCTATAAATTTGTGTTCTAAGAGAGGTGGAAGGGAAAATACGTGCACCTCTTTAGCCAACAGATCTGCAAATTTCTAGGTTCCTCATTTACAAAAAAAGAAAAAGAGACAAAATTGTACATCACACTAAATTCTATTATTTCTCAATCCCAGTAGTTTCCAATATAATGAATATCGTGTATATTTTTCTCTGCAGACATCTAGCAGAACATCCAATCCTCCCTCTGAATGAATGTTACGCTAACTGGCTTCCACAATGCATACTGCTCTGGCCATCCATGACCTCCACCTTCAAAATTGATGTGCTATGAAAAACTCGGATTTTTTGCTGTCCATTCAAACCACAAACATCATGTGTTGTGTACACACATTATCTGTAAGAATGTTATTTAATACTATTATACACAAAAGTAAAGGGAATTTGGCAAGCTGGTTTTAAGCAAAATTGGAAAATTCATTTTTTCCATATTGTTTCCTAAGTCCAAACCATTAAACCACACCCTCATGTACTGATTGAGCATCCCTATCTGAAAAACTGAAATCGGAAATGCCTCAAAATCTGAAACTCTTGTGGTGCCAACTTGACAGCACAAGTGGAAAATTTCATACATAAATACTTCACAGAAACTTTGTTTCATGCACAAAATTATTAAAACATTGTAGAGAATTACCTTCGGGCCATGTGTTTAAGGTATACACGAAGTATAAATGAATTTTGCATTTAGACTTGGGTCCTATCCCCAAGATAGCTCATTATGTATATGCAAATATTCCAAAGTCCAAAAAATATCTGAACTCTGAAACACTCTGGTCCCAACACTTTCATACAAGGGATACTCAACCTGTATCATGATAACTCTGATTCTACAGGTAATTAATGCAGTTTCAAGATACGAATTAAGAAAATATATAGATTGCTAATTAGAAAATTACCTATAAATTGTGTGGTTAAGTTGGTCACTTTAATTTTTTGCAATGTCAAGATAGCCAATGACAACTGGCTACTGTGTTGCATGTGTAAAAATATAATAGACCACCTTGGAAAGAAATTCCAGTGCTAACTAGCCCTTTTAGCATCATTTCACTCAATGTAAATGCCATCAAGAGTAGTGTCATTCTTAGTAGTGAGGAATTAGGTGTGAAGAGAGCCAAGTGCTAGTTTACTCTTTGTAATGAAATCTGTTTCTTAGGATCACAACTATTCTTCTAACTTAACAGAGGCCTTTCTGGATACTAACAACAGATCAATTTGTAAACTTGGCCAAACTAGACAAGTTTCATTCTAATACATGCAGATAAATACATGCAGACACATATATTCACCACAGTTTTCCATGTGCTTCCTCTTTCAGGCAACTGCAGGATTAAGCCAAACTGTTTTGTGAAGCATTGCAGAAAGTATCATTTTACATAGAATATAATAATTTCTGGTTTTTAATCTTAATAAGAAAAATAAGAGGTTGTATCAAAATACAGAGTCTGGGCTTTGTTTCAAAAGTTGGGTATATAAAGAGGTAGTCAAACTGGTATTGACTGATTAACACTATGGTGCTCAAATGGTGGTGGAGTTCACCAGGGATTCGGGGGCTAGGGGGATAGACCCACATCTGAGGGATGTGGTGAGCATTGTGGAGGGGAAGGGCATACCTCTAACCCTTGCTAGGGAGAGGCAAAGTTATAAAATGTAACCAAAATGTTCCTACTTTCATATTTTCTTGAAATAAGTTAAAAAAAAGAGGTAGTGAAAATTTCCTAAAGGAAAAAAATATAGACAGCAAATAACAATATAATAACAACTGTGAAAAATATTTGGAAAATTGCAATACACATGCATCATGTCAAATGATTCCTATCAACCACCCTTCAGTTAAAACTCACATCTTTCCCATATTTGAATATCATGCAGGATTTTCCTAGTCTCAAAATTATGGCAATGATCTGAAATTGAGGACAAAAAGCACAAAGTATCCCAGAAGTTAGAGAAAGCTTGCAGTGAGCAAGCCAGCAGCACACAGGGACAACTTGCAGCTTAAACCAAAATATACCACAGCAGGTCTTGCTACCAGTACCCACCTCATTCTGCCAACCCCTTTCCTAGCGGCCACAGAAGAGGCTCCAAAAGGAGCACTGGTCAGCTTTGTGGGGAGTTCAGTTTTGGCAGTGAGAATCTATTCTCTCTCCTCTCTATGGGAAAGAAGAGGGAGGTGCTCCTCCTTCCAAAGTGGTAAGATTTCAAAATCAACACTCAAAAGATTAGGAGTGCTTGCAAGCAGAGAGACTGGCTTCTTATTCCTTGGTTAGACACACACAGCCACACTTTAGTGCTGTCACCAGAGGACAGTGGGGTGAATTTCAGGAAGAGCTTCCAGGGAGCCAGGAATACAGTACTTTGTCCATTTTACACCCACCCCCATTCATTACCAAAAAGAGACATTTCTCAGCATGCATTCCCTAAAGGTTGGGGTAGACCTGAGCCTGGAGACTGATGCTATCTTGTTCTATAGGGATTTCTAACAGTGCAAGACCAGAAAGATAAACAGACTGCGGTGAAGTGTGCCTGGGAGGCAGGTGTGGGAAATCCCAGTCCTAGAGAGTTCGGAGGTTGTGGAAGTATTCTCCATTCTCCTATTTGCAAACACATGAAGGTTGGTGGAAGGGCATGGGTTGCTGGGCTCTTCAAGTCACCTCAGGCACAAGTAGGGGAAAACCTGACTCAGTGAACATGTAAATCTGGAAGGTTCAAAGGGAGACAAGGACCATTTTAGGAAGCAAAATTAGAAGAGTATGGGGTAGATCAACAGGTTCATTCAAGAACAAGTGAGTGATATGCCAGGAAAATTAGGCTGGAGTCACAATGCAGGTCACCTAGAATGCCAGATTAAAGCAGTCATAAAGGCTGTGAGGAATGTATAGCTTAGGAAGGTTTAAAGCTATGGAGTGAGCAGTCCTGTGGAAAGGAGGAGGAGAGGCAAAGCAGTCAAATATCAAATAAGAGTTTACAAGTCCCTATGAAATGATGCCCTTCTTTCTTTTCTTACCTATGCCAAATAAGTTCAGATACCTAAACAGAGGAATCATAAAGGTAGGTGCTTTCTAATGTTTTTTAATTTATTAAGAGGTGTGAATAAATTATCTAAAATTACTCAGCTAGTTAACAAAGGGACAGATCACTTTTTGAACCCATGAGTTTCTTCTCTAACCCCCGATTCAGGAAAGAAGAAAAGCCATCAGAAAAAGAGCAGCTAAAATCTACTTATTTAAGAAAAATCCCTAATAAATACAAGTTTATTGACCTCAGTCCTCATGTTGTACATTACATCTCTAGATTTATTCATCCCACATATCTTTACTCTGTATCTTCTGACATACATCGCCTCATTACTGAAGATTTTCGTACCCGGGCAAAGCCAGGTTCAGAGGGCTAGGATTACAGGACTTTGTGGACAGTCCCCACCAGCAAGAAGGCCCTTACCAGATGCAGACTCTTGACCTTGGACTTCTCAGCCTCCATAACTTCCCCAGAATTGCAGAGAACAACACAAAGGAGCAGGATATCAGTAGAGATCAATGCTTGAGAGGTTTCCAGTCTAGCCAGAAGGGTAAGTGGAGTGGTTTATTTCTCCCTCCCCTGCATCTCTGGCAGTCAGCGGGCTGCTGAAGCACTGGAGAGCCCTTCTACCCTCACAAGCCCAAAATCTGTTGCTGCCAGCGAACTGGGAGCCTCTTGAGGAGGAAGCACCAGGAAGCCGGTGCCCTAGGGGTCACTTCCCGTCACCGCAGACGGGAGTGGAGACAGCAGGCGCCATATTGCTTCCCCACCACCACACACCTTTGTCCTCCCCAGGGAGCTTCTGACCCTCAGTTTTTTTCTCACTCGTTTCCACACATTTTCCAACTCGGGCCCAGACTGGGGGAGTCACAGGGGGTTGGTGAGTCCCAGGGGATCCGCCTGACCCCAGAGCCCGGACACTCTGGGTGGGCTGCCTTCTGCAGAGAGGGACAGAGACAACCACAGTACTAGCTTTCTCCCATTCACACTCTTTTCCTCCCCTGCCCCTGCCCGGCCCTTGGCTGTTGAGAATCAGGGATCCCAGGAACTACTTTTCTACTCTGTTGGTATATCTGCCACACGAGGGCCCCCCCCCCCGCCAGAGTGTGGGGCTCAAGCCTTTCCAGACTCTTTTTCCACACTTCCTCCCCAAACTGTGGCTGCCAAGAGAGACAACTGAGCCACCATGCCAAGGCTTCCACAGAGAGTGGGACTCAGACTCTTCCTCTAGAGGTCCTGTAGCAGACTGAGGAGTACTCCAAGGGTGAGCTCTCTGCTTACCCACCCTCCCTGGTGCTTCTTGCCCAGGAGCAGTGCTTCTCCTGAGGAACTAGAGGGTTGCCGGACCCAAAAACAACATTGAAGTTTGTTCCATCCAACAAGCCCACCTGCCAACAGGGAGGTCAATTTGCATGCCCTTTACAGCATTTACTGACTCAATCAAACAGGGTGTGGTTGAGACTCAACCATAAGCACCACCCACTGTCTCAGAGAATAAACTGGGCATGTCATTATCTAAACAAAAGAAAATCCAAAAATAAGAAGCAAAAGCTGCTCCAGATGAGAAGGATTCAGCAAAATATCTCTAGATACATAAAAAATCAGAGTGAAAGGATACCCCCAAAAGAAAACAATAACTCTGTAACAATGGAAACCAACCATAATGAGAATATTGAAATGACTGGTAAAGAATTTCGAATATGGAATATAAGGAAGCTCAATGAAATACAAGAGAAAATAGAAACTCAACACAAAGAAACCACAAAAACAATGCAAGAAATGAATGAAAATTTTACTAAAGAAATCAGATTATTTTCAAAAAATCAAGCAGACCTTCTGGAAATGAAAAATTTATTCAAGAAAATACAAAACACAGGAGAAAGCCTTAAGAATAGGCTAGTCAGGCAGAAGAAAGAATATCAGAGCTAGAAGACACCACCTATATTTAATTTGTAATAGAAGAACAAACAAAACCCACAAGAAATATGGGATTATGTAAAGATGCCTACATAAGGATTGTAGGCACCCCTCAGAGTGAAAAAGAAAATACATATGAGCTGGAAAACCTATTTGAGGAAATATTTGAGGAAAATTTCCCAGGTCTTGCTAGAAATCAGGACATCCAGATACTAGAAGCGCAACAGACTCCTGGGAGATTCATCACCAAAAGGCAATCACCACGACATGTAGTCATCAGACTGGTCAAACTTAACAAGAAAGAGAAACTCCTATGAAGCATAAGGTGAAAGCATCAGATAACTTATAAAGGAAAACCCATCAGACTAACTACAGACTTTTCAACTGAGACCTTACAAGCCAGAAGGGACTGGGGCCCCATCCTCAGTCTTCTCCAACAGAATAATGGCCAACCTAGAATTTTGTAACCTGCAAAACTAAGTTTCTTATAGGAGGGAGAAATAAAGACCTTCTCAGACAAGCAAACACTGAGGGAATTTGTCAAGACCAGCTCTGCCCTGCAGGGAGTACTCAAATGTGCCTTATACACTGATCAGCAAAATAGACTCCCACCAGTGTAAAACTATCCAAATGTTAAAGTTCTGAGCCCATCTCCTCATTTCCTATCCCCCCAACCTGTGGTACCCATTGCTGTTTCATTCTCTATATCTGTGTATTTGAGCATACACACACATACACACACACATACAAATATTCCACATGTAAGTGAGATCACGCAATATTTCTCTTTGTGATTCTGGCCTATATGATTTTAGCTTCTCTTGTCACAAAAAAAAGAAAGGTATGTGAGATGATAGATATGTAAATCTGCTTTGTAATAGTAACCATTTTACTATATATATGTATCTATAGCTACACCATGTTACAAACCTCAAATATACAAAATAAAATTTATATCCTTTTAAAATAAAGTCACCAGGTCATGCACATGAACATGATACCTAATTTTTAACAGAAAAGAAAGAAAAAGATTCGATGCTGTGATGGCAGGAAGGCAACAGGTGATGTACCAAGGCACTGAAGAACTAAGACTAGGAGTGGAATGACCGGTGAGTATGTGAATTGCTACAGAGAATGAGGCCTGGGAAAAGGTCATTGCTTTTAGGAGTTAGAGGATCATTGGTAAATTTGAGAGTGCAACTTCAGCTGAATTTCTCTTCAGGAAGGCAGATTGAAGGGAAGTGGGTGGTGAGGAAGAAAGGCAAAAATTTCTTGGAAGTGTGAGGACAAACACAGCCTGGGTGGGTGTGCATATGTGTGTGTGGTTCTCAGGGACTGGTGTCTCCTTTCCAATTCTACCTGTGTATAAGTAGTTAGAGAGTATCAGATTTTTTTAAAAAAAGCAAAGAATAATTAAATAAGGACAAAATGGAAAATAAATGCATTTTAAGTGAATAACTCCAAATCTGATCTACTTAATTTTTCCAAAAAAATGACATAGTACTTCTAATTTAATTTTAAATATATATGTACAGAGTTACATCCCCTAAAATGATAGTCACTAAATTAATTTAAAATGCAAGTAAAAAGAGAGTGGAAGGCATATAAATAAGTCTTGAAAATGAGAAAGACAGTAAATAGAAGCAAACATGTATCATTCTAATTAAAATCAGCAAAGGGAACAATAGTTTCTCCAAAGAACAGGACATACTAAACAGCAAAACAGTCTAGAAAATGGATCCAGGAAAAATACAGCAATAAGTTTTAAAGTCCACTTTTTGAAACAGTACCTAGCCACATATTTTGCCTACAGAAGTTAGAGAAATGTCTATATTGAATATGGAAATGTGCTTATTTCCAATAACCTAAAATGGTGCATTTAATTCAAAGGGGCATAAACCTATAAAGCAATCTCCAGAAACTATGAGGCTGCACCCCTATTGCTTGAAGAGGCTGCTGCATTCAAAAGTTGAAGATTACAACTTTTAAAAAGACACACCTCATGTTGCTTTTTTGGTTCCACGTGAAAAAATTGTATCTACAAAGTATCCTATTTTATACCTAGCACTATTTGTTCCAAATTCTTTGAAAACTCTCTTGGACAATGTCAAATATTAATATATTGGAGTGATTAGACACTAGCAAACATACATCACTCGAACCAATACTTAAATAATCATTGGGGAAGGTGAACATCTCACAAGTCCATAAACATTCGTGGGGACAAAATATCACAAATTTTCATCGGAACTAAATTACCATTTAAAGCTATTATCTCCTCATACTTGAGCTAAATAATCAATTTATGTTGTACCATCTTTCTGCCTGTTTAATGTTCATGTTCATGACAATTTAAAGTCAATCTAACACTAATGAAACCTTTGATGTAACCTTTTTGGTTTAAGTTACTGCTAGATCTTCTTACTTACGTCCTTTTCATTCCACTGAGATTTCAAAATAATTTTATTAGTGCAGAAACTCTCTAATTAAACAGAATGAGATTCAAGTAGTTTATGCAAATGGATATTCATCATGATACCAAATGCAAATTAAAGGGAAAAGTCACCTGAGTCGAACATTAATTTTCCCCCAAAGAATTTGACACTACACATATTTGCAAAACATATTGACTAAAATTTTTATTTCAGTTCTTCAACTTTGTCTAATTGTGATCTTTCATGCTTTATTAGGGTTCAACAGGATCTTACACACAGTGATAGTGACATGCTGGGGTGCCTTGTAATACAAATTTAACTCTGCCTTCTTATAATTACTCACTAATTTGCTATTTTTTTAAAAAAAAAATTAAAAAGAAAGTATGTTAAATTAGAAATCGAATACTCTCTAATGAACAAAATTTCAATTATAAAATACTCTAGGAGTAAAACATAACAAGTCTCCACCCAACAATATGAATGGTAATCTTCCT
>VBSM01003204.1:48836817-48874069 GCA_008086735.1 Cheirogaleus medius | reverse complement strand
TAAAATACTCTTAGCAAAGCACTGTTTCCCAACTAGAGGATGTCAGACCCTGTCCCTGAAACAGTATCCCTTTTGAGATGAACACATTAAAATGCCAACTGATTATGGAATTGTTTAGCTAAGGATCTAAATATGATATCCATAGTTAGCAAGGAAAATGCAACATACTTTCATTTTCCAACATTTTAATTTTTGTACCTCTCTGTGTGTGGGAGGGGGTGTATTTTCACAGGCTTAAATCCTCTTAAATTTTTGTTTCAATTTTTCCAATTGAAAATAATAGATAGCAAATAAGTGTAATTGGGAAATATATATGAAAAAGAACCAGAAACCTCCTATTTCCTATATTAAAATGAGCTTATCAAATATGCAAAACTTAGCTATTTCATAAAATACTTGCTATTAATTTCCTATTAAGATTTCCTTATATATCACATGATGAATATTTCAGGCTAATTTATATTAGCTGATATCTGAGTTTTTTTCTTTGTTATTATCAAATCATTCTCAAAACCTTTTTCTCTATGGAACACAATGGCTGCCTCCATTTAAAACACACACACACAAAATTAACGGTCAACTAAAATGTAAGTAAAAATTGCATAAAATAAGGTTTGAAGCAAGTTGTGACCTCTTTCTCATGTTGTCACCTATTTTCCCCATCCTAAGCTTGAGTCAGCTCCATCTGCCTAATTACAAGCTCAAAACCCTCTGGGTGGTGACTGAGTCTATATTTTGTACTGCACTTAACACATTTTTCATGCTCCATAAATTATTAATAATAACAGTCATAATAGCATAGACTTTTCTTAAAAGAAAATATGAACCTCACAACTGTCACGTACACTCCCTTACATCTTGTAGATAACAGACATCTGAACTAATCACTTTCTCTCTTCCTACTATTCTATTTTTAACTCTCCTTCATATATCTCATTTTTCTTTTCTCTTGCTTTATTTTTACTTATCCCTGTACTTTCTTTACCTTGTGCATCTGTTACCTCGCCCTAAATGCCAAGCAGCATCAGTACATTTTAAAATTTAACTGCTAAGGAAAACACCTCTGTTTGCATATGTTTAATTAGCATAACTAGTGCACTAAAGTAGGCTATGCCAATACCTTGGTACTATTGACGTTCGGGCTGGATAATTTTTTATAGAGAGGGGTTGTCTTGTGCATTGTAGAATGTTTAGAAGCATCCCTGGACTTTCTCCAGTAGATTCCAGTAGCACACCCAATCCCCTGTTCTGACAACCAAAACTGTCTCCAAACATTGCCAAATATCCCCTGTGAAACAACTTCCCACCAGGTGGAGATCCACTGCAATATGGTAAAACTATTCCTTTCAGTGTGTCACACCACTGGAGTTAATACAGAGTAAAAATGTGATAAATATGAAATGAGAATAACATTAAATCATTCACACGCATGCATACATACACACACACACATCCTAAAATATTTTGAATCTGCAGTTCTAGCATTTAAGAGGCCTAAAGTTAATACAAGCAAAAAAATAAGTAAAACTCTAATACTGAGGATTATATGATGACAAAAAAAAAAATTAGTTCTGCTACTTTACTTATGAAATCTAACCTGGAATAGAGCTCTAAGTAAAGCACTAGCTATGATTTAAGACCAGTATGTTTTAACGTCCAATTAAAATAAATCCTTCTAACAGCACTTTTATAAAATCACTTAGCTTGTTAAAACATATAAAATGTTTGGCTCCCCTGGGCTACATTATGATTAAGGTCCATTCAGAGATGAAAAAAAATGCTTCTCATTTCACAAGGTCACAGTCCATTTCAAAATGAGCTATACTTTACTATTTTCCAAGAGTTTTTTGCTTCCTTCACTAAACTAGCCAAGGTCCTCCTAGTTCTAAGCTTGACTATAAATCTGGACACTGTCAAGTAGCATTTAATCTCCAATGCATTTGAAAAGTCTTGCAAATTAAAACCAAAATAACTAAAGGACAACCTTTTTTCCTTTTAAGTTCTGTCTTCCATGGTCAATAAACACGTTTCCGTATCTGCCTTCTTAATTTTAAGCACTGATACAGACAGCATTAAATGAATATCCTATATACTTGGGTCTCATCAGAGGCCTCATGAGATAGTGCTTCCATGCTTGGGCTCTGCAGTTGATTCAACCTGGGTTCAAATTCTGGCTCCCAACCTTTCACTATCTGTGTGACCTTGAGCATGTCACCTTCTCTGAGGAAACACAAGCCTTTGTTTCCTCATATGTGAAGGGTGATAATTTTTGTACCTACTTTATGGAATTGAAGTTAAAATGTAAAGGTTTTAGCACATACCCTGCACATAGTATTTAATAAATGTAAACTGGCATTACAGATTCATTAATCAATAGTTGTACTTCAAAGTCAGTATTCTCTCACTCAAAAACCTCACTCTTCCTCCTCTGTATAGGAAGTCTGTGTCTTCCTATATTTCTTTATGTCATTCTCCCACTCCAGTTACACAACCAAAAAAAGTAATAGTCCTAGTTCCCTCCATCATACTCATCACCTGCAATTCCCATGCAAGAAATAATGAAGCCCTTTGGCTCCGTCAACAACATCACAACATTCAGGTACTACGCTTTTATAACCATCATCTCATGTCACCTTCAGCACCTTAAACAGATCTTATCTCCATCACTTTCTCTCTGACCTCACTGACCCATCCTGGTTCAGTCCCTTGTCTTTTAGGCGCAGGACCATTTCCAAAGCTTTCTAAGTTGTCTACACAGTTGCTCTCCTACTTCGATCCATTCGTCACAGTGAAGCCAGCATATGTTTTTCTAAAATACATATTCCATCATTACTTCCCCGCATGACATACTGCAGTGTGCCCCTGGCCCCTGACCTACAGGAGAAACTCCAACCCTCAGAACCTAACAGACAAGGCTCTTTGTGGCTTAAGTCTTGTCCCTCTATCTCATTTTGCCCCATAGTACTTTTCATATAAACACATATGGCGATACTATCAAACTATCTCCAAGTCTCTGAAGAAGTGACATTCTTCCTAATACCCTTTTTTGTATTAGGACCACTGCCTGGCATGTCGATCTCCATGCATCTGTTTGTCTAGCTCACTTTCAGGATAGCCTTTAAGCATCACCTTCTCTCTGAAGCAGTTTCAGAATGCTCTAGGGCTGAGAGATGCTCTGCCTTCATCTGAATTCCCTTCCCACAACTCCCTGAGCCTCCCCTTAAGGAGCTTCCGCTGCATTATAGTTGTTAGTTTTCTTATCCACCATACCTGATAAAATTTATTGCTGAATATTGACATAGTTTTATCTATGCTTTTTGTTCAAAAAACTACTGAGTGCTTTAGTACACAGTAGGCATCCAAAATATGTTTGCATAAAAGGATGTTTGAATGAATGAAATAAACGAATAAAGTGAATATTGGGGAAATTAACAAATTCTATTTTGTTTTGAAAGGCCATAAGGGACAAAGACATAATAAAATGGCATTTTTAGATGGCTCGCATACCTAATATAGCCATAAAGGATGTTACATCTTAATATAAAATTAAAGCTTTCAAACACAGAACTGATTTTTAGGTTCCATCTAATAATTTCTGAACTGGAGATCCTAACAATCAAAATGTGGTAGCCAGATTGTTCTCAGAAACCAGCGAGGCATAAAGTGGGATGTCAATTACAACTTTTATTCTAAAATGTCTAACTTCCCCATGACAATTTGTATACTCCCTAAATTATTAACAGACCCTGGCACTAGAAACAGTGGGGACAGCATCCAGGAAGCGAATACCACATTTATTTAGTTCTAAGATTGATGAATCAGAGGGACGGAAAAGAAGAGGCAGTCATTTTGATCAGTTGGGGGTCTCGGTGCCTTTTGTATCTGAGCCTCTAGTGGTCTCCAAGCTCTTTGTGGGTGCAGGCCTGCAGGCCCCTTGTGTCTCCCTCTTGCTGTCTCTGCTGACAGCTTCACAGTGTGACGGCTTGGAGTCCCAGCAGTGAAGTGTGAAAATAAAACACAGGCAAACATTTAAACAGGAATTTAAAGTTGGAGCTATATTTTTGAAAGTTTTGAATGCATCAAACATTCAGGAAACCGTTTCCTCGGTAGAGTACATAGACAGGGAAGGAGGAATAAACAAGGACAAATCAAATTCATACATCATTTCACACCCAGGCTCTATACCCCCTTGGACTGTCCTAATAACCCTGGGAGTCCTCCAGTAATTGTTCTAAGATTAATGACAACTATCTAGTCTTTTCAAAACCATAGCTTACCCATCAAGTTAATATCTGCCCCATCAAACTTATGTTTCTTTTGTTACATGGCTTGCTCTTTTAACAGAAGTTAAAAAACAAAACAAAACAAAAAACTTCTTTTGGCATAAAGTTAGGAGATGGGAGAAGTTACACTCCTTTTTTTCCTTCAAAATTCAGTCCATGCCCCACCCCAATACCTTCCCTCTTTCAGGAGGGCTCTAGAGTCCAGATTAAAGTAGGGTGAAAGAAAACCCTGCCAAGGTTTTCAGTCAATACTTTTCAATCATAAAGCCAATACAGTATTTTAGTCTATGTTTGCTTTCTATAGGATAAGATTCTAGAAGTAAAGAGGAATATAATTATCAATTCCAATCTCCCAAAACCTTTCCAATACAAATGGCTCGGAGAGTCACTAAGTGTTTTGCAGTGGTTTCGCAGAACAGATTCCTTTATGTGTAAAACTATATGTATACAGTCACTGATACATAAAAACATACAGCACATTTATTCCCACTCTAATGACAAATAAAACTGATGACATGGTATGGATTAAAGTATGGATGAAAGTGAGGTCTACTGGTAGCAAGGATAATGTAAACAACCTAAAATGCTTTGGTAAAGAATCAAATGTTATATGCAAATATGCACTGATAGCATTCTCCCAATAATATTAATATACCAACCAACTCATGTCATAATGTGCATCAGAAAAACAATCTCAGAGATTTCTTAATTGAACTGATGATCTTGTTTGAGACACACATAGGGTTGCAATGGAAATTGATATGTAAGATGGTAGCACAGGAATAGCAACCCAAAGCCTCAAGAGCCTGTAAACAGGATTCCATCTTTAGAGGGAGAAACCACAGTGACTTCCTACTGAATTTCTGGGAATCCTACAGCAATGGATTATCATCCTATATCTAGCATCATCCCACAACTTCAAAGCAGTTGGTTCATTATCATGCAATTTCAGCAAGTCACATTCTCTTGATTTGATTTCTGATCTGGAAATTTAGATGTTTTAAACTGTTGTCCAAATTCCTATTTCTAAAACTGTTTCAAAATTCCTAAACTTTCCCACATTATGAGAGAAATACATGAACCACGATAGCTACTTCTCATTCATTATGATTATCTTTGCTATCTAAGAGAATGATTTCAGTAAAGGTTTCCTACTATCACTTTGGAATATCTATGAAGCTACAATTTTACATAGGAGCAATGCCAGACAGCATAGAATGCCTTCAACTCCTGAGCCAATGTTCCTTTAAAATTGCCAGGTTTTTGGGGTTTTTTTTGCTTTAAAATTGATAAATTTTTTTTAAAAGACTCATCAATTATGTTGCTGGAAAAACACATGTGGTTTAGGAAATAAATATTTACAGCTAATACTGAGATTCAGAGGTGAAAGAATAAATAGTGATATGATGTTTTCTCCCAGGAGATACTTGCAATGACTGAGATCATTGCCAAAGAAGACTCTTTATTCTTCATTACCTCTGTGTTCCTGCCTGCCAAACCTTTCTTCCACCCCAACTATTATAACTCCGATAGGCTACGATTGCTGAATGAATATAGCATAATATGTGCATCTCAAAGCTTTTGGTTTAACAAAAGCACCTCAAATTTATAAATGTACTAATTCTAATTACCAATATCTTATATTTCACAATGCATATCTATTCGAGAAAAGATAATCAGTTGACCAGAAAGCCACAAACCCTAATGTAATCCAGTATAGTAACAAGGAGATTAAATATAATATTGAAGCTTTTTTATAAATCTTATTTTATATATTAAATAATATGGCTTTTTCATTTCTACTACATAATTATATCATTTTGAATAATAACTTATATATTATAAAATCAACTTAATTAATCATAGTAGAAATAAATGAAAGAAGTCAAAGAGAAAAACTGCCCTAAAAGCTATAAGAAGCATAAAGAGCTAAGATTGGAAAACCAGTGTTGAAAAGAATCCACAGTTTTCAATTATACCACCCGTTCCTCCTTGAAAGCTAATTAAAATACACCTTAGGAAACATAATCATCTACAACTTTAATTACATCTCTTCCTTTCCTTTATTCATCATAGAAGGAAGGACTACAACTCCCAGAATATATTTTCTCACTCAGCTACTGGTGCGTCTTCTCTCCTGTTGATTCTTTCTTCCTGACATTATGAGTGACTGCCCACTTTTCCATGTATGTGCAATCATGAGATTCAAAGACTATATGATTTCAGAACCTATTTAAGTCAACAGCAATTTTATATTTATGCTTATCTCTATACTGACTATACACACACACACATATATATATAGTATGTGCATTTATATACTATTCATAGTGATATTATATATACACATATACATTAATATCTATATTTAACTACATTTATACTATCTAGTTATATATAGACATTATATATACACATATAATACACACACACACACAGGCACACGTATTTCTGTATGTATGTCTTTCCATTACCAGAACAAATTATGATATGCAACTGTTTGCAAATACATTGCTTGATACTTAGAACTAATTTTTCATGGAAACAATGTCCCAGGGTAGCCCACCAAAGTCTTATAAACCAACATGTAGTTTAATTATTAGCCTCACAGGACTGACTTGAGTTTCAGAGCCCTGGAAGAGGAAGCAATGTTGTGAAAGGAGTAGAACCACAAAGGATGAGAAAAGAAAGAGGAGAAAGAACACATCCTCCTCCATTTCCTAGGTTCAAAACTTAAAAATAGTCACTTTTTGGCATTTCTCTCCTCTCTCTTCCTCCACCCATCTTCTGATTCTGTTAGTGTCCCCAAGTGCCCTCCATAGTCTGTAGAACTCTACACCAAGGTAACATCATCCCAAACCATTCCTCATGCCAACATTTCCTCCGTTTCCCTGATCCATCATCCATAGACCCAAACACTCAGTGTGGACAAACTCTTGTAGATTTCAGGAATTAAATTTAGTTAATGGTAAAGTCCCTATAACCACACCAAACACATTTACATGTTTTTTTTGAAAGAACATGCTTGCTAATACAAATAAAAAAGGAACTGAAAGAACTATAGCTAGTGAACAAAAAATAAAGAAAAGAAAGAGAGAGAGAGAGAGAGAGAGAATGAATATGAATAGAGGCAGTGGGTTATACAAATTTTGGAACAGACTAGTTTTAAACAACAGCTTGACTAAGAAGCTGCTACCTTGAGATGATTCTCTTATTTCCAGTGTTTTCCTTTCCACTGAGAGATGCACTGTATCTTTAAAAGCTTTATTCCTCAATCTACACCTCCCCCCTACATACACACTTAAGTACACTGCTTGTGGGAAGCTTCCTTTCCAACAGAGACCAGGACAGCAGCAAAAGGAAGTAGTGATGCAAAGCTCCCAGCCTTTAAGGATGTGCACCGGCTATAGGTAAGTTGGTTTTTACAGAGATAACCCACTGTAAACATTCTTTTAAAGATGACCTTAAAATCCCCATCCTTGCATATAAATTCATTTCTCCATTGTCATTATCGTTTCCAGCAAAATGTTAAACAGAAAGCAAGAACAGCAACATTCGTATACTGATCACCCTTCTCCCCTTACAATGCACAATATCTGTTGTTTTAGTTATATTCTTAGAATCCAGGACATTCTTTTCAGCCCTAAAAGGTGAAGGACAACTGACAACTGTAGGGTAAGACAATGCACAATGATCTCCAAAAAGCTCTGAGAATATTTTCCACAAAACATGCGAGGATATTTCAAAAAAAAAACTCCTTAAATATAAAAACATCACCACTTCATAGCCCACATTTATGAGCATACTATGTAGGTATCATATTCGGTGGGACAGCAAAATAGCAGAAAGAGGACATCTGTCACTTAGTACAAGCTGGCCACAACAACCTGCAGAATGTACACGGCTCATCAAAACACTATAAAAATGCATTATACGTTAGACAAACAACAAATAGTATTTTAACAGGAGAAAAGTCTAAGTAAGAATGTAAATTTATTTATTAAGCCCCTTCAAAGCCACTGTGACTACAGCCAGGATATACACTCTTAGCATGACAAACAAAACTAACAGCAGGAGCTCCCACAGAGGAAGCCTGGACTTGAGCTTTAAATAATTAACACTTTCCAAAGAAAACATAAATGTTTGAGGTGACGAATATCCCAATTACTCTGATTTGATCATTGCACATTGTATACAGGTATCAAAGTATCACATGTACCTCAAAAATATGTACAGCTATCATATATCAATAAAAAATATTCTAAAAAATATACACAATTTTTGTCAATTAAAAATGAAAAAGAGAGCTATTCATTAAATTGTAAAACACATTAAAAATAACACTTTTTTCTCTCCTTAAGTTACACCTATGGCGATTTCTTTGCTAATAGGCCAAGTTGTTACCCTATTCATAGCAGCTGATTTATAAAGCACTTCCCTTATTAAAACATTGAACTGAATATCGCATTTGTGGAAAATTAAGAAGGCTAAAATGGAATAGGTCTGGCTGAGTATGTTCTCATTAAATGTTAGAGATTTAGTAAAACTAATTAAGTGTTTTCTTTCCACTCTGTTAAGCGCATGAAAAAGATATTCTTTACCTGAGCTCTTCTCACTTAGGCCTAATGTTTTTTTGAGTTATTGTTTATTTATTTTTTTGTAAGCAGGGAGTTTTTGCTGTTGCTGTTTTGTTTTTAGCATTTATTTGTTTTTAGCATTCAAGACTATGACTTCCAGCCTATTAAAAAAAGTGTGTAAAGACTTTCAAACCAGGGCTATAGAGAGATGAGTTTTCAACATAATTCCAACAGCAGCCTTTCAAATCATTGCTTTAATAAGTCTCCATGATTTTCCACACCTTAATTTTTATAGGAGGCATATAAAGAAAGAGCAGCAAGCTTGGAAAAAATAAGTGGCCCTGGTTCAAGAAGGCACACCACGTTGGGTGCCATGTTCAGAGACTGTATTTTCTGCATATGCAGGGACATCTTTCTAATGGAATTCTCTTCCATTCCATTCAAATCTGACTTGGCATTCACGATTTGACTGCCAGGCTTGAAAATCAAATTTACAGAAATACAAGAGAGGATCTAGAACCCTACAAAGGTAAGCTTCTTTGAGAAATGGTAATTTATCACTTCAATAAGCATCTCTTTCATAGAGTCACACCTTTCTCAAAAAATAATATATATATATGTATGTGTGTTTATGCACGTACACACACACACACTCACAACAAAGAGAGAGAAAGAGAAGAAGAGAGAAGAAAAATTCCAGAGGCCTTCCAGAAAACAGCTCACTTTCTTCAGCCTAGCATGAATAAGCCTCCAGATCTAGCTCCAACATGACTCTCAGAACCTATCTCCATACTTCCTGAAGAAGGAAGAGGAAAAAAAAAAACATAAAAAATAAAATCCTTGCCAGTCCTGTGGCAGATCACATTTTCCAAAGATGTACGTATCCCACTCCATAAGCTTTCCTCCCACTGGTGGTAGAGAGGCTGTTCCCTCCTCTTGAATCTGGGTGCTGGGTTGTGCCAGCACTGGCTGACAGAGCACTGGCTGGAAGCAATGCTCTGTGACTTCCAAAGCTAAGTCACAAAAAGATACAGCTTCTGCCAGCTCTCCTTCCAGCAGTCTCCTCCCTACCTTCTTCCCTCCACTGCCCCCATCAGAACATGTGCTTTAGGAGTTCTGAGCCAAAATACAAGAGTTCCAACAACTCTGAAGCTGCCATGCAGGAGAGAACATGTGGAGAGGCCAGCCATACACAGATAAAGAGGGAGGTGTCTGAAGAGACCTAACTGTACCAGCCCCCAGGTGTTCGAGACTTCTAGCATCAACCAAAGCACCGGATGTACGAATATGTGAGGCTTCAGACGACTCCTGCTACTCCCTCCCATTTTTACATTCTTCCTGCCGCAGCCCGAGACACTGTGGAGCAGAGAAAAGTCATTTCTGCTGTGTCCTATCTAGATTCCTGACCTATAGAATCTGAGAACATAACAGATGTCTCTTTACAAGCCACCAAGTTGTTGTGTTATGTGTTACACATGTATCGTAACTGGAACACTCCCTACGTGATTGTCAGCAAACCCAATTCTTTGCAAAACAAAAATATTTATTACATCCCAAGAACTGTATTTTGTATATCATCACTTCTCCTCACAACCATATTATAAGCCATCCCTACTTTACAGATAAAGACTGTTGGGCTCAGAGAAACTAAAAAGGTGCTCATTGTCATACAGCTGGGAGGAAAACCATGCCTGGAACCCAGGTTCTTCTGAGTGCAATGCCTGTGATATTCCTCTTTCCTTCCTTGCCTCTCCCTGCAAGTCCACACTGCAGAGGAAATCATGAGACTAAGGTCCCAGCTCCAGCACTGGGCTCAGTAAAATCATCCTCACTCATTCATTCCTTTTCAACTAACCTCAATCAAAGACACTGAAATCTATCATCTATAGATTAACACTAAATTATAGATGTTTCTAAGTATGTTGAAGCAAAATAGCGTAAGAATGAGGGAGTTGTGTTAAAGTTGATTAATAGGACACTACTGAGAAAGAAGACACCTATTTAGAACAATATTAAGGGTGCCTGCTGTGTTTTGATTTTAAGGGTTACAAATTGCACACTGACAAAAGTGCTCCTATGAATTATAATTACATTCATTCATTTCCCAATGAATGTTTTCATTCAAAGAGTTTTACGGCTCTCTGTGGGCATATGATTAATATGCATGTTGCTCAGACAATATTCACAAATTTCACAATCCTAGAGAGAGGGAAAAAAGTGATCAGTGTTCCTCAGTCTGAGGCCATTTTTGAGTAAATTTCTGCACCTGTAAAGATGCTCTTCGGGGGATAGGCTGTGTTTGCATGAGGAGCTGGATGTCAAGATGCCCCTCTGTCCTGGAATGTTCAAGGGTAAAAGCATTATATTTTTATTCCAATGGATCAAGCTTATAAAAAGCCATCCTTATATTCTGAAGCCTTCAAGAGAAAGCTTTTCTTTGGCAGTGAATGAAAACAAAGGCAAAAAAATGAAAGGAACCATCTTTCAAAGGAAACAAAAAGGCCTCTACAAAGAAGTGTATAAATGTAGAAGGCAGGAAAAAAAAAAGATGTATTATATTTGGAGTGAGTGGAGACAAAGGAAGGCCCAATGGACCAATAGTCTTACTTTACTAATATTGTCAAAATTTGGGGGAAAAAATTAATTTTGAAAGTTCCAGGAACAAAACTGACAGCCAAGAGCTTAAAATATACACAGCCACAATGTTTCCATTTTGTTGGGGTTTCAGAAGAACTCCTGTGGGCAAACTGTGCATGTATAACAGACTGGGTGTGACGTGTCTATATCAAGGCAACAAACACATCAGGAACAATTGGAAACCAGCCAATATTTTGGTTTTATATAATGTCAATAAACTGATTGGGCTGATTTTTACCATAAATTTGTAAACTGACTGAACGGTGGACTTGTATAAATACTGTACCAAGCTAATGTCGTAGAAAAGTCTATAGAATCAGAGGTGCTCAAGAATGTCAAGTGATAACATGTCCACACAAGAGGAATAAGCCAAGGTAAAGGAACTAAATCTAATCACATCATCATTTTCAAACTGAAATCTTTCCCAAACAGTACTTTCACATATGGTATTTTTTGTTGAAAAAAAAAATGCCAAAGGAGCTCCATGCTCCCCTTTATTATGCTTTTAAAAATTAAAGACTGCAGCCAGATTGGACAGTTTTCTTTTAAATTCCAGTTTCAGCTGTTTTCAGCAGCTCATTTTGAGAAACATCTGTCCAGTCTGGCTCTTGGGGAGATGTTCAAAAACAACTGTCCTCATTTGAATGCTAAGGGACTCTCCTAAGGGAGACAATAGTCCTCTGAAAGCAAGCAAAAACTATCAAAACATCTATAATCCTTGAACTTCTTAATCAAGTTCAGTGCACAGTGCACAATATGACCCAATTTCATCCTTAATCAAAAAAAAAAAAAAAAAGATTTGTCTGCTTCACTAACACCTTTAAGACATCATGTTGTTTTCATATTAAAAACTTAAGCATTCAGTGGCCAATTAGTTTGGAGGCAAAATTGGCCAAGTGTAAAGTTATGCAGGGAAGAATTCATGTTTGAATACAAATAACTTGAAATCTGACTTTGTGTACAACACATATGTACAATCCCACATATTGGATTTGTGTATGTAGGTGTAGACTGAAAATTCTCCAAGTTTAGGTCCACGACACAAAACCACATCATAAAGAATTAACACACATTCTAATTCTCACCATAAAAGGATCCAAAAAGGTTAATGAACATGTACTTTATATCAGACGTGATAATATACATTGTATATACATTATCCTCCTTGATCTTCACAACAATTCCATGAAGTAGGTAATAGCCCTATTTTAGTGACGAGTAAAGAGAGAGTCAAACAAGCAAAAATGTGCCCATGTTCATAAATGTGTCTGGCAAAGGTGGGATCAGAACCAGAGTTATTTTGAGTAAGAGGTCCAGAAACTCTGCTCTACCAAGCAACCTTCCCCCCATAGAAGTAAAAACTAGTGCCACACTGAGGAAAAGATAAAATACTATCTGTGATTTACTGAAACCACAAAGTAAAAAGAAAGCCAAAATACGTTTTGATGCATTTAAAGATAACTGTCCTGGCATAGGTTAAAAGCTGAGAGCTGGCTATCAGGAAGTTCAACTTTACATTCTCTAAAGGCACAGAACAAAGCAAAAGTAGATCATCCAGACCAAACTTTAAAAACTTTTTTAACTTCTCTATGAAGCTAATGTATAAGATATGGTATTTCCTCTGGGAGAGAAGAGCCTGTGTAAGATTGTTTTTTTCATTCTCTTGATTGAAAGAAAAATCAATTAAAGTTCTCCTGGGGAACCTTCAATACCACTCCAAAGAACAAGGGAGACAGTAGATATACTCTGAATGTAGCAAGCACTAGACTCTACTCAAAATTATTTCATATCTATTGTTTGTTAAATCAAATTCGGTCCTTAGATTTTACAGGTTTAAGACAACGTCTGGAATACCTGGCAGAAAACATAAAAAAAAAAAATCTTACCCAATATTTAGTTTTAAAGTGCTTTCTTTCAAGTTTTCCCAAGTTCTTATATTAAAATTTGTCATGCCCTGCCTCAAAACTCTGCCAGAAATTTATGAGGAATGAAAAAAAAGTCTTCTAATAGATTCAGAAATAAAACTATGGCATTTTGAAAAGAAAACCAATATGAATGCCCTTTAAAGAGAGTTCACCAAGGACAACACAAACCGTATGTTACAGGTATGTGATGGAAACCACATGGTACATGAGTGAGGCTTCTTGCACTTGATATGCTCCTCCAGAGGTGCCAACGTCAACAAACAACAATGTTTACTGTGACTGCAGTTGCAGCCAAGGTCGGATGGAAGTATGGGCTCTGTGAGCCTTGGTCTAATTTTTTAATGTCAAGCAAGAAAACTGACATTTTGGGGTACAATATTGCTATCCAAAGCAAATACGTAGGATGGGAAAAAGGCAAATATTAATTTCTGAAGTAAACGAAACAAGAGGTCCTTAGGTAAAATAGAAGAGTCTAATTTTTTCCCAAATACTCTCCTATAGTAAGTTTCATATTTTATATAGTATATGTCTTTCTTGAGAACTTTATATATATCATAATTTTCTGAAATACTGGATGCCTACAAAATTATTACTTATTACAATAAAAGGTTAACTATGTAATCACAATACATGAATTATTTGGTTTAAAAACAATTTTCATTTGCAAAAATAATCACCTTAATCCACTTACTTGGCATTGACTAGTAATTGTATAATGTCACATGATATATCAAGTTTTCATAAGCAAGGGATACATGTATTTTTGTCTTGTCTTTATTTGCTTCTTATCCTTCTCGTTCCTATAACCCCTTATTCTGTCAGTAAATGAGTAAGATCAAATGATATATACCAAGGGTATTTAGATATATGCTTTAAAACGGGATAAATTATAAGATGGTATCTGGATAGTAAAGAAAATTATGAAAAAGACAATTATTTAAAAAAGAAAACATTTAGTAAAAAGAAAGATGCTTATACCTGGATATATTCATTTTATTTTCTTTTTAAACAAACAGAAAGTGCTCCTTGAAAAGACACCAAAAATGAAGTATTTACCCATCAGCGTGCACAGATATTCTGACTATTGTCAGATGGAGGTGAAAGTGCCCTGGACTATCTGTCTCTAGTCCTTTCTCTAAACTATCTACTTCTATGGTCACTAAGAGATGCTAGTCACAACAAAGGGGATAAGAGCCCAGCCTCTGAATTCCATAGCTCAAATTCCAGCTCTGCCAACTTACTAGCAGCACCTTAGTTTTATTTTCTCCCACAGGGTGAATCTCAACTGATACTAAACCATACTTCATAGGTTCATCATAGGATTTCAATTAGTCATGTGTCAACAGCTTTGAGAACAGCACCCAGCATACATTAAGCCTTGGATAAATATATGCTGCTGTTATTGTTGGTGATGATACTGTTACTATCACTAAGACACTCTAATACATGTTTTTCAGATTTCTTACTCACATCATATGGATCATGATGGCCTTTGCAACTGATACATTCTTCCTGTAGAATACCAAGCTAGCCATCCATAGTCAAATAAGGTTATGTGAGATGTACAAAAAAAATTTTGCAATGAGCTATAACAGTCTCAATTCTCTTACCCATAAAATGAACAGTTTGTCCGCACAATCTCTAAAAACTCCCTTGCAGGTCTATGATTTCTTCAGTCTAAATATCTATGTCCATATTCATATCATTAATATCATCAATATATGTGTGAATGCATTCAAAAGACCTTCCAAATTTTATGAGTCAGGGCATGAGAAACTGAAACCCGGGCAAAAAAAAAAAAGAGGCTCTTCAAAATTATGGATTAGATGCATGATAAATTCACTGATGCTTTTAATTACACTCTTGAAAAATGGAGGTGTCCAAGTCAGTTTGGGACACCCCTAAAGTGACTCTGAGACTCATCTTTACAAAAAAAAAATGTTCTTGTTAAAGCAAAGCAAGAAGATCCTAGCTCTATCTAGTAGCCATATTGTAGCAAAAATGCTGGTTGGATGGAATGATGAAAACAAAACCAGAGTAAGAGTACGTGACTATAGAGAAGGGAATTTTTTCCCTCTACATTACTTAATTTTTTGCTACCTAAAGACTTACTAGAGTAATCTGTGGAAGCACAGGATCTAATAGCCTATTTGGTCACCTCTACATTAGAATATTACTGTTACTCTACATGTAGAGTGAAGAGGGAATACTTACTTGGATAGAATTTTTAAAATTCTCCTAGTAATCCTAAATCGTCCTTCTGCAATAAAATAATAGATTATTTTCTCATATACATGATTTAAATTCCTACTTTAAATTATTTAAATATAAAAATAAATTCAACAATTTATCAACAGGGGCTAATTTATTCAAGACAACACAGTATTATTTCTCATAAAATGGAACAAGTGCCCAAAAGCAATGTTAAAATTAAAAAGAAGACAGTAAGAGTGATAGAGAGGGGAGGAAAAAAGTGAAAGATGAACAGAAAAAGAAAATATTAATTTCACAATAGCACTGAGAATCTACTCTTATAGTAATTTTAAAATATACAGTATATTACTTATTTTAACATTCAAAATAAGTCTAAGCACTTTTTGAATATTCAAATTCCTAGGCCTCCTTTTTAGCTGTCAATTTTGATCTTCTTGAATATTTAGCAGAATTAATAAGTGAGTGAGAAATGAATCTGACTGGGATGTTTCCTCCTTTCTTTTCCCGCATCAAGGGAGGCATTAACGAATCCTGAAAAGGTAAACCTTTGAGTATAGGCAAAAGAAAATTACTATTTATCTCTTAAGAGTCTAGAATGGAAAACAATTTAGAAACTATGGATGGGAAGAAAAGATTTTAAGAGAATAAAATGGCTTTAACACAGTTATTCTTCATGGCCACTGCCCCAAATAGTCCCATGGCCACTGCTGCCTCATTTGATTTGAGAGGGACCTACTGTAGAAAAGAAGGGGGAAAAGTAGTATTTTGATGAAAGAGTTAGTTTATTCATACACATGGGCATCCATTACTGGTTTCTTCCTCTCTACCCTACTCTGCTGTCTTCAAGGGAAACAATTCCTGAGGGGTGTACAGAGTACCAAGTTCAGAAGGACCCTGAGACTGTTCCCTCTAGAAAAAAATAGGAGAGTGCTGTTATCGACTGGTAATGTCTGTCTTGAACAAGGACTAAAGAGAGTAGAAGTAACATGCATAAGAGAAAGGAATGAATAAACCTCTCCTGGTTGGTCAGAATCTCTATGATGAAATCTCACAAGTCTTCTGATACCTTCATTATATAAAAATTCTACTGAATTTGAAGGTGGCTGGTTTGCCAGAATACACTTTTGGTACAAACAGCATTCTGAATTATCCTTTTGAAGTTGTAAAATGGTAACCAGATTGCAAAAGGCCAAACAATTTTTATCTGGGTACTTGCCAGCTTACTTAAAATAACTTGGTTATGACTTCCTTTCACATTTTTAATGTGGTATGATCAAATACTCCTGTAATCTAATACTAACTTTATACCAAAAGCAACTTTATGCAACATTATTCCTTCTTATTAGTCCTATCTCATGCCAAGAATACGCTGGCTTATGTTTCAAAAACAAAAGCCTTGAAATAGTGCCATCCAAGCCATAATCATGTTGTTTTTTCCTTCATGCCTCCTATTTCTTTCATTCTATTGCACATGCCCTGGACTCAGAACTGAGGGCATCTACTTCCTGGGTTATTTTATTGTTGAGTCTCTAGAAAAATCAGATCCTACCCTAATGGTATCTAAGGATTCCTCTTGCCTTTTTGATCATATCACACTTCTTCTTCAGACTGTCAAACAGCTTTGTACTAATTTATAAATAAAAAATTTTCATTCATATAGATGGGTAATACAAAGCAATAGAAATATATTAGACTAAGGAGTCAGAAGGTGGATTGGAGAAGGCTAACTGCTGTATTAGCTCACCATTTCAGTAGCTGAACACAACATAACTTATTTTTCATTCCTGTCACAGTCTAACGTGAATTGTAGGGAGACTTTGCTCCATGTAGACATTCAGAAGACTCAGTTTCTGGCATCTAGTGGTTCCAACATCTTCTATTTCCTGGAATCTCCCATTGCATCCCCTGCCTTCAGCCAACAAGGCTGAGAGAACATGTAGAAGCCACCTCCACTCTTAAAAGTCCTCAACCTAGAGGTAGTACAACCCATTTCCATATAATTTCCAATTATATCCCATTAACCATGGCACCATCTAAGAGCTAGGGAAGCTGAGAATTTGGTTTAATGGTGTGCTCACAAAAAAAAGATAATATATTAGTGAGCACAGGCTATAAGTAGCCATAAACTTTGATTTCCAAGGATATGGCATATTGATATTTGTCCTGTCTCAGAAAGCTGTTGTGAAAACCAAGTATATAAAGAATGTGAAATACTTTTTATATTGTAAAGTGCTACGTAAATATATGGCACATTGGTCTTTAAACCTCCACAAAAGCTTTTTTCAGGCTTTTGAGAACCCCCAAATTCACGAATATAAAAATATTCTTATGGGGGTTTCAAGCCTTCTCCTAAGCCATATTTCCATCAAAAGTAAATTCTCTTCTATTCATAGTTTTATACTACAAATAATTTACTTCTTCAATTTAAAGTTTTCCCTCTTGCTGATAGTTGTTTTCCAAAAGGAAATACAGTTTTCAATGTGTCAAGAGTTACTGCGAACTTAATGAGACAAAAGAATAAAGCTAACTCAAGATGCAAATATTTGAAAGTAAACTAGGTTCCCTACTTAGTTGTGGTCTTGTTCATCCACACCATGTTGAACATTAGTGTGATTCAAATCCAGGTACAAATAATTGGCTATATATATATATATATATATATATATGGCATGTTATGACACCCTAAGGTTGCTTAAAAAATAGTAAAAATTGCAAATGGTAACTATGGTTGTTAGGCCTATATGATATTATGCTCTTGGGAGTTTTTGAGAAACTTGCTCATGTCCTTTGCATCTGAAAGTTGAGTATAAGTTTCGCAATTTTTTCTATTGCCTCCCAGTCCACCACTACAACTCCCACTCATACTTTTCAAACAGCTCCATAAATCCTTTTTATTTCCTGAAACCTTACTCGGTTGAATAGTGACACACCTCTACCTTCTCCTTGTCTCCTGTGGACCTTAAAGAGACTCCCACAGGACCATTCAATTTCCTCTCGTGACAAACATGTCCTTTTACTTCATGTTGACCTACCTCAATGAATATAGACTGGGATGGCAGAGAGAACATGGAAATAACCTGTATCTTAGTAGCACATGTCCAAATATAGACATTAGGTACTTAAATTATTCCCCCATTTTCTTATTCTTCACAGGCACTTTCTCTATACTAAGGAAATAAAAATGGTAAAGCTTCCTCAAGGAGCTCACATTCTATGATGGGCACACATCAACCAACCTCCCATATTCAACGTAAGTGATAGAAGTCTGAGAAATCACTGTACAGTTATGAGGAAATGTAGCCTGTGAATCAAGGTAAGTGAGTCGTTTCTACAGAGCACAGTTATAAAACTGCTTTGCATACATTTGCATATTCATTGCTCTGGAGAAGTCCCATAGTAAAAACAAAACAAAACAGAAAACAACACCTCCACACACAACAAAACAAGCAAACAAAACAACTCTTGTTTCTTCAACACATTTGTGCAGGGTAACTTTTTTCTCCATAGACCTGTTAATAGCGCCCAGATTTTCCTAAACACAAAGTTGAGAGGTACTGCTGTAAACATATGGGTATGAAGAATCAGGAAGGATACACAGGTTTTAATAATTTAAAAGTAAATAATTCTTACTTTACAAAAGCAAATGGGATCTCATCTTTCTACGCACAATTCTCAATATACCAGTAGACTATTTTAAAGAAGTTTATGTCATTAATATTCTAAAGCTTGCACTTTTAAGTCTTAATCAGATAAATCTGATTAAATGTGAAAAGATGTGAAAAGATGATCTAACAATAGATAGTGACGGAATGTATTTAAAATAAGAGAATATACTTATAACACACAGGTAATAAAGTCTGAATTAAATAATTTTCTGAGAAAAATAAAAATTACCTATTTGCCTCAAGAAAAAAATGAGAAACCTGAATAGAAAATAGTCATGAGAGAGAAATGGAAATGTGAATTTTTCTTCTTTTAGCAAAAGAAAGCAAAACCCATAGAGGTACCCAATTTAGAGAAGCCTCTAACCCCAAAGCAAATTCATATCAATAACATTCATACTAACAGCAACTTCTAGAGTAAAAGTCTGATGGAAAATCTGATTTGTAGTCAGTCCCAGTGAAATATAAATGTTCGGGGATTTGGTATTTTTCCTAGAAAAGTTGAATTTACAAGAAAAATATCTTTAGGTAGGATCTAAACATGCCCACCAGCAAAAGATAAAAATGACAAAGAATAATACATTTTCTTCAGAATTAAAAACACTTGTTTTCTGCATGTGCCAAGGAAAACTGTTTGCTTTTGGTTAGACATTTTTATACAGATTCAGAAAAATGAAGCAAAGTTCATAAATTTAAATCATGATTTCTTTTTAAGCTGTGCATGATAAATATTTATTATTTTTTGATGTTGGCAGTCTGTATACTAGCTAATTTTTTTTCTGTGTTTAGCCTTCAAAGCTGCTTACATTTTAAAATATGTAGCTTTTTTGTTGTTATCTTTCTCACTGTGGAGCCTAGTGGTTTAGGTTGCAAAGCTCTGCTGTTATCTTCTTTAGTTAACCTAATAAACTTATAATATTTGGGGCTGTAGGTAACAGAACCCCCTACTAAAAGTGGTTGAGATAAGGACAAGATTTTCTCACATAAAACCTGAGGCAGGGTGGTTTACTCTGTGCCTTGATGACAGCATGGAGCTCCCAGCTTCCTCCCACCCATCTGTCTGCTCTGCCTTTCTCATTTTGCTGCCTTGTCCTCTTAGATTGGTTCCTCTCATGGTACCCAGAGGCCTGCAGCAGTTCCAAACACTGCATACAGAGGAAACATTCAGGAACAGAAAAGGGAACATCCTTGTTTCGGTCTCCATCTTGTGAGTAAATAAACCCTTCTCAAAAACTCCACAGCAGATTTTCTCTTGATTTTCATTCACCAGAACTGAATCACATGCTTATGTTTAAGTGCATCACTCAGCAGAGAAAATAAAGCCACTGCACTTTTTTGGACCAATAAGATTCACTACTTAGGACACAGCCTCCCCTGACACACACAGCCAGTTAGAATGAAGATAAATAAAATCTGGGTAACGTTATTAGCAAGTAAGAAGGAAGTGTCTACCAGTTAGGCAACCAACAACGTCTGTCAAATAGTCTGTTTATATGCATAGGAACTGACAAATACCAATTTGTATTCCAAAGACTCATTCTAATTGGTAGACCAGTTCCATAAATGATTATATGTTACTTCTGATAAGTTATATACACTTTATTCTATTTTCTCATCTACAAATCAAAGCTATTATAGTCGAATCTTACAGAATCACAAAATTCTAAGGTAGAAGATGCTTGATAATTAATACACTGATGTTTGATAAATCAAATTATATTTTAAATTTACCAGAAATGGTCGCTAATTAACCTTCAATTGAAGTTTTTTGTTCCTGAATATCCAGTTTTCTTAAGTTGAAAATGACTATAAATAAATATGGAAGTGATGCATGCACACTCATTTATTAATACTATCTCTCTATTCCCACATTATCTTGTTGGACTTTTAATTCAACTACCTGCTCCAAACCAAAATCTAGATCAAAACAAATGTTGTTGATTTGTCACTGTATAGGGGTTTTCTATTTGATCCCTTAAAAACTCCAGTACAACATGACTTGAAAGTAAATGCACAATCCAAGAGGCACTCCAGAAAGCAGATCAGCAGAGATGTTTTCAGAGGCAACAGACCTCTCTGGCTGTGGGCCAAAAGCCATGTTCGCACTGTGTTTTTCAAGGTAGCATCATGGCACAATAGAGAAGATGACACTGGATGGGAAACCAAAGGCTCTGGCCTCTACCATCCTTGGTTTGTAACACATTTTCCATGGTCAGGCCCTTTTTCCCCATTTTACAGATGCGGAAATAAAATGTCTTAAATAAAATTCAGCCCCTTCTCATTAATGCATTGGCTAATTCACTTAATTAACAAATATTTATTGAGCACCTACTTGTGCCAAGCACGACATTAAATTCGAGGAGTGTAGAGAAAAAGAGACAAAGTCCCTACAATCCTGGAGTGGGGGAGACAAGGGATAATCAGGTAATCAAAATGTGAAGTGTTAAGAATGAGATGAACACAGTGATAAGGGAGAAAATAGTGAAGTAAACACATCCATTTAGAATGGTCAAGAGGCCTCGCAGAAGAGGGGGACAGGTGAGAGAGAATGAGTTACATGAAACAGAAACAATTCCCAGAACAGGGAAGGCCATGGACGAAGATGTCAAGGCACTTAAAATGTGGTGAGCAAACACGGATCCGACGCAAGATGAAGGCAGGGAAGAGTGCGGGATCCAGGTCACCAAGGGCCTTGTGAGCCAAGATAAGGAGTTTTTACTTTCTTCTAAATTAAATGGATAGCTTTTAATGATTCTATAAATCCACAGAAATGGCTTTTGTTGCAAAAGTTTCTGAGAACCGTGAAAACTGTTCCCTTTTTAAGTATCCCTGCCAAAACTGTCATCAAATAGTGCTGCTACCACGATGGTGTGCAGAAGAAAGAGATCATCCCTTGGACTTTCCAATAACTGTTCCTTCATTTTAGTTTGTTTTCTCTCTCTTTTAAAAAATCGAATTGGTTACAAAATGCTTTTAGAAGCAGGAGAACAACAATAACATTTTCTGGACTAGAAGAATTATATCTTGCTCCCATTCAATAAACACCAGTCTGTTTTTTAATATTTGTTTCTGACAAAACTTATAGCACCACCCAACAAAATCATAACCATGGAATTAAGGTCAAAATTAAATAAAATAGCTGGTTGAAAATGAAAGGATAAGTCTAAATTTCTGAGGACTGACTATATACTTACAGAAAAGGGAGAAAGGGCTTTTAAATTCCCTTCATGCACCATTCTCAGCTTCATAAGCAGAGAAATCTGGCAACCCAGTGAGACGGAGCATGGGGCTCATTAACTATAATGCAAAGCCTTCCTTACTTAGTGAAAATTGTAAATGTGTTGTTGTTTATGGATTTTTTTTAAAAGGTTACCGCATGTGCGCATGCGTGTGTGTGTGTATTTCGGGAGAGGCACATACAATTTTATGCAACATTACTGGTGGCAAGAATAAGTATCTGAAACAACTTATCAAAACCTTCTACCAGAGCTCCCTGGTAAATATGGGTTATCATTTAAATAACATATCTCTAATTTTCCATCCATTGCCATAAAGTGCATACATGATTCAATTATAACTAGCCATGGGTGGCTGTAAACTTCTGTAGTTATGGGCAGTATCACTCACATTCCCTTGTAGTCTCTGCTGTAAGTAAATTACCACCATGTCCACAGTAAGCATTCAGTACAAAGTTGTGAAATCTTATTCTATACAAACATAAAGCTTTATACAGTTCTCCACTTAAGGCAAGCAGTTTCAAATACAACTCACAGAGAAGAAATGAGGATCAAAGCTGATCACTTGGATATTATAAAAACTAGAGAAACAGCATATTTAATAGCCTTCATATACTGAATAGCAACTGTGTGCTAGATGTTTTATTCAGTGCTTTACGTGGATTGTTTCTGTCTGAGTAACTGCTATAACTTTCAAGAACGTGTCAATTTTTGAAAATGCAGGTAAAAGACAAGGACCAAGGAGAGTGAGGATGAGAAGTAGTGCTAGACTAAGAAATTATAGCTAAAGGCATAGTTTAAATTCTTGAGAAGGGATTGCCATAACTCCTTAAATGTAACACGTGTATCTCATATGATTCATCAAATGTAAAAGTGGTGTACATTTATCAACAAATAGCTGGATCTCTGTGTCTCTCAGTCATTTTCTGCTGAAAATTTTATCTATGCTTATACTTTATCAAGCTCTATTTAGTTTCCCAGAAAACCACAAAAGCATTTTTTTTTATCTTTAAACAGAGGAATGCTGTATGAGCTCAGGTTCAAATGCATCCTGAGGGGATGCTACACCTGTGACCCCATGTTGAAACTGCCTGAAAACTATCTCCAGGGAGAGCACACAGAAATATTCAGGAGAAATAAAGAACCAACCGTTTTGCAGAAAATTGGATAGCTTAGCATCCATATGTTTTGTTGGGGATAATGCATAGCAATCCTACCCTTTTTGTCCCTGAATTTTACTGTTCTTAATGTGCCCAATAAATACCTTCTCACTACTCAATAACCACAACAACTTTCCTCGTGGTCACAAAAGGCAGTAACTTACGAAATTCCAAAAGGAAACTGAAACAGGTCTTGGAAGTCTCAGAATGCACAGAATGGAAAAAGAGAATTCACAATTCACAATTAGTAAATGGGGAGTTAGAAGGTTCGCTATTAAATTTACTATCCATCTGTGGAAAATTATTTCTAAATTTTTGCTCTTTTCCCTATAAGGAGTATGCACCACTGCTCATGGCCTATGACTCATGCTGCCTCCTTGTAAGCAGAGTATACCTCCCTGTCATAGACTTGGCCATGGGACCCATATTGCCAAGGGAATTTTGCAGATACTATACACACTAGGTCCAAGCAGAGGTTTCGAATGTGATTGAGTGTGACTCAACCCAGTCTCTTGCTTTCACTTGCTACCATAAGAATAGCATGTGCCAAAAAAGGGTGTTTCTTCAGTTTGAGTCCCCAAATAAGATAAACATGGGTACACAACAGCCAACCCACAGCTGCCACACGTAAAGTGAGGATTAAATAAATGTTTGTGATTGCAAACCACTGAGATGTAGACTTGGTTGTCACCACAGCAAAACTGATTAATAAGACATTGTAATATTCAATTCATGGATATTAGATCCAAAATGAAGATTCATGTCATTTATATTTGGTTCAGATGTCATGAGAGCAGTAGAAGCAAGAAAATAACCATCCCATAATCTGGCATTTGTGCTACAATCATAGATAAAACATTTAAATCATGAGATAACGTATGAAAACTTCTCAAAACTATTGAGCCAAGTATTTAATTTGTGGGTCCCTAATCCATCTTAATATTTGTGCTATAGGGCTTCATTACATTATTGGTTTCTTTTTTATCTGACACAGTGAAAGTTATTTAGTCATAGTGTAAGAGTCAAAAAAAAGGCTAAATTCAGTAAAACTTGGCATTGATTGAGAATTTATGCTTAATTGGAAAGCCTTCTTTATTTCACAAATGATCCAAAACTCAAAATGCCAACAAAAATACTGCAGTGCTGCTAACCACCACCTCAAAACTAGCATTTGCATCCACAATCCTGAGAGCACACTCTAGCCACCATGCAAATCCTTCATGAGGAAACAGCATCCATTTGAAGTTGTGAATGCTTTTTTTCCCTTTGATTAAAAGATGGATTTCTTTTTTTTTTTTTTTTTTTTTGAGGCAGAGTCTCACTCTGTTGCCGGGGCTAGAGTGCTGTGGCATCAGCATAGCTCACAGCAACCTCAAACTCCTGGGCTCAAGCGATCCTTCTGCCTCAGCCTCCCAAGTAGCTGGGACTACAGGCATGCGCCACCATGCCCGGCTAATTTTTTCTATATATTTTAGTTGGCCAATTAATTTCTTTCTATTTTTAGTAGAGATGGGGTCTCACTCTTGCTCAGGCTGGTTTCGAACTCCTGAGCTCAAATGATCCGCCCACCTTGGCCTCCCAGAGTGCTAGGAGTACAGGCGTGAGCCACCACGCCCAGCCTAAAGGATGGATTTCTAATACCCTATCAGAATTTTTGTTATCACAAAATACACACCCTTTTTTTCATAACTCCTAAATAATGAAAAAAATACAGAATTTATGATCCTTTGAGTGAATTTCTCATAAGTAATGAAATTCAGATGAACTGTATAATGATTCCTCATTTTCTTTATGAAACCTATCAGTTCAACTCTTTGCCTGGAGGACAGATGCTAAACAGTTGCTCTGACAAATTATTAAATCAAGTTTCTGGTTTCTTACAGGGCCTTTCAACATATCCCTTATAGAAAGATGAGGCAGACAAAGAAACTCTATCAATATATTGCATATAATTAACAGTAAAGAAAGATTAATTCCTGAAATAGTCTAAATACATGGTCAGTGTTCTTCTCAATTTACCACTATTTTTCACTAGAAGTATTTGGGGACATTTTTCCCCATATCTCTTAAAAACCACAATTAAATCCCACTAAAATGAGTCATTTAGACTGCATTTATTTAACAAAGAAAAAGAGAAGTAAACTGATTCCACAGGACAAATTTGAAAATGAGTGTATGAAAACTTTTGAAATGAAAACCAAATGTTTCTGATTTGGGAATCTACTTGGTTGAGCCAGTGAGTCTCATGAATACAATTTCATATACTGATGTGAATGTTTAATGTACTAAATAACTTGTAAGAAATTAATTTTCTGACAAGTTATCCATCACATTGCTTTAGTACAATCTTTATTGAAGAAAAAAAAGAAAAAGGCCAGTGCAATGGCAAGAAAACATCCATATTCTGTGGTCATATTTTGCACAATTAGGTAGTACATTTTATAATAAAGACTACTAAAAGCAAAGCAAGAGTTTCCATTTAGTAGACTCTAATTGATTTAACCATTTAGAAAAGTCTATAAATGAGGTTCTGTGTTCTTTATGTTTTTGACAGTGCACCTTTTTCAAATGTCAGATACTGAGAACCCAATTCCAACATTTATGATAACTGCATTCTTAAAATGGGAGACATGCAATAATAGATTAGCAATTTCTGAACAGTGGTACAACTGCCAGTAATCAGTGGTTTTTTAAATCCTTTATTATCCCATAGGCCATTTCAAATAGTTTATATTTTCCAGATTCCACTCACTTTTTTTATCACTGCACGTGACATTCTGCAGGTGTATATTTTAATAGAAACTATATAATTTTATCACCATACTACAATATTACTTTCATTTAAGGAACTATGCTGCTGCCATCAGTAAAAATGCATCTAAATTATTATTTACTGTATTATATAGTAAACCCTCAAATTCCACTTATGAAAGTCGTCAGCCAAGAGGAATCAAAGGCAGCTTTTCCATTTCAGAACTTTCACAATTGCCAAACAACTGCTTTATCATCATGATGTACCTGAATTCATTTCTACTATTGAATATCTCCCTCTACAAAAAGTGTTATTCAATTACATGGTTCCACAGCACACTGGAGGTCAGCTGTTAATAGCAGAGATGTATTATGATGCACTTTTATTATTTCTAAGGAGAATAATAATACATTGTATTATAGAACTTCAGTCATAGTCAATGTTTTCATTCATTTGTAAAAACAGATAGGCAACTGAATCTAGAAGTACACAGAAGAGAAAAAAAAAACCTTTTCATGAAAAGTAATTAGAGAAAACCCTTGATTTTAACACTACTGAACAGCGACCAAATACACACAAAAGTTGCACTAAATGACATATCACTTTCAAATACCCTTTAGCCACTGTTTGAGATGCTAAAATACTATGCTTATTTGAGGTGTCTCTGTCCTCTAAATACCATTGCTTTTAAGAGAAAACATAAAAGTTTGAGAATTTTTAAATAAAAGTGAAATTTTTATCTTAGTGCCATAATTTGGGGGGTTAAAAAGAAATAAGAATCTTTTCTGTTGCTCTAGGGAGAAACAAAGTATCTCCCTGGAAAGACAAAACATCACATTTAATATTTCAACTCAATTATTATGATAAAAAATAAATTTCTCCATGTTAATGCATAATGATTTCCCAAAGGTTTCCTACTGTTTGCTACATACTGCTCCTTCCTTTCTCACCCTTAAATGCCTAATTCCTACACTATGCATTTCCAAATTATTCCCAAACTATTTTAATCTCTCTGAATGCTCTGATGTGTTTACCACAATACTTGTCTCAATAACTGCCATTATGAGAAATAGGGTATTACATAGAGAAGTAAATTTTTTCAGTAAATTATACCTATTTTCACACTTTATTTTAATCTTAATTGATTTCTTTCACAATGTATGAAATGCCTTTCTGCCTTTCTAAAGAAAATAAAAAATAGTCAAATCATTTCCTGATAAGTCAGAGTTTATTTATTTATTTGATTTACTTATTTATTTTGAGACAGAGTCTCGCTATGTCACCCAGGCTAGAGTGCACTAGCGTCATCATAGCTCACTGCAACCTCAAACTCCTGGCCTCAAGCGATCCTCCTGCCTCAGCCTCCCCAAGTGGATTACAGCCATGACCCACCTCACCCAACCCAGTCAGGGTTTATTTATACCCTGTTTAAGTAAATTCAATTATACATTTGGCTTTACATCTGATTTTTAAAAAAGGCCTTGTCAGACCACTTTATTCATTTTAATATGAGTTCTCTAAGTTACTTTGCATAGCTTTAGTTCACTCTGCTACTTTTCATAGCTTTTGTTCTCAACTTCTTATATGACCTTTTATCTCTCTGCCAGTCAGTAACTTATTTTTTTCTCAGATTTATCAGTGGGTCAGGGATTTGTCTAAGTTTATGTAGGACAGCATAGTTGCCAGATAAATAAGCGTTTTAGAGTTGTGCGTAAAGTCAAAGAAAATCAGCTCTGATTGAGGCTTATGGGCCCTTACTTTGAATAAAGTACACTTATTTGTTGTGCCACATCCTTTGGCTTTTCAGTGGTCTTTTTTTTCTACTTCGTGCTTCTCACTTGGATCAGCCTCGTTGAGCTTCATCTATCCATTCAATAAACATTTACTGATTATATACTACATTAGGTCATGAGCATGAATAAATAGTATCCCTGTCTTTAGGAAGTTCCAGCTTAGGAGAGATAAACATAAAAGCAAATAAGGACAGTTGGAAGCTTTATTACAGAAAACTGTACAGTAGAGGCATACAAGAGGTTCTCCCTGGGTCTTTAAAAGAAGGCATAATATAAGAGGTGTGATTTAGTTCAACCCAAAAACAAGAGGTAGGAGGACATTTCAGAGAGAGTCAGCACTATTGAGCCAACTCAATTGACTGGAGAACTTTTTTATTATTTATAAATACAATCTCCAATCATTTAACAAATTTTAAGCAGTTCAATGTAAAAAGGTTGAATCAAAAACCAGAAAGAGAGCCAGTCAGAAATCAGATTATGAAAAACTCTTTTGGAGTTATACCAATTGTGAATCTGAAAAACTATTCAAACCAGACCAAATATGCAGGGTGGTGATACACAGACTATTCTTTGAAGAGATCAGCATAAAAAGGATGAAAGACGATAAAGTCTAGAGGCTTAGAAGCTTAAAGTTTTCTTTTTAGTTAAATGAGTACTTATGATATTACATCAAAAAGATTCTGCTTTGAGTTGTGTGAGCTGAGAATGAATGAAATGAACACTTCCAGATTCAGAATTCTGTTTTCTACTTCGCCCTTAAAAATTATTCCACCCACACCTTTATTTTCTCTGTTCCAGCCCAGTCATTAGTGTTTAGTAATTAATAAGGCCATCAATGTTCCCTATATTACCAAATCCAATGGACATTTTTCAGATCCACTCAATAGCATTTGAGAACATCTTTCCTCCAATCGTCTATGCATTTGGTCTCTAGGACACAACCCTCCTTAGATTTCCCTCCAACACTATAGTTTCTCTTTTTCTTCCCTTCTGCCCCCACCCCAACTTCTCTTCTCACCATCTATAAATTGAGAATCTCCAAAATTTGGGTCTTGAACCCTGAGTCTTTTTTATTCTCTTTTTAGTTGACTTTACCTATTCCCATGGCTCTGTTACCATTTACAGGCCAGTGACTTTCCAGAGAATAACATGAGCTCACACCTCTCTTCTGAGGTCTGGAGTCACATATCCAGTTGATTATTTGGCACTTCCAGTAGGTTAACAGGCTGGTCAAATTTAGTATGTCCCAACCAAGCTCATGATTCTCCATCCCACCCTCCTCTTAGTGTTTCTTATCAATAAATACTACAATCAGGCCGGGCGCGGTGGCTCACGCCTGTAATCCTAGCACTCTGGGAGGCCGAGGGGGGGGTGGATAGCTCAAGGTCAGGAGTTCGAAACCAGCCTGACCAAGAGTGAGACCCCGTCTGTACTAAAAATAGAAAGAAATTAATTGGCCAACTAAAAATATACAGAAAAAATTAGCCGGGCATGGTGGTGCATGCCTGTAGTCCCAGCTACTTGGGAGGATGAGGCAGGAGGATCTCTTGAGCCCAGGAGCTTGAGGTTGCTGTGAGCTAGGCTGACGCCATGACACTCACTCTAGCCTGGGCAACAAAGTAAGACTCTGTCTCATAAATAAATAAACAACTAAATAAATACTACAATCACCCAACCAGGTGCTCATAACAGAAATCTGAGAGTCATCCTTGACACTTCCTTAGATCTCACCTTCTACATCTGAGGAAATAATTAACCGACTCTTACTCTTGTCTATTCCACCTTCCTGAGTCTATTTCTGAAATCCATCCACTTCTCTCCAATTCCACAGCCACTGGAAGAGTAGAACCATCATCCCCTCCCACCTGACCAACTGCATTCTCCCTGACGGACACTGATGGACACTGCCATGCAGGGCTGGCTGCCCTCCTCCTTGCTGTCCCTTCCCCTACACCTCCCCGCACACTCCCTAACACTCTAGCCAAACTGGTCTTCTCTCAGTAGACATTTCTGAATAACTTTCAAAAGGAAGGAAGGAATTTCAGGGAAGGAGTAAAGAAGAGTAGGAAAGAAGAATGCAATAGGCTCAAGATAATTAAAAAGAAAATCTGTCTTTGGAATCAGAAAATCTCAGTTTGAGTCCTAGCTCGTTAGAATATCATGATCTTGAAAACAGACATAATGTCTCCCTAACCGGGGCTGTATTAATAATAAAAGTTAAGTAAGGTAATGTGTGTGAACGTTATCTGTACTACATTATACAAACAGAATGTGGGAGTTTAGGACATATAAAATACCCCAAGAGCCTATAATACAGATAATGCAATTTAGGTAGTAAAAAGAAATGTGTTCAGTGGCTCTCAATCTTTTTTCCCTCTGTACTGTTTACAAGTCATAATATATAAAATTCATCATATCCATGTAAGATAAGTTATAGCACATTCCTATCAATGTACCTCATTATATTGTTCTAATTTTCAACAAGAAGTTCCAAAAGGGCTCAGCCTCTGACCTCTCTCTCATCCCAAGATTATCAATTTTGTGGCCTTCCTGCAAGTAAATTATATTAATTCTCAACAGTTGTAATCACTTTCCTAAATTTGAGACAAAAGTATTTTATGATTTTAAAATAAATACAGAGGAGTACTTGCAAAAAACAAATCCTCAAAAGTTAAAGTATCAAGTAAACTGGTTTTAAACTATGAATTATTTTCTGATTACTTAGGGAATATCATTTTCCATTTCTGAACCAGCATTTCCTTGTCTCATTAAATACATAAAATAAAAAGCAACATCGAAGAGGATATACAAGATAGATCTCTCTGCTTCCTAGGTGAGAGAACAATGAAACTTATATTGCACTGAGAATAATTTATCATACTCATATAAAATAGTTTTAAAGGAAGCATATGCGTATCTAGATAGAAAATGTTTTTATAATCATATATCACATGTTTATTGCTTATTAGACAAAAATAGTAGCCATAATAAACCATCAGTGATAAAGTAAAGGCAATTCCCTAGGCATTTCTTTTAGTAACAGCACTTAAGATTTATTAATATATTTGTTCACTGTATTACTATATTTTTTCATGAGCAGAGTTGTCTGAAAGTTATGTCAATAATAATAAAAATGGCTAACTGTGATTGTGAGCATTCAAATGGCATTATATTCATATGTGTAAATTCTAAGCCAGGCATTCATTTCAACCTAATTCTGCTGCCTTAGTACCGCTGTCTTGCCAACCAGAAAAGCACAGGACTCAAATTCTTCCAGGGAACTGCCACACTCAGTTAGTCCAAGCAAAGGAGAAAAGCAGCCAATTATGAATTTCATTACTTCTACAATTCTCCTCAAGAGGAACATAATAAGAAAGAACATCAAATTAAAAAAAAAGAAAACCTCCTCCTATCCAAGGGATCTTGATCAAACCAAGCTTACTATAAAAGTTCTTCTGAAATTAGATGTGATAGGATTTTCAGGGAGGTCTGATTTTATTCCAACGTAAAACAACTTCTTACTGCCTTACCTTTCCTTTGTTTAGACTGGCTCAAGTATTATTGTAATTATTGGATTAGAGATTCGTTTTAAAAGCAACTCTTCGGATTTGAAATCGCTTTGGGAAAACATCTCCTGTATCAGCACCCGAAGACAAGTGTTCATGGTTTTTGCCAATTCACTAGAAGCCCTCTAAGTCCGCATCTTCCCTCTTTTTTCCCTGCTCCCGAGGTGGCTTTTGAAGTTTTAAAAGAACTTCATATATTTATTTAGGAAACAGAGTGATTATCCCAAGGCTCTGAACTTGAGCAAGAAGAAAAAGTACTCGCCTCAGGAGTAAAGCTGTGTGGGCATATGCCAGGCAGGAATGGGTGTCAGAGTCCTTTGATGGAAATCCACAGTCTCAGAAAGGTACCCAAGCAAAGCACAACAAACAATGAAAGCTAATTGCCAGAGTCAGGATTGTCTTCATAATGGATTGCATCTGCACGGCTTAGCGTCCAGTGCTAATTAACCACAGCCAGGTTGGGAATGCTTCCTGATTTCACTGAAGTGCACTTCAGAAGCAACAGCTACGTCCACAAGTTAGCTTTACCCTCCTTTGCCACTGGCGCCACTGGAAGGGCAGAGTAAAGCCCGTGCCTGTCAACAACATAAAACACCACAAATGAAGAGGTGCATGAAGAACTGAAATGGCAGTTCTTATGGGATCAAGCAGAAAAGCACTAAGTTTTACTATTTGTTAGCAAGGGATCAGCTCCAATCAATTAATGATTTAATTACCTAGACTAATTAAGATAATGAACAACAGCAAGCCTACAATCAATTAGCTTTATCCAAACTTTCTGTGTGGAGGATAGGGCCTTAAGGACTGTACTCTTTTTCTTAGTTGTTACAGTAAAATATGTGGGTATATTCCAAAACCAACTACAGGGGATATGATCTCACTCTACCTTATGAAAACATACAAGATCATTTGAATGATTCTTTGGCAACAGAGGGTTGTGAAAAGGTGTTACCTGGATAGGCAGTGGAAATTCAACATGCCATCAGAATTGCAGATTTTAAACTGAATGATGTCTCTCTAAAGCAAGCAATGGACCAACGACAGGAATGTGCCCCTTTGGTCACCCGGCTCTATGCTTTGAGTTATTTCAAAGTAAGCATGGAAGAATATAAAGCCTCTTTCAAAATCCATCAGAAAGCAGCAGTATTTCTTGATAACATTGTTCTTGGGGCAAAGTGCTTCCTAAATTACTTAGCACAGGCTAAAAATCCATAGACTTCAGACAGACAGGAAGCAAGCAATAAGGGAGGAGGATATGCATAACTCTAAAGAGGAGAGTAGATTCCTCTCCTTTAGATTCTTCCTCCCTACCTTTTACATCCACTTTGAAATTTAAGGTTTTATGTTCTGATTCCCCTAATTACACTGTGTATATTTAATATTCCTCACAGAGAGAAAAGCCCTCATACTGTGGTGTTTAATCATGACCCTGTTAAGCATGATCTATTTTTATCTATAATAAATCATTTTTAATAAATTTTCTCCCAAGCAAAAATCCATGTCATGCATACCACAGCCTTCAAATCTGTCATCTCCCACCTACCGTATCTTTCAATTCATCTACACTGGCTGTGTGTTTTCTCTCTCAGAATAAAATTGATCATAGTGCAGGTTTCCTCGTATAGTGCCAGCATTATGCTTACAGGGGAAGTTCAGACTTACCCATGGATACAGAGTAAGGCAGCTCTGCATTAGGCAAGAGAACTGGTTCAGTTTCCAAAAGCCTTCTGAGGCACCTCTGAAATAAAAAGATCTCACTCCAACAAAATGGATGACTTGTATGAAATTTACACCTGTTCTTTAACCAGCCAATTAGTTGTTGAGAGCCTATCATGTATCAGGCCATGTGCAAAATGCTCCTGGAACACAGAATAAGTCATCTAGTATTACCTCACACCTGTAAGAATGGCTATTATCAAAATGACAAAAGATAAGTGTTGGCAAGGATGTGGAGCAAGGAAACCCTTACACACTGTTGATTAGAATGTAAATTAGTAGAGCCATTATGGAAAACTGTATGGACGTTCCTAAAAAATTAAAAACAGAACTACTATATAATCCAGCAATCCCACTACTGTGTATATATCCAAAGGAAAATAAAATCAGTATGTCAAAGAGATAGCTGTATTCCTATGTTTATTGCAGCATTATTCACAATACCCAACATATGGAAACAACCTAAGTTTCCATCAATGGATGAATGGATAAAGCAAACGTATATACACACAATAGAATACTATTCAGCCTTAAAAAAAAAAAAAGAGAGATAAATCCTATCATTTTCAACATGGATGAGTGCGAACGTTATGATAAGTGAAATAAGCCAGGCACACAAAGACACATACTGTGTAATCTCACTCAGATGTGGAATTTGAAAAAGTTGATCTCATAGAATTAGTGAGTAGAAGGGTGGCTACCAGGGGTTGAGGGGTTGCAGGGGTTGGGAAGATGTTGGTCAAAGGGCACAAAATCTCATTTATGAGGGATAAGTTCAAGAGAACTATTGTACAACATGGTAACTATAGTTAATATGTTGTATTCTTGAAAAATGCTAAGAGAGTGGATATAAAGTGTTCTCACTACAAAAAAATGATAATTTTGTAAGGGAATGCATATGTTAATTAGCCAAATTTAGTTATTCCACAATATATATATATACTTAAAATTTTCATGTGGTACACAGTAAATGCATACAATTTTATCTGTCAATGTAAAAAATAAAACTTAAAAAAAAAAGTCACAAAATAGGCCCTAATGGAAAAGTATGTCTATATAACCATATACAGGAATCAAAAAAAAAACAAAAAACCTGATGTTCAGTGTGCTAAGGGAGCACAGGATAGGGTACGTTTAAATTCAATAAAGACAAAGGCAAATGATGCTAATAGAATGTGGCACAGGAATTTAGCATGTGGTCTCCGAAGTCAGAATACCTAGGTATGAATCACAACTTCATCACTTATCACGAACAAACAGCAAATAACTAAGGACAAGTTACTTAACCCCTCTAAACTACAGTTTACCCTATATTAAAGTCTAGGATAATAAGCGTTTCTAAAACACAAGATTATTCTTGATTAAATGTGATAATCTTCACAAAGCATAGTACATGCACATTCTAAGTGCCTAATAGATGTTACTAAGACTAGAAAGGCTTTTTCCTGGCAATAGTGGACGATATGTGCCCCCAGTAATGAGTTACAGCCCTCTGCAGGAAAGTAAATCTCTGAAAGACTTAGCTCTCCCAAAAGTTCCAGGGGCAAATATGTATTAATAAATAGCTCATATTTATTAGCAATTAACATGTAAGAGGAAAATCAAGAGGATACCAACAATATGTCCCCTGTAATTATGAAAGTGTTTTAAAATCAGGGTAAGCAATTATTCATGTAAACATAATCTACTAAATATTTTGGACAAGTGTTTATTTCTTGGAACTTTACTTGTGAAGGACCTTCAAACACTTGGTGTTCACAAAATTTTTCTCAGGATCTCCATTAACTAAATAAAACTAGGATAGGGTTTAGGCAATTCATCTTGGTAAGCACTTTGATCATCAAAGCACACAGCTTTCAAATAACATTTCTAATAGGTTGAGGGAAATTTTTAAAATTCCATGTGTTCTTATGTAATTAATGCTTGATGTGAAAATATCTTACTTTATTTTAATGTGAAATATGTAAAATGCCTAATTTATAAAGACATTAATGTCATTTCACTCCTTAACTCAACATAATTGATTGAATAGTTGTTAAATATTATAAAACATTGTAAGAACTCACTACCTATATAAGATAATAATATATTTTATCAGCTATATAAAATAATTGTCTTAGTAATTAAGGAAGCTCATTTGGTTCTAGGGATCCTTTATTCAAACATATAATTATACTATATAACTAACAAGTACTCCTTTTAATTAAAATATATAATTACTGAAATATTCTTGAGGGATATAATTGACATATTATATAGTTCTATCATGACTACTTAAACTTCAATAAATGCACTTCTAAAAAGGCCTTGGTTTAATTAGCATACAGTAAGTCTCTCCTTGAAATGAAATTAAATCCTTAAGAGAAACAACTAATTTGAAGCACAATCTTATATTACCCAAATGTAATTAGTAAACGATGCCAAGTAAAAATAATAAGAAGGAAAAAAACCTAGAGAGCTAACTTACCAAAAATACAAAGATCACATGTCTTCAAGCAATAATTCTCAATCTAATTGCCCAACAGGACTACAAGGGGAGATTTTAAAAAAACCATTAGCCCAGACCTCATCTACGGAAATTCTGATTCAGTTGGTTGGGAGTGGGGCTCAGGCAACTGTGTTTTTTGTTTTTTTGAAAGTCCTGGACCCCCTGCACCAGAGACTAATAAAATATGTTTTTTCCCAGGCTATAAATGTTTATAGCAGCTTTATTCATAATCACCAAATATTTGAAACAACCCAAATGAATAAGTAAACTGTGATATATATATATATATATACACACACACACAGTACAATACTACTCAAGCAATAATCTATTGACTCATGCAACATGTGGATGAATCTGAAATGCATTTTGTGAAAAAAGCCAGACCCAAAAGGCTACAATGTTGGGACATCAGGGAATTTTTGGAGTGAAGGAGCTGCTATATGTAATTGTAGTAATGGATATATAGCTCTGCAACTATCGAAACACATAGAAATGTACACCACAAAGAATAGATTTTACTATATATAATTATTTTTTAAAAATCAACCAAGAAGTGGGGGAGGGAGGGAGATGGAATGCAGACTGTGACAAATGAATTTAACTGCCTTACAAATGTATCACATATCTATCCAGAAGGAGATACGGAAGGAGCTGTCCTAAGTAATTTTGGTAGACAGTGTTGGCTGGATACTGTAAGGCTAAAGATAGCCTATTGTAACAGTATTTTGTTCTGAATAAAAAAAGTCATTCTCTATAACAAATGTTTTATTTTGCTCTTTATCAATTGTGTGACTGTATTTAATAATGAACAACATGAGATAATCTTAAACTCTGAAAGGTTTTGTAAAAATTGGTGTTATTTTAGCTATTACTTGCCTTTTTTTATTGGCTTTTTGGTTTTGTTTGTTTTTGGAGAGAAGCTGGGTTGTATAGGAATGTAAAAGCTTCTTTAAAGTGTCAAAGTGGACAGAAATTTCTTCATGGATACAGAACAATTGTTATTTACAAAGCTAAGGACAAAGTGCACTGAAAATGCACAAGTGAATAATCAACTTATTTAACCAAATAGCTGATCTTCTATATATACTACTGTATTAGATCTTTTCTTTTCATGTTAACAGAATTTGAATATACAAAGACTATAATGATTCTTTAGTATGGCAAAATTTTCAAAATAAATGTTTTCTTAGAAGAAACCTAAGCATGTGTTTATTTTTCTTCTTTTTCTTTTTTTTTTTTT
>VBSM01003204.1:48782680-48823943 GCA_008086735.1 Cheirogaleus medius | reverse complement strand
AGTCAGACCACCACCTAAACTAGAATTGACCTCAGTCAGACTACCGCCTAACCATAATTGACCTCAGTCAGACTACCGCCTAACCAGAATTAACCTCAGTCAGACCACCGCCTAACCAGAATTGACCTCAGTTAGATCACCACCTAAACCAGAATTGACCTCAGTCAGACCACCACCTAACAAGAAATGACCTCAGTCATATTACTGCCTAACCATAACTGACCTCAGTCAGACTACTACCTAAGCAGAATTGACCTCAGAATACTGCCTAACCAGAATTGACCTCAGTCAGACCACAGCCTAACCAGAATTTACCTTAGACCACAGGCTAACCAGAACTGACCTCAGTCAGAATACTGCCTAACCTGAATTGACCTCAGTCAGAATGCTGCCTAAAAGAAAGCGCACTGGCCCAGCATGAGGAAGAGCTACTTATGGTGCTCAAACAAAAGTCCCACTTGCCTCTTCCCTGAGATCACACGTAGGAGCTCTATTGTGCATACGTGCATTCAAGAACCAACAAGCAAACTCATCTAGAGCATTTAAGACATAGGAATGAAAAGAAATAAGATCCACACACACAACTAGCCTTTCAAAATAACAGTGGGGATATGCAAGGCATTTTAAATTGGCAATGGCAAAGACTATAATTTTCTGCTAAAAGGACATTACAATTTTTCTGCAGAGTTTAGAATCAAGGCTCATAAGAGCTCTCCAACTTAACGCAATGTCACAGATATGTAGTAGTTTGCTATGATATTCTACAGTAGATCGTAACATTGACTCCCAGGCTCTTTGGAGTCAATCATTTCAAAAGAGAGAGAGGTGGACACATTAATATAGTAAACTAGAGTAGCTTCTTTCTGTTTTCCATCCCCACGTAGTCTACTTTTTCAAAGGAGGCCAAACAATTTTTAAAAATTATTTCAGAGTTCTCAAATGGCTCTGAGAAGCTAATATTAATTTTGAAATATAACTCATAATCCCCTGGATCAATACATAACACAATTAGGTAAAAGGGAAAAACAATTAAGGCTGGATATGCTAATGAGGCACAGGAAAAGAAACCAGTGACCCAAGTAATAGAAGCCTGAAAAATACTATCTGTATATGATGGTGAAGAAATGAGACTTTTCTTGAGTTCTACTTCTACCTTTATTTATTTTGCAGTGTTTGAAGAAAAGGTAATGACACAATTTAATGGGTTATAATCTGGATCCTGTTTTTCCAATTGTTCTTTAAACATTTTCTGTGACTAAGTTTTTATCTCCAACTCTACCATGTGCTTTCATGAACCACAAATACCCTCTGGTAGATTACTAATGGATGCCCCTTCTTCTTTTAAAATGGCCCTTTAAAAATATGGCTAAATTTTTCTCTTTTGTCAGGACCTTTCAGGATACATATGCTATTCAACAGTGCCAAATGAATCTGTGAAAGGGAAAATAAACTACATCGAGGCTGAGTAGACAAGGACAAAGCTAATCAAAATTGATTTGGCAAAGGAGAAGCCTGTTCCCTCTTCAGCTGCAATGGGAAGGGAGAGAGGGAAAGGATTCTTTTTCAAGTGGCATTTCGAGTTTGAAAACTGATAACACATAAATATATAGCATGGTAAGTAGCTTAACTAAAAATTGTTAACATGGGCCTTTGTAATTTCTTTGGTAAGACTATACACCATAAGAAGTTTGAGAAGAAGAAGAGAGGAAAAGGAAAAAGAAGAGAAACAGAAAGAGTAGATGACAGTCATCTGTAGCATACACTGCTTTCTACAATATAATTTTAAAGGTCCTTATTTCTAAACACTTGACATCTGTCGGCCACACTCCACCAGAGAATTAAGCAACTGTGTATCTGCTCAGTAGAAGAACATTTTTACTTATCTGGAGGGTTAACTTCATGGATATACAATAACTGTATATCCATGTTAACTTCACCCCGCCCCCCTACCCATATCTAGTAACTTCAAGAAAATCTCTAGCTGCAATCTGACATTAAAGTGGGTTCCCAGGGGTTTAATATGCTTTTGCCAAACATTAACAATGGTAAAATGACTTACTTTTGCAATCTAGCCAAAACAAAAATAATAAAACCATATGCTCAATTTCTCTTTAATAAACTAAATTTAGATTTCTACTTTAAAATAAGTTTTTGACATAAATGGCTTTAAAATAACAAAAACCTCTTACATTTGGGTGTTTTCCCAGTTAATTATTTGCTGGCATTATGCTAGAAATTCCTTGGCCTCACCTTTAATTGACACTCCCAAGTGCTAATTAGGAGATGGTATACATTATTAGCCAGAAAATGTTGTACTTAAAACACACATGTTCCATATGTATCATATTATTATTCCTTTCACTCCTAGAAAGATCTCTTTAGAAAATAGAGCCCCTATTTAAACGAAGCAATTGGCTGCTCATGAGGGAATTCTTGTCAAAATGCAATTAATAGGAAGGGGCCAAGATGACACAGGATCCTTGTCCTCCAAACATCCTTAACATGAATCAAATTCAATCTCACTGAAATAGCCAGTGGAGGGAAAAGTTAATGACTGCATATGTTACACATTTTAATTGTACCTGGGGACTCCCAAAGAAAGTGGCCAACTCACATATGAGCTAAACCACCACCAAGGAACCAGACACTTCAGTGAGGACAAGCCAGAGACACGCCTTTTCCGGCAGGATCTCTTCCAAAAAGCCACAAGACAGATGGGAAAATAAACCCAAAGGTAGACCTAATGATTTCCTAATTACGAAGGAGATATGATCTTCTCATTAATTGGCAAGCTAATTGACCACAATCCCAGTTTCATAAATTGTGTCCAAAAATCTAAACTTTGGTGTCTGTACTCCACAGAATTCTCACACTTCCAGACCCTTCATCCAGCCACAAAGTTGTCAGTTCTGCTTGATTTGTTTGAATACTGTACTAGACGACAGCTGTCGGAAACAGTACATTAGAACAGCTGCTATGACAGCTACAAGGGGCTTGGAAGTTTAATTGGGCTCAATGTGACATTGTGCATTTTTCTAAACACAGAAATATCCACAAAACTAAAGAAATTTCTAATGAGTCTAAACAATATTTACTTATTGGCACCACCAACCGGTTAACCTCAGTTTGGGTTATGTCACTGGTCTCGTAATATCGTTGCCACCAGGCTGGTAAGAGGTATAAAAAAATAAAAATAAACAGTAGGAGCAGTTAGATGCACAAGAAAAGGGGCATTAAGAGTGAGAGGAAATGGTAAGGAAGTCACGTCAATAATCTCTTTCAAAGGCTGGCTGGTAGCCAAGGAGGATCCCACAGTGTCTCAGGATTTGCTTCCAAAGGAAATGTATTCAGAGGCCCTGAGCCTGGTGCCAACTGCAAACAAAACCACTCATTACGGTCACAGCCCCCTAGAGAAGGGGAGAATGGCTTACTCTCAGCATCCGTGCAGAGGAAGAAAGCAAGGAGCAGCAGCAGCGGCCTGGCTACGTGCACCATCCTGTAGCTTGGCAGCGGCATGTGCGAGCAGCTTGGAATCACTGCCTCTGGAGCCGCAGCGAGTCTGTCCGGTCTGAAATCTCAACTGGAACACTTTCAGAGCCTGTAAAGGGAGAGGAAGAGAAAAGAAAAGGAAGAAAACACAAAGACGCTTAGATCTGTCACTCTTTTCCCCGTCACATCCCAACCACCACAAGAGACACAATCCATTGTAAAATACACAATAAATTGCAACTGTCATGCTTTTGTATTAGGAAGGAAATAACTTGGCTTGTAAAATAGAGGAGCCCTAGAATATCTTGGTTTATACAATGCGGGAGCACTAGCATTCCCATTTTCAGGCCATCCTAATGCCAGCCACCTTGAATTTCACTCTTCTGCTATGCCACCTTTTGGGCAAAGCACTCTGAGATGGAACTGTCACTTCTTATGAAACATTACATGAATACATCAGTGGAAAAAAGCACACCAGTGCTATAAGAATGATTTAAGAGAAGTTCCTCCATGCAGGATAAAAGTCTATTACTGACAGAATAATGGAAGCTGCTTTCCTGGCATCAGGTGAAATGACAGGGCTAATTCAACTTCTCCAGCTAAATAGTAGAGGTTAAATTTTTTTACACTAGCATATTTGGCTTCTTCCCTGAAGACACATCAACACTCAAGTCTAGTTTGGCTTCAATAAGTCAAAACAATAGTTAGCGTGAGCCTCTTAGATTTACCAGGATTTTTAAACGCCTCCTGGGCAAGAGCTTAATTTTCTCAATCTTCTCTATAAAATCAAGAAGCCACAAACTATTTTTAGAAAGCCTACTGTGTGTGAGACACCAAGAGTGACACAGTGCAAGGTGTCTCGAGGTACAAAGATGAGTCAGATTGTATTCTTTTAGAGTTTCCAGATTAGTAGTAAAAATAAGAGAGGTATACTAGATAACTAGTAGGAGTTAATAAGTGATTAGTGCCAAGGAAGGAAAACCAAATAATGCCATAAAAGATAGGATCGAGAATGGCATCATGGAAAAAGCAGTCTCTCAAAGTGGGCCTTGGAGTACACACATTATTTTATCAAGATGAGGGAAAGGGATTCCAGAAATTCTATGCAAAGGCAGGGCAGTGGGAAAAGAACTCTGTGGAAGGTGAGTTGCCTGGTTTGGCAGTAGCAGGGCTTCCCAAAGGTCAGCATGCATCAGACCACCTCCAAGGCTTGTTAAAACAGAGAGCTGGGCACCAGCCTCAGGGTTCATGGTTCAGCAGGTCTGGGGTGGGGTCCAAGAATTTATATTTTTAACAAGTTCCTGGGTGACACTGACACTGCTGGTCCAGAGACCACAATTTGAGAGCCATTGGGTTGGAGTGATGTCTCTATTCAGAAACCACAAGATTAGGCAAAAGAAAAGGATTCAGGCTTAAAAAAAAAAAAAAATAGGTCACAGAGAGTCTTGGATGGCAATCTAAGACAAATAGCCTTTATTCAGCAAACCACAAGAAGAGCTATTTAAAGTTTTGGGATAGAGGAACAACATGGAAGTAGGCTTTGGAAAGATTAAATTGACATTAGCTGACTCAGGAATGATTGAGACCAGGGGTGTCCCCAACCTATGGTGAGTTGTATAATTATTTCATTATATATTACAATGTAATAATAATAGAAATAAAGTACATGAATCATACCAAAACCATCCCCCATCCCCCACCCCACGATCATGGAAAAATTCTCTTCCATGAAAACAGTCCCTGTTGCCAAAAAGGTTGGGGACCACTGATTTAAGGAATGCTATTAGGCCATATGAAAGAGTTTCAGGTGAGAAGTAATACAGGACATAAGAGTATGGTGGTCCTGGTAGAATAGAAAGGAAGGGAAGGAGACTGGCTGGCTCCAAGCAATAATTTGTAGCATGATCCTTCAGGTGATGATAAATAATTGTTCCAATAGAACCTTCACTAGATCTAGCACAGCCTCTTATAGAGAGCAGACTCTTCAAAAAAATAAAATAGAGTAAGTCACATACTATTGCTTCCTCTATCATTGCAAGAAAAACTTGAGAATGACTACCAGAATTCATTTGCAAAATGAAACCGCATACCTTTGTTTTTTTATATTGGAATATTTGAAACACATACAAAATTCTTGAAAGGAAATACTAGTGATATCCAGAAATAACTTAATCCACTAAAATAACTTGTACTTTAAAAATGCAGATACTCTAATGTGTCTTTTCTGAAACTGAGCTTCAGTGTAGAACAAAAATTTTAAAAAAGATATTATCTTTTCCATTACTATGCATGAGCGGTTGAATGCAGGGAAGATAAAACTAAAAGGAAGGGGAGGAATCATTCTAATTACCATCCTCCTAGATAGCCTCTTTTTTTTTTTTTAAAGAGATTTGTGGGTGGCATGAAGCAGCAACTTGTACATTGAAATACATCTTCCTGAATCCAAAAGCTAGCCAGCTGTTCCAAATCAGCTATTGTTATCAATCGCCTCTGAAAAACAACTTATCAAGCAGTTCACAGCTATCAAATGTTAAAAATCTCAAAACTTCACAGAAGTGCTAAAGGAATCAGCTCTACACCTCCGCCCCCTTCTGCTTTTGCTGCTCCCATCCTCATGCCAGCATTTCAAATGACAGCAAAGTCCAAGAGACATCAGTCCTGTCGGACTCAATTTGTGTCTGTGCAAGCGTATCAGAGCCAACTGCTACATAATGATTCCGTGTGATCACAGAGATAGAGACCTATGAATGCTCGCTCAGGGAAGAAGTGATTTCGCTTTTCCTCTTACTCGGCTGAAATGCAAAAGAAGACCAAATTCTTCCAAATGAAACTTCAAATGTTACTTCTGGACTCTGAACAGTGATAGGATCTAGTGCTCTAGAAATGAATGCAGATGCAAACATACATATTTATACTTAAATGAGCTATGCCCTTGGCCAAGATATGACAAAAAGAGATCAGAGGTGTGAAGATAAAACCTATTCAAGATGTTCATTCCAGCCAATCTCCACTCCTATCTTGTTTAATACATAGAAACATTACCAAAAGGGAAACAAATGCTGACTGTATATCAGTAAGGTAGAATTTAAATTTAGGAGTAAAAATGAGACATAGATTTTTAAGGAACTATTTAAAGCAAAAATAACAAGGATGAATGAATACTGCAAGTATTTTTAATTAGCCTATGGTAAGGATTGCTATGCATTCTGCAAAGAAAAGACCAAGAAAAAGGGGTTCAGTGATATTAAAAGTACCATGCTTTAGCTTGCATCACAAATTATTCTTCATTTGTCCAACAGCCTTCAGCAGAGGCCAACTCTGATTTTTATGTTTTGCCCTTTGCATCTTTCATTAACAGGGACATGCAGACAAAACTGAATTATCTATAGGAGTTTAAAATAAAATACAGAAAAAAATTTAAAACTCCCTGGATTCGTATTTCTCATACCACAAAGATCGTATGAAACAATAATTTTGTTGATTTCCAATTGACTAAATATTTGTTTCTGTGTTTATGTATATACGTGCTTAGAGAAATTACCAGTTCAAAGGGCCATGCAATGCATGTAATATAATTTGAAATGGAACAACAGAGTACACTTGCCTACAAGCCTTAACAAATCACTGTTTCAAGTGATCACATAAGCTGACACCCATCCAACTCTTTTTCTTCAATTTAACAGTATAATGCTTTTCTGTAATAAGTATATTCATATTCAAACTAATATGAGTACTGAAAGAATAATATAATTTTTTTCAGCTTTCTGTACTGTTGATGTTTCTATAGACTGTATTAACGTAAAAAAAAAAAGGCAAACCAGGGCTTTTCTTCTTTTAGAAATATCATAAGAGGTCCTTAGAGAAATGACTGATGACAGGTTCTCTGATTTGTCTTCCAAAAATATGAAAATAAGTCTAGAACATCTTGTGGTACCAGGAAGCAAGGAAGCTTTCAGGAACTACTAGTCTATATTCAGAAAAAGGATCTGAGATGATGAGGTGCCACTCGGTTAAATGTATGAAAATCTAAGACAAAAAGTATAATAGCTGCAATGAACTGAAACATATCATATTACAATCTATGTGATTCTATGAGTTCATAATTTTAAAATTTCATTGGTCACTCTAGGAAGAAGTTAGAGAACCAAATAATTAGTCTAAATAACAGGAAGAGAAAAGGAAAGAATAAGCACTTAAAAAAAAATTCTCCATAGAACTTAAAAAAAATACAAAACCTACTATTACTATCACTAGAAAACTAGGTATTATTGTTTAATCTCTAAACATTTTTCTTCTTTCTGTCTTATAACAAACCCATCCTCTCAAGACTAGACATCTCAGAAGCAATAATATTATAATGATATTTAACCTGAGCATACATCCATGTAAATATGCATTAAGTTGGAGGGATGGCATGGGAAGGGGGAAGTCCCCAAATGCTGTGACTCTTTTTTTCCTACCTCCCCAAACCAGGCCTCTATAAATGGACTAGAAGTGGTTTCCAATTATTTATGAGAAGCATCCATTTGTACAAAAGATGTGCTACCAGGAAGGTCCAATTTGTAAAACAGACAAAAGCAGGGCTGCTCTGGCTGAAGCTAGAGGGAGGGAGGACCCTGGAGCCTACAGCAGGCCTGGCAGAGGCTTCTGAGGGCACCCTGTGAATTCCCTCTGTCCTCAGCATACAGTTACAACACAGGCACATAAAAAGGAAAGAGAAAACAAAAACAAACTTTCAACGTTTCACTTAGTCAAGCGGATTTTCTGAGAGAAGGGCGTCCCCCCTCAATATTTGATCACGGTATAGGACAAGACTCTTCCATTGCTCTCCAATATAACTTTCTGCAGGATAGGAATGTTTTTATCAGCACTGACTAATAATGGATCATTTTAAACATAGCTAGTGTGACTGAGGAAGTAAACTTTTCATTTTAAGTTTAATTTAAATTTAAACAGCCATACATGGCTAGGTGGCTACCCTATCAGACAGCATAGACAACCACAACATGTTTTAACAGCACTGAACAGAAGGGTCTATGTTTTCTGAATTGTAGACTGAAACAATGAGGTGGGAATTCCAAGTCCTCATAGTCCTTGGCTTTCTACTAATCAGACCCTAAAGATTCACTGTGTTATGTAAGGAAACCCATTTAACCTCTGGACCACTCACTTCCTCATCCATATACCTTATCCTGCCAAAAAATACTGTCTCTTTTTAAACTACATCAGAGAATATAAAAGAAGGATCAATAAGTGGTCAAGTATATAACTGAAAAATGTCCAAATAGAAATACTGTTGTTTGGTAGACAGTGGGAACCTCTGGCCCCTCCTAGGAACAAAGGCCAAAGGCAGGTGTCCCAAGCAACTGCCACACCTGGGGGAGGAAGGAACCCTCTACCAATCTGTCAATCAGAACTCAGCACACCAACTGCAAAAGAATGCAGAGGTACAACAGGGTCTGAAAGGTAACCTAGAACAACCTGAGGCTAATTAGCATGTCATTAGCTTAAACCTACATTGCAGTTCACCCCCCAAATGCGCTTTCAGAGAAGCTCATGGGAGATCCACATGCGCAGTAAGACTCAGGTCAGATAACTCCCAACTGTTCATCAAAGTGGTTTGATGGTGACATCTGAACCAAGAAGAGGACCCAATCTAGACACTATAAAACAAGACCCCAGTCCATATCTAAGGCCCTTTTGTTACAACAGATGGGTCCATTCATTGTCTGCGGCAAACATATCTTGTTCTTGTTCTGTAAACCTGTATCTTGCTCTTGCTCTGTAAATCTAACTCTTCCTCAATAAACTTTGTTTCACATTTGCCTTGCTGTTGGTGTGTCTGGTCATTCTTCGGCCAAGAGCACACCAAGAACCAAGAACAGAATAGAACAGACTACAACTATGACCCAACGCTGTTATTGAAAGAAAAAATTGTGTTGAAGATGTGGTTTCATACTTTACTGTATTTCTCACTACAAAAAACCCTATTTAGGCTATAATACAAATAGAAACTTCTGGCAGCAAAGACTTGCTACACTCTATAGATATAAAAGGCAAGCATACTGCTACACACCCGTGTGAAATAATTTGTATAGGTGTATGTTTTTATGAAATGGCCACATTCAGTTAACATCAATGAGGGATTATGGAAAACACATTCTTAAATACATGCAGTGCCAAAAGCCTCATGCCTATTATAGAAAACATTACTGAGAAGGACAATAGAAAAAGTTTATTAAACAGTGGAAAATAACTGTACATAAGACAATTGTGATAAAATACTCGAACGTAAACAATATAAGGATTTTTTTTTTAGGAGAGAAACTCAAAATGCCTTAAAATTATACTCTTTCACATAATGGCACATCAAATCAAAAACTCTAAATTTTTCTCTATGTTGCCCTAAACATGTTTTCATGAAAATAACTTAAGGGGAAAAAAGCCAAGAGGTAGTTTATAAGCTATTACATATAAATACAAAGTGATAATTCAATCATCTCATTTTTGGCTCAGGTTATGACTTCATATGAAGACACCAAGTGACTGTAAGCACACAATGATTTCTTTGAAGAAATCAACTGAATTATAAGAATATTTGAAGAATAAAAGAATACCTATCAATATAGACACTTAAAAGATTCTTTATATGCTTAATTTTAACAGATAGGAAACCCAACATCTATTAATCTGAGATTTATATAGTATGATTCGCTTTCCAAGTGACTATCAATCATCTCTGTAAGATTTCAAATACCTTTACATTGGAAGCACACACAAATATTAGTTACTTTCAGAGATGGCAAAATGACATTATTAACTTTGTTTCTCTTTTGGGAAGTAAAAATGCTGTATGCCATGAGAAACAAACAGAAGGGAAAAAAAACTCATCTCCCTTTGTACTTACTTCTTTTCCTACAAATAGAACTATAATTGTGATTTGAAAAGAAGGACCTTTTTAGAAAAAGCACCTAATTTCTTTAAGCTATTATTGCATGTCATAGCTTTTACCTAGTTTTATGTGATGCTAGTGGAATCTGGCAGTGGAAAAGTTAAAATACAAGTCTATTCAACATGCCATCGGGATTCTGCTATTTGTTCCATTCTTCCAAAAAGACATTGTAAAAGTGAGAAACTGACCTTTCCCACAAAGTATAAACAGATAAGCAACCCAACTCTTTCCACCCAAACAACAGAACATAGATTCTGGCTGGGCACGGTGGCTCATGCCTGTAATTCTAGTATTTTGAGAGGCTGAGGCAGGAGCATTGCTGCGGCCAGGAGTTTGAGACCAACCTCAGCAACAGCAACACTCCGTCTCTACAAAAAATAGAAAAATTAGCCGAGCGTGGTAGCATGCACCTATAGTCCCACCTACTTGGGAGACTGAGGCAGGAGGATTGCTCGAGCTCCAGGAGTTTGACCTATGATGATGCCACTGCACTCTAGCCTGGGTGACAGAGTGTGACCCTGTCTCAAAAAAAAAAGAAAAGAAAAAAGAACACAGATTCTATTATTTTAATCTCAGGGTATTTTTATGTTAAATAATTTATGAGGCTATTTTTTCAATCTGTTATAAGAAGTAATTGAAGGGGTTTAGACAAGATATTTTCATGCTAGATATACCATCATAAGCCTAATTTATCATAAGGCAATTATGCATGTTTATTCCAAAATTTCATATTATCCCCTACATTTGATGCTTTAATAACCTATATATAAAGCTCTACATACATTATTTATGACCTATAAACTAATTTATGAGTCTATCTAGCCTTAAAATTTCCTTTATGACAGATTGCATTTATATGGTGAGTACACATTACCAATAACATCATATTCTAACAATAATGTATAATTTGTTGCTGTTTTATTTTAAATTGACAGATAAAATCATATGCATTTATTGTGTAAAACATGATGCTTTGAAGTATATAGAGTACACATTGTGGAGTGACGAAACCTAGATTAGTAACATATGCATTACCTCGCATAGTTAGCATTTGTGGTGAGAACACTTTACATTCACTCTCTCAGTATTTTTCAAGAATACCCGGATGTGAAACCAAACTATCATTTCTAACTAATTATAACTTTCTTTGTCATTATCTTAGAAATCAAAAGGGGGGGTTCTTTTTTAATGCATGCAAAATAGTTTTTGTTTAAAATACATTTATCTTTTAAAATATTTTATGGGTAATAAGGTTTTAATTATATGTATTTTATGTTTTAGCCCCATCAATACATGGTAGAAAAGAAGTGTAGCAATAGATGACATATTTAATTTCTTTACTTTGAAAAGCAATTTTTAAAATTCACTTTGAGGAGAATTTACCACTCTCTAGGGGAGTAATCTAGCATTGATTATTTTTTTCCTTAAAATTATTTTAAAAATAAAATGAAGGGCCTTTCAATCATTTATAAATACTTCATTACTAGAGCTCAAAGAAAAGCAATTTAACCTACTTGTTAGGTCTGGCAGAGGGTAAGCAGGTGGCAAGGAAGTGGCTAAGTGCGGAAAGCAATAACCGAATTGTAGCTAGGAACCAAAGTTCGGCTAGGGAATGTTCCCTGGTGGGAACATATATAGTAAAAAGTTCCTAGTAACATTTAACTGACCTAGAGCTCCTTACCATCTAATTAGCATGGCATGGGTGGAGCTCCATGAAGGATTCTGGGAAAGACCCATGCTCAGAAAGGGAAACTGTTACAAATGTCATGTGATCTGTTAGAGAATCCCAACCTGTCAATCACCCCAAAAGGCGGGAAAAGACAACCAATCATGCCAGGACAAAGGCGGGACAAACGAATGTGCTTCTAAAAGGCAGCATGTGATCAGACTTCCGGGGTTCTTCTGCGTTCGCGGAGAGTGACCTGTTCCACTCTCTCTGGGACATATTTTCAGTTGGTGTAGCTTCCTTCTTTACTTTCATTCTTTATTTTATATGATACATTGTTTGTATAAAATTGCTCTGTGTTTGTGATCATTTTGTCATTGGCTTGGCTCGGTACCAGTACTCATTCTTGACACTGGAAACCAGAGAACCAGGAAACATCCAGACAGACCTAACATACTCACAGGTGGTATATCTATCTATAGTTCTATTCCCAGAGTGATAAAAACTCCAGACCAGAGGCTCTCAAATGAAAGTGATTTTGCCATCTCCCCAGGGGCTATGTCCAGAGACACTATATGTTTTCAGAACATAAGGAGGGTGCTCACAGCACCTAATGAGTAGAGGCCAGGGATGCTGTTAAATACCCCATAATCCACAGGACATCCCCTCATAACAAAAAATTATCCAGTCCAGAATGTCAGCACTGCTGAGGTTGGGAAACACTGCCTTAGAACAGTTCATTAACATTGAGAAAAATTCAAAATGGAAAAAAAAAAAAAAAAGCAGGAAGTTTTAAGATCTAATTCTAATACATTGTTTTTTAAACCCACCAATTTTAGGTGTTTCCAGTACAGTTTTAGTACATAAACTCAAAACAGATTTGAATTTCTGGGCATGGGAATATGGATGACACCCAAATTTCCCTTTTTGTCCTAAGCTAGAACCAAAGTTGGCTTGCCTTAAAAGTTTAGTTCACAGGCTTAGGCGGCATAAATATTGTCACCAATTAAAAGAATGAAGCTGTTAAATGGAGCAGACATTGCACTGATGTCTGTCAGTGAATAGATGTGGTTCCCATCTCTCAGGATAGGCGCTTAGCTCTTCTCCAAGGGAACAGTCTCAGGAAAGAAATATTCAGTTCCAAGGAATGTTCTTTCAAATCACTACTAGCACAGAAATAGAAAGTGGAATGGTGAGAAGCCATCATGAATAGCTAAGGAAATTGGAATTAAAGAATATTCTCTTCATAATCCCAGTTTGTCTTCATGACTAATCCCATGTCTCTCTGAGATTGTATGAACAACACACAGCAGAAGAATTAGATTCTGTGTGGAGAAACCAAATAAATGGTTATTATACCAAATGGAAACATAATCTAAAGAAAGGTAGAAAAGACAAACATTAACCATGTAAATTCAAAACACACTCTCCTTCTCTCTCACCCTGTATGTATATTTTGTTTAGTTACACTGTACTCATCTTTACTGTTAGTACCCTCTTCACATCTACCCCCTTCAATGAAACCATAGATTGATAAAAATCTGAAAAAAAATTACAGATCATCTTGGGTAACCTCCTCATTTAAAAGACAATGAATGAAATAAAAGGACATAATGAAATTAGTAACTTCAAAATACACATCTGGTTAGTCTCGGAGGAGGGTTTAGAACCAGTTTTCTTTCTTGCATAGCACTGTATCTACTTTTATCATCTCTAACTAAAATAGAGATAGCTAATTCATGTAAAGCCATCATTAATTCTAAAATGAACAACATAAAGAAAAGATCTCCCCTTTAATTGGCAAAGAGTCAATTTTAAGATTGGCACAAATGAAGGGGGAAGGTAAACTTTAACGTTGGCGTGGAGGAAGGAAAGATGAAAGAATCTCACTAGATGAACGTATTTGAGAGTCATTGTCCTAGAAGACGAACAAATGACTCACAAATGAAAGTTTATCCCACGAGTCAAAAATTCTCCAAAGGGTCAATCTTTAACTTCATAACCTTTTATTATGTACTTGTGTATCTTAGAGTCAAAGAGTTTATAGATGTGCTTGGAAAGAGAAATGATTAACCAGAAATAGATTTGTTAAATTCTCACATGTTGGTAATTGAATGAGTTACATGCAGACACATGTTTGCACAACCTTAAGGCAAATTTATTTTACATATTACCATCAAGTTCTTCTTATGGAGTTTCTTTTTTTTCTCTTTAAGTTTTAGCAAGTATACGTGTAGACTAATTGGGACAAGATAGGAATGTGTTACATGGTGAATTCAGAGTCATACAGTCTAGTTATCTCCGTGGAAGACGTCAGCCTGAGTGCATTTTATTATAAAGTTGCTGAGGGCAACACGGCCATATTGAAAGAAGAAATGAAGACACACAATGGTTATTTTTCAAAAGAAGTTGGCATTATAAAGTGATTTGATAATAAAGTACGAAAATTTCCTGCAGCAATAAAAGCACTATGCATTCCCCATACCAAGATGTGTCAGAGTAGCAATGAAAAAAATATTTTTCCCATAGTCACTCTGAGAAAATATATTTGAGACCTCTGGAAAAAGGCTTTGTAAAATACTGTGGTTTTTATTGTACTTCTATAAAATACTCAAACAGAATACAAAACACAGATATCAAAAAAGGAGTTTAAAGTCATTAAAAGCCTACTAGCAAACTAGATGTAGTAACTTTCTCAATACCAAACTTTCTAGATACCAGCTATAATCTTAAATGAATGGCCTACACAACTAAAAGAAAAGGAAATGTCAAATAAAAACATCAATCAAACTTCTCTGCTGGATTGCTGGATTTAGGCCTCATATAGGCCTTTTAGAAAACAGATTTTTATATTGCAAAGTAGAGAAGTAACCATACTGTTAGGTAGATAGCGAGGGATTCTGGGTCTCCTGGGGACGAAAGTGGGTGCTGCTGCGATTCACACCCCCCCTGCAAAATGAGCTTTCAGAGAGTCTCATGGGAGATCTGCAAGTGCAGTAAGACTCAGGTCAGGCAACTCCCAACTGTCCAATCAAAGTGGTTCCACGGTGACGTGTGAGCCACTAGGGGTCCTAAGACAAGATGCAGACTATAACCAGGCCCCTTTTTGCACCCTTCCTTGTGCTCTCCCTTTGCTGCGACCATGGGTCCAGTCGTCATCTGTGGCATACGTATCTTGCTCTTGCCCTATAATCCTATCTTTCTCTCCTCAATAAACCACATTTTCATGCTGGCCTTACTTTGGTGCATCTGGTCATTCTTTGGCCACGAGCACCCTAAGAACCGACATTTTAGACTGAAACCTGGTGATGCTAACACGAATAGGAACACGCTCAGGAAGCAAACCAGGAATGGAGCTGGCACAGACGCGGAAGGGAGACAGGAAGGTGCCTAAAAATTATTAGATGGGGAATCAAGCTCCATATTAAAATGCCTTTTTAGGAATTTCTCTGCCTTTTGTGGTCTACTCAACGATGTTTCTGTCACAAATGGAATGAGAGTGACCCTTTCCTTCATAATGTTTTAATTTTTTTTAATCATAGGCTTAACCGTGTTATCACATTACCTCGTAAAAACAATTTGAACAGCCACACTTTAAAAAATATGCTCACTTCTTCCCACAGCAATTGTCAGCAGGGTCAAAACTACTCATTGCATAAATCTTCACTATTTTCAAACATGTCACTTTAGATTGGTCCATACACCCCATACACAAATATAGTGCATGTTTAAAAATACATGTGAAAATATGTATTTATATATTATATATACTTAATATACTACTGACAAAATACATTGTCAAACACAATTGGAATTTTAAAAGTGAGATAAAAAAATAAATAGAAGTTGTATAAATTTTTCCTAGGCCACATAAATCATTCAGGACCCACTGCCCTACATAGTCTATAGTTTGGATTTTTTTTAACCTATATTTTAGGTGACCATAGACAAAAAGACTTTTAGTTATCTGTCCACCAATCTCTATGTGACAGCTAAGGAGAAAAAAACATTGCTGTTGTTTTAGATTTTCACACATTGTCCTCATTTTATAATTATAAACCATCTACACTAAATTCAAATAACTTTACATATGGACTATGTTTTTATATTAAAAATGAATTCCTTCATTCTTTTGCTCCATGAATATTTCTGAATATCCTACCAAGGCAAAGTGATAGGTACCAAAGACAAATAACAATGTATAAGACAACAAGGTCCCTAATACTGATACATTCCGGTGCTAGGAGCCAGAAAAATACAAGTAAATTTCAAAAAAAAAAAAAAGGTATAAAGTGCTATAAAGAAAATTTTAAAAGGTAATGGGGTAGAGAATAACTGGTCTATGGGAAGGGAGAGGGGAGACTTTACACAGGGTGACAGTGAAGGGCCCTGAAGTGGTGGCATGTGACCCTGAATGTGAATGACAAGACAAAATGGAGAAGAGCTTCCCAAAGCAAGGGCCAGACTGCTCAGGGCAGGGACTTGGAGGCAGGAATGAGCTTGGTGTGGCTGGAGCCCAGAGGGCCCAGCAGACAATGATAGGAGGCAGGCTGGGAAAACAAAGCTGGCCGATTGCACAGGACCCGTAGGCAACACAGATTGGATTTCATTTGAAATGCAATGGAAGACACTGGAGGGCTTTATGCTATGGAGTGACACCGTCTGATTTATATTTAGATGACTTCTCCAAGGGCTGTGTGCCAATGGTTTAAAAAATGCAGTCTGCCTCCCCCCACCCCACCTACCCCGCCCCCAAGCCTCTGCAGACACTTCTAATCCATTTATTTGGACAGAGCCATTAAGCTGTATTGTGAAGTCCTTGGACCCTTTATAAAAGCCTCACCAGTTTGACTTTTCAGTGATCCTATGGCAGTCTTCTCTTCCCAACTCTGTTTAAAACAATCAGAAATAATGTCACTTTTTAATGTTTTGAGCTGCTTTTCTCTGCTCCAACACAGCAACGTGCCCTAGAAAACCAAATGATTTTTTTGTTCCTCCCAGCACTCTCCCGTAGGGAAGTTTAACACACTTTAGAAATTTTACTTAAAAAGTAAAGTACCTGATGTTAGTTCTCATTTGCGTTCCTGAAAAACGTAAATGGAAAAAATCTGCTTTCAAGTACAAAGAAACGGCTGGCATTCCGGATCTCTATGGTCACACTTTCTTTTAAATCTGTGATTCCGGAAAGGCTTTCTACACTCACTTAAAAAAAAAAAAAAATTTTTTTTTAAGTTTCTGAAGTTTAGTAGATCAAAGTCTCTTTTTTTGACCCTTTTAAATCTTGTAATGTTAGCAGTGATACTAATATCCAATAGTACACTGAAATTCAGGCTATTAGAAAACAAGGCCTTTCCAATAATTCAAAAATCCTTTTTTTCAGGATTTAGAAGCTAGGGCCTGCTGTGAGTCAATTGCTGGCTGCCTTCCCAAATTAGGTTTTCAGTCTTAGTTATCTTTTACATTTCATCCCTTAGTCTTCACGCCAGGATTTCCTCCATTATTGAAGGAAGGCTTTTAAAACCCCAACATGAAGTCATTTAATTCCTTAGTATTTCTTATTAGTTACCTAAATAAACTTGAGACTACCAGTATTTAACCTTCTGTCTTAAAAAAACATAATAAAACACTGTAGTTTAATATGGAGGGTATAGAATGTACCAAAAAAAAAAAAATGCCCTTTTATTCTGCATTTCAGGTGGAAGAGTCTATTCCTCCTCCAGGTTGGCCTTGCCATGTGCCTTAGCCAAAAGAATGGGACAGAAGCAACACTGTGTGCCTTCTGACTCCTCTAGAAGCCCAAGGAACCTCAGGAAAAAGCTTTGCACAGTCCCTTCCACTTGCTCATCTGGGGTCACCTGCCACCACTGCGTGCAAACAAGCCCCGGCTGGCCTGGTGAAGGAAGAGAGACCATGTGGAGCAGAGATGAACTACCTAACTGAGCCATCTTGGAACACTCGATCCCCAGAGGACCTGGCCAGACTCAGGAGCAAACCCAGTCAAGACCAGCTGAGCCTGGCCAACAAGAACAGAACCACCCAGTTGGGCCCAGCTCAAACTCTTGATCCAGAAAATGAGATAAATATAAATGGGTATTGGATTAAGTTACTACGTTTTGAGATGGTTTGGTATACAGTAAGAGCTAACAACAACAAGGTGTTAAATATTTACCTCATCTAGAAAAAAACAAAGAAAAATAAGTGTATGTTTTCTTCAGTAGGTTTATCCCACTTTAAACATTCAGTTAGGTAACTTGGGCTCCTTATAGTTACATCTAAATTAATTTGTTCATCTCTAACAGCAATCAGTTGGTAAAATCACTGTCCTTACCCTTCGGATCTTTAAGGTAGGGTACATTGTTCTACGATTTAGGAAGGTCAGTAAGTTGGAACTTATTTGTACCTCTTTGCTCCTTTTTCCAGTTATAAATATTTCCTATCACATAGCTGAGGGAGAGCAAAATTGTTCTAAAATATCCTTAACCATTGGCTAAAACCACATAGCATGACATTCCTTCCTGGTAATACAACTGAAGTGATGTATGTATCTGAGATCTCAACTGATCTTACCAAGCACACTGACAGGTAGTAGTTAGCACAATTTCAGATGCTGTTTTCCTTAAGCAGTTTCTGGCCAGGGATAAATACCACAATTCAAGTAGGGTTAATAATTTAAAAGCAGGGAAATTTTCACTGAAAAGCTTTTTAAAAGAATGACATTTTGAATAGCCAGTGTGTGGTTCCTTGAGACAGTTTCTGACAGCATGCTGGGTTTCTCTGTCCTTAGATAGGAGCTAGTCAACTTGACTAGTTACGAGAATGTGTGAAAACATGAGGAGACATAATTATTGGAATTAATAAATGAATTTAGCACGGTGCTGAACACCAGCTCAATATAAAAATCAACTATACTACATACAACTAGAAAACAAATATTTTTAAAATTTGCTATTTCTAACAGCATCAAAAATATTTTTAAAAATCAAAAAATAAATGTAACAAAGGTTCACAAGATTTCTATATAGAAAATTATAAGGCATTAATAATAAAGATGACTTAAATAGATGATTATAATATGGTTTTAAAATTTCATTATTGTAAAGATGTCAATTTTTCCCAAATTGATCTATGTATTCACTGTAATTCTGACATAAATTTTAGCATACTTTTCTTATGAAATAGAAAAATTGATTTGTGAATTTATAAGGCAATGCAAAGACTCAAAATAGTCAAGTCAAATTTACAGAAGAACAAATGTAAAGGATTTATACTACCAGTTACCAAGACTTATTATAAGGCCACAGAAATTAAGACGGTGAAGTGTTAGCTCAAGGACAAACAGACCAGTGGAATAGAATAAGAAGTATAGAAACAGATCCACCTATACTCAGGCAGTTGATTTATACACAACTGTGTCCCTGTAATGCAGTGGAAAAGAATAATCTTTTCAATGAGTGGTGCTGGGTCAAATGGATATCTGTATGAATAACAATATATGTTGACTCTCTTTTGCGGTCACCAACCCCCAGGCCCCAGCCCAGTACCCGTCCGCATGTAGCCTGCTAGGAACCTGGCCACCCATCACCACCTTAGGAACCAGGCCACACAGCTGGAGGTGAGTGGCTGGCTAGTGATCGAAACTTTATCTGTATTTCCACCCCTACAGCCGCTCCCCATGGCTCTCATCACCGCCTGAGCTCCGCCCTCCGACTCCTGTCCGTGGAAAAACTGTCTTCCATGAAACCAATCCCTGGTGCCAAAAAGGTTGGGGATCACTACTTTACTTCACACCGTTATACAAAATCACTGTATTGGAGACCTAAATGTGAAAGATAAACAATAAATCTTATGGGAAATGACACTTTGTAGCCTTAGGATAGGCTAAGATTTCTCAAACAAGGCGAAGTAATAATAATAAAGATTGATAAAATGTCTGTCCATGCAAAGACATTATTAAGAAAGGGCAATCCACAGAGTGGAAGAAGACAGTTGCAAGACATATTCCACCACACGCCTGACACTACCCATTTTCATTGTGTTGCCTGCCTTTCCTTTGGAGAGAGGGTTTGGAGATAAAAGCCTTAAACAGGCAATTCACAAAAGTGATTACCTACATGGCCACTGAACATATGAAAAGGTGCTCAACAATGTTAGTCACGGGAAAAATGCAAATTATTGTCACAATGAGGAACCACTACACACTCATCAGAATAATTAAAATCAGAAATTGGACAACACCACATGTTGGCATGGTTGTGGAACAAATTAATATTCATATACTGTTGATGGCAGTGCAAATTCATAAAAGCCATTTGAAAAATTGTTTTGCAGTATCTAATAAACATAAATATACACCTACCATATCATCAAGCAGTTTCATTGGGTTATACTCAACATTAACATAGATGTTACTATTTTTTAAAAAAAAAGAGATACTACTAGAAATAACCTAAATATTCATCAATACTAGAGAGAATAAATAAATTGTGGCATATTCATAAAATCAACTACTTGCTTACAGCAATCAAAATTTAAAACTTCTGCTAAGAAAATGTAGTATAGTTTTTCCAGAAACTGTTTATCAATGCATACATTATCTTAGTTACCCCCTAATCATTTTGAAGAAGATAAAATACATTGATCAGTAAGAATAACATAAGTCAAAGTTACATACAAATTAGAGTTGAACTCAGTTCTCTTGGGAACACATACAGAAGGGAGAATAGTAAATGTCCAGTCCAAAGCACTGAGAATCTAAAGACTTATGGCTTCAGTAACCGGAATCAAATAATGACAGACTTTTAGTCTAGACTGTAGGGAGAAAAGCAGTAGGAAAAGGTACTGAAACTTGAGGGAAGGAATCCAAGTGGATAAAAAGGAATGGCTTCTGGGTCCAAGGAAAGCAGTGTAGTCCAAGGAAAGAGGCAGAAACAATCAAGAAACCAGGATTCCACACCAACTTTAGCACTGACTTTCATTTCATCTTGGCCAAATCATTTCCCATCTCCACCTCGGTTTCCCTAGCTGCTCTATCTTATAGCACTTATTACCTTCAACATATTATGTAATTACATTTTACATGAATTATCTGCTAGGTTTATTGGTATTGTCCCCATCTCTAGTAGACTATACTTCTACAAGGATAGGAATTTTTTTAGTATTGTTAAACATTTATGACTTATATGAAAGAACCTATATGAAATATGTATGGGATAATCTTATTTTGGAACATACATCAAAAATAATACTGCAAACCCATATGCAGTTTTTTTCCAGCTCACAGGTTGATGGAGATGGTGGTGGCCATGCTAAAGGTATGCTCATTTGCTATACTGACTGTTTACTTTTCGTAGGGCACAGTACTGGGCTACTTGAGAGTAGGTTTTGTAAAGGCCTAAAGTTCTAACTTTAATAAGAAATTACTGTACAATTGTCAAGCTTACTCCATGTTTAGGAACTACCAAAGTACGTATATGAACAGCTAAACGGAAGTAAAAATCCACAAACTAATAACCTGATTTCAGAAACACATGTTTTCTTTACATATTAATAGCTAGAGAAAAATAATTCTAAAAATTTAAATAGTTAGGAAGAAATTTGTTTAATGATAAAGCCAAAGAATGAAAATATGGTACCAAAGAATCTAAAGACAAATATTTATTAAATGTCAACTCTATTTCCCACATCATGCTAATACATTGACACAAATATTAGACAAGGGCAATGCCTCTAACAAATTTGCTTGTTTGGAAATACAGGAATGTGAAATATTAGCAAAGCATGATAAGATGTGTTAGGATCCAAATAAATGGTTTGAATGATAAAAATCAGTATGTGTATAGAGGAGAAATATGTGATTTCATTGGTCAAAAAGTTCTTGTGAAATTGGTGGTATTTGACAAAGATCTTGAAGAATATATAGAATCTTAATTTGAGAGGAGTAAAGCACAATTCAAAAATAAGCACGTGATTTAGATGTTGATGTGTTTAAAGCATTTTAAGAAACCAATAAATCAGCCATTGAGCATATACTATAGTTTTGGTGTGGGAAGGAATTAAGATGTAGGTAAAGTCAGTTTGTAGTAGGCCTTCAACACAGGCTGAGTGTATCCTACAGGACAGTAAATCTCAAATCATCAGCAAGAAAAGTCGGAATAGAGTTAGAGTTAGTATCCCCCAAATTCTGCATATAAACTTTAAATGGAAAATTAAGGGGAAAAGGTTAGAACTATACTGATAGCAAAGGGCTGTCATTTTGGATATTAGCGAATTAGATAATAATAAATCATACCACTGCATTCCAAGGAAACTTACTCAAATCACACTATTGCCATGATAACATAATCCCAATTTTTTCCTGTATGGAATGAGACATTTCTGATTTCCTTGGTATCAATATCTATATAAAACTCATGATATCCATTTTATAATGCAATCTTGATCCCACAGAAGCAGACTGGTGGTTGAGCTGAATGGGTATTGGATTCCCCACTTTCTCATTATCCTATTTCAAGATGGCTCTGGAGACAATTCCTGACATCTCGGTGCTTCAACTTCCATCTGTGTGAAGCAAAATAATGGCTGTCTCCAGCCTACCCCATCAAAATCAGTAAGCTACACACACACATCAAAATCAGAAATGCAGGAAGGATTTTGAGGAAACAAGCTACTGTTCACTATCATTAAAAACAAAACAAAATTTAATCAGCCCTTCTCAATGAGATTCCACACGATAATTATGCCCTACAGAATATAATTTGACTGACTTTTCTCAATTCTCCCAAGGATGGTAGTACCATTCTAGATGCACAGCATAGAAGTTAATTCATGACGTACAACAGATGCCTTAGGGCATTAGGGCTGTATTTTCTTGTGAGTTCAGCATGAGAAGAGCTGATACTATACGTTATATACAAATTAGGATTTACCATCCGATGTCATTTTGTTTAAGAGGAAAACAAAAAGCTTTGTGTTTATGGACCTGTAGATTCAAAGCCTCACCATATTCCAGAAGAAAAATAAAATATCCTGGAGTACCGCCAGAATGAATGGCCCTTAAATTTGGGGTTGTCACATAGAAGTAACAAAGAAAGACGAAAAGAGTGAACACTGTCATACTTTACAAAATGGTTTTTGAAAAGCATTTCTGACTTCGTAACTAGTACTTATGGAACTCATTTAAAATTCTACACAATGTGCTACTACAAGACAAACATTTATTTCCTGTTTAAGAAATGAGAATAAGATCTAGGAAAAATAACCTTTCTCACATCTAAAGCTGGTATAAAGCAGAATCTCAAGTACAAGTCAGTTTAATTACACTGGAAAGCTGCCCCTCTTTTAGCTATTTAATCTCACAAAATATCTCCAACATAAGATTTATTTTCCTTTGCAGATGAGAAAACTGAGGTTTAGAGGAGTAATCAGTGTCTGGCCCAAAAGCTCTGTGCTAACAAGTTTCAGACATGGTTCCTCTGACTGCAAATCCTACAAAACCTCCAAAACTATCGTTGAGAAAAATGCAAAATAAACCAAGATGGCTGTTATAGGTTGAAAACTGTCACCCAGTAACTCAGAATGTGACCCTATTTAGAGATGGCATCTTCAGAGAGGTAATCAAGTTAAAATGAGTCGTTATGGTGGGCTCTAATCCAACATAACTGGTGTCCTCATAAAAAGAAATTTGGACACAGATACATATAGAGATAAGACAATGTGAGGACAGGAAGAGAAGATGGCCATCTACAAGTTAAGGAGAGAAGACTGGAATAGACCTTTCCTTCACAGCCTTCTGATGGAACCTGCCAACACCTTGGACTTGCCTCCAGAACTGTGAGACAATAAATTTCTGTTATTTAAGCTACCTAGTGTGTGGTATACTTTGTTGAAACAGCTCTAACAAACTAATATAATGTCAAATGCTGACTGAAAAAAAAATTAAAATTAAAAATTTATCATCCAAAGTTACAAACCAGATGGGTACAGAATAACTTTTTCTATAAGTTTGTAACATTTATAGTTCTGAAGCTATTAAAGCTTAAAACTACACTAAGATTTTTAGAACACCTTGTATAATACTATAAGTTAAAATTCCATTATCATTTTGGTGAAAAGAAATGAATCTACACTATCTGTTATAGAGTTAAATAGTTTGAAAAAAATACCTAATCCACAGGTTTTATGACATTCTGATTTTTCAAAAATTATAATTATAAATCATATGTGTAAATACATATATATAAGTTAATTAATCTAATTCTACAAAGATAATTCTAGGTAATGTACCAAGAACCTCTATTAGTAATTATTTATAATTCTAATACTTAATAAAATTAAACATTCTCTTTTCCAATTAACTGTACACTCTGCAAGAAGATACCATCTTCTAACCTCATCATATTCTGCGTTCTGATTATAATTATGATTGCCTTTTAATTACCAAGAGCACCATATAGGTCTACTGCTACTTTTGAAGGTGAAGATAAGTGAAGATGATTATAAAATCATAATGAATAAGATCTATTTCGTTTTATGTTCTTTGGGTTAGTCTTTCCTTGAGATGGTTAATGAGAGAGAAACATGGAAAAAATGCCCAATAAATGTTAGCTAATGCTATTGTCAATGTTATTGTCACTAAATAAATTTGTTAAGGTAGTTCATGTTAAAGCCAATATTAAATACAAAAAGATTCAAGAATAATATATATGCTGTGGATTGTACACTATTTTTAATTATATTCTAATTACAAAATTATATTGTTATATAGTTTGTATTCCTATCTGAATTATATGAAAATTATATAGATATAAATATAGATGATATAGACACAGATATTGATATATGTCCTAGGTATGAGTCTCTTTTAATTAATATTACTGATGAGGTGATAGCCCTTTCAATCTGTACAATCAGGTAGGCTCACAATGGTGTTCTTCAATTAGTTCTGGGGTTTTCTGTTTGGTTGTTCGGGTTTTTTGAGACAGGGTCTCACCCTGTTTCCCAGGCTAGAGTGCAGTGGTGTCATCATGCTTACTACAACCTCAAGCTCCTGGGCTCAGGCAACCTTCCTGCCTCAGCCTCCCGAACAGCTGGGACTACAGGTAATTACCACCACACCTGGCTAATTTTTCTACTTTTTGTAGAGATGGAGACTGCTTATGTTGCTCAGGCTGGTCTCAAACTCAGCCTCAAGTAATCCTCCTACCTCAGCTTCCCAAAGTGCTAGGATTACAGATGTGAGCCTCTACATCTGACCTTCAATTAGTTCTTTTTTTTTAATTTTCATTTTGATCTCATTTCTTTGAAGGAGGAAACTAACATTTTAAAGCTATATCTCTGTTCTATGCCCTCCCTCATTCTCATCTCCCTCATCTTTTTCAGTGTGTTGCAAGGACCCAGATGATGTGGTACCAGTTGGCCAAAGAAGAGCCTGGTGTTGGTGCATGTGCCTTGGACTAGCATTTATGCTTGCGGGGTGTCATTCTAGGAGGAGCATACCTGTACAAATCTTTCGCACTTCAACCAGATGACGTGTACTACTGTGGAATAAAGTACATCAAAGATAATGTCATCTTAAATGAGCCTTCTGCAGATGCCCCAGCTGTGCGCTACCAGACAATTGAAGAAAATATTAAGATCTTAGTTGTCTGAATCCTAGAAGATCTAACAATACCCTGACTTTACATACTAATTTTTCAAATTTTTTACACTGTCAATCTTACTCTGTTCTGGATCTAACAAGTATTTTAATCTGCTCTTTTGTTTGTCATTTGTTTGTTCCCATCAAATTTCCTTTTTTCTCATCAAACTCCCTTTGCATTCATTTCACTATCTTCCTTTCACCCTGTCGCCATTATTCATGACCTTCAGCTCCTTCATGAAGACCATATCTTCCTACTTTCTGCTGAGGAAGTAAAACATTGGTTCAAAATTCTCTCCTGGTCACTATAATAAATTCTATTCAGAAAAGTCGTTCTTCTCTTCTTCTGAGGTCTCAGGACAAGCTTCCTTTCCCTCATGCGGAAGCATTATTTTATTTCACAGATTCATGGTTGTTTATTTCTTTTTATTTACTGTCATCTAACTCTGACAGACCTATCCAGACACTGTGCTTGTCAAAAGATTCTGTGGCAAAGTATGTCCCTTCTCCATACTACTCATAAGGATGCTGGTGTAGTATCTTCTTCAGACCTAGGCCTCAGTGGCATTTGTAGCTGGAATTGATCTAAGGTAGGTTTGCTGGACCCAAGGTAAGAACTTTCTGTAATATCAATGTCTGGCTCTCTTTAAAAAGGAAGCAAAGGAATATAGGAAAGAATAGAGAGTAGCCAAGATGTACTACTAGCATACAAAAAGTAGTATCAAAAAGTAGGAGGGCTCAATATACTAATAGTTTCCAAAAAATGGTGCAGTAGAAAATTCGACTGCTTTCTGAACGGCACAAACTCAGGATCTCTCTGTCAAAGGACATTCAGTCAGGTGGAACCATGCGGCTTCCTGTCCTTTTAGGGAACTGCTCTCCATCATTAGAAAAAGCACTTATTTTTTTGTTATTGTTCTTCTCCTCCACCCTATTCCACTGCAATTATATTCTTCTTACTTTAATTAGAGCTGTCAGTTTAGTTCCAATGTCACTCAGTTTCTATGTTTCTGGGTCCACAGGATAATTTTTTTGGTAAAATGGGAGAGGCCATGTCAAGGGCTGCCAGCCTGACACCTTTTTAAAGGAAAAAGCTTAGTCAGAATTTTATATGATTTTACTTAAACATATTATCCTTTCTTTAACCTTATTACGTGTATCCAAGTAACAGATAAAAATAAGTGAGATCAATATATTTGTGTTTGAGGGTTTGTTTGGTTCCTTATTTTATTTTTCTTTACTTGCTTTTGCTGCTAGCCTGTTTTAAACAACTTAATTCTATGTTATGAATTGACTACTCTAGTTAAAAATAGTTAAAATTAGTTAAAAATAAGCTAGTGTTATTACTATTTCCACCTAGTTAAATATTTTCTATTTTCTCAAATGGTATTTTTGAATGTTAGAGTTCCAAAATGCTGAAACTGAGAACTCACTATGTATATTTTCTCTCTCTCTCTCTCTCTCTCTCTATATATATATATATATATATATATATATATATTTTATGGAGGTGCCTGGTCTGGCTAAGGGAGCTATCACTTCGATTCTTAATAGTAATGTATATCTCCCTTTGATGTTTGTGTGGATTTGAAGAATGCAATGGCCTTTCAGGTGATTGTCCTAGGAGATCTGGCTTCCCACTAGGAAAAAGAAAGATTTTATTCAGTGTAAGTAGGGTAGAATGTAAACTGAGGTGGGAAATTATACTAGGCTTTCTTGCTAACAGAATTTTAGGATTATGAATTTAGAAGATGTGACTAGTTCTACTTCCATTCCTAGAACCTACTACATAGTAAGCATACAATTTTTATGTTATTTCATGAATGAATTATTTAATCTTTAGTCCTTTTTTGACTAAAAGGTTTATAATTGGGGCAAACAAAGACATCAAGCTTTTTATATCTCTTATGTCAGCAGCTGACTGTGGAATGAAGCCGCAGGTAGGAAAATAAAAAAGAAAAGGTAGAAGCTGATTTCATTTTTCTTGCCTGAAAAACAAGAGATCTAAAAGCTAGGTTAAAAGCTCTTTCCAAATAAAGGCAAATGAGGTTGCCCTTGCATCCTAATAAGGTAAACAGGCAATTATCAAGTAATATATTGACAGGAAATAATAACTTTTAACATAGTAGCTATAAAAAGTGCCAGGACACTCTAGCAGAAAAACAAAAAGCAACAACAAGAACAACAAAAAAACTAGAGGTTAAATAAAGAATAATTTGGTAAAGTATATTGTAATTAATAAACAAAATTCAAAGACTTCTGTCTTTTTCACAGTTAATAATAACACTTCTTTGTACGGTTCTTTTCATAAAGCTACAGGACATAGGATATCGCTACTGTTTGTAATGATTATGGATGGAGAAGGCAATCAAATTAAATAAGAATTGGGGGAGAGATGCTCCTCCAAGAGATTTTTAAACCCAAAGCTGTAGCACAGAAGGCAGAAGGTGCAAAAGTCAGCTGAAAGAACTAAAATACATCAAATACATCTTCTAAGGAGTGACAATCCTAAGAACATATAGCTAATCACTAACTGTAAAGCTCACATACACAGAGAATTTTGCAGACGTGTAATAATACTGTCAATAATAATCATGGTTCAAGGAAGATAAATGAAAAGATGTAGGGTCTATTAAAGAAAAGAAAATGGAAAAGGGATGAATTCTAAGGAGAAAATTGTTTTAAAGGTCACTAAATTCTGCCATTGTAGTGGAAGAAGGAAGATGAGATTACAAAGTTTTAGTTTTAAATATATTTGCAAAGTGGACTAAGAGTGGAAAAAGTCCATTATCCCTTGCTTCTCTGGTGAGTTATAAACCAAGGTCCCTGAGGCACCATTAACACATGAATCACAGAGGTTCAAATAAACTCAGATGCCCAATTTAGGTACATTAAAAATACCTACTGGCGGGAAAAAGGAAGCCGGGAGAATAAGACTGAAGACTAAATCTAACTGTTTTAATGTTCAAACTATAGAAGTTTAGGGGCTACTCCACGCACATTTTTATGCATAGGTATACATATTAAACATATATATACATATGCTTTCCCCACTAAATTTAATGTATCAGTAGAATTCTCAATAGTCTTTCTTTTCATTCATTAGAACCGTATCATATCTAATCTTCGTGGAGGCAAGAGATATTCAGTCACTGAAAAGAGACTGACTTTGGGAATCTTTTTTTCCTGCTAAGAATATAAAATAAGCACACTTATTATCAGGACTATATCAATAAAATTGTGTATACCACTTTCATGGAAGTACTTAAACCACTGAAGAAATCTGCTATGTGGACAGGACACAGATTCACAACCCAAATAATAAAAGATTATTTGCATAAATCCTTTATTCTTTTTCCAATTTAATTCGATTTTTAGCATTTTCCTTAAAGAGACAATTCAGTAAATAATTTGTTCTTCAACACATCTGTCTGGCTGAGAGGAGAGAAAGCAATACAGATTAACCTATCATGTCGCCAGATGAACGGGCTCCTTCAATAAAAAACCTCTTTTAAAATTAATGACCTGCTGCAGCATGTTGAGTGCTCAGGAAAGGAAATATTTATGGTTTTTCTCCTAACTTCTGACCCTTGAAATTAAAAGCACTTTCTCCACCTCCTCGGTTCCAGTTAACCCGTAGGAAAAATGTCTCTCTTTATGGCAGAGAGAAATTTTTATGATACCCAGAGATACGGCTATATAGATAAGTGAGCCAATAGACAGCTTCCCCCAAAGCCTGCCTCCCAACGGTGAGAAAAAGCGCAGAATGCCTTGGGACAGAGGGTCACTGGATTTTGCTTCACCCATTAGTCCCCAAGCATGAGAAGGTGGTACCTTCCAGCATGACACTGAAACGCCTAGAGAGTTGTGCAGGTTACCCAATGGGCCTCCGTAGTTAACTAACCTGAAGGCTCGGGTATGCCCAGGATCCTGGCCCAGGTATAAACCCAGATTCCAGCAGTAGCCACCAGATAATCAGGCTTCCTGGATATTCTGCCGAACAAAGATGGTTTCAAGCTACTTCAGATTTCAAGGAGAAAAAGACCCTGTCTGTTCTTACTTCTTAGCTTCAAGACAGCAAAGCAGACTCTAAAATTTTAGGACTCTGGTCATAAATAATAATGGTGATAATTATGTATTAATATGACATATAATATACATTATATGTAACATACAATACTATAATACATAACTATAAATATCACCTTTGTTATGAAAAATAGGAAAGGGACGGTGCACTTGAGAGAAAGCGGTGTTTCAAAAAAAAATGTTCACAATCTTTTTTAAAATTTTGATATTTTTGAGGTTAGATTTTTTTTCTAGAAGGGAATGATCATAAGTTACCTCTCTCTTACATCAAATATAAATATCCCACCTAAAAATGAGACCATAAGCACAAAGACAGGTTATCATACACACTTCATAAAACCCACAAAATATACTTTTTTAATTCCTTCTTGTTAGCTTACTAAATATGGCACATTCAAGGCTGAACTCTTCTCTCTTGATAATTTATTTTCAGAAAGCTAATGCTTTCTAAATATCACAGTTTCAAGGGTTCATTAAAAATTATTGGGGGATTGTTTCTTAATAATGAAATGCAAATGTTAAAAGTGAAGGGAGTGTTAATTACTTGAAAATGTAAAACCATTTGCAGTATTTAAAACAAATTAAGGACACTCTCATTCTAATTATTCCAGGACTGAAGTTAAGTTCTAGTCCTCTATGGTTGCTGTACATATGGCATTACATTAGACATGACACATATGTGAAACATGTTTTCTCTTCTTCCTATTCCACTTATTTTACTATGATGTGAGCCATATGTTTCATTACAAAGGGTGGTATGAAAAGGCTATTGCAAGGGAGAAAAACTCTTGATTCAGATTTCAGTAATACAGAAAGGCCTCTTCATTAAAAACACATTGTTTTGCTTCAAGGCATTTACCTTATGTTCCTAGTAATACCCTGACAGTTTAGAGATTAAAAACATCTGGAATTTAGGCAATAAGATTTTAGGGATCATGGGTCTGACACTAAAAATATAGACCATTATGGAATACTCCAAATAATGGGCTATCTGCTGGAGGTGAGGATTATGTGATGAATAAATTAATGTATATAATCATTTAATGATTACACATCTAATGATTGGGTGTGAAGGTACATAGGTTCAAATTTGGGGTGCCAATATCCTCTTCTATTTATAGTTATAAAAACTAGGCAACCTCTAAGATATTGTTAGGCTACCATATTAATTTTAAAAATTTATTTTAGCTGCATGGTTACAATAAAATTATTACCTAGCTTCCTTTCAGGGCCAGGAGTGAAATAAAAATGCTCTTTGGGCTAGAATTATGAATTTTGCCATTGCTAAATGCCAAATATGGTTTAAACACATGTGCGGTGGTTCAAGATACATCCACAAAGCATTTGATATTCTTCCACTCAAGAGGTGAAACATAATTCCACTCCTCTTGAATGTGGATTGGACTTCATGACTGCTTTCAACAAACAAATTATGCCAGAGGTGATGTAAAGACACTTACAAAATAAAGTTACATAAAATCAGTGACTTTCAACTTGGTTGTATTCTCTCTTTCTCTCTCTGCAGTCTCTCTGGGGGAAGCCAGCTTCCATGTTCTGAAGACATTCAGGCAGTCTATGAAGAGCTCCTCATAGTGAGGATCCAAGGCCTGCCAGCAATCATGTGAGTGGTTTATTTATTCATTTATTTATTTTTTTGAGACAGAGTCTCACTTTGTTGCCTGGGCTAGAGTGCCATGGTGTCAGCCTAGCTCACAGCAACCTCAAACTCCTGGGCTCAAGTGATCCTTCTGCCTCAGCCTCCCAAGTAGCTGGGACTACAGGCATGTGCCACCATGCCTGGCTAATTTTTTCTATATATTTTCAGTTGGCCAATTAATTTCATTCTATTTTTAGTAGAGATGGGGGTCTCGCTCCTGCTCAGGCTGGTTTCAAACTCCTGACCTTGAGCGATCCTCCTGCCTCGGCCTCACAGAGTGCTAGGATTACAGGCGTGAGCCACCACACCCAGCCCACGTGAGTGGTTTAGAAGTGAATATTATCAGTCCTGCCAGCGGCGATGTGAGCGAGTCTAAAAGCTGATATTCCTCCAGTCAAGCCTTGACATGACTGAAGCTATGACCAACATTGTGACTGCAACCTTACAACAGATCCTAAGCTGGAACTACCCAATTAAGCGACTTCTATATTCCTAACACACAGAAACTGTGAGAGAAGAAATGCTGTTTTAAGTTGTTAAACTTGGGATAATTTGTTACACAGTAGTAGCTAACTAGTACAACATTTAATAGGAATACACTGTGGTGGGGCAACGGAAGGGCCAGAGAATGAGTCCTAGTCTCCAAAGCCAGGATTAGGACTTTTCAGTTATATGATATTAGATATGGTAACACAACACCTCTGGGCCTCATTTCTTCATTTATACAACAAAGATCTTAATGAAAAAAGTTTGTAAGACTCCTCCAGCCATGTAAAGGCAGACTCTAAAGATAAAAAGAGGCATCTGTAACCTTGATGTACGAAAAGATGACCATTGGAACAGCTCAGCTTTGCAGGCTGCCTTCATGGCCTACTGGTGGAAAAAAAGCTGGATAGTCTTGGTGCTGCCCATACCAAGAGTTTTTTTACTGGGTGGTAAATGTAGGCAGAAAATATACAGTGTATCTTCAAATAACATCATTTTGTTCACCATTGTTTCATTTACCGTTGATGAGAAAATGGGCCAGGGCCAGGGCCAAGGCCACTGTCTGTATGGAGACTACACATCCTCCCCAAATCTGTGCTGGTTTTCTCTGGGTATTCTAGTTTCCTGCCCATCCTACAGATGCTCACATGAGATGAATCGCCATGTCTACATGGACCAAGTGTGAGTGAGTGTGGGTGTGTGTGTGAGTGCGCCCTGCAATGGGATGATGTCTGTCCAGTGTCAGTTCCTGCCTGGTGCCCTGGGCTGCTGAGATGGGCTCCAGCCACCCACGACCCTGAATTGGAATAAGTATATAAGAAAATGAATGAATGAAAACAAACTATTGTCAAATAAAAAATGCATAAAGTCTATCATAATCATACAAATGCACATCAAACGATGCCATATGAAAGGTCTTAGCAAGCCCACTGTACTTGTGAATTGCGTGGAGGTAGGAGGTGCTCCTGACAATTTTCATTTTGTAAATACTTATTCCTTAATTTAACCCGCCACCACTACAAAAGTAAGATTGGGTAAATAATCTTACTTGTTTTTATTAATCTTTCTTAAATGTATGTATAGCTCACATTTGTTTCAATGTTTAATATTAGAAGTGTTTGGGTCTTTATTTAGAAGTCTGTGATGTTCTTGTGACCAGAAATACACTGTAGGAATTAACTCTTGTTTATATCAATTAGCCTTTGGTAAAATTGATTTCATTGGTTTTGCTTAAGGTCCCAGTTTTCAAGCATATGTGGATGATGTTAATCGAGGACTTACTGTACATGGTTTCTTTAAACTCTGATATGCTATATTTCTAACTCTATCTTTAAGAAAAAAGGAAGGAGATGATGCCCTAAATCAAACAAAACCAAAACAACCAACCATGCATGAAAAGATTTAGGTAAAATATTTCCTTATATTTTTCCAACTAGTACTTTCCCTTATAGGACTCTACTCACAGATAATTTACATAGGAACTCAAAGATACATGTACATTTATTGCAGCAATTTTATTTGTAATGGCAAAAATTAGAAAATATCTCAATAGCCATTAGTGAGAGTATGCTGTAGGTATAGTTGTGACAGGGTGGTCATGATTTATCTTAAATGAAAAAAACAAATTGTAAAAGCTTTGTTAGGAATTTCAAGCCTAATCACATATTAGAATCACCACAGAGTTTTAGAAGAATTTTGTTGTTGTTTAATTCTGATGCTCAGGCCATGCTCCAGGCTAATTAAATCAGAATTTCTGAAGGTGAAACTCAGGCATTAATATATTTCTAAAGCTTACCCGGTGATTCCAATGTATAGCCCAAACTGAGAACCACTCATAGTATGGCCTCATTTGAATTACTGAAAAAAGAAAAAAAAGCCTACCGTTGTGTATATACTTGCCTATGTATAGAAAAAGATTCAAAAGCAAACATATTAACTAAAGATAGTGAGGATTTGTATAAAAAGGAAATTTTACTCCTTAAAATTTTTTACAACTGATGTATATTGCTACTATAACTTAAAAGATCAAGAGAAAAAAAAAATATTTCAAAAAACTTCCCAAATTGCTATACGGTCTGGAGGAATAAAGACAGTTATTACTATTCGGCCTCAATTTGTATCTTTAAAAGTCATTAAAACTTTAGCTACAGAATGACAAACATGCAGTTAAAAAGTTAACTAAACAGCTGTTTATTTAACACTACAGAAAACTAGCATTGTCACTGATTTCTTTTCCTTAATTTGTTTTTCCCCTAATAATGATGACGTGAAGCTATAATCTAAAACCCTTCCTTGGAAGAAAAAGAAAATAAAACAGGTATAGAACTTAGAATCTGGAATGGATATTAGAGATAAAGTCATCTAGCTCTTCTTTTAAGATGTAAGAAAACTGACACTACCTGAATAAAACAGTTGTTAAGTAGTTTGCAAGGGACTAATACATTGACTTATTAATAATAGTTTAATACTGTTCTTACTATATAAGAATGCTATATAATAATGATGTATGAGCTGTGTTTCAAGGCTGTTTGTGTACATGGCAAAGAGGCACAGGGGGGGTGTTTGTCCAAAAGCAACTCATCTAATTCATTGTGTTAGCATAATGCCAACTTTCATCAATGATTTATGAGTCACCCAACGAAAATATATTATGTAAGAGCTGAAATATTTTTATATATTTAAATGTCCAACATCAAGGGAAACTAATAAAAATGACAAATGGTTTATATTATAATGTTTACTATGCATTGTATTAGGAAACATTCCTTTGTCTAATATTTGTTTGAGTTCATTCAGGTTTTCTTTATTTACTCTTCTACTATTTATAGGCCTTTGTTTAGCTTCTTCACAATGCTACAGTTTTGTAAATAGTAGTACTGAGAACTAAATGAAAACTGCAAAAGCGTAATTGCAACTGCATGAGGATGTTAGGCACTCCGAGTTTTAACCTGAGAGTGTTTTGAATGAATAGCATCATCAATCAATATTTATTGAACATCCACAGGGTACATGATTTGGCCCAGGCAGTCGACAATAAAGGCATTTGTATTCATAGTAGAGTGGATTTTCCTTCTTGAAAGTGGTGGAAAACTGCCAAACACCTAATGTGATAGATAAAAAAAAAAAAAAAAATGTGTCCCCCACCACTCATTTAAATATCAATTGTAGTAAAATAGGTTTCCTTCTAAAAATTAGCCTTCAGTGTAAAAATGAAATGGCTCTACTGTGAGAATACTATTTTCTTCAATAGTTTTCCACCCTTAGAAAAGTTTATTGCTTTCTTTTTCAAAAAAAGAAAAAAAGGAATTTTTTTCTTGTAAATCATTCAAATTCATTTTTTTTATATATTTGAAAAAATATACATAGAAATCTGACCATACTTCCCCACTTCCAATGCAAGGATGCCAGTAATGGCACGCTGGTGGATATCCAAAGGGTTATAAAAAAGGGGGAGGGGCATTCAGATAAATAGAATGCAAAATATGAATGTGCTAAGATAGCTATGATTAAAAACAGTTTGCTTCCAAGTACCTTCTCAATTTGGTATGATAGTGTAATACGGGAAAGAAGATAAAATGTCTATTCTAACCCATCAAAAGAATTAGAAAAAAAAGGAGAGAATCTCTTCAAAGAATGAAGAAATATGTGCTATGAGCTTTGTCTATTTTTTATTCAAGGGCAATTCATTTTTCTATCATAAAATATGATCTTTCTGAACTATGATTATTAGAAACTGGTGCTGTTAGTCCCTCATTCTGAGAAACTGAGAAGCTTTCACTAAATGTAAAATCTTATACTTTAGACCAAACTCAGAGAAAATCCAAAAAGAGAGCTATTTGATACTTGGTTAATCTTTTTTTATTGAATATTTTTATGAAAATATATATTGTACCTTTTAAATATTATGTGTTCCACTGATTATTTTGTAGTCTTTGCCTAAAAATGCTCATGTATTAATAGGCAAAAACTAAATATACAAACTCAATTGAGAGGCAAAACACAACAGAAACTTGAAAAATTTAAGATTTAGCCAGCATTCACTGAATAAAAATTCCATTGCACACTTCCTTTGATAACAATCTTTATTTTTTATCTAAAACGCTTTCCATTCCAACTAAATACACTGATTCATATAATCTCTTTTTATCAATATTTTCCTAGTTATCAAAGAAATTTTTTTCACATTACAGAGGAAAAGTAGGAGTGTGTGTGTGTGTGTGTGTGAATACACACTAAAGACCATCACTGTACTTTTTGAAATTTTTGGAATTTAGAATCAAGGAAAGTATTTTATTATTTAATATATTAACTAGCAGTGCTTTACCTGTTACAGTAAAACATAAAATCTATCTTTTTCCACCAGTGACAGGTAACAGGTTTAAGTCAGAGTGGTAAAGTGACACATGGACTTAAAATAAGTATTCAGTGGGAGCTAAAGACCTTATAAATTTCCAATATAAAACTTGCCTTTGATTTGTCACTTGAAGAACTGTGGGGTGGGGATAGGGACTACATGTTTGTTTTATGAAATAAATAAAATTACTCAAAGTTCCAAAGTTCAAAAGAAAAAAAAACGAATATGTAGAGAATAATTATGAGAGAACATTGTCCTCATTCAATAACAGGATTCAAACCTTATTTTAGAAGAGCAAACTCATAGCCAAAGTTGTGTTTGGCTAAAAAAAAAATGCCAATCTAGACGTCAGTCATTTCCTAACATCACCTCATAAACCAGCCCAACCCAGAGTACCTCATTCAGAACACCAGGAACTCAGTTCACGAAAACAATCAAAGCTGGATCATAATAAACCAAATAAATGGGCTGTTCTAAATAGTGCTTTATCAACTAATCAATATTAGAAAATATCAGACTGTAAAAATTATATGGGAGGCCTTGGCGGGAGGCTCACCTGAGGCCAGGAGTTTGAGACCAGCCTGGGCAAAATAGCAAGATCCTGTCTCTATTAAAAAATAAATAAATAAATAAAAATAATAATTATTTTTTTTTAAAAAGGAATTACTAACCACTAAAAAAATACTACTCATTTCTTCCCAGAAAAAGGAAAAAACCACACAGAATTTGATGCCAGAATTCTCGTTTTAAGTTTTTTTCTTACTGTTTCTTTTTTGTATAGTTTATATTGTTATGGTTTCAACTTCACTAATCTTTTCTTCTGTTAACTTTTTCTTCTATCTTGTCAGCTATTTGTTAACTCATCCTGTCTATTTTTCATCTCAGACATTGTAGTTTTTATCTCAAGAAACCCAATCTGAGTGTTTTTTTATATGTGCATGTCACTACTTTGTTGAACATAAAGGAATACAGTTAAAAACTTGTTCTAATGTTCTTACCTGCTAACTCTAAGATCTGTGTCAATTCTGAGTCAGTTTCAATTGGTTGATTTTTATTCTCATGCTTTTGGGTATTATTTTTGTTTCTATGCCTGGTAATTTTTTATTGGATGCTAGATACTGTTAATTTTATTTGGGGGGTGTCAGATATTTTTGTGTTCCTATAAATATTCTTGCTTTTTGTTCTGGGATGCAGTTAAGATTCTTAGAAATATTATGATCCCTTCAGGTCTTGTTTTTAAGATTTATTAGTTGCGATCAGCTCAGGGTTTAGTCTAAAGTCTATTTTTCACCCACTTCTGAAGCAGAACACTTCTGAGTATTCTACTGGATGCCCCATGAATTATGGAGCTTTCCTCTCTGATCAGTGGGAGCAGGCACTATTCCCAGCCCTATGCAAACTACAAGGGTGTTTCCTTTCATCCTTTTGAGTAGTTCTTTCCCCAGCCTTGGCTAGTTTCTTCGCAAGCATTTGCTGGTCAGCACTCTTCTGAATACTAGAGAGGGTGCCTCTGTGGATCTCCAGAGTTCTCTCTGAATAGCCATCTGTCCTAGTACTATGTCCCGCAATCTCTAGCTCCCCAGACCCTCAGTCCCACCTCCCCAACTCAAGAAGTCTGCTGGGTTTCAAATGGTTCCCTCTCCCTATACTGCACTCTAGAAACTCTCTCCAGGCAGCAAGCTGGGGCAATCATGGGACTCACTTAGTGGTTTCTCATCACTTGGGGAGCACTATTCTTCATTACCTGATGTTCACTGCTTTAAGGACCATTGTTTCATGTATTTGATCTGTTTTACGGTCCATTTCGGGCAGGAGAATAAATTTTTCCTTATCCCACTTGCTCAAAGCTGAAGTCGAAATTATCTTTTCACAACACAAATCTGCTAATGTAAATCCCCTGCTTAAAACACTTCATTGAATTCCCATCATTAAAATAAATTCCAAGCTCTTTACATTGATTTAGAAATTGACTCCATAATTTAAACTTTGTCTACTCTTCTAGCTAATCTTGTCACTCGCTTACAAGAACCACACTTCAAAATAAAACAATTGCATTTTCAAATATAAAAACTATTCTTTCATTACATTTGCACATGCTGTTCCCTCTATCTGGAACACTCTTCCTTGCCTTGGGTGCTGAGAAAGTCTTATTCATCCATGAATAATCAACACAAAAGCGACATCTCTGTGAAGCCTTCCTTCCATGACACACAGCCAGCCACCTCTCTCTCTCTCCTTCACTCCTACCCAAAGAGTTAGCCTTCCTCAATGCTCAGAGGAACCTGTTAGCCCTACTCTTGTTATGGTATCGGTTACTTTGTACTGTAACTATTTATTTAAACATCTATTTACCCACCTTGGGCAAGGTCCTCAAACTCTCAAGTTTTCTCATTTGTAAAATGAGGATAACACAGGGTGTCAAAAAGGTGGGGCACGTAGGATAAATTTATCTTAACTGGTATGGTAGTTACATTTTCAATTAACATACTCAGTTTGTTTTTCCTCAACTTATGATACCTTTTGTAAAATGGCAGACCTTAAAAGAGATTGGGTCCAATTGCTAATATGAAAAACACATAATAGAAATAGTACAGATAAAATTCTAAAACACAAAAGACCTCGGCACCTTCAGAATGGCAGAAGATTTGAGCCCACAGGGGAGAACTGACAAGATGAAATTGAAGAAATAATAGGGAGCCTTAGAGACTACGTAAAGGATTTTATAATTTAACATAAATGTAACAAAAACACTACACAAGCATAATCAAAATGCATATGAAAAATAATTTTAAAGGGAGAAAATATATTAGAGGTGATCAATAATTCAGCTGTTGATTACACAGATATTTAGTTCTATGGTGGTATAATTTCTATTGGAATTACAGTGAATCTAAAGGGGAAATTGAAGTTCCCACCACCCGGTATTAGGGGTGGGGAACAGATAGGTGCAATCTTTGATAGTGAGTCAAAGCCAAATAATAATCCGCAAGTCTCTACTAGTTGCTATGTCCAGTGATGCCTTAAATGAAGCACTCTAATATCTTTATAATGAACTTTTAATCAATTGACTATATTAGTATTTAAAATACATAGCTCAAAAAAAGTCTCATGCTTCAGAACAAACAGCAGAAGGTGAAGCACAATTTTTAAAAACAACATTTAAGGGAAGAGTCTCTTTTCCAATAGGGTCTACTTAAGCTTTGTTTACTTTCTCAGTAAGAATAAAGGCTCTGGGCAACATTTAATTAAAATGCTCCCTGAGCTTTCATGCTTCCTCAGGCAGTAAGATTGGAAACACGGATATAGTCTCCTTGCTGTGATCTATGAAAGGAACAAGGATGGATAACATTGAACTCCCCACACAACATGTAGAGGAAAGTCATATCCCTGGAAAGACTAATTAAGTGAGATGCCATACGTAACAGATGTGAGATATATGGATGCTTTAGATTGGGGGAGAAAGTTTGGAAAGGCCCCAGCTACATAATCTTTCTGTTATCTCAATTACAAACCACCAATTTCTAAGATCCAATAACCTGTAAAAGTGAAGGATTGTATCAGTGGCATAAACAAATAGCATAGTATTTCACTTAGGCTGGGCAAGTCCCAAATCCTGGGAGTAGGTAAAGTCCATGGAAACTGAATAAGAAAATGCTTAGTATGTTGAAAATTATGAGTTAAAACAAAAAGAGACCAGGCATGGTTATACATGCCTGTAATCCCAGCATTTTGGGAGGCCACGGCAGGAGGATCACTTGAGCCCAGAAGTTCAAGACCAGCCTGGACAACATAGCGAGACCCCATGTATACTAAATAAATTTTAAATTAGCCAGGTGTGGTGCCATGCACCTGTGTGGTCCCAGCTACTCAGGAGGTTGAGGCGGGAAAATCACTTGAGCCCAGGAGTTCAAGACTACAGTGAGCTATGATTGCACCACTGCACTCCCACCTGGGTGACAAAGCGAGACCCCACCTTTAAAAAAAAAAGGAGACGGCTTGGTTTTGTGACATTTGGGTTTTCTTTTGCTTGATTTTTAAAAGTAGACAATAACAAATGTTCACAGAGACCATCGTAGAATTTTCTTCGTTTAAAAACTAGAAAGAATTATATTTCTCAGGATGGAAGAGTGGAACCATGGTATGTTGATTTTGGGACAGTGAAAGGGTGAGATTGGATCTTGCATGAGCCATAAAATTGTACTGAGGCTACACTTGCTATGCGTAAAATGGGATGTTAGCAAAATTAAATGAGATACCACAGAGAATAAGCTTTTAACAAAATAGTGGCGATGACGATGATGATCCAGGGTGCTCTTGTAAGATGATTCTAGCAGCAATATACGTGATAGTCACAAAACAGGGGAGATGAAAGGCAGGGATTCCATTTCTAGATAAATGTTTTAAATTATTAAAATAGGCTTTTATTTTTAAAAAATTTAAGTCCTACCCATTAAATTATCATTTACACTTTCTTGTTAAATTAGTATGTTTAAGAATGAAATTAAAACAGAGGCATTGCCCAACTGGCTAGCAAATTATTGTATTTGCCCTCTTTTATATTTCCTCCTGGGAAAAAACAAGCATTAAAGGGAAAATGACTTCAATGTAGACTAGTAATAATTAACATAACCTTGAAAATAGGTGGCATGCCTCCTTCCTCAAAAGTGTAAAAAAAGATCATTTCGTTGACTTTGTTTTCTGTCAAGAGAAATGTTATGATTCAGGAAAGATTTTAGAGCTAATGTTTTTGTTTTGCAAGATATCTAAAACTGTCCTGAGAATGTGTTTCCCATTTTGAGCAAGTCACATATTAATTTTTATAAGTCAATCCAGCACTTAGCAATCTTAAATAAATGATGCATCTATAAACATCAGTGGTATGAAGGTCAGTGGTAAAAGAGAGATGGTCGTATATTATTATTTTTTTTTTTTTT
>VBSM01003204.1:48755572-48782580 GCA_008086735.1 Cheirogaleus medius | reverse complement strand
TGGGCAATATACATAACAGTAATATTTGTACCCCCACAATATGCTGAAATAAAATAATAAAAAGAAAAAAACCAGAAAAGTCACGTGGAACCAAAATAAATAAATAAATATTACCTAGTATCAAATAGCTAGAAGGAGGATATTGAATGTTCCCAACACAAAGAAATAATAAAGGTTTGAGATGACAGGTATGTTAATTACCCCGATCTGATCACTATACAGTACATGTATCAAAGCATCACCATGCACCCCACGGATATGTACAATTATTATGTGTGAACTAAAAATAAAAATAAATTTTTTAAAAGTTAAAAAAAAAAAAGCTTGAGATAATTTGCCTTTTTATTATATTTTTCAAACACCAGAGTTCCTTCCTTTTTTGATTTATCTTAGGCCTCAAGTCCCGTCTTTAGCCTGGCCAATATTTGTTACATTCCTGATAGCTCAGCCTCATTGGAGAAGTTTTCCTCTCCTTTGGAGAATAGAGTGATAGCGTCTGGGCAGATTACTGACTGCAAATCTGCCTATCACTGAAGCTCAGGCTGCAAGATTCCTGGTCTCCTTTTGCTCCCATCTTGCCCTGGATCCTGGGCCATGACTTCCCAGCTCTGTGTGGCCAACTCTGCTTGGTTAATGAAAGCACCATCTAATGCCGAAAAGATGTTTATTCCATTGTTTACTTGAGCCCTTTCTACTGGAAAAGAGAGAAAATCTGTGCTTATACAGAAGATCAATAATACTGGGGGTGGGGAGCTATGGTGTGTTTCCCATTTGCCCATTCTGTGACCTTGGGTACACATTACTCATCTTCTGTGAGCCTCAGTTTTATCATATAAAAATGGAGACAACACAATACAGAGCTCATAGGGTTGCTCAGTGGATTCAACAAGGTAACACACGGATAGAATTTACCACACTGCATGGCACATGGTAAATGGTATTTTATTATCACCACCAACATGGAAACTACTTTTCAAGAGCAATTCAAAAAGCAACAACATGATTCATTATCACACCTTTACTCTCTGTGTCTGATCCACTCTGCAAAGTAAATGCCAAGGGGAAAGTGGGGGGCGGGGGTCAGAGTCAAGGCCTAGGTCAGGATAAAGATACTAAATAAGAGGAGACTAGTCCCTTTGTACCCAAATGGAAAGGCAATACACTCACATTCCACAAGAGAAGACAACGCATGGCAGATGATAGAGAGAGAGAATGATACACACATTGCGAAGAACTACCGAAAGATCTGTTAACCAAAATACAAAGGGAAGCAACTTTAATTCATTCTCCCTTTTCTGTATATACATTTTCTGGTTCTTTTCTTTTTGGAACCTCTTCTACCATCAACCAAGGCAACCATGGGCCTTCTTCAACACTTCCTTAGGGACTAACACATCTCCTCTCAGTTATCTCTCAGCCCTTCCAACCTCATGTCTTCAGGGCAGATTAGCACACTAACAGGGAAAAAAGTGGGGTCAAAAAGGACCAAAAAATAAAGTATATTCCCAGGATGGAGTCCCAGGATAGAGTTTCCTCCGTAATTTTTTCCCTCCAAATTATCAGGGATAAGTTAAAGCTAGCATTCACCACCAAAGAATGCCCAGTGTATTATTACAACTGCAAGTAAGATCACCAAGGCCCACGTTCTCACTCCCTAAGTCTCTCATCCCTCATCTCTCCCTCATACACACACACAGAGCCAGAGATGCCACTATCTCCTCAGCCATTTCAAGCTTGCCTTTTAATCAGCACAGTAAACAAGCTTCTATGCCTCAGGCTGGTGTTCCACAAACTCAGCCAAATCATGGGGTTTTGTGAATGCTGCAGTCAGCAGGGCCTAAGAAGGCATATTTGCTCACACATTATGTTGATGATTTTCTTTTGTCCTAAGGATATTTCTTGGACAGTGGGTAAGACCAACAAAAGATGCCATTTATCTTGCGAAGATTCTAATTTTCGTTGGATTTTGATTAGCTGTGGTAACCAGGTGAATTGAATAATAATTATTATTACCTACAACTTTCTTTAAATCTTACCACACAATGTAACATCAAAAGCCTAGTGAGGGTAAAGTTAAAGTGTCAAATATTTAAAGTTATAAGCCTCTGGTGCTCCAGTTCTGGGAATAACTGTAAAATAGTTCCCTTCTGGGGAAAAACTAAGAATAGCATCTTCCAAACAAATGGAAATAAAACTACTCTAAATTCACCAGATAGATCATAATTATTGACACAAAATTATAAAGTATAAAACTTGGTATTCAGTAAAAATTCTAGACAATTATTCCACCACACAGGATTAGACCATTTATTCAAGAGGATCTCATTTGATAAATTTAGAGACTGTTAGAAATCCAGCCCTTTTCCCTTGAGAGTAGGTGCAAACATGTAAAAATATTCGGTAAGCATTAATTCTGAGCTCAGCCCTGTGCTAGGCACAGTAGAGAGGATAGGAAAGAATTTAAACATTGTTGCTAGACTCGGGTTTCTATTCTAGTCAGGAGCCTCCTAATGTGGTTTTAGACTAGGTAATGTCCTCCTCAGACACTGAGAGATTAACTTTTGCAACACTGGGAGAAGATGGTCCTGGAAGAGACTAAGAAAAAATGTCCATGACAATTTCTGCCAAGCCAAGGTGCTTTTACTCTCTATACGAGATACCTGAAGCAACCTGTGAGTCAGGCAGACACCTCAGGCTCTCAGACTGTGTCAGTCCATAGAATAAGATACTAGAATCTTAGTTAAGGCCTGACTTTTGAGGCCATAAAATATTGTATCCTCCAAAAGCCTGAGATAAGTAAATAGAAACAAGTTAACTTGTCCTTAAACTCCAGTTTATAACAAGCTCAGAAGTGGCTGGATGCATACCAAGTGCTGAGGTATGTTTGCTTACTGTATCTCCAGTGCTGCTTCTGCACATCACAGACTTCTTATTGATCAGCTGCGGTCGGATATTGTAAGTATAAATTAACCTGCTCCAGTGAAAAATGCCCATGGGAGCTATTATGCTCAGAAAAAAAATCTAGTCTTTAGGTTTAACTGTAATTACAAGTCAAATTCAATTGGAGGATGGGGGATGGGTAGCTCTCGTTTCCCTAGTCATTTTTTATAGTCCCTGTTTAAAAGATTCTGCAGTTTATGACTAGCAAAATGCTTTGCCTCGGTACACCTTCAGATTGAAGGAATGGCACAGGAAACAGAATTTATCATCAGTAGCTGGCAATCCACTGTCAGAAGATGCATTGTTTATCTAAAGAATCTTAAGAGTGAAGGAAGGGGCTGCTCTTTAATTGACTTTGGTGATTCCCCTAGAAGACTTAAACACTGCCTCAGAAGCTGTGGTGTGGTGTCTGTTTTAATCCTTATGAGTTAAAATTATCAATTCTGAGGAAAATACCCTTAGGAGATAAAGGTAGTATGAAAGCAGAGAGATACAGTCAGGAGGCGTACATTCTAGCTGAGGAAATGATATGTCAAAATATTTATCATCAATGAAAGGTAGATTTTTGAAGTGAGAGTACAACTAATTAGTATGGGAAAACAGGGGAAAAAAGCATTACACAAAGCACTAAAATAAAGGAACAAATAGCTAAACTGTACCAGTGTCTAAACTTTTAAAGGTCACATGGAGCACTATGCTAATAGTTTGCAATAATGGACTCCAGGGCAGTGCTTTAATGAAATGAACTCAGAAGCTCTCTGAATCTCAGATTGCGCAGGGAATGTGGGAAGGTCAGGCTGATGAGCAAATGAGGGAAACTATAGTTACATATTACAATGAGCACTCTTTTCCAAAGGTAGTTTAGCGTGTTCTCTATCTTTAAAGTCTTAATAATTTCTGACAAGGTGAAAGGTCCACTTCATTCTAACAGCCTAGCAAGTGGGATTCCAGTAAGTCATCGTGAAAGTACGATGTTTGCAGCAAACATTCTTGTTTTCTTTTCTTTTTTATTTTTTTAATTGATGAATAAAAATTGTATACATATTTACAGTGTACATGATGTTTTAATATATGTATATGTTACAGAATGGCTAAATCAAGCTAATTAACATACCAATTACCTCACATACTAACTTTTTTGTGATGAGAACATTTAAAATGTACTCTTTTAGCAATTTTCAAGTATATAATACATTGTTATTAACTATAGTTGCCATGTTGTACAACAGATCTTCTGACCTTATTCCTCCTAACTGAAATTTTGTATCCTCAATTTATTTTAACAATATGGGTACAACATAGCCAAAACACCCTTTTCAAGGATAAATTATGAAGGGAAACCTCAAACTATCTAAGTGCTGAGACAAGGACCCATGGAAACAGAAATACTTTACACCACTTCTTCATACAAATTTCAATAGTTTAAGTAGTCAGAATATCTCCAATTAAAGAAGCAATGAAATTTTACCTTAAGATAAGTTTCTTCTCTAACCCTTGCACATGTTTCTTCATCCAACTAAATCTTACCCATCACTAAAGACTCAATTTCAGTCTTAAACTCAATAACCCACCACAAGATCAAGCAAAATACAGCCTATCAACACGACTAGAATACCAAACAGCTAATGAAAATAACATCTATGAATTGGAACAAAGAATGGAAATGTTCATAAAGGAATCAATTTTAAAATCAGAAACTAAATAAGTACCTACAAAATGATTGTAATCATGTAAAAAAATACAAAGAATATTTGTACATTGACATTCAGAAGTAAATGCATAATGGCCTAAATAGGACATAATGTGTACTGAGTTCTTTATTTCCTACAAAGGTAAAGACTTTTCTTACTATTAGTAATTTTCTGGATATCTTAAGGTCACTAGTGTTTTCTCCTAAAATTCACCTGAAAAGTATTAAGTTGTTACTGTTTCTTTTGCTATGTGCTAGGCACTGTGCTAGAACTTTATACACACTCTTTCATTTTATCTCCAAGTGACTCTATGGGGTAAGGACTATTTATTACTTAGCCCCTTTTTACAGATAAGAAAACCTAGGCTTGCTGAAGTTGTGTAACTTGCCTAAGGTGACACAGTGGTGGAGGTAGGAATTTAGTCTCACCACACCAGAGCCATTCCAACACACTGCCTCAAGGTGAAGCCCACTGATGCTTGAGGTGACCAATGTTCTGGTTTTTTACATTGTTAAGATGACAAATGGCTCAGTTCCATTTTAATATTGTACTACAGGTCTGATGCCTTGATTATATCATAAGATTTTCAACTGTATTTTATTCCTCTAGAAATTCACAGATAGCGCAGGAGAGCAGGTGAAGAAGACATATTACCCTCCGAAAAAGAAAAATAAAAAACTTGAGAATCAAGACACTCCATATTTATATTACCCCATCACTGCTATACATCCTAATACCTTAAAGTTTTTATTTTACTTGCACGTCCCGCTGCCTTGGTAATTCACAAAAGGGCTGGTGCCTGACCTCTAATGATAATTCGTCATATATCCTAATGCTTTCTTATTGGAGCTGCAAGACAATGAATTAGCAACAAATCCCCCGCTCTTTGCCCCTTCAGCCCTTGGAGTTTAACTCCTCTCACATTACAGTATTTATTGAATTTCCCAGCCAAACGGTGTTCTGCTCCATAAAATTCTGACAAGTGGACTCTGCCAAGCTAATAATGGCTTCATTCTGCTGAAATAAACTTATTTCACTGCGGCAAACAAAACGACATGACCTGGAAAGGTTATTTTTAACTGGGTAATGACTCAGTCTCAACCAAGCATTTCTCTCAAGGTTCCCTGTTTTAAATAAGTTACATTTCTTAAATATAAAGGTATGCTATTATGCATGTTCTTGTCTGTCAATCGCAACAAAGTAAAAACAGGTATTTTCATTGCTTAAGGTGTTTGATTCTAATATTCAATATTAATAACTTGGTCAGCTTTATCAAACTATCCTCCAAGGATCCTCGCATAGAGAAGTCACCCAGAGAACTTGAAAGATAAGATCTCATAAAGAAGCAAAGTTCCTTTTAAGCAGAATCTGGTTTTATTGCATTTTTTTTCTTTTTAATTAAACAGCATCAGAACCTTTCAACTTGGCAAAACTTTCAGAGTGGGCCTCTGAGAAACAGCTCTCTTATCTCATGTTTTTAAAGCATGAATAAATTTTGCAAAGATTAGACTACTTATCAAACAAAGGTATGGCCAGACAAATTTATCTACACTCACATTAGTTAACTTTTCTCCCCCCAGTGTCTTAAGCTCCATACCACAAACGTCTACTACTAAAAAGTTTGAAAAGCAAAAACTCTTAAATATTCCTCTATACTGACCCTATATTCTATAGTTATCATTCAGATCTCTTTATCTTGCACTGCAAGCCCCTTAAAAACAAACAAATGAACAAACAGAAACAACTGCTATGATAAGGTCAAATATTTCTTCCAGTTTCAAATGATCGGGGACTCGGGAGCACCGTTACAACAGCTGGGATCTTGTACCAACATGCTGCACCCTGCCAGCCCTGCCTTCGGAGACTAATAAAAGAGAAAACCCTTGACAGCTAACAGCTGGGCTCCTTATGAAGCTGTTCAATAGGAACAACAAGGCCTCCCACGGCCCACCAAAACTCAGGGCTGGGTGTACAGACACACAAATGCACAAGAAAAGAAATTTGGTAAGAGGGAGGACATATTCAAAAGAAACTAAAATGAGGAGATGACAATGAATAACAAGGAAAAAAAAATGGCTAATCAATGAAAGAGAAACCGTTTCCCATTCAAATCTGTCATAACTACTAACAATGTAGGAATTTCAGGGATGACCGTATTGTAACTTTCATTAGCACGAAAGGAATCATGCACGGGTTTTAATATGGCTGGGGTTGCTGATTTATATTACACACTCTTAGCTACAAATGAAAGAGAACGAGAACCTTTCACTAAATTCATGTAGTGATGGGTCTGTCCAAACCATGACAATCCTGAATACCCTTCTGATGACCTATAGTTTGTATTCACAATTGCAGTAAAAGGAACTAATCTGAATTGCTTTACCATTGCTTCCTGCCAACTCCTCTGCCTCCATACTAGAGATCTTCATCAGTTGGGCTGTGGCTACCAGCAACAACTCCCCCAGTCAAAGCCATGCCACAGAATTACTGTCAACTGGCTTAATGAACAAAGTGCATAACATAAAACCACACTGTAGCCGTATAAAGCTATGGAGGATAAACAAGGGGTGGTTATGCTGGGCACCGAGTAAAATTATCTATAATGCTTTCAAGTTCAGTAATTTAAGGAAAAGCTTCAAACTCGGTTTAATTGAGGTTATAGTCAATATAAGGACAATACAAAAAACAGAAACTAGAAAAAGCATACGGAACACAAAAACTCTCCAGCAATGTATTATAAGTTGTTTTTTTTTTAATTTCTATACCTACTAGTGAGGAAATGAGAGCTATTAAATATTTTTTCCTAAATAATATGTGTACTTTAGATTATACAATAGAGTCATTTCTAATTGCTACAAATGGATAATGAACACCAGACAGGCAGAGTCTGAGAAGCCTCTTATTGTGTAGTGTGCATGTGGGTGTATCTCATATACATCGTTCACTGCTAGAGGCAATTGAGATACTGACCCAGAATGTGAAAAAAAATGGGAGTAGGAGCAGGAATTTAGCATTACTATGGCAAATGACCACGGCATCATTCATAAATTAAGGATTCAGAGATAATTGTACTGGTTCCTGTTTTAAGTATGAGTTGACTTTTGTTAAATAGTCAACATTGAATTTATTTTTTAAAAATTTCTATAAATTCACCTTAAAACAATTATTGTAGTGTGTCTAGTACTGTGGTCATTTCTATTTTTGCAGATCTTAGGCACTACTTGAGATTTGTTCAGACAGATAAAAAAAGGAAAGTTTGGAGTTCTGTACCTGAATCCCCAGGGGAAAAAAGTGGATGTATTCTCATTAGCAACTAAAAAGTGATTGCCACTGTTTGAATCCACTATCTATATTCAGTTTATCCACCTAAAAAAATGTTTATTTCAACTGTGGTACCAAGGTTTCTGCTGCGGGGATATAAAGCACGGTGAGAAAACTATTTTAAATGGCCCAGAACTTACACATTTCTATAGCTATTGTATCCTCTGCCATAGTTACCTTGGGAAGCGAGAGACTTGTGTTATTTAATTGTTTGGCTAACAATTCAACACTCCACTCAGCTTCTAATTTCTCTCCTTAATCAAGAGCAATATGGAGTCAAAGCTGCTTTAATATCATTTCTCCAATATTAGAAATGGGTGCTAACCCCCTAAACATCCTGCATTTCCTTACCTATTAAATATGTTGATCACATGCTCCCCCACTTTCACCTTTAAAAGTTTTACCTTCTCATTTTATCCCAGTTGACATGTATAATTTGTGCCTTTTCCTAGTCTATTAATATGTAAAACAGGGGTATACACAGTAATGTATATGGTTTTAAAAAATGAGGTTGAACAAAGCCTACATCCATCTAAAAATGTCTCCATCCTCATAGAAAGGTATGGAAAATATCTCAAATTGAGGAGGTTAGCGAAGAGGAGCAGAAAAGAGAAGAATGGAGGGGAGTGGTATGGCAGTGACAGGGGGTAGGGAAGGAGACAGGACAGGAGTGAGAGAGAGGTACCTACTAGATCCTCATAAGGAAAGGAATGTGTCTTTCCCTAAATCTCTGCAAGTATTTCTAGCGACTCTGTCCTTTGTGGCATGACTGCCGCTGTACCCTGGCACATGCTATGTCAACCCCCAGTCACCTCCCAACCAAACGGCCAATAAACTCGGTTGTAAGTTCACCCTCTAGAAAGGAAGCATTTTTCACCCCAGCTATAACATTTTTTTCTTTCTAAATCTTTTTTAACCCTATCTACAAATGCCATTTACATTTAAAACTTGCTTTTTGCTAACTTCGAGAAGTAAATGAATCCAGTTCAGTTACTATCTGTTGTAAATGAAAATGTTTCCTTATATCGAAATAAGACAGATTTTTTTTTCTTGATAACAGGATGTAACAGAAACATTCTGTGCTTGATCACATCTGTGATTCAGCATTCAAAATTCATTTAGGACAACTAAATTAACAAAAGCAAAAAGGGGCTATGAGTAGCCATGGTTATGATGGAAAAAAATAGTCAAGTATCTTTTGGTTCATATAAGATGATATTCTTGAACTCAGCATAAAAATATTTTCCTTAAAATCAACAAAAGAAAAATTATGATGGAGAAGTGTCAGAACAAACACCTACACGGATGACATTTCTCCTCATACAAATTAGCTATAATTGTTTTCAAATGCAAAGTCAAATTTAAAGTATTAGGAGAAACAGCCTGAGTTGATCCTATTGCTTCAAATCCACCTTTGAAGAACAGAATTTATATAGTGAACAATTATTTAATAAGAAACGGATGCAACATACAGTACAGCTTTGGAAGTTTATGGAAATTCTAATACAGTGCAGGTAAAATGTGTCACATATTATGATGTTCTTATATCACCAATTTAATGTTTATTGGACTGCATAACATCATATTACCTTTCATAAAAATAACTTTATTTAGCTATATATGCATCACAGTTCCCAGCTAAAACAGACACAGAACTGAGTCATTTCAATTACTGTAAGCAGCAGTACTGTAAGAGGCTACTGAGAGGCCTGGCACTAGAGAAAGTCAATTTGCTGCCTGAAGAATGACAGGGAAGGCTTCACCCAGATGCTGTTTTAGGGGCAGACCTCAAACAGAGGTTATATGGGTAAAAGCACATGGAAACACAAATATATCATATGTGATGCTTCTACCGATGAACTGTTTTTCTAGCATTTGGTCCCTAAGCTGTTCTCTTCTCATCAGCGACATTTTGCAGCAGAAGCTGCCATAGGTGACTGGCACAGAGGCAGTCACTTGACCCAAAATATGTCAACAAAAATTTGGGACATAAATGGACACAGACTACCTACCATAGTTGTATATGTGATATGTAAAGTTCACGAACTGTTAGTAACCATAATTCCCATTAACCTGCTCTGTAGAGAAACAGACACGAACTGATGTGCACACGGCAGTAGAATTCCAATCTATTCCTAAGGAAATGTCCCTGACTTAAGGTTCTATGAGACAGATAATCACTCCTGTCTTCTTTGTTATTTCTTTGTTTTTAGCTAGTTTAAGTTTAGAAACTCTTATTTGCAACTTGATTCCATTGGGCATTTAAAAGGTGGTTTAGCAACACTAGAGCAGTTTTTAAAACTGCAGATAGCTTATTATTTGTGGGGCAAAAAAAATAAATTTAATGGGTTATAATCAGAAATGTTTAAAAAAATAGGACGACACAGAATTGACACTGCATAATGGAGGGAAAAAAAAGAGATTCAACCCTCATCTCACACATACACAAAAATCATTTCCAGGTGAACTGAAGACCTAAGTGTGAAAATTATTGATAACACTATTCAGCTTTTAGAAGAGACTATAGAATATCTTTGGATCTGGAGGGTAGAAAAGCATTTCTTAAACAAGACATAAAAAGAACTAACTATAAAGGAAATGATGTAAATTTTACTACATTAAAATTTAAAATAGCCTTTATCCAAAGACAGTATTAAAAGAGTTTTAAAAAAGAAAAGCCACATATGGTGAGAATATTTATGCAATATATGTAACTGACAAAGGAGAGAATCCAGAAATTATAAAGAACTCTTACAAATCATTGAGAAAATGGTGACCATCAAATAGAAAAATGTACAAAAGACTTAAACAGGAACTTCATAAAAGAAGAAATGGAATGGCCAATAAACATATTAATATGAAAATGTACTCAACTCCATTACCAGTGAGAGAAATGCAAAGTAAAACCGCAAGAGATACCACTACACATTAGTCAAACAAATATTAATAAAAATTTAAAAAGTTTGACAGTGCCAAGCATTGGCAAGCATGTGGACTGACAGAGATTCTCAGACATGTAAATGTGTAAAACTTGGAAAACAATGTGACATTAGTCTAATAAGGTTGAGTGTATGCATATCTTAGGATTCAGAATTTGGCTTCTCGGTGTACATCACAGAGATGCTTATGTGCACCAGAATCATGTACAAGAATGCTCAGAGCAGCACTATTCACAAATATCCCAAAGGGAACAGAATACAAATGTCTATCAATAGCAGAATGGATACACTGTGGGATATTCATACAATGGGAATCATACAATGGAAAAGTATATATATCAGTGGGCATGAAACTGTAGATAAATAGATAAATGCAAAAACAAGTATAAATCCCACAAACAAAATGTTGAGCAAAAAAGTCACAAAAAAAGAATTCCTACAATATCATCCCATTTATATAAAGCTCAAAAATAGAAAAAGTATATTGCTTATGGATGCATGTATAGGCAAGAGAACTATGAAGAAAAGCTAGGATGAGATTGCTATACAAACCTGGATAGTAGTTACTTCCAAGAGGATTATGATCCATAAGATAGGCACAAGGAGTTTCTGGGGTGCCTATCCTGGTAGGTACATGGGTGTTCAAGCATTATAAAAATGTGCTCGCTATTTCTACTGCGACAACTCTGGTCCAAGTCGCTATCATTAATTTCCTGTTAGGCCAACAGCCTCCTCACAGGTTTCCCTGACTGCACACTTGCTCCCACCTTGCCCCTGTCTATTATTAAAACAGTTGTGTTGTACAGCTATCTTTTTAAAACTGAAGTCAGGCAGTTCATGTCACTAACTACTTGAAACCCTGCAAGAGCTTCCCTTCTTACTCAAAATAAAAGTTAAAGTGTTTACAATTTTCTGCAAAGCCCATGTGCCTGGCTCCCCTGTTAAATTTCTTTTTTCTCAAACCTGCACCAAACCTCTCTCCCTCCCAACCCCACCCTGCCACCGCCATCTAGCCACACTTCCCTCCTTGCTACTTCCCGCACAAGCCAAGAACATTCCCGACTCTGGGGCCTTTGCTCTGGCCTCTCCCTCTGCATGAAGCGAGCACATCCCCTCAAAACACCTGCTAGTTAATTCTACTTCCTTCCAATCTTGCTCCTCCTTCTTGGTGAGACCTACCCTGACCATCCTCTTTAACACGACAACCTGCCCCTCACACTCACCAGCAATCCTGATTCCCCCATCCTGCTCTGCCTTTTCCTTTTTTCATCACCTTCTAATACACTATATAATTCAGTTTCATTGTTTATTATTTATCATACATTGTCTTCTCACCCAAGAAAATGTAAGCCCCCCCCAAGGGTAGAAATCTTGTCTGTTTTATTCATAGATAACATCTACAAATCTTTATATATAATAGGTGTTCAATAAGTACTTGTTGAGTATATATAACTAAGCATACCTTAGTCAGAACAGAAAACGGACTTCTTAGTGGGAATTGAGGTGAAAAGGTTGCAAACTAGTACATCAGAACGTACAATTTGCACATATGGATAGAGTGGGGGAAAAGAAAAAGAGAAAGGGGTAAAGACAAAAATAAGAAGGCTGTGCTTTATCCTATAGAACTACTCTGTCCAAAGCCATTTAAATTAATTTAAAATTAAAAGTAAAAATTCGGTTCTTCAGCCACATTATCCACATTTCAAGCGCTCAGTAGCCACATGTGGGTTAGCAGCTGATGTCTTAGCACAAATAGAGAACACTTCCATCATTGAAGAAAGTTCTAATGGGCAGTGGTGCTGTATAAAATAAAAAGCTAACACTGTATTTGAAGCTGGCAAAAAACAAGACCACAGCATTGTTTGAAGGCAACTGGAATCTATGGAGAGAGTGAACTAAAGGGAGAAGAAAGGGGGAGCCTCCAGGAGGCCAAATACAAGGAAATTAAAATGGCCAACGGGTCAGAGAGAATTATGACTGTAGTAGGACGTGGGGGGGCAGGGACAGAAGGAAATTAAAGAAATTGCTGAGTTAACATCATCAGGATTTGTGGACTAGACTTGAGAGCTGATAGGAGAGGAAGGAATGAGGGATGCCTGAGGGTATTAACTGGCTAACTAGGTACAAGTGAGGAGAAGCCATTTTTAATAGATGGAAACTAGACAGGTTAAAGGTTCTTCTGACGCACGTGTTTTGACTGAGGGAACAGTTCAAAATGGTCATATCAAAATGCAAACAATGTGTGTTAAGGCCAGGGAATGCCTGTAATGGATGAATGGACCTTCATCTCTTCCCTGCCACGTATCTCAGATATGAGACAGGATGAAGTTCAGGGACTATGTAGGTAAAGAAGCAAGAAATGTGTGAGAATTATCAGGGAATGTGTGGACTTATCTGTTGTAGTCATTTCTTGGGGAGGAGGGAGCTGAAATACTCCATTTTTAGACACATCAAAAATGACCTCTTCAAATAAATGTGTCAAAATAGCATGTTTATGTAGGGGATAGATTGAGGGCATAATATTAATACATTTGGCTTTGGACACATGAATTTGAAGTACTTTTGGCTTCATCTGGTAAATGGTCTCCAGTCACCTATTGTACTGAAGAAACAGAGATTGTTACCTTGATTCTAAAAGTAGGAAGACGTCTCCATAAATTGGATGCCACAAAATGAAATTGAAAGTCATCCATAGGGGAAATGAGTTCCAGAACATAGGCATTAAAAATGATAATAAATGCAGTCACTTTCTAGATTCCAGTTTATACTGAGCCAAGGTCAATGCTTATGGAAATACTAATGGCCATCTGAGTTGTCCTTTCCTAATGGGCGGCAGTGGCGTTTATAATGGAAGTTAGCATTCATTCCCATTTTGGGGAAAGGCAATGAGGGAGTATTGGTGCTAATGATTTAAATCTAGCCCTTTGACTACTGATTTCAATTCATTTGATTTTAATCCCAGCTGAGAAGAAGAGCTCATGATAGCTTTTTTCATTTAATTTTTAAAAATGGGATTATGTATTTTGAGGATATAAGCACCTATTTGTGAGCAAAGTTAACTATTGATAAATAAGAGGAGCAAAAGCAGAGTAAAGCCCTCTAGTCCCTGCTCATAGAGGACATGCTTTCCTTTTTCATACACCCTCTCCCTTTTTTCTTCCTTCTCTCCATTCTCCTCCATTCCTTTCACCCTCTTGTTTTTTTTTTTAGTTTCTGTTTATTATTCCTAAAAAGAAATATAATTCCTTGATCAACCCTCACATGTAGATGCTATTTAATATTTACGAAAGGTTTTCACATTCATCATCTCAGAAGATCTTCACATTTCAAGTGATCAGTAGGAAAAGTGGTACAATGTTCCTGCTACTGATGAGGAAACTTAAGCTCAAGAAGCTAGTGACTCACGTAAGGTCATATAGTATAGTCATTTAGTGGCAAACAGAAGACTCGCATCTGTGGTAGCCAGCCTCGGAGTTGGTCCCCAACTATCCCCACTTTCTACTATGCACATATCTTCTGTTGTCCCCTCCTCATGGTAACAGGGTTGCAGCACCCAATATAATGATGGTATGTCATGTCCGCAATTAAGTTATAAAAGACATGGGAACTTCCATCTTGGGCTCTATCTGCCTTTCTCTGATTAGTCACTTGGGATGCAGCCAGCTACCATGTGAGTGATCCTATGGAGAAACCCAAATGGCAAGGAATTGAGGGTTCCTTGATCCAACCAGAAAGTCAACACATTTCCATCTTGGAAGCAGATCATCCAGCCGCAGTCAAACCTTCAGATGACGCAACCCCACCTAAAATCTTCACTGCAGCTTCATGAGAGACCCTGTACCAGAATCACCCAGCCAAGCTGCTCACAGATTCCTGACCCTCAGAAAAGGTGAGACAATAAATATGTACTGTTTTAAGCTGTTAAGTTTGGGGTAATTTTTTATACAGCAATAAATAACTACGACAATGTGTGTCTTCTCACTCTGAGTCCAGTGTTTTTCCTACATTTTCAAGCTACACTTGCATTCAGAACACAATTTTGTTTGCATAGGTTTGCCAAATATTCACAATATTCTGTAAGGCATCATGTTTTGGGAAAACAGACAAGTTAAGATCAATAACATTTATGCATGCAATGTAAAATAATGCAGATGTTTTATTTGGATATTAGAACAGAAAAAAATTAATACTAAAAGTAAGCAATAAATATATGATGTGTATGTCTAGGCTTGTATTTTTTAGTTCATTTGTAAACCTATGACTTGTCTAAACTCAGTCTTGAGACAGAGGACTATCAAGGGGAGAGGTCTGGCTGGATTTGCTTTTTGCCCAAAGGATCCTAGGAGGAATTACCAAGAACTGAAGAAGTTCTTCAATTCCCTGCAGCACAGCTGTGATATTGATATAGAGTACTAGGAAACTAAGGAAACATCTTACTTCACTGCAGTTGTCACATTATCATGCATTACAGTGCAGCAGCCTGAATCAAAAAGATATGCAAAATTCACCAAGGACAGCAGCAATGCATTTTTTTCCCCTGTATTTGTGGAAAAGCATCAGGAAAAGGAAGGCAAGTATGAATGCGAAAACATCTGCTCCCTAAACTCATTTGAAAAATATCCCTGCAAAAATAAATGTGAATCATCTATAGTGTATAGCAGATGGAAGTACAATATGTTTAACTTAAGGGGAAAAAGAAATGCAGTCGAAGAACCAGAGAGTATGGAAATAAAATAATACTTAAGCCCACTTTATATACTGTTGCCCATTAGGTTACACTCTGGTAAAATGTGTTAAAAAAAAAAAAAAAACACCTTTTATCTGTATCAAACTACTCTGAAAGAATTTCAAATAATTACAGTAGACTCTAATAGCATTTACATTCACAAAAGCCAAATTTGGGGGCAGCAACATAACTTCCCCCTAAAATAAGAAAGAAATTATAGAGTTGTCTTTTGGTTTCAAATTGATTTTTAACTTCCCTGACCTGCCTCACAAAGACTTAACAAGAAAGAACAAATGAAGGAATAAATTATTTTAGATAATAGGCAACAACAATGCAATGGATCAGGATTTGGAGGAAATGACATGTGAACTTATGCTTATGCAAAAAAATCATCAAATAGTCCAAATGCCTTTGAATAAATGGCCAATGACTAACAGTATACAAAGGAACATAAGTCAACTTTTTGTATTGCAGATGAATTATTTTTTGGCCCAACCATAAAACAAAGTTACTTATCTACTCAGCATCTACTTAAGACTCTTGAATTCATAAAGTCCCTTAGCCTGAAGGATGGAACCTTTTTAAATTTTCAGAAGTCATTGAAACATTTCATTAGAATTTCTCAGACATAGCCAAAATGGGAAAACATTAGCACCATTCACAACTGTGCTTATTTTATGTGATAAAATGAAATTGCCTACTTAGGAATTACAGCAAATAAAGTATGATAGAGAATTAATTTCACACTCTAGATAATGTGATCAATACAATGAGTCACTGGACTGACAGATAAAAACTTTAAGATTGTGGAAACTGAATAATAGCAATCAACAATCATTTATTACTATCTCAGCAATATTTTAATCAGAGCCCACATGAGAATAAATTTTAAGGACCTTTCAGTGCAGCCCAAAAAGTTTAGGGCTAGGAAATTATTACAAAATCTGTTTCTTGAAAGGGAAATGCATAAAATCACAAAGTCAAAATTATCTATAGCAATCTCTGATACTGTCACTATGTTACATATAAGTTCTAAAGGAGAGGATTATAACTTAATGTACTCCTATTTTGAAAAATAAGCTCAAGCAAAATATACAGAAAGTATTCACCAAGTTGTATGTTAAAGAAAAATGAAAACGCACTTTTTATCTCATATAGTTAACATGAGGGTGCAAAGTTCCTTTAACTTTGATAAGGAAGCATATCTGAATAAATAAAGTGCCAAATGATAAAATATGATAACAACCAAATGTGCTTTAGGTTTCTGATAAAAACAAATCCAGTTAGGCCTTTTAAAATAATCTACACACTGTTGTTAGTCATAGCAGAAAACTGACCTATAGGTCAATAAATGGTTTATGAACCTACTGGATGAAGGGATAAGAAAGGATGAACAGCTCTTATTAATTTCTAAGATATAAGTAAAATTTTATAATATTTAAATTTCCTGGGGAGATACAGTATATAAAACTGAATAGTATTCTATAATGGGGACTAATGAAGTCCAGTGAAACATTTGACTTTTAACATTAATACAAAATGTTCTTCAGTAGGTTGACAGATATGAGCATGGTCCCAAAAAATTACAATGATCCTCATTTATCAATATTTTAGAGTCAGTATTACACAGCCTAGAATATCAGTCATAAGAGTACTTATGACTATGAAATATAAATTTGGAATTTAACTGTCTCCTCTCACTATCTAATTTTTTTAAAACTCTGTAGATATCTATTGCTTCCTGATTTGGATTACATGAATTTAAAAGCCATAATTTATCACATCAAATCATCTTGTGCCTGGTAATTCATGGCTCTGAAAAAGAATGCAATACCTATTTTATTCATGTAATAGATTTATGTGGGAGACTAAAAACAAAAGCTCTGAGCTTATAGTTGAGAAATTCAAATTTCACTAATCCAGAATTAAAATAACCAGAAATGCTAAATGACCTTAATTTATTTCCTAAAAAATAAAGAATAACAGACACTTTTATTGGCAAACTAGAACATTGCTAGAACTTGAGTTTTCTGAATAAATACAAAATTCAATTCACATTATGTACAGAATATTTTACATGTTAAAATTTTCTTATTCTGGTTTATAGAACTGAATAACCCAAGTAAAATATTTCTGTAATTTCCAAGCTACCACAATGTTAGATTAATGGGAACATTTCATTCTCTTCTCTAACTATTCAGGATAAACTGAAAATTGCTCTAACATGATTTTCCTTAATATTAGTCCCTATTCAAGGGACTTAAAGTACACAAGATTTGTTCATGTTATAAAATAAATTCAAACCAAAAAATGAAGGTAAATCCTAATATGATTGTGTTATGGCCAAGAGATTTACTCCCAGCTCTGCTAACCATAGTTGTAATGTGGAATAATACAGAAACCTCATTTAGTCATGAATTCCAAACTCTTTCATCATCATTTTTGTAAGCTATCAAATAAATGGATTGCTTAATTTTGATTTGTTTATTCTATGCCAACACAGGTCTCAAAAGCAGTGAGACAGCCAAAAAGGAATCTTGATGATATGCAAAAAGGATATCTAAGCTATATGTGATGCAGTTGAAAAAAGTCCTTTCTGCACCACCACACATTAATCAAGGGCACCTCGCCCTTGGGAGCCCTGGCCATGGGATTTCATCTTGCTTGTCAAACATCCACTATTTGGTAAAGACTCTGTGAAACTGTCTTAAATGCAACTACATCTGTGAGGCTCTGTCTCATCCACCAACTTACATGTGATTCTCTCTCACTGATCTCACAGGGTGCAGAGCTGAGACATTTATCCCAGTGTACTTTGTATTACAAATAGTTATGTCTTTGTTTTTGGCTCTCTTCTAGACTATGAGGTCCTTGAGAGGATAATGTGTCTTTCCATATTTGCATTTATTCACTTTAGCATCAAAAACAGTGCAGACTCTCAGAAAATAAATTTAACAGAATCTTTCTTTCAAGAGAAAGGGTAACTTGGCTTACAGCTCTCGAATCCCTAAAGTTGTATAAAATATCTCATGCTGGACTTACATGGAATTCTACCCTTTATACTTTACAGAATGGAATTCTCTCCTTTTTTATTTCATTATGTAATAATTAGAATAGTTTAAATGCCTAAGTATTTATCTATGCATCAAATTTTCCTTTTACTTTTTTTGGTATTTCTTTTGCCAGTGAAGTCTTAAAACTTTAAGTAAAATAACTGAACAACCTGATGATGTAGGGTAAATCCTAGGATCATTAAGTCCAGATAGCTATAATTCTTTCAGAAATATCAAGATAATAATCACTTTCAAAACATTCAAAAGTTTAAATCATACCAAAGTGCCATCCTACCATTCCTTGTACCAAGAATGCAGACAATACTGCTTTCAAATGGGGATTATTTAGAGAATGCAAAAACCAAACAATCCGGAGTTTGCTGGCCTAAGCACAATAAATCAGCAGAGAAGTTCTGATATTTACTAACAGGAAACAGATTATAAATGGAAGATGTTTAAATCTACCAAAATCATTCTGAGTCATCTTTAATAAAGAGTAACTTCCTGTTGCATTCCAAAGCTAGCATAGCAAATCATCTAAAAGCTGTGACTATTTTACACGCCCATTCATTCAACAAATGTTTATTAAGCACCTACTCTATGTTAAGTGTTGATCATAGAGGCTGTAATTCAGCAGTTAATAGAAGAAAGCTGTATCTTCTTGAAGTTGACAGGTAGTTAAATACATTTAATCTTCAATACTGGCTCCGACTAGTGCTTCAGTAATCATACATAAATACAGTTATTTTAGTCACAGATTTCTCATTGATAAAAATTTACAATGAGCTATGAGTCAAAGTATCTAGATTCTATTTTCATTTCTGCAGTTTAAGCGCCTACAAGAAGTCACATAACGACTCAGAGTCTCCGTTACACACAGAAAGGTGGATGAATAAGTCCAACCCTGCCTTCCTTACAGGGTTATTATTAGGATTAATAAAAAGATCCAATAAAATGCTAATGCATTGAGCACATTTATCATACATACGATACTAACTTCACGTGCACTGCTTTATTTAATACTAATTACAGTCCCATGGCATTATAAGATCCCCTTGTTATCTACATGTCGAAGTCCATAGGTATCTATAAGAAACATGCTTTTCAAATTTTTCTGCTTGTTTTAAAATGACTGCATTAATTTATTTGCACATATTGTTAGTGCAAGTAGAATGGCAGAAATCACTTCATAGGTTGTCATCCTTAAAGGCTTCCTCAAGGAACCCTAGTGTAAGTGATGCTAGAATGTGTTTTAGTTTTGTTGTGGTTGGTATGAGAAAGAATTCTTGGAGCTATTTCAAAATTCATTAAAGAAAATTGCCTCTCTTGTCTGTGACTTGGTGAGTTAAAAAAAAAAAAAAATAGAAAGAAAATTGCCTCAGGGTGACCCCTGAGATTCTTTATAGTTTCCCAGCAGGAGGAGACCAGGAATTGTCCAGTTTGGAAGACATAAGAACTAGAAATGTCAGTCCGATAAAAAAGAAAAGAAAGGCATTTGGTTGACAGGCAGTAGGGTGGAGGGAGGAAGTGTTAACTTGCAAACTCTTAATGTCTTTAATTTAGCAAAGATGAAACTTGTGTATATCTCTTCCTAGAAATCAAGCTCAAAGTCTTAGCGACCAACTGAAAACTCCAGCTGCCCTCCCAACTTCTGCCCTCCTCAATAAAGACGGTATAGCACATGCAGCCAGCTTCAATTAACATTTAACCTTTATTCTTTTATGTTTAGATGCACTCAGCAGTGAATATCCGTCACTCTTATTTACTCTCCCAATTCTCCAGAGAAAGCCTCCTTCTTTAATTACACTTTTAATGTTTATTCCCCCCACACACATACACACTTTTTTTTTTTTTTCACCAAGCTGGTATGTGACCCTAGTCAATCCAGGGGAGATTTTTCCCAGACTCAAAGGAAAACAAAATTTTGTTTTTCAAGCAAGGAATCCTTACTTTTCCCCAAGCAAATACCAATAAGTTTCTGTTGGAAATTTAAAATATAGTGTTCTATCAATATTTTTTTAGTGAAGATGGTAAATGAACATTCATATCCATGAGTTTACAAAGTACACAGGCATAGGATGATACTGCCTTTATTTTTCTAGAACATGAATATATGATCAAATAGCAATCATCACTTTATCTTTTTCCCTCCTTCCACATATGTGTGTGTATATATATGCATGTATGCATCATGGATTGCTAAGGACTGCTCAACATCAAAAGGTTTAATTGATTATTTTTTAGCTCATTAAAAAATATATGTATGCATATTTTTAAAATAGTGATTCCTGTTTTACATCATATAAGTCATTTAATTATTTATCTGAAATGGCCAAAATATATTTGTCAGAAGGTGATATTAATAAAAATTGTATGGAAGGATATTATTATATAAATGTATGAACTAGGAACTCTGGTTCAGGCAATTGCTAGCAAAAGCTCCGTAATTGTCCTGAAGGCCACATCAGAAGACCGAGAACAAGTGGTTTGAGAAGGAAAGAGAAGTTTTTTATTATGATTTGCCAGCAAATGAGGAATGGAGACTACTGTCTAAAAAATATCATCGTTCCAATAATAAGCAGAAATATACTGCTTTTAAAGGGAGGCCATTCAGCTTCAGGCAATTGTTGTTTAACTATAGTTTATGATTTTGATGGTCCCACCTCCATCCCATCTCCACCCAAGACAATCCTGTGACCTCCGCCCACCTGGGAGGCCCACCTGGACCTCCAGGACCCCTGCCTGATTCTGCTGGTCTAGGTGGGGCTGGCAGCCATCTCCTGTAGCACAAAAAACAAAAGACATTACCTTTCCCCTCCCAACCACTGGTCTGAGGCAAAGATGCAGGTTTTAGTTCTCAAAAAGGAGTGGAGGATGATTTAATGAGACAGGAAATAATTTTGTCATTTTTTCAGGCCATTTCCTCTGTTACTGTCAATATCTCCCTTCCATATCTATGGGAGGAGGGCTGACTACGCTGTTACTGTCCTGGATTGGAACATTAATGCTGTGAGGCCATAACACAAATATTTAATTTAATCCCTCTGAGCCTTAGTTTCCTTATCTGTAAAGTAGGGGTAAAGATAACTACGCATAGCTTTGCAAGGAATAAACATAATATACATAATGCATAATATCTTGCTTTCAAACAAATATTTGCTGCTTTACCAATTTTTCTCTTGCTCGGGTCACAAGATCATGATGTGGGTAGTTTAGGCACTAACTTTCCAAAAGGTCACAAATGTAAGGATAAATCCAGAAATAAAAATGCACTGAAAGCTATGATTGACTCACATTATAATTATTAGTTCTCAAATCTTAATATATTTAATAAACTTCCTTTGTCTCATACTGATCATTTTGACATCTCTTATGAGAATTAAAAATGGTGTTTGTGTATGTATTTCACTGACTTTAGGAAACTTTTGAGTCATCCTGAGTATATTTATTCACTCTGATGATGTGAAGTAAGGGTCACCTACTAAACCTGGCTCCTAGTGTTACCTTTCACTGTGTCATGTGGCCTGACCTCTCCGGAGTCTCAATTTCCACCCTGAATGGTGTCACTAGAATTTTTTGCACACTATAGCCACTGAAAAACATTTTAAAAGAAAGAAAAAGAAAAAGAAAAAAGGGGAGGGGAGAGAAATTTGAATTGAGATAATTCCCACTTACTTTACTTCTCAAATGAGATAAGGAAAAAGGTTATAAAAATCCTAAAATATTATTTATTACTACTCATCTGAAACTTTTATTCCATTCTGTTGTTAAATTGCTTTCTTGTTATACTCTTATTTATAACTTGGGCTTTTTCAGAGCCCTGGTTCTTCCAGACACCCACACTCATAGATTCATAGACTCTAACTGTAGAAACAAAATGTAGGGATTATTTGAGTTAACATTCCCCCACACCCGTTATAGACTAGTCCATTGACGTGAATTGGAGAAGGGCTTGTAGATACAAGCCAAGCATAGAAAACAGTACAGAAATGTCCACTTCAGACACAATGTGTTCACATGGGTCCTGAGGTTGTTTCCCTGACTCTCATCCCACTAACAATAGGCTCCAGGAATCATCTATCCAAGCTGAAAAGCCCCCTAGTAGAAGAACTTTCACAATTCTCTTTCCTAATGACACACCCTAACCCAAAGGCAAAGGAAACAGGGAAGTGAAAGGAGATGCACAGATAAATTGAGTCATTGCAAAGAGTTTAGGTGCCTAAGGGAAATTTGGAGTTGCCAGAAAACTGGCCATACTCTACCCACAGGATGTTCTCAAAAGTGATAATATTTCCAATTGCAAATTCTAGTTCCCTCCTTCCAGGTGAATTTGTAAACCCTAAGGCCATTTGCTTTTATTCACAAAAGACCCTGGCACAACCCTGAGCTGATTTTTGGGAGTCATATAGCCTTGGGGAAATTATTTAACTCTTTCAGTCTCAGTTTCTTGAAATGGAGATAATAATCATATTTACCTCCTAGAGCAGTTAAAAGGATTACACAAGAGAATGCATGTAAAGCAACTGACATACAGTGGATTTACAGCCAATGTTAGCCATTATTTTTATTTATCAATGAGTACACAAACGTGCTGTTTATGAAAAAAAATTTCCTTGAGCTGAATAAATGTACATCTCAGATAACATAAATAATATATACCATAGCTATTAGGCTTACCATACAATTTAATTATCTGAAGGAATAAACAGTAGATAATGATTTCTAACATCAAATGGAATTAGTTTTGCCAGTGAGAAACGAAACTCAATTGGAAGCTCTTTGACATTCTCCTCAATAATCTACTCTTTGCAGATACTGATAGCAATTATATCTTATAGCATTATTATCTTTAACCTTTAAGTTCTTTACATTCATATTTATATTATAAAAATTATGAAACAATTTTTGGTAGTCCTATTCATAGTAACAGCTTTTTGGCAGAAAAAGAAGAAAAAAAAGCCATGTCAAAAATCCATTGATTGCTAAAAAATATTTTAAAACACACACTAAAACAAGCACTTATTCTTTCAGTATCTACTGGATTTCTTATGTTTTAAATCCATCATTTCTCTTAATAATACAAAAGTACAGGCAGTTTAAAACCAACTGTCCTGAATGAAGAAACACGTGTGGCATGCACTTTCCCTTAATCAGAATGCTCTACAACTCCTACTTCTTTCTTATTCCATCAACCTTTCAGTGCACTGGAGAAACAAAAGTGACGGAGACATGATCCCTGACCACAAGACGCTCAGAGTCTGGGAGAGAAGACATAGGGAAACCCGTAAAAACTAGTTGCGTTGGCTGATGAAACATTTTATCACCTCCCAGATACTGTAACATTCTAGGCCTTATAAATTTGAAAGAGAATCCTGATGACTGTACCCAAGTAGAAATCTGTTTTCTGGTTCTGCTGTAACAGAAGTAAACACGGGAAGCTCAGAAGGGACTCCATCACCCTGTGGGTAGAAACTTTCACAAAACTTCTTTTCATTTCATGAGACCTGCGCTTAACCTATCAAAGTCATAGGATCAGAACCCATACCTCACAGATACTATAAGAAGAATGAAAGAAAAACTAAGATCACCGTTCTTTGGGGCCTAACCCCGTTTAATTTCATAACAATTTTATGATGTTACTAAAATCCAAATTATAGTAGAGAAACTAAAGTTCAGAAAGATTAAATAGCTCAAGTGCACAAAGCAAATTAGAGCTACAATTCAAATTCACGTTTTCCCCCACTTGAAAGTTCAGGCCAGGTGGTGTCTCCTCTAAAAACTGCGTATACTCGAAGGCAGCATGAACACCAGAGTAATCCAACTCTAATATCAGAAATAAAAATCTTATGCAAGTCATCTTTATACTATAATCATGGTGAGAAAACCAGTCACTTATCAATCTTGGAAAATGATTATAAACCTCAATTGCAACAGAAAAAAATAGAAAATGAATAGACAGAGAAGGAAAATCTTTTGAATGTCCATAATATGACTTACAACATATACTTTTTTGGTATTTTAGGAACTAACTGGTCCATCTTAATGTGTACATAAATATCATACTTTCATTTCCCAAGATTTATAAAATGCTGACATCACCAGTAAATTGGTTTCAAAATTCAAACTACAATCATACAATTTTTTAAAAAACACAGAACTTATATTCACGTGTAATGAACAGATGCAAACCTACCCTCTCATCAGAACACTTCTAGAGATTTAAATACCACCTGCTACACTCAAACAAATCCACCTTATCCCCTTTTACATTGATTTTTATGAGTCACACAGCTTAAAAAGTGCATGTTCTGAGATTACCTGTATATATCAAGCAATTATTGACAAAGCCTTCCTGAAATTAATTGTATATGTTTAAGGCAATCCAATATTTTAATTTCACACCTTGGCTGGCTTAAGTGATGGCATGATCGCTCTACTGTAGCTAACAAACTGAGATTCTACTCAGACTTTTTTATGCATTCTATCTAATTAAAGGGGTTTTAATATAAGAAATGTTTGGATTGCTATTAAAATCATATTTTAAAAACCACTTTGCCCACATTAAGTACTCAAACATCCTCCCTTCACTTGGCTGCTGTACTCAGATCTACTATAATGGTGCCACAAATATATTTGCACTGATATAACTTAGTCGATGGAAATAAAAACCTAATTCTGTCACAGGAGTAACTAGGACAACTGAAATGCAGGAGCCTCCATGAATTGCCTTTGTTCCATCACAATTACAATTACAAAATTATTTATGTTAAGGGAATAGCTGCTGACACTGAAAGAAGTGGGAAGTAGTAAGGTTTTAAAAAGATGAAAATAGAAACTGTGAGCTTTCACAGGCTGCAGTTTATTTGCAGACATGAACCACTGCACCTACCTATCCAGTCAATACTAATGAACATTGTAATCAAACAAACAAAGCAACTGCACAATAGGAGAGAATCGTACTATTATTTAGAAAGTTTCACTAGGTTTCTGAATGGGTAATTTTATTTGCGAATGGTTAATGAACTTAGATTAGTTTTTGGTTTTTTTTTTTAAGTATTTTGCTTTTTATTATAATAGGGATATTTGGTCAGAGCTGACCTCGGACCTTAATCGCCCCATTTGAAATAAATTTATGAAATAAAACACAAAAAAATCTTTCATAGTTTTTCAGAACTTAACCTTACTAATAAGTCCAACAAGTGTGGTTGGCTCCTTTGTTGAATTTTGTTTCATATCCCCGGTTGCTCCATTTCACCTTAGAGGTGTACCTCCCTTAATAAAATAACCAACGAAAGTGGACAGCAGTGGTTTGGGAGATGCGGTAATATGGACCTAAATAGAAACAGTATCCCACTGAATATATTAGTTCATTCTAGCATATTCACTCTTGTATATAAAATTCTACATAAATTAGAAACCTAAGTTTCAGACACTACTTGGGGACACGTTTGCTCTGCACAAAGAAAATCATGCATTCTGCACAAGGTGGTGAAAGACCCAAATTGATTTCTCCCTGCTCTTCATGCTGGACACCACTTTATATCCAACAGCATCACCCAGTTTTGTCTCTTTTTCTCTCACCAACATCCTATCCCTATCTCTAACTGATTTAGGATTTAGAAGTACAAAAGGGTTGAGTAAAGAAAGGATGCCATTATACAACTGGAAAAGAAGTTTCTTTAATTGCAGGGGAAGGCGTGAGAACTAGCCAAAAGTAACCCCACTCCCACTTGCTCCCCTCACCATAATCCTACTCTGTGCAGATGATGTATCTTTAAGTCTTTTTCATGGTAAGCACTTTTGGGAAAGCACTAAGCCAACTCCATATCCACTAACTCTAAAATGAGTGTAATGAAACACCAAATACAAAATTTATGTGCCAGTAGAATTCTAAAAGCATATGTCGCTTTTTTGCTTTCATGGAGAAAACCATAAAGAACATGACAGTGTAAAACCCCATAATACACTACAGTAAACCCCAGAGACACTCAACCCTTATTAACCAGCTGGCCCGCTTAGGGGTGGGGAGCCTATGGCCTTCTGATTCCAAGATTGCTCTTTTTTAAGCACCAAAGAGGCAAGAAAAGCGTCTTCTTTCTCTGTCACACCCCTTTTAATAAAAGGATTTGTTCTGTAAAATTTGGATTCAGTCAAAAGGGCACACTCAAGGATCCAGAAGGCCACATGTGGCCCCAAGGCCACATGTTCCCCACCCCTATATGGGATTGTTGATAAAAATTTAGATTTGTGGGACCCAGACTGGACTCACTGAATCAGACTCTCTGGATGTGGAGCGTCTGGATATGTATTTTATTTTTTGTTTGTTTGTTTGTTTGTT
>VBSM01003204.1:48736029-48752159 GCA_008086735.1 Cheirogaleus medius | reverse complement strand
CCTGTGTTATTAATAAAAACCTGCTACATGATTTCTGGCAATTTCTGGAGAGTGTGTGTATATATATAATGTGTGTGTGTGTGTATATGTATATATACACACTCATAGAGAAAAGGGATATTGATGTGTATATCTATACACATATAAATACTTATATATTTTAAAGTATAAGAATCTATATGAATGGGTTCTTACAGAAAATAAGTCATTCTTTGGTAATAATATCATTTATATAACTAGGAAAGGTTGGTTAAAGTTTTCATGTAATTGGTTTGAAAAATTAAGAAGCCCCTATTTTGGTAAATTTATAACCATCAGTTCTCACTTTCTTTTTTTTTTACTTTTGTAGGAAAAATAATTTCTGTTGATGATAAAATTACCTAATATACTCTGAAAGATACACGTGCAACCACTTAAGATCAACCAAGAGAGGCAGAGGGTGAAGAAAATTTGATAAGAGTTGAATCAACTGACTTCATTCTAATCTTCCAATCTTTAAGCTGTTGATTCTCAACCCACTGTCCTAAAGGAACTAGCCAATGCCACTACAAGGTGACAAACACTACAAATTCTTGGGAGAGCTGAGTGGGGCTTAAAGGCTAATAAAATATACAAACATTTTTTTAAAGAAAGTAATACCAATGATCTTGGAATTACCTCAGAAATGCTGTTTAAAAAACAAAATCCAGTTGCCCACATCTTGAGGAAAACAGAGCCTTGAGTAATAACTAACATAGCTTGGTGCAGGCCCGGTCCTGTCGCATTAATCTAATCTCCCCTGGTGGAGTGACTAGGCCCAGTAGATCAAGGGGAAGAAGCCAGAGACAATTTATATTTGGATTTTCACAAAGCTTTTGATTCTGTTCCTCATGACATAATCATCAATAAAGTGAGAAAATAGGATCTCCACTGCATAGCTATGAGATGGCAGGGAGGTCAGGCCTGGTGAGGAGCTATCGATGGAAAAGTGTCAGCCTCAGATGGAGTATAACAAATGGGGCTCCAGCGTGGTCAATTCTGGGCAGTGCTCTGGCGGACATTTTTCATTAATGACCTGGAGAGTGGAATAATTATCACCATCATTAAGTCTGCGTATGAGACCAGACTAGGAGGAAGGGTTGACGGAAGGGAGGGGAAGAGGCCAGAGGGAGTCACTAGCCATTAAGGAATACAGTATCAGAATTCAAAATGACCTTGAACGTTTGAAGAAGCAGCCACAAACAGAAAGCATTTTAGAGAACAAGTACAATGTATGCTAGTCCTTCTCCCAACATTTTCCTTCTCTCTTTGTCCACAGGCGAGGAGGCCTGCTTCTCTCAGAAAGGCCTGCATTTACCCGTTTGGTAAATATACAAGAGATGCTGTGCTGAGTTTCAGAGATACTTTGTTAAGCAGTACAATAATATTGTTTGGGAAGCCTTCCTTGATCATCCTGGTCCAACTTTTATTATTATTATTTTTTTTAGAGACAGGGTCTCTGTATTGCTCAAGCTGGAATACAGTGGCTATTCAAGGATACAATCCCACTACTGATCAGCACGGGAGTTTTGACCTGCTCTATTTCCCAACCCCTGGGCTGGTTCACTCCTCCTTAGGCAACCTAGTGGTCCCTCTCTCCTGGGAAGTCACCATATTGATGCCAAAGTTAGTGCAGACACCCAATCTAGACACACCACAGCCCAGAACTCCTGGACTCAGTGATCCTCCTGCCTCAGCCTCCTGAGTAGCCAGGACTATAGGCAAACACCTCTATGCCTGGCCTGGTCCAACATTTTTCCCTGTCCCAATCTTAGTTACTTCTTTTAGGTGCTTTCACATTTCTCTTAAGACTCCCTCTGTGACAGAACACTGGAGCACAATCAGATTTATTTATTTGTCTTCCCTCTAAATTGCTAATCTCTGAAAGGGCATGGGCCACAGATTCTGCACCTTGGTATCCCCAGAGTATAGCACCTGATGCATAATGGATGCTCTGTGTTTATTGATTTAGACCTGAAAACAAATTATACACATGCAAAGTAGGCTTTATGTAAGTATTTTTTTTAAAAGCTTTAGGGTTGCTGTCCTGAAACTCAAGAGTTAATGCCCTCAATATAGAAAGTTAAGGTTAAAAATGTAGAGCAGGGCATCTTCTGCAGATGTGGTCATTGTATATGCAGGTAAGAGGAGAACCACTCTACAGAATGAGTGAGGGCAGAGGGCAAGACTAAACAAGAATGTCTTGAGAGAGAATTGCTTTAAGTGGAAGAAAGAAGGGACGGTGGGAAGAGAGGGAAGAATCCACAGAAGGAATGTTCAGGAATCAGGAACACCAGAGGAGGCTGACAACCTGAAGCTAAGGCCAATAAGAATGTCCCAGGAAGAGTGAGGTCAACAGTGCCAAAGGCAGCAAAGAAATGAAGAAAGAAGAACTACCTGGGGAGGAAGCCCTGCATGACACAAGCAAGTCAACAGGTGTTGGAACTGTGAGCGAAAGCAGAAGCCAGCCAGCCAAAGGCAGAGATAAAACAAGGGCATGGGTCTGGACTGGTATAAAGGCAACTGTGATGCAGAATATACAATGATCCAAATAAGTGTAAATATATTAACAAAGATGATTAAGAAGGGAAGTTCTTCACTGGAGTAGTGTTGAATATAGATAAATACATACAAATATAACATAGACTGTACAGCAAGTAAGAGATATACGAGGTCTACAAAGTAGTAAGATGACTTAGAAAAGAAGCTCTTAACCTTAATAAGGAGGGAGGACTTCCATGATTGAACCCAAAGTTCTGTTTATATGTGCATCTACGTAGTTTTTTTTCTGAGAAAGAGGGTTCATTTCAGTAGACAGTACCTTAGAACAAATGTATAAATTTTGTCTGAAACTACGTCGTCTTATTTAATAAATGCTGTCTTCAACTAAGGCCAAATCCATCTCACCTTTATTATGGCTCCAATTCTGGCAGTGGACAAAAATTGTCATATCCCACATTTAAAGGTGACATCACTTTATAGAATTTGGCTTTTCTTTCAATTTTCTCTTTGTTTTTATTGAGGGGTGAGACAGTGAGAGAGCAATATAGAAGGAAGTGATAGAATGGGACCACTCATTTGAAAACTCCACATCTAATATAATCTGTTTCTGTCTTTAAATCACACCTCTGCTGCTTCTACTGCCATAAATTGGCTTATTTTAATCTCAGAGAATGACATGCTACTAAAACATTTATATTCTAAGATAATCCACAAAATCCAAAATAATAAATATTTGAGGTGAGTTAGACTTAAAATGTGATCCATTCTTTCCCCATAGTTTAACTGGCAAGGTTATTTCAGATAATTCAGATAAAGGATTAGTTTAGAAACTAAAAATGAGCATCCAGTAGTAGTTATAAAAATTGGAATGCTAACATTTACTCATCAGAATAAAACAATAACTCTAATACAATCGTGTCTCATTATTATATATAAATTTTGTTACCAATCATGGGATCACAAGTTAGAAGCTATATGTTACAATCTTTAAAATACTCATGTCAGTATGAGCGGGTTTTCTTTTTCCTCACCCCCCGCACAAAATTATTCCTAGGCAATTTTTAAGTCACTGTATTACTGGCACTAACATTGTTGATACAATTCTTTAGTTAAAGCCATGAAGTCTATTTTGGAGTATCCGATTCCAAGGACCTAAACCAAGGGGTGAAAATGAAAAATTGCAAACATGTGGCTGATTAGAAAAATAGTTATAATAGGCCTTACTGCTGTTATTATTGAATGTACAAGTGAAATAACCATTAGCCTGTTTTAACCACTGGAAAACATCCTATGGTGGTACTTGACTGATTTGATGCATTTTTGTACACAATCGCTGTGCTAATGGAGCACACATTTACCCCCTAACAAAGGAAATCTCAAATGTGAGCCTTAGGGTTTACAGTAATTCCAGAATACCAAACCACTGCTAAGGATTTTAAATGAAGCCCCTGTTAATGTATTTGCTGGTTAAACTCTTTGTTTCCTCAAAATAGTAACATCACACACAAGACAAATTATTGACAAATTGCAGAATTTCAAACAAAGATAAGTAGGAAATTAAAAATCCATAACAGACATTAGCTTTAGGAAATACATTTGACAGAATATGATTGTTGGTCTAGATCCAGTTTTTTCTTTGCGTATTTCAAGACATAAAGGTCTGCGCGAGGCTCCTATCATCACAGTATACTGAAGAACACAACTGGTTCAGCCACAGAAAGAATGAGATAAGCCAAGCAGTCTTTTGATTGCTGAGGATAATCTATAAACACAAGACACAAAGTTGACCCTGAAAGTGATCTCTTCTCACCTCCTCACAAGGATGGCGAGCTGGTGATATTGTTATAGGGTACAAAACAGCGTTTAGGAAAGGTTCCTAAAGGAAATCATTCTTCCATTCAACCATGTTGCTATGGTAACCAAACCAATCAAGCTTCTTCACAAAGGATTTTATGTCAACTTCTGTTAGCAAACTCATATAGATAGTATAACTCAACTAAATTAACACTACATTTGTTACCCTATTAGAGATAGGCAAAAGGTACTAATCCTTTTAAAAATGAGAGACTTATATACTCTTCCATATCAACATCTTAAATTAGTCAAGTTCAGTCTTTTTATATAAACAAAAGCCTCTTGAAGGCTCTTCTTCAGGAATAGTAAGTAGTGCACACCCTTTCCAAATGGAGTCTTACCTCACCTTCTCAGGAACAAAAGAGAATTCTTACATCTTGCTAAATCTTTTATTATCATTTCTTTGCAAACCTGTGCTATAGATAAATTTGTATTATAAGTATAACTTACATGGAAAGAATCTAGCATTTACCACCCAGCATTTTTAAGGCAAGCAGAGTAGGTGGGGAAGCAACATGGATTCATTTTATTAAAGGGCATTTTCCTTGAGCACAGCGTGATGAAGCTATAATATCAATTATAGTCTTAAATTTAAAGGCCATTTCATGTTAGTGACATACTTTCACACTAGGGTAACTCCATTTCTATAAAACATTCCTCATGCTAGTTAAATTCACTACTTAAAAAGCAAAACAAAAACTATGAGCAAGAGCTTTAATGAACTTTAATAATCTGACACTCGGCTCTAGAGCCAATCGTTTTTACAAGAAAATGACACTCTATTACTGTGTTGAGTAAATCTTTCCTATTCCTGTATCTTTAATTTTATTCAGAAATACTAAAAGAAGTTCTATATCCAAAAAGTTCTATGTTTTAGATTTATATAAAAGATACCCCAGGCCGGGCGTGGTGGCTCACGCCTGTAATCCTGGCACTCTGGGAGGCCCAACTGGGCGGATCGTTTGAGCTCAGGAGCTCGAGACCAGCCTCAGCAAGAGTGAGACCCCATCTCTACTAAAAAATAAAAAATAGAAATAAATTAGCTGGACAACTAAAAATATATACAAAAAATTAGCCAGGCACGGTGGCACATGCCTGTAGTCCCAGCTACTCGGGAGGCTGAGGCAGAAGGATCACTTGAGCCCAGGAGTTTGAGGTTGCTGTGAGCTAGGCTGACACCACAGCACTCTAGCCCGGGCAACAGAGTGAGACTCTGTCTCAAAAAAATAAAATAAAATAAATAAAATAAAATAAAATAAAAGAGACCCCATATTAATTTCACAGAATGACAGAACTCACAAAATATCTAATGAGCAAGCTGATTATGGGAGTATGTCAGCCTCTGCCCTAATAGCCATCTTAAATTTCAAATAGGTGCTGTCCTCTTCCTGGACTCAGGGGTACAATTCCAAGACTTATGATAATCATATTTTATTCCAAAACACTTGACAATTATGATCAGATTGGAAATAATAACCATGATACGTTTGGACCTAACTGAAATTAGTTGCTCAGAGGTTTTTAAAAGGCAAAATATCATCAATACCATTAAACATAAATTTTGATCTGAAGCACTCACAACTTAGTGGAAATATTTTCAGGGAATTTTAGCTTGAGTTAAACTATAACTCTGAATTACAATTAAGAAAATCCAAAACACTGTATAAATCAAAATTGTCCATTTTAATTTCTAGGTGTTTGATATCAATAAGCTAAAGGTCAGTCTAAAGCTTTGGGAAAAGATTACTTTAATTGACTTTATCTTTAAAATATAAAATTAGCTGGCCATGGTGGCTCATGCCAGTAATCCCAGCACTTTGAGAACCTGAGGAGGGAGGATCAAGGAACTCTGAGCCCAAAGGTTCAAGGTTGCAGTAAGCTATGATTGGTGCCACTTCACTCCAACATGGGTGACAGAGTGAACCTCTAAACTAATAAATAAATAATTTAAAAAAAACACCTAAAATTATACAGCTAATCTTAAATAATGACAGCATTTTATATTTGTGTGGCCACTGGAAAATTCAGAGTGTATATTCTATGCCTCACTTTATTTGATTCTCTCTATAATTTTAGTAGATAGGTAGGGAGATAATAGGGGAAGAAAATGAAGTTTAATTTGGTTTAATAACTCATTTAATTATAATACTGTGTTTTATAATTATAAGATTAATCATTTAGTAAATACCATACAGCAGGAATTGTCCTAAGAGCTTTTTTTCATTGTTATCATATCATAATTTCATATATATAAATATAATATACACATATATGTCTTCAATTTTCAAAATAATCGAGATGTGGATATTCTCAATTTACAGATTAAAAAACTGAGTCTCAGAAAGGTGAAGTAGCCTGCCAAAAGCCACACAGTCAATAAGAAGTCAAGTTGCCAGAACTGAAAACCAGATCCACTGATTTGGCATCATATTCATTTGCCCTAAGAACAGACCAAATACATAGATGTGCTTTCTACAAGATCACTATTTCGTATACATGATATTTAATTGTTGCTAATATAACATAACATTTACAAAATTTCAGGCAAATAGTTAATTTGGCTTTGGTAATTGCAATTTTGCCTTTTAGGGATACATTTGACCATTTTTTTTTACAGCAATATAAATATAGCCATTCTAAACACATAGCTCTTTGCTCTAAGAATAAATTTTGGTTTGTTTGTTGTTTGTTTTGAGACAAGAGTCTGGTTCTGTTGTTGCCCAGGCTAGAGTGCTGTGGCGTGAGCCTACCTCACAGCAACCTCAAACTCCTGGGCTCAAGCAATCCTCCTGCCTCAGCCTCCCTAGTAGCTGGGACTACAGGCATGCGCCACCATGTCTGGCTAATTTTTTCTATTTTCAGTAGAGACAAGAGTCTCGCCCTTGCTCAGGCTGGTCTCGAATTCCTGACCTCAAGTAATCCTCTGGCATTGGCCTTCCAGAGTGCTGGGATTATAGGCATGAGCCACCACACTTGGCCTTTCAAAATAGATTCAAACAATTGCTCCTAAAGAGTTCCCCTGTTATCATTTAGAAGAATATGGAATCCTATAACAAACCAGGAAAAGGACATAGCCTACTGCCAGTTAAAAGGTTCAACTAATGCCAAATACAAAATACCATCATACCAGAACAAGGCACAAAATGCTAGGAAGTGATAGTTTAACAAGAGTTGAACTTTCAGAGTAAAAAGACATTAAGACGTTATCCTTAACCTCATTAGGATTAAAGGAAATCACTAACTTTGATGATGAATAAAACATCACACACTTTCTTTATGAGTCCTGGGCATTCTGCTGCTAAATGGTAACAGTTACTATTTATCAAACTTTGTCACTCATTTGACTTGTTAGAATAAATAAATGGACATGTAAATTATATTAAAGCTCTAATACAGCATATTTTATATATTCTAAATTGGTATATTTTATATTAGTATGTTAAATTTTTTATTATATTTCTCTAATATATAATAAGAGCTCTTTGAGAAACTTGGGGCACATACTAACCTTCTATATTACATTTTAAGTGGATACTGGTCTGTAGCCAATCAGATTCTTAAAGAATTTGGGAGATTCTTAGCTAAAGATGTATTTCTTTGTGACACAGTATTGTGAAGTCGAAAGCTGGAATTACCAGATAATTCTTTCAACTGACATATAATCAGAGAGCACAAAATGAGCAGAGAGATCACACGGGGACTCTCCTGTGTCTTGTTCTCCTTGTCCACTCAATGATGCTCTCTGGAACCCATCTTATTGTAAACAGAAGACTTCCCATGACAAGTGAGTTAAGTGTCTTTGCTTCAAGATTCTTAAAGGAGCCATTTCACAGCAGAAAACATTGTTTTGAGGTGCGGTTCAATATGGTTTGCTAGTATTCAACAAACGGTGCTGGGAAAATTGGATAGCCACATGCAGAATGAAACACGATCCATATCTCTCATCACTCACAAAAATTAATTCAAGATGGATAGAAGATTTAAATGTAAGGCATGGAACCATTAGAATTCTAGAAGAAAATGTTAGAAAAACTCTTCTAGATATCAGCCTAGGCAAAGAATTTATGAAGATGACCCAATGGCAATCACAACCACAACAAAATAAATGGGACTTAATTAAGTTAAAAAGCTTCTGCATAGCTAAGGAAATAATCAACAGAGAAAATAGACAACCTATAGACTGGGAGAAAACATTTGCAAATTATATATCAGATACAAGGCTAATAACCAGAATCTACAAAGAACTCAAGCAAATCAGCAAGGAAAAAAACCAAACAACCCCCTCAAAAAGTAGGGAAAAGACATGAACAGAAGCTTTTTAAGGAGGAAAGACATATGGCCAATAAACATATGAAAAAATGCTCAGCATCACTAGTTGTTAGGGAAATATAAATTAAAACCACAATGGAATATAACCTCACCCCTGTTAGAATGGTATTTACTAAAAAGTCCAAAAACATGGATGCTGGCGTGGATGCAGAGAGAAAGGAATGCTTACACACTGTTGATGGGATTGCAAATCAGTGCAACCTCTATGGAAGACGGTATGGAGATTCCTGAAAGAACTAAAAGTAGACCTACCATTTGATATAGCAATTCCACAACTGGATATATTCCCCCCAAAAAGAAGTCATTTTATCAAAAAGACACCTGCACACAAATGTTTATTGCAATGCAATTCACAATCACAGAGATGGGGAATAAACCCAAGTGTCCAACAATTCATAAGTGGATTAACAAAATGTGGTATATGTATGCCATGGAATACTACTCAGCCATGAAGAAGGATGACTTAATGCCTTTTGCAACAATTTGGATGGAACTAGAGACCATTAACCTAATACAATGAATGTTATCTGAAGTGTGATGGGCATACTTATAACCCTGACTCAAGCATAACAAAATTGATACGTGTAATCAAAACCATTTGTACCCTTGTAACGTTTTGAAATTAAGAAAAAATAATGATTTTTAAAAAACATTCTTATGTGACAGCAATTGGAAGCTGACCACATGCCCTCTGAGTCTGTCCAATGTTTTCAGCTAACACACTCTCTCTATCTCTCTCAGGTGGGAAGTTCAGGGTTTCTTCAGAGTGCACTCATTCCTGGACTCTGTCACCTGCTGTACTGAATGTGGGCACTATAATCACTCCCACCCATCACTCACTCCTTCCACAACCCCTAGAAATTCAGGGCAAAGTCCGATGAGGCTTGTTCCTTTTTCTCTTGGCAGGTCTTTGGAGAGGGCCTCAGCTTTCTCTAATAGGTGACTCAGACCTTGTCCCCAAGAAACATTTACAGATCCCTTGCACCAAAAAACTTTGGAGTGGAGGCCAATCCCAGTGCAGTCATTTTTATTTCCTTCTACTTTGTAATAAACAACTAACCAGCCCAGCTCTTGACCCTTTCAGACTTTCTAAGCAGGAATAATGGTCGCCAATCCAGTACGTCCTTTAAATTTCAGGAAATATGTGAACCTCTAAAGTTGCTTCCTTGAAAGTTTCTTTCCCAACTGGCTTGGTCAGGGTTGGTGGGAAAGGTACTCACAGGATAGCTCTTGCCAAAAATTTGTCTCCATGAATCCTCTTCTTTATCCCCAGCCCCTGAAACAATTTTCCATTATTTACTTTGAAAATTTGTCTCTTGGTCTAGAATCTGAATTTGGTATCTCATATCTATCATCTTTGGGTCATAGCCAATGCTTCTGTTTTAATATTCTTATCTGTATATTTACAATTAGTTTTATGAGCAATTGAAATGTTATCTGAATTGAGTTTGTAATCAATTTCAAATGATTAAGATTTTTTTGATACTGGTATTGTTTTAAGAACTTAAATAGAAATCATAAAAATATCATTATAAAATAAATCTCTTTAGGACTTCTTCTGTTTTGATAGTTTATATTTATTATTATTTGTCCATTAATAAAGCAGTGCTTTCTAATAGATGTTCCAGATATTCAATAGTCACTATTTTGGGATATTTTTAATGATTATTAGAGAATATATGTTCCCATCATTAGACCTGGAATAAAATAAATAAATAAAATAGATTTCTTTTGAAAATAATGACTCATGATTTTTGACAAATCGTTAACACATGATTATTAAATGAATATATATATTATCCTCAAGCATGTGCTACATTTCCCATAATATCCAAAGAAAGCTAACTCTTTAACAAGGCAAAAGTCTTTAAATATTCTGTGATTCTAGGCAGTTACAGGATTTATTGCCACCACTTAGGCAAATGTCAAAGTTGTTTTTGATTTGCTTAGTAAGCATTTTCCAGCTTCCATTATTTGGTAACTACACAAGGGGCTACGCCCCTCTCATGTCTCTCACTCTGTGCCAAGTTAAGTCACTGCTTTCCCCCAATGATTCAGGACATCTGTACTCTTTGACTTCTGCCCCTGAAACATTTATCCATTTAAGGTAATGTCTGCCCTAGCAAGGGATCTAGTACCCTAACTGCTATCAAAGTAAACATAGATGGAGAAATAAAAGGCTATAAGAACTGGGAATAAAATGTTAAAGTGCAAACCGATACAAACATGTGTTCTGACAGAGAAAATGCACTTTAAATTGTACACAGCCAGGCGCTTACTACAATTTGGAAATTCTCCCAGAGAGAGTAGAATTGTTGCAGTTATACCTTGGTTGGAAGGTTAGGGACATGGTGTTGAAGGCCAATGTTAAAATACTACCACAGGGGAAGGGGAAATCACAATGATTTACTGAGATAAAATCATTTTGAATGGCATATACATGCTTACAAATACAATACTAACAAGAAGAAATAATATTCATGGAGGACTTATTTGTATTATGTATTATACCTCACAACCCTCTGTGGGGCCATTATTTTTATCCCCAAATTACACAAAAGGAAACACACAGGTTAAGCCATTTGCCTAAGGTCCCACAGCTGACAATGGAGAAGAACTGGAATACCGTTCTGTTAAACCTCAGCCCCCTCATGCCACCAAGACAACTATGCATGCGGCAGTCACTTATTAATACTTTAAGCTAAGGCAATTTAACAGGTTAGAAAGCAGAAAGGATTAACAGATTTCCATTCCTCCAAACTAAACCCAATTTTCACACAGCCCACATTGTGATCTCTCTAAAACACACTCTGATCAGGTCAGTCCTGTGCGTGAAATCCTTCAGTGCTTTCCCATCTACAGCTGAAGTACAGATTTTCCATACTCAGTGTTCCGTTTCCATTTTACTCTATTTTTTAACACCCCCACTCCCCCACCTCCCCGGCGTGCTGCCAGCCTCCTGTGAATGAAGCCCTCTTCTGTCTTGGCGTTCTCCCCCACCATACTACCCTAATTTTCTTCCCACCACTTGGGCTGCTCTTTCTCAGGCTTCTTACAAGTGTCACCTCCTTTGCCTGACCTCTCAATGTTCAGTGCTCTACTCTCTCTCCCTTCTTGATATCCCTGGATGATTTCATCTCTTCCCACATAGCTTTAATTACCATCTATGTTCCAAACATTCTCAAACTTTTATCTCAACAGCAACTGTGCCTTTGAGCTACACAATCATATAATACATACTCCCCCACCCTGGATGGTTCATGGGCACCTTAAACCAAGAGTTTCCAAACTAATTCCCCCATTCCCCAGCAAGGTCATTTACCAGGTTTCTCCATCTCAGGAAATGACACCATTTCAAGACAAAAGCCTATATCTACCCTCAATTACTTCCTCATCCTCCTCCTCTCCTCCAAGGGTCCCTAATCCAATCAATCAGAAATGCTGTTTCCACCGCCGCCACCATCTCTCATCCAGACAACCTACAATAGCTTCCTAAATGGCCCTTCTATTTCTACTCTTGTTACCTCCCAATCTATTCTTTATACAGCAGCCAGAGTAATCTTTTTAAAACAAAATCCAATGTGTCACTCCTCAGCCTACAACCCCACCCAGGGTATCCCATTGTGCCTTAAATGAAATCCAATCTCATTATGAAGGCCCACAAAGCTCTGAGCCATACGACCTCCTGACCAGCTCTCTCCAATCTTAATTACTTTCCACTCTCCCAGTCTGCCACCATCCAGTCCTGCTGGCCTCCTTTGAGTTCATCAAACAGGTATTTCCTGCCTCTTGTCCTTCGTTCATGCAGATACTACTACCTACATCCAGCTGATTACTTCTCATCCTTCAGGTCGCTACTGAAATGTTGTCTCAGCAGAGACAGTTAACAAGACCAGGATTCTAAGAGGGCAGACACCACCTTTTATTCCCATTATAGTCCTCAACCAATTTTTAATTGCATGTTTATTATTCGACTCTCCGTGGTATGGCAAGCTCCCCAGTGACAAGAATAATATCTCTTTTGATCACCAGTAAATGTCCAGTGCATGGCGTGTGGCGTATAGAAGACATTCTGCAAATATTAGAATTTAAAGTCTTGCATGATCTGGTCCCTGACTGCTTTTCCAAACTCTCCAATGCCACACTCTTGTTCTCAGCATACCTTTAAAAAGCTTAAGGGATACCCAACGAGCATGCTTCCTTGGCACGTGCTGCTCCTTCTGCCTGGAATATTCTTTCTCCTTTTGTTTAAACTGGCAAATTTCTGCTCAGTCTTTGGATCAAACTCTGGTATCTTCTCTCTGTTCATTCTCTCTCTCTCTCTCTCATGGTAGAGTTATTTCCACTCTTGTAGGTTCACGGTACTTCCGTTAAAATATTATCACCCTAAATTGCTATAAAAATTTGTTCTCCTATCTACCTCCTTTAATAGACTGAGCTCATTGAGGGTAAGGACAATTTCCAAGTCATTTCAATCCTCAAAGCCTAGCAAAATCTATGGTGAATGAATAAATGACTCAACCCATCAATCTATTTGGTATTCAAGGAATTTTAGTTTTCTGCTACAAAAAGTTGCCAAATTCCTATTTTCCCCCAGACCCTACTATGTAAATCAGCTCCTCATTTACATTTCAAAGCAGAGCATGCCTTTAACCTCTAGGATATTTATCTGGTCCCATCACTCAAAAGATTTTATTCTTGTTCACTAGAGGTTATTAAAATTTCTAAATTAAGCTAAATATGGATCTAATCCAATTAAGCCGTAGCTAAATGAACTTGAATAGGATCTATTTAAAATAATAGGCCTGAAATTATGTGGAAGAATATCTTCCTTGAAATTTCTACATTTTTATAATTATTAGGACAATATTTCGAAGCACATTTAATTAGCACTTATCACCATCTTCAAAATAATAATAAGATAATAATACATCTGACAATGTGTTGGGCGCTGTTTAATCTATTTTGCCAATATGTCTATTATTTAAAAAGGGAAGGAAATCCCATGAAGGTCTATTGGTTAAACAATCCACAGATGAAGAACTTGATGCAATGATTATGAAACTCAGAGTCTGATGGAAAAAGAATCCTATCTGTCTTCAAAGGGCTGATTGCTTTGTGAACAGGTGATGTTTAAAGACTTGCATTAAAACATGGGTATGTGCTACAGACTGAATGTTTGTGTCCCCTTAAATTCATATGTTGAAGCTCTAATCCTCAATGTGATGGTATCTGGAGGTAGGCCATTGGGAGGTAATTATTATAGGTCATGAGGGTGGAACCCTCATGAATGAGATTAGTGCCTTTTTAAGGAGAGACATGAGAGAGATGATTTCTCTCTCTGCCATGTCAGGACACAGCAAGAAGGTATCTGTGAACCAGGAAAAACATCCTTACCAGGGGTTGAATTGGCAGGTACCTTGATCTTCAACTTCCAACCTCTAGAACTGTGAGAAATGTTTCTTATTTAAGCTGCCCAGCCTACGGTGTTTTGTTACAGCAGCCCAGATAGACTAAGACCATATGTTTGTTGGTAGCACTTTAAGGCAGTCAGCTATACAAATTACTGTGGAATACAGAGTTGCTGCAGAATTGATATCAGGGTCTGTGGAAGCTGCAGCACTAGTTATCAAAAAGTGAGATGGTAACTGAGGTTATTATTGTCTATACATCTCTAAAAAACATTAAAAATAAAATGTCGAGGCCATGTTCGGTCTAGATTAATTGCAACACTTTAACTTTTGCAATAGAATAAAATTAAATATGCCACATAAAATTTGTGAAATTCTACTCTCCAAGTAAAATCAGACAATTTAAGCCACGGCAGGTTTGTTGTTATTTTAAGATAACTCGGGGTGCTTTCATCTTCATAGCATATGTGGACAGGGTGTTCCATAAAATGCAGAGCTTGAAATAGAAACAAATACTCTTGGAAAACCTCTATTATACTCTACCAGCAATGCTATATATCACGTGCATCCATTTTCCATTTACTGTGAGAACTTACCAAGTTAAATACATAATTACAACTAACGTTTTCTTAATTGTCCATGTCAATTTTATTTTTTTAATTGAAGAATAATTTATCTAGTGAATTGCCCAGATTTAAGTGTAGATGAGTTTTAACAAATGTGTATGTCCTTGTAACCCACATTCTTATGATGATATTCAACATTTCCATCACCCCAAAAATCTCCCTCCTGTCCCTATCCAGTCACCCTTCTCTCCCCTTACCTGGCTCCCCTCCATCCTGTGCCAAGACAACCACTGTCGGGACTACTGTCACTATAGATTAGCTTCACCTGTTTTAAAAATCACATAAAGAGGCTCATACATTACATACCCCATTGTGTCTATCTTCTTTCACACAATATAGTGTTTTCGAGATGTGTCCATTTCGTGAAAGTAAAAGTAGTTCATTACTTTTATATTGCTGTAGTTTTCCATTGTGGGTAAAAATAAATAAATAAATGATCAGAGGGACATTTGTTTGAAGGTTATTATAATCCTGTAGGAACCTTTATCATAACACGCATCACATGGGCTATAATTCTTGGTGAACCGTACTTTTCTCACTGTTAGCACCAGCTGTATGCCTGAATTACGGGCTGACACCCAGCACGTGACAGAGCATCATCAGTACACCCTGGGAGCTCGATGACCAGGAAGAGAGGGAGCACTACTCAATGCATCTCCCTCCAGAAATATATTTATTTATAATATATTTTCACAACATAGAATAATGAAATAACCATAGAGCCAGCTGATTAGGGACAAAAAGTCTACCACCAACTAACCATAGCTTTCAGCAGGTCATTTACCCTCCCTCACTTTCATTTATGATCTGTAAAATGAGAATAACAATAATACCTCCAAAAATTACTAGGAAGGTTAAATAATATTACTGGTAGGAAATCTCTTCACGAACTGTATAATTCGGTAAAAAGTTATTACAATGTAGCTGAGACAACTGACTTCCCAGAAAATACTTACTGGATAATACTAGTACACAAAATTTAAAACTTAAACAAAAGGGTTTGACTTTGAGTGCTTACTATGTTTGAATCAGGCACTGTTCTAGCCACGTTATGTATATTAACTCTCTTAATTTTTTAAACATCCCTATAGAGTAGATACTGTTACTCTCCTCAGTTTACAGATGAGAAAATGAGGCAAAACAGATTAACTATTCTGCCCAAGTCTCACAGTTTACAAGGAGGACCTGAGGTGCGGACCCGGGTACTTTGGTTCCACAGCCCAAACTCTCTACCACTTTATTTTATTCCCTTTCAATAAGTTTGTTTACTGTAAATATATAAAGATTATTTTGAACTAAGGGAAAATAATCAAAGGATGAAAAGATACAAATTTTATGGAGATTCTGAAAAACTTCTGGACACTCTCAAGAGTCCGCAAGGAAAAAAAAA